>JAYRBT010000156.1:544342-585848 GCA_036023395.1 Myiotriccus ornatus | reverse complement strand
TCGCAACTGTGCAAAGACCAGTGGATAACTTAATCCTGCATGGGACTTGCTTGGGAGTATCAGAATACATTTGCCAGATGCAAGATAATGTCAAGTAAATATTTAAGCTGTAATCACACAACAGCGTGTTAGAGCATAATAAAAGACACTGAAAGGGAGTTAAATGCTTTCAATTTAAGCAGATCATTTAAACGAAAGGAAGCAGTGATGCAATTTTACATCTAGATGCAGTGTTCACCTAACAAGTAAGTGGCAAGGGCAAGCAAACACTTGAAGTTGCTGAGAAGTGGTAGAGACTCTCTAGTGGGCTATAAATAGTTTACCATGCATTCTTTGTTTACAGCATCAGTTTTACTGTGGTTTTTCAACTGTGGTGCTTTTGTACTGTGTGTTGGCTGTCACTTTCCTGCACAGAGTATGTGGTGCTAAGGAGTTTTTGGTGAATGCTTGAGCGGAGTTGTATTGTCAGAGTGCAGCCAGGGTGTAGATGGACACAGCTGAGTACACCTGGACTCGAGAGAGGCTGTTTACATTTTTGCCCTTAAAAAGCTAATATAGAACTTTCAACTACTTCATTTGTTTCGTTTGTTCTGGGTGGTTGAGAGATGGACATAGAATCCATCCAAAGGTGGTTTGGGTTGAAAGAGTCCTTAAAGATCCTCTAGTTCCAACACCCTTCCATAGGCAGGGACACCTTCCACTAGACCAGGCTGCACAATGCCTTGTTCATCCTGGCCTTGAACACTTCCAGAGATGAGGCATCCACAACTTCTCATACAATCATAGAATCAACAAGGTTGGAAAAGACCTCCAAGATCATGGAGTCTGACCTTTGACTAATCACCACCTTGTCAACTAGACCAGAGGACTGAGTGCCACATCCAGTCTTTCCTTGAATACCTCCAGAGATGGTGATTCCACCCCCTCCCTGGGTGGCCTGTTCCAATTCCTAACCACCCTTTCAGTGAAGAAATTCTTCTTGAGTCTAACTTTGGGAAAATATGGCTTGTCCCTGGTTTTCTGGCCAACCTGGGGGATTGACCTATTTCTGCCTAAAACTTCAGTAAAATTCCCAGTATTTTCACTTTTTGGAGTATAAATAAATGAGATGCAGTGTACATACAACCTGTCAGTTCTTGACACAGTTTATGTTTTGTTCACCCACAGCTGTTTCAAGTGCCCTTCCAGGCTACTGCCCACAGCAGGACACTTTGTCTAGACATGATGTGAAGTTAAAGCTGTTAGTCAGACTCTATTAATATATGATATGCAAAACATTCCTGGAGAGAAACTTCAGCACTTAATTGTCAGATATGGCCAAGGGAAGCTCTCTTTTGTTGTCTTACCTGGTGGGAGAGAATGACTTCTGCTGGGTAAGGGCAAGGTCTGAGCCCCAGTGACATGAGCAGCCTGACCCAGCATGGCTGTGGGAGCTCTCTGATGGTTGAGTCAACCCTAGTGTCAGCTCCTCGGCTGTGAGACACAACAATTACAGCAATAATTCAAGTCAGAAAATTGACAGAGCCATTTAACGTATGTGAGAGTGACAGTGAGTCATCTCTGATCATTGTGTTTGGCAGCCTGGAGATCCACAGGCAGTCAGGACAGCCACAATTCCACATCTGCATGACAGTTCAGGACAAAGAGAAGCAGCTCACAGTCACTGTTTTCTTCCATCCAGAGAAGGCTTCACATGGATTTGATCCCAAAAGACTAAGACAGGTAGGACCTGTTGGGGGTGGGATAGGACATCTTTCATCTGCAGCCTTTATCCCCTTCTCTGTAGTGTGTTGCCAATCAGGTGCATGCAACAATGAGCACATTAGCCTGTGTCAGTTATGCATCTGGTGTGAAATTAATAGATAAAGGCGGACTAAAATACTAATAAAATTTTGCAAAATGCTCTTTAGATTTTCAGTTCAGGAGCGCAGGGTACATTGGTAGCATGGAAGTTACAGATTAGTAGATTTAAAGTTAAGAGGAAAGGTGGTTTCTTTGCAACCTGCAAAGACCTTGTTTCTTAAAAGAATTATTTGAGAAGCCTTTAAAAATTCATTTTGAGTTTTCCAGCAGTCACTTAAGATGCGAGTTGTGGGGGCTAATATTAGAAATACTGTAGATGCTTGTGTGGCATACAGGGCAAGAAGCAATAGAAGGACTCCTGCTACTGGTGATTAGGAACTGTGCAAATACTGCTGAGAACACATTTTGCAAAATTGAACTGTCCAGAGCAGCTCAGTACTCAGTAATGAGGGTTTGCAGGCCCTGTGTACTCGAGCACTTGTTTTGACAGTTGTATGGGCCAAATATTCAGCAGCTACAAATTGCTCTGGAGCTTTTCTTGATCTTTTTTTTTTTTTTTTGTTCAGCTGGAGCTGGTATGAATTCACAAGTTCTGGACATTTACAGCAGCAGAGTCTTTTCCATGTTTTAAAGTTTTTGAATCAACTTCCAGAATAAATGTTTTAATTTACTTTGAGCTATGTAAAGGCCCAGTAGGCATAAATACGGTAATGATACAAATAGTGACTTGTCTCTAATATGGATGATATCAAAGCAGTAAAAAAGTGAGTGTGGTATCCCCAGAGGCAGCTCCCCAGCTTCAATATGCAGTATGCAATGTCCTTAGTTTGAAAAGAGTGACTTTTTCTTCTGCTAAAATAAAGACCACTTCCTACATCCTAAACACTAGAAGCTAATTTATAGCTCAGTGTTGAAACAATGTCTTTTTTCTAAGATACACATTTGTCTTTGCTAACTTTGATATACTGTTGTAAGCTAGAGGACTGCAGCATTCACTTCGTGCACTGGAATGTGAAATGTGATGATTTTTTTTCTTAGAGTTCTCCTGTGCTTGCTGCCTTGGGTTGTTTTTTATGTCATTTACAGTGCTCAACATCAACGCGAGCATATTATGCAATGTGGTATAAAAATACACAAAGGCGATAAACTCCACTGTCATTTCTGCTTCGACAGAACAGCCGTATTTGATCATTTTGCCTTTTGATTTCTGGAAAAGTTAATTCCAAGTAGTGCACTGCAGCTTGAGCATTTATGTGTGCATGTGTATGTGCATCGTAGAAGTTCCTGGTGCAGAGCTATCTCCCGTGGCTGGCAGTGGGTGGTAGCTGGGCAAGCTCAAGGAGCAACAGCCACCAGGGCACGGAGATCACCACTAGAAGCATCTGAATTTCATGCTAAGTTGTGTGGAAATGTGTGGTGGTTTGTAGAAGATCTAAATTTCATTTCTTTATTACGACCTTGTTACTGTGCCCTTCCCATTGGTGACAGCGTGTCACTCAGTCATGAACAACTGCACGACCCGTTGGGCTGTTTTGAGCAGACCAGTGATCTGCTGGGCCCGAGTCACTGATCTGAGTTATTTTTGGTTTGGCTTAAGCACAGTACCTCTTGGGTTTTAACTCCTTCTTGCTAGTATGCAAAGACATAGGATTGAAATTCCTTTGGGATGAGGTCTGCTGTGCCAGTGCATTTTCTGTTCCGGGGGTGTGCACAGCCATCTCCATGCACACACAGACATCACTGTGACTGTGCTCTGAGTTACGTCCGTGGCGGCTTCTGGAGTTTATCTTCCCTCACTGCTTGCACATCTGCTCAGTGAATTAAATGACTGTGCAGCATCGGTGCTCCTGTCTGAGCAAAGGCAGCTTAAAACAGTCAGAGGAACAAAGAAATTTTGTCATGTTGTGCTTACACAGCCTGTCTCATTACCACTACCAGTCTGTGTGTACTTGGGGGAGGTTGGCTTCTGTTTTTCGGAAGCAAGAAGGTCCTGCTCATCCACCTCCCATGTGCAGGGCAGGGAGAAGAGAGCTGCCAGGACATCTCCCTGCAGAGTCCACTTGGAGAGGGAGGAGCTAGCTGGTAGTTTCATACTTGCTGAGGTGAAGTTTACTCCATTTTCTGCTGCAACCTTCTGTCTGTTCAGGCTAATAAAAGTGGGCAGTGAACGTCATCCTCACATGCTCCCTGATCCATCAGGTCGACGTCTTTAGCCAAGTTGCTGCACATTTGCCGTTCACAGCAAGGTGGTGAAATCCTTCCTGCAGCCTGTGACCCAGCACTGATCACCTCTCTCACCTTGTCTGTCATATGGTGCAGCAGCTGTCTCAATGAATTGAAAGCTACTGCTTTAAGTAATATAATTTGAAGTCATACTGTATGAAAATTTTTGCAATTCTGGTTCAGTTAAGCCTCCAGTATATGGCAGATGTGCTGACCAGTATGTGGAAGTATCACAATAGTGTGCAAAAGAAAGTTGTTGGGTAGTTGAGAAAGATCTCCCTATACAGAACATATACCTGGGCTCTACAAGCATGGTCATTAAGGTGGACAGTAACAGAAAAACAAGTAGTTTAATCTTCTGCTAATTTAGTTCAGTGTTGATTAAATTGATTAACAGTGAAAAGTGAAACCCCTCTGTGTATATGCAGCAAGTGTGTTGTAGATGCACTGTGTAATTGCACATGGATTTGTTTGTGTCTGAGATAAATAAGAAGTGCTTTAGAGAAGTGCAGAGAGGGGGAAAATACCTTCAAATACAATTTCTAAACCTGTGTCAAGTGAAGGTTTCTGAAATGCAGCCCTTTTATTTCAGGAGAGCAGAAATGCAGTATTGTGAGTGTTCTTGCACATCATCCTCCATTGATAGGCTCTTCAAGTGGATATAATGACTTAACACTTCATGGGCCAGATGGGGGGAAAAAAAGAGATGACTAATTATCAGATTATTTGATGTGAATCATTCAGTCACAGTTTAGGCAACTGGGCTGGGGAAAGCTGCTCCAGCAGTGGCTTCTCCAGTGGGTAACACACTGGTAAATAGAAGTGGCTGTGTAGGCAGAGGTTTCTCTTGGTTGTGTCAATGACTCCACTGAGGCTACAGTTGAGTAGTATTTTTCAAGGGTGCTGGAACTTGCTGAGAAAATTTTGGGAGTATTCAACAAGTGATCTGTGCTAGATCACTTGTGGGTGGAGGTGAATTTAAGTACAGCTTTATTCCAAAAAAAGAATATGAGAAAATATTGCAGCCTTTCATTTGACTGTTTTAAAAATGAAGTGTTCTGTGTACATGTGTGTTTGTATGTAGTGACCCTGTCTGTATAAGCCTAACCTTTAACCTGTTGCAAGTAACTTCCACTCTTAAAAGAGAGGAATATTTCAGGTTAAGTTACATTTATTGTTTTATCTTTTCTGAAGGGATTTTTCTGCTGTTCATCTGACAGCTATGTACACAGCTCTGGTCAGAGCCATGTGCCTCTTTGGGCAGGGGTTCTGATCCAGAGCAGTGTACAGGGTTGTGCTGCTTCCTAGGGCTGTGAGAGCACACTGTGCACCTTTTCATGGCACACTGAGGATTTTTGGTCCTGCTGATTAGTTTTCCATGCTTTGTTTTGAAATATCTCCTCTGAGGCCATTTCTCAGAACATCTCTTTCTTTAATGAGTTTGAGTTTTAAAACACTCAATTTCTTACGTCCTTCCTTTTGTTAATCCTTAGTAAATGAGGCAAATCATTGGGAGGTGTCACCTGTCCTATCATGAATGGTGCTTCTGTTCTTGCCTGCTTGTTCCAAGTGAAATGCCCAAGAGCTGCAGCAGTGGCGAATCTCTGAAGGAGACTTATATTGTACTGCTGCTCATCTGCTGGTCCCAAGAGGTATGACTGATCCTTTCAGATTTCCAGGGAGGATGCAGTCTATTGTTTGATTATTTTGTTGCCTTTTTCAGGCCACTTTTACTTGTTTTTCTCTTCCAAGAGGGTTCTGATTTTTTCTTAGTTCTTTCTTTGTATTTTTGGTTGTTTTTTTTTATTTCCCAGTACTAGGGAAGTTATGTCTCCTTTTGTAGCCCAGCTGTTGTCAATAGATGCTGCATAAATAGGAATAAAAAAGTACAGGCATTCCCACTTCTCTTGACTTCCATTATAATTTGAAACTTTCTGCTAGCTCCAAATGGGGCTACATTAATAATTAAATTCTTATTAAAATTATGATGCACAAGAGCATTCTAATATTTCGTAAGCAGCAAACTATAGCTCTCCAAAGCTCTCTGAACTGTTAGCTTCCCACTCATCCCTGGACCTTTCTAGCAGTTCTCTTGGAACATTCTCCTCTGCATGCCTGATTTTCATCACACTTCAAGGATATTCTCTTAGAAACAGCAGCATTCCTTGCTTTTCCTCCCAAACTTTGTCAGTGGAGACCGTAAGTTCACTGTTGTGGAATGTGTGACACTGAGATATTCGCTGCTGTGAGCTGGTCAGTGTGGTTTTGTGATAGACAGGAGTGCGTAAGGGATTTGAGCAAACTCCTATTCCCATCCAGAGTTTCTGTCCACCTGTATTCCACAAGGCTTCCTTCCTTGTCTTGTTGGAGCAGAAAAAGGAATGTTTGATCCACGAGCTGTGGGCTGGTGCATTAGGTGGCAGCCACAGCTTGATCTGAAGAGCCAACATCTTCAGTGGCTGTGCAACTTGGATGGCTTAGCTTCTGCAGCTGGACAAACAGGTCCTGTTGTTTCAGCCAGCCCCTACTTCTCTGGAAGGGTCCCCAGTAACCCTCTGGTGTGCACCCAGCTCTGCTGTAAGCTGCTCTGTGTGCTTGTTGCTCCTTATATGCACACTCTAGAGAAAGGAATAGTACACTGTAAATTACTATCTTGTCTGCTGTGGTGCATGGATCAACCCACCTGTTTGGAAAGCAGCCAGCTTGCATTTATTTTAGCAGATGGGAAAAGCAGGAAACCGCTTGGAGCAGGCAGGGAAGCAATATTCATTCATTCAGGGCGAGCACGGCAAAGCAGTGAACTGAGCTGCGGAGTTTAAAGAAGTGTGGGCACGCGCTTTGCATAGCAAACCCACAGATTCTGATGGCTGGAAAGGGAAAGGTGGTGGGTCTGCACAATGGAGAGTAAACGGTGGCTATTACTTAGCCCTTGATGAGCTCTTTATCACAGCTGAGGTGCAGAAGGCTGACAGCACTGCTTAGCAGCATCGGGAGAGAAAACTGCAGTTCTCCCAAACCAAGCTCTAGGAATCACAGAGTGGTTTAGGTAGGAAAAGACCCCTAAGATCAAGCTCAGCAATTAACCCAGTATTGCCATGTTCACCACTAAAATGTGTCCCCAGGTGCCACTTCTGCACATCTTTTAAATCCCTCCAGGGATGGTGATTGAATCTCATCACTGGGCAGCTGAGTCCAATGCCCGACAACCCTTTTGGTGTAGAAATTTTTCCTAATGTCTAACCTAAACCTCCAGTGGCACAACATTCTGCTGCTGACACCAGGCCTGGAGTGAAGTATTGATATGCTGGCTTTTCCTGTTTCTGCCCTCATTATTCCCTGCAACTGGAGAGAGAGTGAAGAACAGTACTTGTGCTCCTCATCCCTTAACTAGTCATCCCACAGCCCTGAAGTCTCTCTTGATTGCCCTTGGATTTCTCGTTGCAACTTCATCGCTGCCTACCTAAAAAAAAATCAGTAAATAAACAATAAATATCAGTTTGAGGGCTGTACCAGGGTAGGAAGCTTTCTCTTCTCATCCGTAACTCAGGCCCCAGGGAGTCAGCAGATCTCAAGAAGTGGGTCTGGTTTTCACACTGGGCCTTCTATTCCTTTCCTTGCATGAGGGCACAAGAAGGTCACAGTTACAAGCAGCTGCATCACTGAAAAATGGCCAGATTAGAGTTAATCAAAGGCTGTTTGGCAGTAGAAGGGTGCTGGAATAGCTAGGAAGTAAGGCTCTGTGGAGAAATGTTAGTGCCATTTCCATAGGGGAAAGAGGAGAGGCATTCTTAGCAGCATTTATCAACAAATTTTTGATGTTGGATGTCATTGTCTTTATTATGCACAAAGATCTAAATTCAGCCTTATCTTGGCTAGCCTTTTTAGAGAGTAGCAGCCTATTACTGCTAGCAGTTAATCCAATTACTCTTTTAGGTCAAGGGGGAGTGTTCTGCACAAATATTTTTGGAAGATCTGAAAAAAATATTCTGTGTGGTTGACCCAAAGAGACCGAATTTCAGAATTTTTTAGCAGATCAAAAAATTTAGAAATTCCTACATATATTGAAAAAAGCATGTTTGAAAGAGCTGTCAGCTTTCAATTTTGATCACAAGACAATAGTTTCTTGTTTAAAAAATGAAAATGTTTCACAATGGAAAGTAGTTTCAAATCAGAAAATAAATTACTATCTAAAACCATGGGAGAAATTAATTGATGTGAGAGTGAAGGTGAAGCTGTGCAAACCTGACGAATTAATTCAGCATGAAATGTTTTGCCAAAAGTAGGTTTTAACCATATCATTTTGGCTCACTTTATTCCTGGTTCTCTAATAAGGATTTCATTGGCTGTATTGGAAGGGACTGTGAAATAATTATGAGCAATCCATTTAAAGCAGGGAGGAGTGCTGTCTTGAAGAGGAGAAATCCACCTGTGTATGAACTGCAAGAGATTTCAGTGAAGTTTGTTCCTACTTTATTGACAGTGAAGGTGTTGCACTTGATGGGCCATATTGAACGTCCTGCTTTGCTTCACCAAGCCCTGGGAGTAGGACTGTAGCATTTCATCTACTCACACAGACTTTTGAAGAGGGGATTTCTGTTCACTGCTTCATTTCCATCTAGGAATGAGGCCCCCAAGTAGCTTTAGGGTTTGGCAGAAATCTTTGAGGGTGCTTGTGCTGCAGCCTTTGTAGCATTTTGGGGATGTTTGGACGAGGTTCAAGCTGTAGTGTGGCTGGCTGTGGCTGCTGCTGGGGTAACCAAATCAACACAACCAGCAAATCCTGTGTTCGATGTGGGATGGAGAACCTTCCCCAGGGGCTGGGGAAATGCTGAGCTTCAGGCTGCAGCTGGCTGTATAGGTGTTTGGGAACTAACACAAATATCCCACCAGGAGTTGGGATGTTGGTTTTACCATAAGGAGTATTACTTGGACATCAGTGGTGAATTTTAAATATTCCTGTGACATTGATGACATAAATAGGAAGTTACCCTCCCTTTCCCACCAACCATAGAAAAGAGTTCTTGGACCATATACTGTTCAGTCCCAAAAACCTCCACTTCTAATAACCAACTGCAATCTAATTTAGATCATCAGTTTGAAAAATCATTAGTTCAAGTAGTAAAAGCCCTCTGCTGAGGAAGGACTTTCCTTCCCCAAGTATCTGAGCTCTTAGAGACAGCTACTGCCGATCTCATAATTTATGCTCTATTTTTTTTATGCAGTAAAACTGTCCTTTTAATATCAGGTCAAAAATAAGCACAGAGAAATAGTTGCCATATAGGAAATTTATAGTATTGGTTTGAGAACAAAAGACCAGGCACTGCTTCCAAGTGAAAGGAGTGAAGGAGTTGGGCTGTCGCTGTCATCTGTCACGCACCCCATCCAGCAGCAGCCTCCAGGGGTAATGAAAGTTTATTTTAAGCCAAGTTTTAATTTTGAAATATCATGTAAAGAAAGTTGTGTCTTTCACAAAGTATTTTGCTGGTTGATTTTTTTTTTTAAAATTTGGAATGAGCTGGTGCGTTTCTGGTGTGGTGCCTGATTTTGGTGATATATTGGGGGGAAAAGAGTGGTGCAAAAGGAGGGACTTCAGAAATGGCTTGCTCTGAATAAAAATTAGAGAATTGGCTGCTTGTGCTTCATGTGATATCTGTCTTCATTGTGAAAACTGCAAGTCAGAGTCAACCAGACTTCTAAGTTGTGAGCACACAGCTGCAAGCTGAAAATAAGACTTGTGAGTGATGCAGAAGTGCCAGGACTGTTTGGTAAGAATACTTCATCAAGATCTTGGCAAAGCTGGATAGCTGATGGTACAGATAGACTGTGTTGTCATTAAGGGGTTTTGAGTGTATTACAACCCCAGAATAGACTTTTTTTTTTTTTAATTAGCTTGTATGTATTTTTGTGCCCTGAGTTTATTATGTTGTTCAGGTGACTAACATTAAAGATATCACACCTGAACTGGGATAAATTAGGGTGAAAACAAAGCAGTGTTGAAAAGAAGCAAAGGGAATTGTTATTGCATGTATACTGGAGAGCTTTTCATCCACTGTCTCAACTGGGAAAATGTTATTACAGAAAAATACCTCACTTTCCCAACCTTCCGTGTCCTGCAGGCAGCCTCTTGAAGTAAGTTATTTTGGAGAGGTTTTTTTAATTTTGTTCCTGTGAGGAGCTGAAAGCAACTTGATAGCCCAATGTTTTCCCCTAAAAGGAAAAAAAATATTTACTACATAACTCCAATCAGCCTCAGGGGTCTGGGTAACCTCACTTACGACCTTTGTTTCCTTTCTGTGTATGGAGGAGGCAGAGAATGAAGGAGGTGCTCAGTGAGCATCGCTGTTCTGTGTCCTAGCACAGCCAGGCAGGCAGCAGTGGGGAGGCTTGTGCTGCTGCTCCAGTTTTTCCAAAAACAGCAATTTTGGGGAATGTTTTTTTCCAACTAGCTCCTTTGTGCCAGAGAAAAGGGATTTTCTTCACTTCGTGGATGCAGGATTTAAGGGGCAGTCTAGTGCTCTCCGTGGCTTGAAGCTCTAGTGTAGATCTACAACTTCAGTCCTTCCAAAATTCCAGGAAAACTAATTTATTGCAAGTATAAGTATCCTGGGGTTCACAGCATGTAAAACTAACCAGACTATGAAAAGTTGGGGAACTGAAGGAGGAAGGAAATTCACATTTCAGGTAATAACTTGCAAAGTTCGTTCAAGGAGGGAATGGATTTATGAAAGTATTTTTTGTGTTAAATAGTGTTGTACATACAAGAACAATAGTTAACGGAAAGCTGAGGATTTGTTTTGCCTGGATTTTATTTACTCTGTGGTTCCTATGGCCTTTACTTAACAGAGCTGAAGCCTGTCCCTGTAAAACTGAGGGGGAAAGATGTTTCTTTACAGCTTTATTTAACTTTGAATTACATCAAAGATTATTCAATTGGAACCCGAGCCAAGGCCTATGGACAAGGTTGATGTTATGGTTTCTGGCAATTCTAGATGGGACTGAAATGCAGTTGGACATAAAAGAAAGACACAATCCAGCAGATTGTTTAGCTGGTGTGTTTATATAAAGTAAACATGTCTGAATTTATCTTGAAAAACATCCTGGTGCCGGCAGTCATCCTAAAGATCATTTTCTCTCAATAAAGCTCATAGGAAGTAGGAGTTTTTTTCCTACTGGCTTGTTGGCGGCAAGTTTTTATTAATGTAATTATTATTATTTTATTTAAATGAAAGAATATGCTACAGGGTGATATTTAGCAAGCAGAATGTTTTGATGTAGGAAACATAATAGTTACTGCAGCTGTTTTATACTTACTGCTAAACAAATTGCTCTCATGTATACACACTTGCTGTGGGTTTGGTCTCCATCAAATTGGGGGGGAGGGGGGAAGATTTGATTTTTTTTTTTTTTTAAAGCTCTGAAGTATTTATTTATCATCTTCCTTCTGAGAATATACAAGTTCTTTAGCTGTATGTTAATGACCTGTGTCCATGACAGTCTTGTCCCTGTTTTGTTCATGGGAAGATGGGAATGCAGAGCACTGAGGTGTTCTACCCATGAGGATTGGGAGTATATTAGGATGAAACAAAAAAAAAGATAACTAGCTGTTGAAATACAACGACAGAGACGTAGCTGAAGACTGGAGGCTGCCACGATGGTTACACATCTGCCTTCAGGAAGGTGGTCAAGGAAAGGTAGATGTGCCTCAGTCAAGGTTTCTTTTAACTACTCTCAAGGACAGCATCCACGTGATGGGGTGAAGCTGAGCATCCGCCAGGCTTCTCATGGGTCTCCTGCTCCCGTTTTGAGCTTGGTGCTGGCTTGTGATTACTACACAGATTAGCTGATTGGAAGCTGACTCGTGTATTTGTGCATTACACAGAGCAGTGTAAGCATATCATAGGTCTTGCAATTAGAGTCTGCAACTGTGGGAACAGTTGAGTACAAACAATGTCCTCTGCTCCACATAGCACAGTATGTAAATACTGCTTTGGATTTCTGTTAATTCCCTAAAACTTACGGTTTCTCGCCTACTGCGATGTGTATGTGATTCTTTCATAAATGGGGGGTTTATCCCATTAGCAAAGTCATAGCAGATTCCTGAGGATATGTCTCCCTTTTCTAAAGTGCTTGTTCACAGTTATTTAATAATGATCCTTTCATGTTTGTGCACTGATTATTTTTAGTCATCAGAAATGAACATGATCAAGATTTTAAAGTTTTTTACATTAGATTCCTGTAGTTGAAATTTGCCTGTGGATTGGTTCTTGGGGCCTGTAATTGAGGTCCTGTAGCTGTGATTTCAGCGGCTCCACAAGAGTGTCTGGCTGTCATCATAGCAGGGGAAAGGACGCATTGGGGTCAAGGGGTGTTCCTCATTTTGTAATAAATTCACAGCCTGACTTGAGGCCATTCATCCTGTTAAGAAAAGGTTTTAGCTGTTCCTTCAGAACACTGACATCAATTAAGTTATCCATACATCATTCCAGCATTAAGGTTGCATTATTGCTGTGGTTCCTGGGGTTTGCTCCAGATGTCAGTGCTACGATGGCCCTCAAAACCAAGACTCATTTATACCTACTGTCCTTGGGTCTGGTAACGCAATGGGCTTTTGTTGATTTTGCCATTTCTTCGCTAGTAGAAGGTGTGGGTCTCGTGGTATATTCACATTTAAATAAATCTGTGTGCAGGTGGTGATATGAGCATGTAGGTGACTGGTAAAGGACCAGTTGTATCTACTGCATCTGTCTTAGTGAACTTGCCTGAGACAGGGGTGGGCCTCCCTAGTGATGTCAAGCAGCTATTCACCAAATACTTGATGAATGGAATCAGTCTGTGGAGTTGGTTTGCAGATGCTGCACACTGTGAGCTTACAGAGGCAATGAAATCACAGCTCAGTGCCAAACAGCTCTTGTTTGGCATGTCCCTGTGCCATACCTTTGAGTGGTCACCAGTAGCTACTTCTCTCCTGCATAGTGGCTTTTTGGAGGAGTGACCCATCGGGGCTTGCTGGTGTTGGATGTTGACTCTTAGTGATTTCTCCCAGCCGTTGCCCTTCAGTCTCAAGGCTGTCAGTACATTTCATTTGTGCATCCATACCCTTCCCACAAGCCAAAGTGAAAGTGGTATTGCTAAGGATGTAATTATATGGCAACACAGACCTTGTGCTCCATTGACCTGCTGCTCTTTTTTGAACCAGTTGTGCTTTCCTATTAGGCCATGCATCCCTTCTAATGACGTCTTGTATAGATTCATTAGTGTGTATTACTGATGCTGCATGTGGTCTAATGAAGCAACAACAGCCAAGGTACTAAGTTTCTCCAGTGGATTAATGAGGTCTTGAAAGAAAGTGACTGTCCACTCTGAATAGAAACACTGTCAAGTTGAGTTTTTCATCGAGATATGACTCTTACTAGAGAAAAAAATCAAGTGCATGAAAATTCAAGGGGCTATTATTTGTTTGAGGGGATCCATCTTTAAATGTGACAGATTTTTAAAATGGTTTTACCTTTGCAGCTATTTAGGAAGCAGTTAAATTGTTAGAATTAATGGCCAACACTTTGAGAACCAAATAAACTTACCTAATGCATGCTAGTGCATCTGTGAACCTATTAACTTTCCTCATTATTGGATTTTTCTTGGATTTTTTTTTTTTGGCCATAGGTCTTGGTTTTGGCTGTGGTTTTTATATCTCTGCATCATGCTATAAATAACTAGTGGTGGTTAGAGACTGTCTTTTGAAAAAGCATTTAATTTTTGTTCTTGTGAGATGATCTGTGCCTTAAAGCTGTGAGCTGAGGAATCTCACTATCTCTGTTATTAAGGCTTCATTTTTTAGATAGTAGAAAAGTGTTTCAATTCTTTCTGGTAATGTAATACTTTGAGGTAGCTGGAGCTTTCTGTACGCCATATATTTTATCTTTTTGCCATTTAATAGTCTGACCCCATTCAGAAAACATTTTAGACTGCGTATCATTTATGTTATTAATGGCACTATTGATTTATAAGATCAACTTTAAAAATTACTTGCTGTTTTACAAGAAAACCATCAAAAGGATTAATGTGCTTTCTCTTTGTACATTTATTCTTCTATCCGTTGAAAATGATGATCAAGTCAAATGTCATTGGATTATCATCCTTGCTCTAAGGAACTGTGTGTAATTACGTGTCCTGATAAAGGCATGTTTCTCATACTTTGGGGAATAGATACACTGATGCTGCATTACCTGCAGATGTGGAACGATTACTCACTGATGTTAATGTAGACATTGCCTATGGCTAGGCCATAAAAGCATGCTTGGTTTGTTCTTTTTACTTCTTAATCTGCATGCAGAATAGTTATAGGTGCTATAGGAGAATAAAGCAAAGACATAGAAGGGAACTTTGTTGCTTTTTGGAGCACGGTGTTATTCTATTTATTAAAGGTGCATGAAACGTTGTTTATAAAAGTAAATGTTCCTTCCCACCCTTCTACCACCACGACCAACATACTTTACACTTTAAAGTTTATTTTCCTTCCTATGAACCTTTCTTTCCCTCCTCTCTTTCCCCCACCCTGACATTATGTAGTTGATTTGATTCTCTAGATTGCTTTCCTCAAGCTCTAACTTGAGTTCATTTTGTTATGTGGTGACCACAGTTATGGATGACGCTCCCCCTGGCACACAGGAGTACATTATGTTACGGCAAGATTCGATCCAATCTGCGGAATTAAAGAAAAAAGAGTCCCCTTTTCGTGCTAAGTGTCACGAAATCTTCTGCTGCCCACTGAAGCAAGTGCACCTCAAAGAGAACACAGAGCCGGAAGGTTTGTGGCACTATGGATCCATGTTCTGTTTGTTTCTATTTTATTTTTTTTCCATGTATGTCCCGAGAGCGTGCTGTGTGTTTTCCAGCCTGTGTCAGTGCAGTGCAGCTGACGCAGGAAGCGTGATGCACTCCATGTCTCCTTTGCTTGCCTGTTAGTGTCTGAGTCAGCTATCACGGGACACTGTAGTATAAGCCACGTACGGTATCGTTCTAGAAGAGAAATGACGCTGCTTTTTCTTAAATAAAGTTTGTTTCAGCTCTCTCATCATTACACACTGCCCTTTTTTTGGCTGCCAAAAGCTGCTTGCTACTTAAAACAGCATCAATTCCCAGTTGGTTCTTTCCAGTAACATTTCTGAAGCTGCACTCTGCTGAAAATATGGCACTTAGATTCGGCTTGTCCCTAACACCTTTCACTCCATAAGGCTTCTGCATAGCGCTAGAGAATGCTCATGGCAGCTATACACTGGGGAAGCAGGATGAAGTTTCTATGTAATGCACGCCTGGTTGCATTTTGGGAAATGAAATGCATGCAGAGCAGAAAAAAAATAAGTAGAATGTTTTCCTTTTCAGATAAAGCAAAGGTATGGTCTCTTCTCATGCTGTGTTTACTAATATGAAATTGCTAATGAGGTATCTATTGTTCATCTAGTGTACATGAGATTAAGCTATATTAAATTCTATTACTTTAATATTTTCTCTTATTGTTCCATATGTGTTTTGCATTACTGCCTCATATTCCACATGGTAAGCCTTCTACGTTTTGCATAAGCTCCAGTAATCTGCCAAGACAAATAATGCTACTGCTGGTAGATTTGTTTTAAGATTAAGTATTCAGGGCTGGATTCTGCCACAATCGAGTCTACAGGAATGGCAGAGTAAACAGGTTGGAGTTCTTATGACAAATCACTTGTATTATTCTCTCTGTAATGATGGGCATCAGTCATTGAGCTGCCACTGTTATCCCTAAATTTTCAGTCAATTGCTTTCTCCTGTTACATACCCCAGATTTTTCATGAATGTTCTTTGCACCACGTTTGGGACATTTGAGTATTTTACAATAAAATTATTTTATTAAAATAGTATTTCTTTCTCATCTCACCAGAAATGTTAAGTCTGACACACACACTGGTGTAAGGTGTGGGAAGAGGTTTTTTTTTCAGTGGTGATATAACTGAATATTAAAATTGGGGTTTGAAAAAAGTCTAATTGTCCTCTCAGTTCTGTGGCTGACTTGATAGGAGTTGTGATTTTGTAGCTCAATAAACATGAAGGAAAGGCTAATCCTATAGGACTCCTCTGGATTAGCAGATGTCATGAATTTCCTATCATCTGTCAGGGTTTGTGTTGTTCATGAGTAAATTATGAACCCAAAACTGTTCATGTCAACCTCCTCTAGGAAGATGATGACAGCTGAGCTACTATAGGTGCTCAGCCACTGATATTTGGTGAAATGAAAGATTCCATGTGATCTGTAAAAAGAAGGGCCCTAAACTTAGCATCTTTGACTCACATGCTGTATTTTATTTTTTGCCATGTGCTAATGTGTAACTCCAGCAGAAGCTGATGGTTATTTCAGTGGAACTTATCGTGGGAGCTGGATTCCTGCTGAGGACTAGCTCTTAGCTGGGCCTGGTCTTTTTCAGTGAATAAATCAACAATTTTGCGCACTAATGACCTGTTCAAGAGGAACAAGGAAAGTAGAGGTATGCTGGGCCTTTTCTCTCCAGAGCATGAATCTCCTGGAGACATGGTTTGGTTCAATGTTGAGGAATTCAGGATCTGCCAGGAAAATCTTACATGGTGCAGGCTCTGAGTGAAGACCTGGGGAGCATCAGTTCTGCCGTATTGCCACCTGGAAACCAGCAGTTGCTCTTCTTAGATTCTCCATAAATCTACACGCTGTCTGTCTCCAGCAACAGCTGTGTTACTCCTTCCTGCATGGCATATGGTATTGTTATTCATTCTCAGTGAAAATGTTTAGTTCTAAGAGGAAAGCCTGTCATCTTTTATTGCAGTGTACGAGGATGAATGTCTCTTCCCTTTTTTATCCCTCCTCCTCTCCTCTAGGAATTTTGCATTGCTAGACAGACACAAGAAGATGTGGCTGTATTGGCTTGTCCTACAACCATCTGAGTTGATGGGAATTCATAGGGGTATTAATTTTTGTCACTGTGTGATTTCTATATGTGTTTCTGTGAAAGATGTTGCTTCTAGCATGAGAGGAAAAACATAGTTTTAGGAATCAATTTATCCTCTCTTGTAGCTCAAATTGGCTGTGCTGCATTGGTCCTTATCTTCAGCACCTGTGAATTGCCTGGCAATGGTGTTAGACCCATCAAAGGACTGATGTGTGTCATCCTCAGTGGTTTGTTGGCATGAAGGCTGAAAAATTTGGAGTGTGAAATTATCTGAACTGTGCTTTCCATGCAAACACTGCAACAGTCCATTGAAGTTACTGGAGTGGCTGAAACAAATCCCAGCAGAATACCTTCCAGTGTGAACCCAGCAGTTAACAGGCTCAATTGTGCTGGTAGGATGAATGAATATAAATGTTTAAACTTGTTCCTGTGGCATAATTTACACATTTTTCAAGGTATTGGAAAGTGTGACAACTAAGTTATTAGGAAAGTTCTCTGAGTAAAATGTCACAATGAATTTTTATGGAAAATTGCAGATTTGAAAGACTCTGCAGAGAGTATAAAAATATACCTTTTCATCTGCTGAGTAATGACATGGGAACACACAGTTAAGTCTGCATGTTTTCAACTTTGCAACTTCTTGCCTAACTCTTTTGTTTAGATGATGGATTTCTTCTCTGCGTCTTTCAACCTCTTTAATACAGGGTTAATGCTTGGAGAGCCACATTTATCACTTCAGAATTTGAACCCCCTGGGCATGTAAGATGATACCAGGTAAAAGATTTTCCAGGCTTTTTATAGGGGTCTTTGGGGAACGTTCTGCTATTTGCTGAAAGACTTAAATGCCACCTCACAGTGGTAACTGAGCTAGCTTGGTGGCCTATCAGTTCTCATATCTTCAGCCTATTTCATTTCTGGTAGCTTAGGTTTATTTCTAAAAGCAAAATCAGAAATGAGAAAATTAGATCCACATTTTTTAAATGGACCTGCCTTGGTTTCTTGTTCTTTTCCTGATACCTACCTGCCTGCTTGCAATGTCGTCATTATTCACAGCACCCATATGCCTCAGATATACCTTAGGAGAATCGAGCCAGGGTCAGTACATTTTATATCAGCCTGGAGGACACATAGAAGGTCCTTGGTACAGTAACTGTAGCAAGTAGTAGGAGTGAACAGAAAGAGGACAACAATATTATCTTCCCAAAATGTGGAAATTTCCATTTGGGCCCATTGCCAGCAGGGTGATGTCTGTCAGTCTGGATTGCAGTTCAGATGGGATGCTGCCTTTCCTAATGCTGTGGGAAACTTGAGTTAAAAGCTGAACTGCTGCTTTATTCCACATCATTCCAGCTTTGTTTCGTCAAAGTCATTCTACAGTTTACAATGTCGTGGATCTCTCAAACGCAATAAAACAAGCAGAGCTGACATCCTTACCTAGATGCTGGGTCCTGTGGGCATTGGGCATTGCTTACAATTACATCCGAGCAGCAGCAAAATACAGGGTGTTTTTATAGCTTCCCTCCAGCCAGGAATACACTGCTAGCAGGAGAAGGGCCATCTGAAGTACATTTTGCAGCTATTTGTTCTCTTAAATAGTTTAAACATAAGCTGCTGCTGTCTGTATAAGACATGGTTACATAAAAAGAAGTCAGCTCCTGGAAAACTAATTTGAGTTGTATTATTACATCCATGGGAGGAAAAAAAATGAGAAATGTTTTTTAAAAACACCCATTGGTTAGTCACAGTCACACAATCAAGAGTCTTGGCCACTTGCCCATAGTCCTGTTTTCATGTGGGATTTTTTTGCCTTTTTCTTTTTTTCTTTTTCTTTTTGTGTTTTTTTTGGTAACATTTAGTCTCCCTCCAGGCATACATAACCTTTTTACACAGAAAAGCAGAAAAGCATGGCAAAATACGTATTGGGGATGGGCGGAGGGAAATCTGGGGTAGCAGCTGGTAATGAGGAAAGGCATCTTTCCTCAACCAACAGGAAATCTGATTAGATAGAAAATGTTAAGGATGCTAATATGAAACAAGCAGCTTTGTGGCTGCCCTTGACAATGGCTTGTTATCTTCATCTCTAGCAATGGGATGAGTGGCAGAGCCAGTCCTGGGGGCAAGGGAAAGGTAGGATGTTTAAGCACATTATGTGGAGGCTACCTCTTCCACCTACTCCATGTGCACAGGCAGTTTTGTCACCAGTAGAAATTTGTAGTCTTTATGTTGTCATACTGAATGTCCCTTTGGTGCTCCGAGAGTCGTGTCACCACAGATAGTACTGTTACTTGGCACTCTAATTATATCCTTTTCTTCTAGACTGAATCAGTCCTATTAGCCCTGCTTGCTCATTTAATTATGTTAATGTGCATTTCTGCATTTTAGAGGAGAAAAAGAAAGAAGAGGGAGGAGAACCTGTATTTGAAATCATGGAGAACTGTGAGAGGTTTTTAAACTTTACGTATTGTTCAGAACTAAAAATTACTTTGTGTTCCAGTGCAGAACAATAGAGATGAGCCACGTGAAAGAGGCACAGCCACCTGTGCTGGATGTGTCTGAGACATTCAGAGTGGGCACACTTGGCAGTGAGACACCAGTGAGGAGGTTCAGCATCTGCACTGTGGTGTCTCCAACCTCAGATTTAACCTGGACCAGCAGCCGTCTGAGAGGAACTCACTGGTTCATTAGTAGGGGCTCCTACTCGGTGACATGGTCCTCTTTAGAAACATTTCATAAACTTCCATATTTTTCATCGTGTCTTCTGATTTCAGCAGAGGTGAAAAGTGAAGACTTGGTATCACGTTGGCTCTTGCCAACAGGAGTATTTAACCCTTTCCTGCTGCAGCTAAACTGTCTGGCCTGGAGCAGCTCATCCCAGGGAAGGCAGGCAGTCTGCTACTGCCTCATGTTAAGCCTGCAGCCTAATGATGATATTGCAAGCCTCAGTGCTTTTCTTATCGCCCTTTGCCTCAGCAAACCCTTGTTCTTGATTCTGCTTTTTCCTGTACCTCTCTCAGGTCTTCCTATTGGGAATGTGAAGCTTTCACCTTGCCTTGCTCCCAAGTCCTGGCACTGGCAAGAAGCAGCAATGAGCAATGCCTGAGGCTTGTCCAATACTAAATGAGAATAAGCTCTAAATCCTGTGTGGATACACATAGAGTTGCTGCAGATGTGGGACCTTATCTGTAATGAAGGATGATCTAAAGGGAGGAACAGAGATCTAAAGTCGAAGGTCTGAAGCTGCCACCAGTATAATGGCCTTTTCCCCCTAAGAGAAACCATCTTTGACTTGAGTGATTAACTGATAACTTTCAATTTCAGGGCATTGGGAGCCAGTGGTGACAATTGCACTCTTACTTTCTTCAGATGCTCAGCACATAAAGCAGAATAGCTCAGTCCTGTAAGTGGCTGAGGCCTCTTGCCCTGATCCTCCAAAGCCTTTAAGCACATGATTAACTTTAAACATGTGAGTGTTCCCAGCAGAGTCAAAGGGGTTGGGATGTATTTAATGAGCTTACCTGAACACAGTCTGGACCTGGCTCGGGTTCAGGCTCAGACAGTGCAAATCCAGAGTAATTCCACCAAAATCCAAGATTTACTCAATATTTGCTTGTCTGCAAATGAGATCAGAATGCCCTCACAGAGTTTAGTTTGATTTCTTCTTTCTTTACTCCCTTAGTAAGGAGTTAATATGGTCCTTACTGTCAAAATGATTCATGATTGAACATGCAAGTCATCATAGTCCCGAGCAGTAGGACTGCTCAAGCCCCAAGCAGTAGGGAAATTTAATGTTTCCCATTAGAAAGAGGGAAGTGAATGACTTGATTCTCAAAACTATTTGGACATCTCATCAGAAAGAGTAGCAATAACAATTCTCTACTGAACCAGCTGAGAACTAGGGACTTGTATTCTCTTTGGAAGGTTCTGGGGGGTTCCACTTCGAGCCATGCAGAAATATAGCAGAGTGGGAATTCAATACTATTCCATGGACTTAGAGATACAATCTGTCTTTTTCTTCAGCAGTGGCAGGCTGTGCCAGCTGAACTTCCAGCTGCCTCCAGTCCTCCCTTTCTCTCCCCTCCCACCGTGTGTTCACCCATAATTTGGCAAGATCCAGCACCAAACACCCTCTTTTCTCACCATGTGAGTTGAGGGGCTCAGCCCTGGGTGAGCCCAGTGCCAGCTGTGGCAGGAGTCGGGGGGTGACATGGTGAGGGGCTGAGGGCAAAAGGACAGGAGCAGCCAGTGCAGGTAATACATGAGTGGTGACAGGTTATTAGGCTCCTATCTCAGCTTTTTCCTAAACTATTACCCCCTACTACATTTATTTTCTGCACCTTGTTTACTTTTCACCAGGTACTTGGCCCTATGCTTGGTGCTTGCACATCCCGCTTTGTGCTGCCGTATAAAACCCAAGTCTTTCTAAGGTGGCTGGACATGTTTTAAAGAATAAGGTTCTCTGTTTAAGGTCCTGAGCAGGAAGACTCAATTCTTGCTATAACATTTCTGTCATTGGGTACTTCAATGATTACAGAGTATATACTGAGGAAGGAACTTGAGGCTTTGAAGGAAAGGCACTGGATGTGGTATTTCAAATGGCTTGCAAACGTTTTTTGCTCCTGAATTCACGTGTACCTGCCACCTCACAGAACACAGTGCAAGAGCTTTCCATAGGGTTTTACTTACCTCCTGAGAGGCTTAGAGATCAGCGTTATACACAGCCGTTTTCTGCATCCTATTGTGTTGTTTTGTTAATGCTTTTTAACTAATACACCTGTCAGGTTATTCCTACCTACCTGGACTTTTTCAAATGCCTGTGGCACATCCTGTCAGCTGAATGTGATCTGAAATAAGGTTTAAAGCTGGAAGATCCTTCTCACTCTGTATGCACACCTTAGTCTGTCTGTCAGACCAAGATCTTAGAATAATGTGGCTGGAGGAAATGAAGACAAAATATCAATAGCAAAGCTAGGCCAGGCACCCTCTTTCTGACAGAAGGATTTAAAACTTAACAGTGTTGCTGCTCTTTCCAGGCTACTGCTGCCCAGGCCAGGCACTCACAGAGGGGGAATGGCACCAATGGAGAGATGCTCACCTTGCAGTCACTCCTTACCCAGCTGTCTTTAGAGGAGCTGACAACTAGATCATATTTTCCAACATATGCAGACCTGCCTTTCTGTGTGTCCTCACAGTATCATCAAGTAACTGGTCCAGGTCATAGACACACCGGGGGAGGCACTAAAGAGTCCTCACAGTATTTTTATCTACCACCTCACCTGACCACAAGCAACAAACTGGAAGTGAAGTGGTTTGTTGAACTGCGTTTTCCTGGTGGTAAAATTCAAAGCTGCAGCTGGAATTGTGAGTAGTGTAACTGTTAGCCAAATTTGCACTCTGTAGCATCAGAGAAATTTAAGTAAGTAATGGCATTAGGAACAGGTTTAGAATTTTTATTTCAAGATAATGATTTTTAATTCTCAATCTAGAGCTGGCCTTACCACTGAACAGGTCATGATAACCTAAAAAGAAATTTTATCCCTTACTCTACCTGTCTACTCTTCGAGGGAAATCTTTTCTCTGTGCCTTTTGCTATTTTGCTCTAATCTCAAAATAAATTGAGACAGTATCTGATACTTAGCATAGCTGAAGTAGGACATTTAGACCAAATGAGTCACCCTGATATTCTTTTCTCATCTTGTCTTTAAAGGACTCTCTGAGAGCTTCAAAGAGTGTTCCGTGTATGGAGGAAGGCCTTTGTCTTGCTTCTTTTTCATCTCATGACTCTCTTGAGAAAGCGTGAGACTTCACTCTTCAATCTGTCCTCATTTTAAATAAGAAGATGTGGTTCTTTATTAATAATGGAGGTTTTTCTTTGTACCATATTCAGCTACATGGTCCATCATAATTATTGCACAACTCTTTATCACTGGTAATGTCTGTAGTATTTAAATACCAAGTGCCGTTGGGTTGAGATCATGCCAAATCTTTCATGCTATTCTAGGTTATGACAACTCTGTAAACGAGGAGGAGTTAAACTTTTTAGCTACCACTGAAGAGTTGTTTCCTTTCCCAAGGTAATCCCTTAGAAAAGCATTTAGATAAATCTCCATGGTGCAGGGAGCACATTGCAGAGATCCCCTGCCCCTCACCTGGGCAGCCCAGTGCAGCACTCAGGGGTGTTGGTTGTCTCAGGAATAATTAGCTTAGGTAGAAAATTGTCTGTGCTTTCCAGTGCCAGGGTTAGCTCAGCCCATGTCTAACTCAGGGATTTCTGATCTTCATCCCATCAGCAGTCTTGGCCTTCAGCAGCTGCTACCTCTGAGTGCACAAAAGCAAAGCCACAACAAACAGCAAGGTTCATCCAGCAGACTCCTTATATCTCAGGTTGTCTGTAAGGGAAGAGGAATTCAGTCTTACTTGGAACTGAGTCTGGTCTCCATATGCTCCCTCGACACTGTCTTTTTCTCTGATGCTCCTCCTTATTCTGGATCCTGCTCTGTCAGGGCAGGGGATGCTTTCTGAACAAAGCTGAATAACTTTCACAGCAGCGCATTTTGCTTCAAATATGTGGTGAGCACACTATGTGGTAATGTGAGCTGCTGTTCTTTTATGATTGCGTAAGCAGTTAACTTTTGGTGATAGTACATTTGTCTCTCTTTTTTATTCTCTTTCAAATGTCCTGACCTGTGAAGCTAAAGAAACTGAAGAAGCTTTACCCAGACCTCAGTGAGCACCAAAGACTGCAAAAGGCCAGAGTTTTCTTAGAACACTTACGTAAAATTACTGAATACTTTTTCAGTAGTATCTGAGTGTTTGGGGAAAAGTCAGTGCTCAGACTGTTTCATACTCAGTTTTTTGCCCACTCATATCTATATACAGAATATTCCTGCTGTGTACAAGTTCTTTGATTTTGCTTATATGCTTTAAAAACCCTCCAGATTTTGTAGGACAGTGCAAAATGTTTGCGCATCTCCTTTTAAGCCAGCCCTTGTCCTCCAGGACAGAAAAGTGTATTATCAAGCAGTGGTGTTCAGGAACAATTAACAGGTGTTTTCTGGGTATTGATCCCAGTGTGCATGTTTGATTCTCTCTACCATTGTGTTTGAAAACAATGAGACAGACAGATTGTGGGTTTTTTTTCCAAAAGGCAGATTACAAAGAGTTAGGTTAAACCCTAAAGATTACAAGGCACATAAACCTGCAATGGTTCTGACCTGCAGTATATCCATCACGTGGCTGCAGATCCTCTTCAGTGACACAGCGCTGAACTCGTGTGATGAAGATGAGGGAACAAAAGATCTTTTCCAGGCATCTTGGATACCCCTGATGTGAAGCTGTCTGCCATGTTTTTCAGGCATGCTAAATAATTCTTGCATGTTGATTTAGCAAGGAAAAAATGAAGAATATATACAACTTAATGCGCAAGAAGTCTTTAGTTACCAGCTGTCTTTCACGCTTGACATTTCCACATTACACAACAGTCCCTTCTAGAAAGGTTATTGTTGCAGCTGTGTGAGTTCTCACTATTATTTGCTATCTGGTCAAATTTAGCTCTTACAGCAGAATAAAAACCTAGTGGCTACTCTTCAAATTTGTGCCAGCATCATTAAGTCAGATTTTAATTTGTTTTTTTCTGGCCCTTGGCATAGAGAAGTCAGAAGAGCACAGGTGTAGAGTGGTGCAATGTTGCATACATGTCTCAGCCTCTTGATTCTTGGTGTGATTCTTGGGGTGTCCTGCACAGGGCCAGGAGTTGAACTCTATGATCCTGATGGGTCCCTTCCAACTCAACATACTCTATGATTCTATGATTGTTTTGCCAGAGCGCCACAGAGAAGACAACGAAGTGGCCCAACACTGCTTTCTCTTAATTGCTCTGATGAAGGTATGGGTTTCTTAACCAGTATTTTCTAAATAACAGCTTAACCTTTCTCCTTGTGCTTGGTTTTCCTTCTTGTTACAATACACTGGTCTCAGGTTTTTTTGTCCTTGACTCTTGTGGAAGAGGTGCATTGTGTTCCTCAGCTGTATGTCTTGCAAACTTTTCAGGGAAACTTAGAGGCTTAGCTAGTCCTAAAGCCTAACATCCTTAGAGGATGAAACTTTAAGGTTTACTATAGAGACTGAAAAAATGTCTGTACCCCCAAATCAACAGAACTTGCTCTGTACAGCTGGCTGGTACTTTAAGCATCCATTGAAGATGGATGCTTAACAGCTCCAGTTAGGTTAAGTCAGTAGTTGAAGACCTAGTTTTGCTTTCTAGGTGCTCTTATCTCTGGTAAGTGTGATCATTCTCTTTTTTTTTAGACAAGTGGCACAGCTGACGTCAAATATTGCCAGTGTCTCTCAAATATTGTTAGTAGAAAATGTTTAAGCTCCAGACATGATGCTCCCTTCCAATGATGAGCTATCAGCATTAATCCAGGAGACTTCATATGACTGGCCCTCTTATGATAAATTTAGATTAAATACACTGTAAAACCAGTAGTAAGCAGAAATTTGAATGGAACTTGAGCTGCCAAATGCAAGTAAGTGTTTTTTTTAATCACTTGGATGTTAAATTAGATAAGTGTAAAAGTGATGAGAAATTTTGCTGGTCTTTGTACTAATAACAAAGGAGCATGTTTAGGCAATTACTGGTTTAACTGAAAAGAATTCACTGTAATGTGTTTAGTAATATGTGCAGTGAAATGTACAGTCAGTATGACCAAAAAAACTAGTAGGTTGTTTTAAAGGATGGCAATTTCTTTGCAGAGTTTTCTCTTGGGTGCTTTGCCTTTGGCACACTCAGGTATGTGCTTTGCTAAGGATGCCTGTTCTGAGTGTAAATAAAGCATCATGGTACCGAGAAGGAAATGTTGAAATGGGAGAAGGTGAGTCAGATGCTGTGGCAGAAAAGTCTGCAAGGAGAGTGGTTAAGAAGGTGGTGGTACAGACAGGTGAGCAGAGTGCTTTTGGATGAACTTGTTGACTGTAGATAAGATTCAAAATTGAAATAGAGAGGGATCCCTGACCTCCGACAATTAGAAGGCTGCTGCGTTAGAGAGGAGTTGGAAGCCACTTCTGGATGGAAACCTGAAACTGGGGGAAGTTACGTAGGGAGGACAAGAGATCTCCAAAGAAAAGCAGATTAGTTAGCTACAACTTTGTTATGAGTAACGTCACCTTTATTATGCCAGCACTGCTAGAGAAACATAGTCTGTTCTCTGTAGATGGTTCTGCCTCTGTGGGTGGTTCTATCTGTGAAAATCAGACCCCATGAACCGACCAGCCAGCTGCTTACAAAGCACAGCAGCTGCTTCTCTAACTCCATGTTCACAGCTCTGCACATACTGTTACATGCATGAAATTATTTAATAATGCAAACAGTGCATTCCAATCACACAAGTAGTTGTTCATATCCTTATGTGTATTTAATGAATGTGTTGACATCTGTAGAATGCTGCCAATTTATTTCTGATCAGGTGTATCTATGGCAGATTCTTTAATTTGCACATGCAAATGATAACATGGGTGTAATCGTTCATCCAAGAGCCTGAGGAAAATCGCAAGGTAGCACTATGGCAACTTGTTCTTGATATAATTTGCCCTATAGCAGAATTTGTACTGCCTCAACAGAATTGAAAATGTGCCTTTTAAAAACTAATGTCTCAAAAGGACATTGTAAAAAAATTAAAAAAAAAAAAAACAACCAAAAAAACACCCCAACTCTTCTGCCAGGAGTTGTGGGGTTTTTTTTTAGCAGTGTGGTTTGGAGTTAGGGTTTTATTAGTAGTTTTATTGCCTGCTTTGAAAGTCAGCTTGTTTCCAGCAGAATGGTGTTGAGATGGATGCTTGCCGACATTTTTCTTTGTAAGTCCTTGACCAGACTTTTATTTATGGGTAAAATTGGAATCCACTCATCCTGAGATGTATGCAGTAAGAGAGGTATCTGGCTTCAGGCCAGTTTACCATCTGAGTTCTGCAATACATCCCCAAAGACTTCATCACATACCTTTGAAAGGCACCAGTGACTTCAGTTGGTGTTACAGAGGAGTTCTATATTTAGCTCTCCTCTCTTACAGGAGCTGTTTCTTATTCAGGTGCCAAACTCTCTACCTTCCTTCCCTGTTTTATTTCTAGCAATCTTGCTGTATAACCTGTGTTTCACGAGTCATTCCGTTTCCCTCCAACTCGGTGTCTGAGCTCAGTCTTTTGTTGATCTAAGAAGTCCATCTCTCTATCTCTAGAGAAAACATTCTGGCTGGGAGGCAGGAGGAGCTTGGGGGAGGAGAGCCCGGTAAAACACTCGTCACCTTTCAGTCCCCTGGAGTTGATGAACGCTTTCAAGGACACAAATATTTAGGAATATTCTTTTTATAATCCATAAATCAAGGTTTATATGGAAAAATACGCAAAGCTAAACTCCCACGTCAGATTTCTCAAGAGACTTCTAGGGCCATAGGCTTGTTAGAAAGGAAACTTTAGTTAAAAGATTCAGTTGTACTGCTTTGCTTTAGGATGGGACTCCAGGGAAAGATCAGAACAGGTTGCTTTTTGCCATTGATTTGCAGAGGAAATTCACAAACAGTTTAGGACTTCTTTACGGTCTTTAAAAATCTAGTGGCAACAGTGTTAGAGTTTTAATCATTTTAATAACAAGACTCGTTATTTTTTGCATAATATAACTTGTTCAAGTCGGCATTGCCCCATTTGAAGTCAATGGCTCTTGAAGCTGTGAATCAGGAATTGCAGAAGTGGAGCGAGTGTTGGCTGAGAACTGGCTCCTAATGCTGTTTTCTAACTTCTTGGGAGACTAAATGCTCGAGGTTGATTTTATATGTATGGCTGCCAAATGTTCTAGGAATCCTCTGCCACTCCACTAAGTTTAGCTGCAATGAAGGTCCTGTAAAGAACAAGTGATAATGACTTTGCCTGCTTCAGCTACTTCTTCCCAGCAGTCCATTCTAAAACAAGTGAGAGGGGCGTAGAAGGAATCCATACGTGCAAAACTGAGATCTTACCTGGAATATGTCTTCTGCAGCTTTTAATAGTATCTGCAACATGAACCCTGAAGACTCAGGAGGGAATTGCTTTAAAAAAAAAAAAAATTTTTTTTTAAAAGACGAAATGTGGTTCACCAAAAATGGGGTGAGACTGTGCAAATGTGCCATGTAAATTGCAGGGGCCACATTTCCTTATCAACTTTGCATTTCATAAACTGATTTCTGCCATTTGGGGTCTAAATCAAGCCAAGAAAATACTTTCAACTTTTTTTCTCAAAGTGTTTTTTTTTCTTCTTTTTTTAGTTGTATAATTTTATGGATTCACTGCTCTGCTTTCCAGCTTTGATACTGGAAGATCCAAAAATAGTTAGGAACTTGCTAACCTGTCTTTAAAATCTGTCTTCTTAAATAGTGTCTGGCTTTGAGATGACTTTGGGATGTGCACAGTCTCTCAGTCACTTTTATTAATTGTGCTTCCTGGGCTTCTCTCCTCTAAGGAAGTTCCTAGTTTAGGGGACATGTGGCTAAGAGGGTGACTGGCTACACTGCCACCCCTGTTTAATGAAGAACCTGTGGGAGCAGGTCAGTGTTTCATCTGTAACCATGTGAAAGTCTCCTGAGCAGGAGTGTTTACTGGCGTCTTCCCAAGTGGACTTCATTCAGGATATGTTGAGGTTCCTCATTATAAACTGTCTTGTCCATTTTCTGTAATAATCAGATTGTAGGCCAAGTTTTGAAATTATTCTAATCTTCTTGCAAAATTTTTCTAAACCTTTCCCTCTCTCTTAAAGATTTCTCTGAAGACAAATATATCAACATATGTTACACTCTTGTCTTCTTCAACAAGAGTGCTGCAACTAGGAGAAGAAATGAGAGTTTTCCCAACATGATGGAAAAAATTATTAGAATGTTAGGGAAAGGTGTAGAAAAGATCAGAGCTTTGCATGCAGTAAAACTTTAGATACTTAGGGATTTGAATCAGTGAATTTCATCCATCTCAACAGATGAGCTAAGGGTTCACACAGCTCAATCCCTTGCCGTGTCCTCTCAGGGTAACCCTGTGATGCCGTTTCACTTGTTGATCCCGTTGCAAGGCAAGGAAGTGAAGTGTAATACACATGCTACTTTCAGTGTAGGATGAATTGATCAGTCTGTCTTTCCTTCTGCGTAGGAGGACTCCATCTGTGTTATTTTTAAAAGTCATTTATTATGTTAATAGTTGATGCAGAATTCTACTCTTTTTATTGCCCTCCACCCAAAGATATATCTTTCTTTGGACTAAAAAGTACTTTTCCTTCACAAAAAATTCACAGTTTCTCCAAAATAATTCTTCCACGTGAAGAGTGATATCATGGAAACCAGTGAAATCTCTTGGTCTCTTTCACTGCTAACAAAGGATCGTATCATGGGTAAAGGATAGCCAGATTTGATGTTTCCATATTCATATCCAATCAGGAAGCCCAAGTTATGTGGCATATAAACAAATTCAGGGAAGGATATTCACTAAAGTCTCTTCTGCTCATACCTCTGCAGAGCTTGTTCACTCTGACAGTGTTTGGCAGAGAGAAGGGCATGGGTGAAAACACAGTACAAACTATAACCAAAGTAATTGCTAGGAAATTAAAGCATGTAGAATAATCCAAAACTCAGTGGAATTCCTGTGTTTTGCAGTGGTCTTATTTCCTTCTTCGTTGTTGGGTTTGTGGATTAGAAGTTAAAAGATTAATGAGCAGGAGGAAACAGTAGAAAACGTTCTCCCCACAGAGAAGATGCTTGTGCTTGCTGACTCTCACTGGCATAGTTTCAGCTTTAAAAGATTTGCAGTTTATTGACAGGGTGAGCTACCCTGCAACATTAATTGCTGTTGTCCCAGGACAGTATATTTCCACTTCAGGAAGTGATTTCATTAAAGGAATACACTTGGTTCTTACTTGTGTTAGGTCATTCATACATTTTGATAGTTAGAAGGAGCCTTGCTGTGACCTTAAGTTATTCTTTTAAGAATGTTACATCACTTTTTAGTTCCCTCTGCACTAAGGGCAAATAAAAATCAGGTGGTTTAGGGATCTATGCTTCCTTAATAATAAATATGTGAAATGGGATAAGACAGTGTTAAGATTTTTTTCTGTAGCCTCTATAATATTATTAAGTCTGTTAGTGTTGAACAATGGGAAATGTTCTTCTTTCTCATAGTGAATGAAGGAAAATGTCAATGCAGAGACCAGCTTAGATACTCTGCACAGTATATCAAATTGTTCTTCATGGCAAAATCGCTTGATTAGGACAATTAATGCAGAGGTGTTGTGACTAGGTGTAAAGAGTGTTGAGTAGTGTCAACTTCATAGTAAGTGCTGTAAGTTCATGTCTCCTATTAAGCAGTGGGAGGCGGGAATTCAACAAGGAGAAAAGATTTTTCTATGCATGAATTGTGTATGCATTGAGCAGCATTCTGTGTGGAAGAGTAATACAGCAGGAAGCGTGGAACTAACACCACCCACAAGGCACAGTAGTAAGTTTTCTACATGGATTTCAAGCTTGAGAGGATTAGGCTTTTCTGAATTGCAAGGGGGCTGCCTGACTCAAGGCAGAAGTGACATTAGATCATCTGAATAATGGAGGCCACAGCATCTCTTCCAGACTGTAGTATTAAACTCAGTGTTTTGTTTCACTCAAATATATCTCTTTGAAAGTAATTTCATCTTCAAGAGTCACCATCTTCTTGGTGGTCTGTCTTCCTCTCAAAAGAGAAAACTTCTCTGAAAAAAAGGGTTGATGTAATCATCTTCACTTACCATTACATTTCCTTTGTCTTATTCATGTTTTAACTGTATTTTTTAGGCAGGCTAGGTTTTGGTATTTTTGAACAAAAGCAGATTTTCATTAAAGTATACATAGAATAGCATGGTGTGTTAATGGAATATTGATTTCTGTGGAGTTCTGTAGAAGGAAAGTTCCCCAACTGTGTTTGTTACAGCTGTAGAGCATCTGTCTGATGACAGTGTGTGCACCAGCGTTACGTGGGGAAGAGAGGAACAGCAAGGGGACATCCCTGACTTCCCTATCCACTGGGAAGGTGTGCAGCCTTTGGAACAGCTTTGGCAGTGCCCTTGGAGAGCTCCCCTGAGTACTAGTGTAGGCTTGGGGTTGGTTTCTTAATGAAGTTTACTCCAAAACGCATTTGGAACCCAGTAGGGAGTTATTTCCAGTTAATTAATGAACCTAAATTTGGAAAATGGTTGTCAGAGAATTTCAAATCCATTTATTTGTCTGCAGAGTTCTTTTGGCAGAAGGGATGCTCTAGAAAATGCTCAAGGGTGGTGTGTTAGTGAGAATCTTCCCAAGCTGAAGTATCTAGAGACAGAGACAGACTTGCCCTTCAATCTGGGCAGAAGTGCTTTTGATAACTAAGACACTAAATAAACCAAGGCTGTTGTTTTTCTGGAACAAAGCCATTTTTAAATTAAATTTCAACTATGTGTCATTTTTTATTTCTCTCTTCCCTTCTCCTCTATTTTAGAAGTGGATACATACAGTGGAGGGAATGGGAATCAGGAGTATAAAATTAATCCTCTGAAAATGTTCCTGTAAATTCTGGAGTCAGAGAGCAAAGGTATCATCAGGCTTTCCCCTAACAGCTTCTCAAACCTGGGTCTTGTCTAATTTACAACTTGAGAATTATCCTCTCTCCAAGGTCATAATCTTAGTCTCTATGATTACAGACCACCATATGTACAGAGAATGCTATCAGAATACTGTGGCCCTTGAAATCTCCTGTAGGTTTGCCCATACGAGGCATTTCTTATCTCCTCCAAGCATGCTGTCCTGGTACACTTATCTCTGCTCCTCTGGAATGTGAGGAAGACTTGGCTTTTGTGTCACTCTTACTGCCAGAAGAGAGATCTCCCAAGCAGTCAAATTGCCTTTAGATCAGGGTTATGTAGTGTGAGAAGGTGGGGAGGGTAGGGGAAGGAGGACACGTATATTTCAGATTTAATGATGTGGTGAATTATGAGTAAATAATTCAAGTGGTATGATTAAAGGCAATTAATCAAAGTAGGAAAATATGCATATTTACTAAAGGGTTATTGCTGTATTTATTCTGAAATGGAATTCAAACATTGGCAGTTTGTAAGGTGATTCACAATTCATTTTAAAATACCCCTGAACTGCAACAAAATAAAGCTAAAGAAATTCAAATAAATGACCTTGTCTCTATAAGGTTAGAGGAAGGTTGGTTCATCTAATGAGCAAGTAAGGAAATAGCCTTGTAAATCCATTTTAAAACAGCAATAGGAAATTGGTTTATCAGGTCTCCTAGAGCAGATGTGTATGCTGTGATTGATCTGATCATGCAAAATATTGATCACTGAGAATCTTTGGCTATAAGGAGACAATACAGGTTAGGGAAATGTGCATTAAATTCATGTTTCAAATGGCTGATTACTGAGAGGGACTTCAGGAGGGGAGGAAAAGAAAAATAGGGAAACATTCAAGATTGGCTGCAGGAGAAATATTACTTGAACTGTTTTAGATTATTCAGATTGCGACACAATGGCTTTTTGTCACAAAAAAAAATGTTGATTAATAATATGGAAAAGTAGGTTTTAGTTTTACAAATGGTTCTGAATTGAGAGTCAAGCAGATAATGAGAAACAATTTAATCTGATACATGAGGAGGATTAATTTTGAGTACCTGGGTTGTAATAGGGCAGCACATCTCAATGCAGATAAATGGAAGGTAATAAGCTTAGGAGTAAAGAACTCTCTAGTAAATGACTGCTCAGATGCTGCAGCAGGCTGAGTCAGGGGAAAAAAATGAGAAGTTACAGGAGAAAAATTGCCTATTCAGCAGCAAAGCCAATGCGAGGAAATGGGATATCAAGCTGCTGTTTCAGGGGAAGGGCAGAGGACTCAAATCACTGTGGTTAGTGATCACCAGTGGGCTGCAACGCTGGCCATGGAGAGGGAAAGTGCAGATTATGGGGTGATATGCAACTCACATGGACAGAAATGGTCTTTAAGGTTAAGAAATTTCTACAGAAAACTAAAATCCTGTTTTGAAGAGAAGCAGAGCATTTGTATTTTTGTAGCCTACTGTCAAAAGACATTTTGATTTTTTTTCCACTGATGCCAGGTAGAAGTTTTGATTCATGTAATTTGGGGTTTGTATGGTCATGAAATTTGGAGCAAAACTGGGAAAGCTACCGAAGGAAATCTCCACAGAGCTCCCTGGGGGTCAAGAGGGGAAGCTCACATTTTGGAGCAGAGATATCATGAGAACTCACCTCTTTGGTATCACAAGAGTGAATCATCTTTACAGCAGTGTCTGACTGGGCCAAAGTGGATAGCAGGATGATGGGACAAACCAGTGTATGAGGGTCAGAAGAGAGGAAGATGTAGTCTATGCTAGAGCAAACTTGTGGGAGCCTTGCTTTTGGAAAAAGTTCCTCTGCCATCTCCCCTTACCTGTGATGTTTTGGCCTTCAGTGGTTTTATTTTTTCCCCTTGTTTTCAGATATATTACTGTGATGACTTTATCTAGTTTAGGTTTTTTAACACATTCATACTGTAATGTTAGTGCTGTTGCAACAGTAATGGATGTGAAGCAAGACATGGTTAGCAGGAAAAGGCAGTGGTTTTAACCTATACTAAAGGATGCTGTTTTTCCTAAAGCATACTAAAATTCATAGCTAAAGAATGCCATAAGTGCCCCTTTTTTTCAGTATTTCCTTCCACCTGGCAAGACTTGTGTCTCCTTTCCTGACATCATTTGGTTCTGTTTGCAGACTCAACTGAGGATTGCTGTGAGGATCATTCTGTGTTTACTTGTGATGGAAATAAGTAACACACATCTCAGGCTTACACACTGTGTGTAGGCAATGAAAGGTTTTTAAAAGGTTAGCTTAGGTGGCAGAGCCTGCTCCATTTCTGAGACTGGTAAAGAGTATGTGCTTTTACTTAAAACAGTGTATTCTAAACGAGATAGTAAAACTAAAGGGATGATGGTGTCTATTATAACTGGATTATGGTAATATCTAGCCATGGGATAGTGTTGTCTCATATAACAAAATCTGTTTCGTTCTCAACCAAAAATATGACAATCTAAGCAGATAATCACAGATGTTATTTCTCTGACAAGTAATAAATCTATATGAGGGTCAGTTAAAACACATGATTTTCTGTCTCTTCTCAGGCTGCTGGTTGGAGATCAATAGCCCCTGTTGCAATGTGTTAGAAACAGATTTCTAAGCTGTGAGTGCCATTGGCCCAGTAATTATCCTCTGCATCTTCCTGAAACATACGTCTATCAGAAATTTGGGTTACGTTCTAAACTCTAACAGGTGTTCTAAAGATGTGCAACTTACCTTTAAGAATAAAACACTGAAAGCAAAAGACACATAGGAAAAATGTACTAGCCTTTAGGGATGCTCCAGCATTCCAAATTAGCAATTTAATTAAAAAGACAAATAATTAAAGAATGAACATTAATTAAAAATCAATAATTTCAGGAACTGTTCTCTGCTGTTAACATGTATACTTTCTTAAGGTCAAACTCTATAGAATAGTACTCTGTTAACTCTGAAAAATGGAAACTCTTTTAAATGTACAAGCTGGGATGTAAAGCCACTGGCACATTGTTGTGGAAACAGTGTGGCCTGGTGGCTGTTGTCCAGGCAGGCACAGAGAGAACATGGCCCTAAGGGTCCAGCCTAGAGCCATGGCTGGACCTGTTCCTCTCTGACCCTTTAAGCTGAAAGGACTGTTACTGCCAGACTTGCTTTCCATGGCCCATTATAGTAACAGGGTGATTTAAGCTGTGTGTGTGAGGTGGATGGGATGGAAGTGTCAGCTGTGATGTAAAGCCTGGGTGTCTTTGACAGTGCTCAAGCTGGGCACAGCATCGTCATTGATTCACATGGCTCTCAAAGCACACATCAGTTTAAATACATGAATGCCCAAGCAGGTTTGCTTATACCCTCTTTTTCTGCTAATTATATTTTTATGGCTTCAGAATTCAAAAGCAAACTTTATTTTTATAAAGCCTTGTGCATGTCTAATGAGAGTCTTGACATGAAAGCTTTCTCCATCCACAGGTACCTTGGGAATCCAGGGAGTGTAGGAGCCCTGCTGGTGTACTAGGGCACTTTTCAATTATACATGTTTTCATCATGATCTTCTAAATCAGAGTAACCCAGATTAAGTTTAACACGATCCTATAATTACTAAATCTTGTCCTGCCATTTTTCCTCTCAAAAATACATCTATGAAGGCATTTTAATAGAAGACTACAGGGTAACAGGTTTGATTTCTTATGTTAAACCCTTTTTCTGCAGCTAAGCAATACTCACAGGGGACAGAGGAGGTGTGAGCCAGTTTATGGGCTGGGGAAGTTTGAGCCTTGTGAATTGGTCTGGTGATAAGGCTGAGGGTGGCTTGGGAGAAACTATTCCCTTTGGTGCTCAAACTCCAATTGACTGCCCAATGCAAAGCTGTCATGCTGCCTATCTTGCCTGTGTGAACATCCTCTCAAAGCTCTGTCCCGTGCTTTGTGTAACTGTGTTGATCGCTGGCAGTTCAGCAGGACCGATACAGGCTCATCATTGCAGAGGTGTTGAGCTGTGTGCCCTTAACGAGACTCAGTAATTCTAATCACTGATAGAGTCTCATAAATCAAAATTCTGGCACCTGGCACAAGAGTCTGTCAGTAACCCAAAGGCCAGTGATTAACCTGCATACTGATTTCGCAGTGACATAGGCACCCCTGATTCCCACAGCCCACGGAAGGCAGTTGCTGTAACTGGGGAGTCCTGGGTTGGAGTGGTGTCTCAGACCGTGCCCTGTGGGCCATGCCATTGCCCCACATGCTGCACTATCTGAGGCTGCTCCCTCTGCTGCAAGCTCTTTCCTGAGCCTTGTTCAGCAGCGTTCCCTGACACCAGCTCTTCCTTGGCCCTGCAGTGCTGAACTTGTAGTAATTTTTCGAACACTGTGTTATGCAGAGTCAGGAAAATTATTATTACCCAAGGCAATTTTATATAAATTACAAATTTCTTCTGCAGTTATCACTTTAAATTAGGACAAAATGCTCTGTGATTCATGAGTTGATCCAAGGCTTCTGCCGAAGAAACAGAAATACGTGCAAGGAGGGAGCCGGTTTTGTTCTGCGCTGTGCTTTCTTTCCACTTCCTTGCAACTCTGTGCTATGTCCAAGACATGTAAGGAAAAAAACCAGGTTTTTCGAAACATAGGTAGACTTCTCCAACGCGTGATGTGGATAAGGGAGGAAAAAGATAGAACTGGAAAAATTGAGAAGAGACTCACCAAGGGTGGTTTTTCAGGGTCTGACCTCACAGAGGCTTGGTGCAGCTGTTACTCTGACACAGCAGGCTTGGGATATTTCCATTCATCCAGCTCCAGTTTGAATTTACTGTCATGGAGCATCCATCTCTTTGATCTTTTTGGAACCTGGCTTCCTTCAGGCCCATGGAAAAGACTGCAAATCGAGCCTCATCTTTTTTCACTGCATTGGATATGTCTAACTTTTTAAATTATTTTTTTTAATTAATACAATCAGAAAGATAGTTTAAATAACAATATTCAGCTAAGGCCTCCTCCAACAGATTTGAGTGGAAGACAACTGTTATCTTTTCAGTTATACTTACAGAATGCAGATTTGAATTGCAAAAAGGCCATTAAAGTAGCTTGTGCAATTTAAAACAGACTGAGTTAAACTGACAAAGCAGAAAATAACATGAACTAGAGATGCACTTGTGTGCTATATCATGTTAATGATTCTGTTTTCTAAACCAGCAACAGCTCAATAATATATGTTGCTTCCAAACAAACATATGTTTTATTAAAATAAATTAAGATAGAGAAAAATACAGCAGTGTGAGATGGGAAGGAAAACAATTATTCAGGAAGATTAAGCCTGCCATACATCAGAGGTTTGTGGCATGACCCACCAGGAATTTGTGTGCTGTTTTGTAAAGATTTTATCTGCTGGCTCTACACCTGGACTCTGTCCTTTTGTGTGCAAGACAAGAGCCTTTTGTGACAAAGATACAGTACAGGAGAAAAAGTTGCTCAAGTGTTGTCCATAGATACTTGCTTAAAAGCCATTTTGGAGTTCAAGTAATATGACCTTTGAGATGCAAGAGGACAGTAACAGCAGAATAGGAAAAACTGGGGGTTTGTTACGTGTTTGGGATAAAGGCCAAAGCATTAGTATTTTGAATTAATCTGCTTCATGTAACTGCTTTTGTATGCTGGATAATTGGCAAAAGAAATAAGTTAAACCCCTTTGTGGCAACAGTTATGTTACACTGGCAAATAAAGTAACAGCATGTGCCTCTCTTGTGTCTGGAGTTTGGTGATGCCTCTTCTCCAGGAGTCAGGCTGTGTTTTGTATTCCTCATGGTGAGGCAATGCATGGTTTTCGTGCTATTGACTCCTTCAGCCAAAACAGGCTCCAGAGTTTCACTCTGCCTGCAATAACACCATAAAGGTTTTTCTTGTACAGGCTGATATCCATATGTTATGGGCAGACATGATGCTGCCTGGCAATGTGATGTGATCATTCCTTACATCTGCATTTTATTGTACATGATATGCCTGTGAGTGCTGGATGCCCAGAGATCCCCCTCTGGCTAATCTGTCATCTTCCCTTGACAGCTATTAAACAAGGATTTATCAACATGACTCAAAGGTATCTTTCTGGCACTTCTAATATGTAGAAATTTCAATAAGGAAACTCTCTAACTACTTGCTGATGCAGACCATGCAGCAAAGTCAAGCCAGATGTCCTCAGGAGGGTTTTGATCCAGCATCTATTGAAAGAATAAAGCTGGGTCTTCAGATGAGCTGAAGATTTTGTCCTGAAATGGTTAGTACACTGGGCTCTGTGATTTCCTTCTGGCTGCCATGGTGGCTCCTAATTTGTCTCTAGCCCAAATCGCTCAGGTGGTGGTTAGGAGGAGCTAAACATGGAACACCTGGTGTGTGGCTCAGCCAAATCCTGCTCAGCTCCAGCCGTGGTGACCAGTTCAGGCTGCAGAGGTGGGACCTTGGGTCTCTCCCAAGACTCAGAGTATGATCAGGTCTCCCTGGGGTGTGAGAGGAGGGTGCCATGAATGTTGCTGGTGCAAATCTGGGCTGGAGGTTGCTTTTGAGCCTAAAGTTAACTTTCAGCACAGATATTCCCTTCTAGTTCCCCAGGTGCAAGTGGCTTTGGCCCTCTCATATGACTGATGCCTGGGCACTTGAGATGAAGGAGGGTGTTGATCTGGGTGGCTAGATGAGATTTGTGTCATTGTACTTCTAGCTGTTGACAAATGAATGGGTCTGTGATTAAAGTTGATGACTGAGTTGTTAATTCAATTTCTCCAACTCTGACACTGTCTTGGCCAAGATTGTTCAATTTGTGGCTGGGCATTGGTTTTCTAAACTTTCATATGAAGTTCCAGTTTTTTCTGTAAACATACAGAGTTAAATATAGCAAATTTGAACTGTGTCTTCTAGAAACTAGAGTTCATGTGGGGATAGCTCGGATGTGGTTTACTTGGGCTTCTGGTATCCATGTGTCTCCATGGAAGTGCCAGTGATCAAAATATCTAGTTGTAGATTAATTGCAGCTAGCTTTTGGCAGGGATTCATGTTCAGATGTTTTAGTATTTAAACTACTCTCATAGTATCAGATAGAGTTGGCAGAGGAAAGAAGAGGAGGTATCTACTGCTGACTACATATGCTTTTTAGTATTTAGGGTAAGTGGGCCTCAATTTCTACCTGATACGATAATTCCTTTATTTGGTTTTAATCTTAATAGTGATAAACTTTGCAGAAAATTTCCTCTTACTTAGCTGATAGATGTTATACATATTGTCCAATGTAGGTAAATAAGGTCCTGCTTGAAAATTAAAGTCGAGATTATTTTGAATATGGTTATGGTCTTGTATCACTGGCTTCAAGGGGCTGTGACCTATGCTCTGAACTTCATATTTCTCTCCTGTTTACTAGCTCTTCTCCGTCTGCATGGCTTCCAAGGGCTCTTCATCTTGTTGTAGCTCTGAGTATCACCACTCACCTTGGGTAGTGCAGCCCTGCTGCTGCTCAGAGACAGCGATCAGAGTCAGGCAGCTTGGCTGCTTGGAGAGCTGTGCAGGATAACAGATATCTCCCACATACAGTAACAGGGGCAAAATTGGTTAAAAGGAATCTTGCAAAGATAAGTACATCAAAGACTGGGAGGTGCTGAGGTGCAGTGCAGATCAGAGATAAGGGAAGAGCTCAGAGCAGTTGTGCTGTTCAGTGTTTGAAATAAGGAATAAATCTGTACTTCTGTTGTTGGGAAGCAGCTAAGAACCGTCACATAAAACATACATAGAGCTTGTGTAGCTCTTTAGGTAATATTCAAGTTCTTTAGTGTGTCTCTAACCTGTTGTTTTACTAAATTACCCCATCCATTACAATGTTTGTAGACAGAGCCATCTATTTTGCTCTGCTGGAGTTAAATCAGTAACCTGTGATAAGTCTGCTCTACAATACAGCATTAATAAAAGATGAACCAAGAAGATAATAGTAAATAAGCATCATAGATTCTTGTATAAATTATATAGAAGTAGAGGAAATTTCAGGTACAGGGATGACATACGATTTATTTACATTTAAAGGAAATAGAATAAATTTACTTAATTGATCCTTATTTTCTAGGAACCTTGTGAAATGCAGTGAGGAACCTTGGATCTGTCAGCTTATGGAAACTCCTTTCCTTGCCATGACTTGTTCATAAACGCAGCCACACATTTTTCACTTGACCATCGTGGACACTGGGATGCAGATCAAGTTATTTTGGTTATAAACCTACATCTGTTATGTCAAAGGCTGTTGCTGTGGGCAGTTTTATACTTGCAGAATCGAACTATGATAGTCTTCAAACCTTTCCCCTGCTAAGAGTCTTGTTGGCTGAAGATCAAAACATGGTTTGGTTTTGCTATAAAGATATATAGCAGGGCTGGTAATTAAATTCAGTGCTTGGGTTAGTGAAAATAAAATAGTACTAAGCAGAATATCAATATTAAGTGGAATGTTTAGTATGTGCTGCCTGGTAAATTCTGACAAGAATTGCAGATGAGGAAATCTGAAATAAATAGTAACTTAAAAATCATTCAGAAGTAGATCACTCTGAAATATGATTGCTGAACTCTGTGTCTGTGTGTTCTACTGGTTGAGAGTACACAAGTGTCAAGGTAGTACACTGGCAAAGTGTGGAGTGTCAGAGCAGTCAGTGTGTTGGTGAGGGCCACAGCAAACATTGTGCTGCCCCAGGCAGCAGTTATTTTATGAGTCAGCTTCGAAAAAAACAGGAGAACAGAACGTGTTTTTGAAAATAGGAACTTGCTGTAGGACCCAGCAAATCAAAGGCTGTTGTTAATCAGAGCAGTGGCAAATACATACAGCTCTTTCCCCCATCCCTGAGACTCTGCAGGAAAAATTCTTTCATCCGTGGTGCAGTTGACTCCCTTTCTCACATTGCTTGTTCCCACACGCCAAAGGATGGGCACTTCTGATGGGAGGCAAAGGGGGGGGTGCGTTTTCTTTCTCTACTTCTTTTTGTTGCTTAGCAGCTGAGCTGCTGATTGTACACAGAGCACGGTGCACAGTCGGAATGAAAGCTCTATTTGTCATCTTGATAAATCTTATTTGTAACACTTCTGTAAAGGATGTGACAGATTAGCTGAAGGAGAGATCTGGGGACATAGGGTAGCACACAAAATTTAATTCTGAATGATTGGATGTCACAATGCAAATGAAGCATGGTCTCACATGAAGCAGTAATTGCAGCTGTGTTGTCCATTGCTTTGTATATTCTTTGCATTTTCCCTATTGATTAAAAAGATGTTGCTATAGTAGCTGGAACATAAGTTTTCTCAGTGTCTCTTCTCATGTTTTATTGATTTTTACTGCTTAACAAAAACTCTGGCCCTTCCTCATTTCTGGAAGGGGGCAGTTGTTTATAGCCTACCCATATGTATCAGCAGCTTTTGTAACAGCTTAAATTTCACTGCCGTGTAGGTCTTGTTGACAACGACAGAAATAAGACACAAAATTCTGTCTGAGGTGGCTTTTGCCTTAGTCCCCACTGCTGCCACCCTGTGGAAATGACAGTGTGGTCATTCTGTGCCATTGTATCTACAAGCTTTTCTTACCTGCAGATAGCTGACACTTAGTCTTAGCTCAGCCCCATCACTTACTACAGACATATGTTAAGGGTAGTAAAACTGCTAATTTGTTTTTACTGCGTAATCTTTGGGATCCAGGCAGAACGCTTGAGGAAATTAAAATACTTAATGACTTCTTTCTGATTTTGGTAAAAGAAATCATAGGGGAAAATATCTGTAAAGTGAAACCTTTCATCTAGATATATCCGCTCAACACCATTTCCAGGTTCTGAAAATGGAAAATAAAAAAATAACGAAGAGCTGAATTTCACCCAAAATTAAATTAGCAGATACTTTAATTTGCAAACAGAAAAAAGTGGATTTTTTTTTTCC
>JAYRBT010000156.1:437562-544242 GCA_036023395.1 Myiotriccus ornatus | reverse complement strand
CAGCCCCATCACTTACTACAGACATATGTTAAGGGTAGTAAAACTGCTAATTTGTTTTTACTGCGTAATCTTTGGGACCCAGGCAGAACGCTTGAGGAAATTAAAATACTTAATGACTTCTTTCTGATTTTGGTAAAAGAAATCTTAGGGGAAAATATGTGTAAAGTGAAACCTTTCATCTAGATATATCCGCTGAACACCATTTCCAGGTTCTGAAAATGGAAAATAAAAAAATAACAAAGAGCTGAATTTCACCCAAAATTAAATTAGCAGATACTTTAATTTGCAAACAGAAAAAAGTGGATTTTTTTTTTCCATCAGATTCTTTTGTCTGTCCATGTTTTGAAATGTCTTGTGACCACACCTTTGCCACTCTGTGTTCTTCAAAAAGGCTTAGGAGAGGCAAGATACAGGGAAAGGCTGGATGAAACTACAAAATCCTTCCCCCTTCAGCCGAGAGTAGATACGTATTTCTTCTGCTGGAGTGAATTCCAGCATGCAAAACCAGAGCAGTACAAAAAGATCCAGAGCTTTGTCTCTAGTTATTTGTGTCTCCATCCACAATATAAGTCAGGTTATTGATGGCAGAAACAATAATTTGTCGGTTTGAACGCTAATTATCTGCTCAAAGCCGGATCTCTGTCTCCATCCCTTTGCAGATTCAGTTTACAAACCTGACTGTGGCTTCTAGATGTTACCATGTTACAAATACTGCAGTATTTGATGATAATATCATCCCTTCCAAGTATTAATGTGCAATTTGAAAACAAATTACTTTTTTTCAGCTGGATGCCTAGAAGCTGGTGACAGCTGTGGGAGTATTTGTTTTGCAGAACTTCCACTGCTTCCATTCCCTCCTGTCACTTTTTTAGTGCAATGTGCAGACAACACTGGAAATGGTGAAGAATGGAGCACTGAATTCTCTCCTGTAACTCATCTCTTGGGCCACACAGATCACATTGTCTCTGTTTGGTAGCTGAGAGCATTTGTTTTTCTTTTGAGTGTACCAAGCTGGAGGTGACTTGTTCTGTCTGTGGTAGGCATTACCACTACGGAGAGTTGCTTTATCAGCTTGAAAAAAGGTGGGTGTTTGAATTTGTCACAGGCCCTTTCTCACGGCTCTTCTTCAGGAGAAGCAGCAGGCTGATAGTGTCAGCTTTTGGAAAAGTAGCAGTGCAGTAGGAAAAGCATGTCATATAGTCAGGAGTCTGTTAACTGCATCCCTGGATACTGGGATTTTATTGCTGGCTTTGCCCCTGATTGTTGGGATCCCCTTGGCCAAACCACAGCACTCACACGTAGGCAGACTTGATTTTCTTCCCTCCGTGGAGAAGCTGCACTCCTTTGGTTAATAACATGGGGGTCCTTGCAAATTAGTCCTATAACTTTAACTTTATTCAGCTGCCTAAAGTTTTCATGAGAAAAAGCAAATTTCTGAGTGATCAGCCATAACATTAAGAAGAAAATGGTACAAATAATTTTTCACAATGAACTGCAGTTTGGAGATAAATGAAGGGTGTTCAGTAAATAGCTTGAGCTTTAAAGCAAGATATTTGGGCTTTTAAATTCAAATTCAGATATTGTTCTGAAGTGCTGCAGATTGTGTGAGAAACATTGAAACTACATTAAAACAACTTTTCATTTCAAGGAGAAAGTAAATTTTCTATTTCATGTCGGGCTGAAAAAATTAATTAGTTAGGAAAGCTGAGTGGGTTCAGTTGTGCATGGCATTGTGTGGAAACAGAATAGAAGGAAAAGGAAGGTATTTCACATTCTTCACAATTTTTATATTCAGTCAGGGTCAGCCATAATGTGGCTCTCAGCATAGCCATCACTGATTCGTAATCTCATCTTGCTGAGAGCACTTGTAGGTAATTTTGTAAGTCTAACAACAGGTTTCTGCTTCATATTTTGCATCTGGGAGGTTTTTAACTGAACTACATAAAGGTAAGGGGCTATTTTTTATAGCTACTTTGCAACCAGGTTAATTTAACTTCTGATTGCAGAAACCTAAGTAAGGTGTTGACCTTCTTTGTTTGATTGTTTTGCTTTTTGGTGGTTTTTTTGTTTGTTTGTTTGTTTTGTTTTTTTTTTTGTTTTAGTTTGTGAACATATAGATGTGGAAAACTTGAGAAGTCCTCCTTGTTTAGCATTCAGCAATTTGATCTAGTAAATGAATTGTGGGTATACTGATGCATGGCAGCCTGCCTAATATCCAGAAAATTACAGTGACCTTGTTTGTTTTTTGGCTGAAAACAATAATAAAGTCAGGATATTTTCCCAAGAAGTAACTGTGTGAGCTGTATGCTGGAATTGATTTTGATTAGCACCAATTTCAGAGTTAGCTGTAAAAATAATGAAAGTATTCTGGTAATTAAAGAATATATGCATATTTCAACAAACAATTCAGGTGGATGAGCTGAACTAAATATTGCATTGTAGTAACAAAGCCTTATTTAAGGTGCTGGTGAGTGGGAAATGGTCATTTCCCAATGCACTTGCTCTGGTGAATGACAGCCAGTCTCATTTTTGTAATAAAGGAATATTCAATATTCCCATGTGCCCTTGGATTGTGAAATAGTTCTGTGACTTTCTGTAGCAGTTTCAAAATTACTGGTCAGCAGGGCATGTTTATCCAAGTAACCAATGCTTAACTGACCCTAACTAATAACTATAATTGACAAGATCCATGTAAAACTTGTGATTTGTAGTCCAAGAGGTTAAAAGAATTTTATCTGTGGAGGATGTGCCTTTAAGGTCAAGCCAAAATGACACAGTTATTTTGCTAATGGTAGATATGAAATGATTAAGAAGAAGGGCTACATGTACAGACCTGTTTAGTAGACAGTTCAGGATGAGTTGTCATGGACAGACAGTTCTATAAACTGTGCTGGAGGTGACTCCAATCCATGGAGCAGTTGGGTCTTTCTGAGTTTTCTTGGCTTTGACAAACTTCAGATCAGCTTGCCACAGATTTGAAGTGGGTCAGTCTTCTAGGCTGTTTCTCTGCTTAGGTTTTATGGCTCTGATATAGCTGAGACTAAGCAGATCTGCTCTGAGGCACCCTGATCCTAAGAACCACTGCTCACAGTTTCCAAGGGAAGGCATCCATGCTGAACCCAGCCTATGTGTGCTTGGTAGCATCCAGTTAAACAGATGTTGGATATTCAGGTATGTTCTCATCTCATGGGAAAACCCCTAATGCCTTGTGACATTAAAATCCTCTTGGTCACATCTAAAATCCATAAAAGGTCTGATGGGATAAATGATTGCTTTAGGAAATCGCTACTAATTGTTACAGTCATCTAATTGTCCAGTTTTGCCAAATATATTAAAAAAAAAACCAAAACCACATTAAATGTCAGACATCCCACAGACAAAGACTTGTCAGCTGTAGAGCAAAGCAGTAATCTGTTCCCTTGTCACTGTGCACTGGCTCCAGTGTTTGTGTCCTACAGCGGACCTGCAGAAATGCTGATGACTAAAGAGTGACTCTTCTAATTGCATTTGGTTATTTAAGCATTACCCATCTTAGCATCCCTCACTGAATTCTCTGGGCGTTTTTCTTCTCATTTTATCCACCCAGTGTAATTAACATTATTACTGTGAGACGTTCATCTTAGTCTTGCTCTGTGAAAAACTGATGCTGGTGTCATTTAGGTGTTCTATCTGCTGGTTAGTCAGTGGCTTGCAGAGTAATAATCCCTGTGGGAAGGTTACATTTATCACATGTTTCCTGTAGGTTTAGTTGCAGCCAGAGATAAAAACAAACACTGGATGCTTCATAGATTGATTGGAAGAGCCCAGCAAAACATGGAGTGCAGCATAAAAAAGAATGTTGTTTTAATCCCATCTCCCAAAATTATATTGAATAACTGTAGCCTCGTGGTTAAAATACCATCTCAGCAGCAGCAGAGGTAGGAGAATAGATATTTTGTCTTCTTGGAGCAGCATTGGTATAGAGATCATCCTGGTTCAGTGCTGCAGTCACCCCACAGCTGCTGAAGTGGGGTGCAGAGGGCCACATGTGCCAAGGGTGCCCTGGTCCCTGCAGTGTGTGGCACTGGGGATCTGTGCAGCTCACACGGCCTCATCTGGCCACCCTGGGTAATCCAGAGTGAACTGGCCCTTCCTCCTCTATTCCAGAGTATTTCTTCTCTGTTGAGTTAAATAAAAGTTCCTGAATTTCTTGTAGGCACAGCTTGCTGCTTAAGAAGTTAGTAATAAGTATTTTCTCGACATTCATTTATTAGAAGACTGTTAAGCTTGACATAACAAGAGCTAAATAGTAATCTACCTTTCCCCTTCATTCTCATCAGTTCTCTGATTTAGAGTTGAAAAGAGCTGGGAAACCTTGTCAGCAGTGTGTATTTAGTAAAATATATATATAGATATTCCTGGGTAAAAAAGAACTAGACAAAGTATCATCATTGCCTGGATTCTTTCCTCACAATGGGGTGAAATAGCCCATCTCCTGTGACATTTAGCCACACTTTTAAGTAGGTAATCAAATTCCTCATTGACTCAGCTGGATTTCCAAAAAAGGAGTTATTATTACTGTATACCAGTCATATGTTCAAGTCGTCACCTTTGTGAGTGACAGATGCACTGATGCACAGAGTATGGTCTTGTGTATTTTAAATTAAGGAAATAGATTATAAAAACGAGCAGCCCACACAATTTCCTCATATGACCTGTTCTGTTCAGTGTTACCTTATTTTATCCAGTGTGGGTAGTGTTGTTTATCCCATCTTTGATTTTTTAGGCAAGGGCCTAAAAATAGCAGAAAGTGCATACCCCTGTCAGTCTGAGTGGTGTCATCAGCACTGAGAGAACAGGCACCATCCCCTGCCCTCTGTATAGGGCAGTTAAAATTTGAGTTAACAGAATAAACTCTCAGACCTTGAAAGGCAGCAAATTCCTGGGTAAATTCCATATGACAGCACTGTCTGGAACACGAGAGGTTGAGTGCTGAACAAGGGCCGAATACAGGGCCTCTTTCTCCACTTCCCGTCAGATCCGGTGCTTAGCCTGGCTCAAGATACTTGGCAGTGGAGAGTCAGATTCCACCCACTTCAGAGACATCCAGTGCTCAAAACAGGAAGAATTCTTTGGAATCAGATATATCCCTTAAATCTTTCACAGAATACTAGTCAACAGAGGAGAAGCTTCACATTTTATGCACCAGAAAGCTATTTGGTACCTATGGTGGCACTGTTCAGGGTCACTTGAAGGATCATGAGGGTGAACTCCAGAGGAGGTGATTTTCTCTTGGGCTAGGTCTAGAGTTGTGTGAAGAGGCAGATCAGCAGCATTGCTCTGTTTGAATGTTTCTTCCAGAAATTAAACCCTGATTGCCATGGTTGTGTCCCAGCCATGTCAAATTGGAACGCACAGGGAAGGAATTATCACTGTGGGCAAACTGAAAACCAGAGTCTGGCTCCAAAAAAAGAGCTGAATACCCTACCCTGTTAGACATTGTCTGGAGGGGATGGACCCTTTATTTCAAGAAAGGTGATTGACATAAAAGAAAGCATAAAAAGCTGTAGAAAAAGTAGTTTAGTAATGCAGTGGGCATATGGGGTAGTACTTAACTGCCGTCAGTAGTCAGTTAACTTTTACCCCATCCACTGATTGCTTCTAGGTACAGAGAAAACTTCAGAATGTCACCTGATGTCATTGGAGTCATCTGCCCATTTGTTCATGGGTGTCTGTATGTGTCAATCATTACCATAATATCCAAGAACCACAGATGGATGACTCTTATCTTCTGCCCACGTCTGATGGATTTCTCCAAGCCCATTGATATAAAAGCTATTTTAAAGGCTGATAAATCCTTTTTGATCTCCAAGGTCACTGAACCTGAGTATCTGCGTGAATCTTCTTTCAAGTGCTGCAGCTCAGAGCAGGGTTACTTAGAGCAGGAATGCTAATGCTTAATGTGAGGAGAAGAACCAGATTTTTATGCTGCTGTGTGCTGTGGGTCCACTGCAGAGTGTGAAATATGTTCTTGGGTGTTTTCTTCTTCCTCTTTCCAGTGCTGCTGACTGAATGCTGGGATGCTGTTCACTAAAGCCGTGCTTCCAGCATTCCTTCTTGGCTTTGCAAAGAGAATTAAATGAGAGTAGGACTCCCTCTAATGCTGAGATGTGGAGTTAGAGCTCTCACCACTATAATCTGCAAATTTATCTACACAGTTCCTCAAAAAATTGTAATGAAATTAAATTACTTTTTTTTCACAGCTGCTTATTTGCACAGGAAATGGAAGTGGGAATGTTTAACGATGCGGAGTCAGATTTGGAGTTTATAAGTTGGAAGCCAGAGGAACAGCACAGAAGACTCCACTGAGTAGCCAGCTTCCAGGCTTTGTACCTGAAAATGGTTGTTTCCCACTGAAGCATTGGGGCTCTGTGGTGCTGCAGTGGGAGGGAGCATTTTCAGTGTCTCTGAGTCCCAGGTGCAGGATGTGATTTGTGGTACCCACATTTAAACCCTGGGGACTATTCTAATCTCTCCAGTATCCATCCCAGGGTATGAGGCACTTCCTAGTCTGGTTTGTGGCAGAAGATACAAGTAGCTTTTTTGTGTGGTGTCTAAAGGAGGGCTGCTGCCTTGGAACTTGCACCTCAGAGTTCCCATGGGAGCTAGCAGAGCTCAAGGTGGGTTCTGAAAGCATGGATGAAACTTTGAGTTGTCACCCTCTCTGGCCATGAGCTTTGCCTGAATATAGGTCATTGTGGCCTAAAAAACCAAGTCTCTCAAGGCTCTATTGCTCAACTTAAAGAGCAGACAAGAAGTCTCTAAAGGTTGTACCACAGGGTACAGCAGCCTATGATAGATACATCAAAAATGGGGTTGTTGGACAAACCTTTCTCCCACAGCTGTGCTGATCTCCTCTGAAATATGCTTGTTCTGTGGATGGAGAAAGGGCATCTATTTCTGGGACCATCAGCCAGAGATGTTTTATGAGCTCAATGTTTTGTCCAATAGAATTACATGGCCCATTTCCCTTAATATCTGTTTATACCTAGACCAGACTGGAAAGGGCAAACCTGTTTCATAGAAAGTTGGGATGTTTTAGAATTTGGTTCTGTTCAGATCTGCAGCAAAAGCCAAGACCACACAGTTGTTCAGGTAACAAAATTTAGGATTCATTCCCTCAGAGTCTGATGGTCTGAGGATGAAGTTGGGTGCTCAAAAGACTTTAAAAAAAGATAGAAAATAGTGAAGAAAACTGATGCACTTGCTGATGATAGGACCTCGTTGATAATTCATCCAGCTGAAGTTTCTCTGCCAAGGATTGTTGTATTTACAGATCAGCAGAATCCATGAAAGCCCCTGATCTGTTCACCAGCATCTTCCCTTTCACTGTCTGTAGAGCTTCTAAAGCACCATCATATTAAAATGGACAGAAAATACTTAGGTTATGAACTCACTGGGTTTTGTGGATTTATTTTTTCTTTGGCTCAAGAGTAAGTAGAAATACAGCCATTGAGAAATTTGCTGGTTTCGCAGGAGATCACAATAGGACTAGCTAGAAAGCAGTAGTGGTGATTTTGCAGAAACTCTCCACTGAAATGTCCCTGGTGCAGCTGTGTCACTGGGAAAAAAAATTATGGAATAGCCTCCTCTAGTGGCAAATGCTTTACTGAGTTTTTTTTGAGTACTTGAATCGTGGGGTTTTTTTCCTTAATGGGGAAAGTAGACCAAAATTATGTTTGCAAAATAAGTGGTTAGAGGTTTTCTGTCTGCTAAAGGTTTATCCTTCTGATTCTGGTAAACACATTAAGCATCTTTTAGTAATAAACTTTTTCCTGTGTGCTCAGCTCCCCATGAGAAGCATAACAGTTCAGGACACTTCTCCATCTGACTCACATTTAGGGATGTCTTCTCATCCTTTTCTGCCCAGGGCTCACATCAGTGTTTACAGCAGGTTTTTTTCGAGTGTTATCACAGGAAAATAATGACAATGCACAGTGTTATAAAATATCAGGAGAAATTAAGAATAAAATCTAAAGGATTAGACCCAACCCCCAAATTGTGTCAAATTAAATTGCTTTCAACCCATTGCTTTCCCCTGGTAAATAGAGAAATCATTATTTTATTAGAGCTAATTTATTTAATTATGATAAATGAAATTACTTTTAGGAGCACTGATGTGTGTATTGATTTTGGCTGCAAATGCTTGCAGGCTGCTGAGAGAAGAGCTTTCCTTGTGAGCTGTGTTTGCACAGAGTGTTTGCAAATGGCATGGGCAACGCAGAAAAAGAGGAGTCGGAGCGGGTCGGACTTGGCAGGAGGCACTGTCGTTTCCAAACCATCTGCTTGATCCTGAACGCTGCAGCCACTGGGGTTGGGCTGCCTGCCATTTGGCCAGGGCAAGGCTTTGCATGCTCCATACCTGAGTCTGACCTGGACCAGGGTCTTTCGGATTTGCTCAGGTAGGGAGGCAGTCACCTCCAGACTCAATTCATCTGGGCTGGAGCCTCATCCCAGGGGGATGGAGTTGGAGTATCTGCTCATCCCCTCATCCCTGATGTCTGCCCAGTGTTTCCTTGCCATTGTCTCAATGTGATTTTCAGTGGGAGTTTTCAAAAGCACTTCAGGGAGCTCAATAAATGCATGTCAGGGAAATGTAATGGCTTTTATGCTCCCAATTCTCTTAAGTGTTTTTGCAAATCCCATCACAAACATAGGTGCAACACCCAGCTCTTTTCCATCAATAGGCAAACTAGTGAAAGATTGGTCTTAGTTTTGGTCTGTGATGGAAAATGGGGAAAATAGTCCTTTTAGCTTTAAGAATTGATTTCCAGCACCTGGAGTGCCAGATGTGGGTAGGATTATGCTGTCATGAGTAGGCTTGGGTTAGACATTTACTGTGTTTCTTTTTCCATCTTTGGCAAGTTAAGTAAAAACTGTGTTTGAGTTAGAAGTTTGCCAGCATCCTTGAAATTTGCTTTCCAGGTATCAGAAGGATATAATTCCACAGGGCTCCTGGAAATGTATAGATGACTTTAAGAATACTTGCAGGTCTTTTTTTTTCAGTGATTGCTCTGTGTTTTTCCTTAGGGGTGTGGTAAGAGCTAAGCAAGGAGCAGAGACTTTGAGCTGCTACACAGTCATCCTGCCAGAAGTCTCTGCAAATATTTGTCCTCCACTGCCTCCCTGGCACATGGCTGTGGCACAGCTGTAAGGCAGCACTGGCCAGTAGCCTAAGGTAGATCTGCTTCATTTCCCCATATATCAGAGGTGGAAATTATTCAAAATGCCTGTCCTTGAGTGTTTCAGTGCTTTCTTGGGTATGTTGGGAATGCTTGACAAAGCATTGTCTGCTGATAGGAGTAATGCTGCTAGACTCAGGGTAGCCTGAGTATCCCTGCACAGACAGGCAGACTTGCCCTTTAGGTTTCTACCAAGGAGCCAATTCCTGCTAATAAATATTAACTTTCCCACTCACAGCTGCAAAGTGACACAACACAGATAAAAGGTCGCCCTGGCAGGGCAGCTTCAGTGTCATCCTGTCCTGTGGGACAGCACAAACAAGGGCTGCTGACTTCAGAATGAGAAAACATAAGTTACTTTCAGCATACTTTGTTTTGCAACTCTGCTAAAATGTTCTTCATAGAATACAAAATAAACATCATATTCCAAAGAGTACAATAGTTTCAGAAGTTTAAGCTTGTTCTGTCTTTCCTGCTTTATTCTTATGGAATAACAGTAGGACATTTCCAGCTATTTGCAGGCAGATATCAAAGCATCTCACACACTAGTGTTCTCAGTCCTGTGTCTGACTGCGAGTCCTGATTTCGAATTTAAGCTTCTGTTGGGCTCAGGAACTTGTCAAAAATGTTATAAATTGTTGGGACAATTTCTGACACTTGCGAGTTTGCAGATTATATAAACTGAAAAATCTGAATTTAAAGCTTGCCCTTTCTGTTGAAACATTGGTTTAGTTGCAGGACGCTTTTAAAACATAATACATTGTGTGTAGACTTGAACTGCACAGATATTTGCAACTACAGGTCTGCTCATTGTTTCTTGCATCCTTACAATCAGCACTTAACTCCACGTGTATGCTGGAACTTGCTGAGTCCTTCGATAAAAATACTGCTTTCTGCTCCCTGGGATTGTACCACCAGGTGGCAGATGAAGCCAAGGAATGAAATTGCTGCGCTGACTTTGCACAGCTTCGCACTGGAAAGTAGAAACTGAAACATTCCCTGAATCAAAATATTAAATAGTTTCACTATTTAACGGGTTTCTTCCTTAGTTGTAATTGCATTGCAGGGTAATGCAATCAGGTGAAAAAAAAAATCCATACAAATATATGATACTTTTACTAATCCAAAACACATATAAAATTATAAAATTAGATTAATTGAGTCACTTTGCTTTGGAGCTAAAATATATAAAGCTGAATGGAACTATGAAAATATAATGATCACTAATGCAACAATAGTCTGTGCAGAGCAGCAGGCTCAAGAACCCCAAATGGGTATTGTTCTGGCTGTGCCGCAGTTCAGAGTACTCTCTTCTCCTTTTTGCCCCCGTCTACAAGGAGGCAGGAGCCTTCTTACAGTCATCATCTGTATTTCCCTGGCAAGTTTCACTTGTAGCTGCTGTTCAATGTTGCATGATGTTGCTGCAGAACTGCTGAGACAGCAATGCTGTGCTTGCTCAGCCATATTTTGCATTTGAGATTCTTTGGTCATAGCAGCAGCAGCAGAAGTGGAGCCTGAGCAATCAGCCTCTTCCTGCCAGCCAAGCTGGTTGGGGTTTTTGTTGCTGGATTCCAGGGAGTAAGGTCAAGCCTGATTGTTTTTTTCTGGACGAGATCAGTTCATAACTGCAAACTAAGGTTCTATGAAATAGGAATGCCTATGCTAGCTTCTTTGGCAGTGCTTGAGCCCTTATTTCAGCCTGCATCATTGCTTAGATGCAAAAGAGAGGAAGTTTGTCTGTTGTGGAGAACATGCACAGAAGGTAAAGCACTGTTCTGGTAGTGGGGCTGTGTTTTCTGGGAGGAGAGTTCTTGATACTGTCCTTGCTGCACTATTCCCAAACCAGCCAGCAAGGTAACATGAAGGCACAAATCCTACTGGAACCTGCCAAATTGTCTGTTCTGGTCACTTGTAAAAAGAATAGGTGTGGCACATAATACAATGGATAAACTGATCAAATTGTGCCTTAAAGGGACTCTTTTTTGAGGGCTAATTTGAGCGTTATTCTTTAGATGGTTAGAAAAGTAAATGCCCTTTCCAAACTGGGGTTTTTTTTTCCCTTCCTCTTAGTTGTCCACTCATGTGCTGGTTTTGGCTGGGACTCCATCACATGTAATGGTTACTGGGAAGACAAATGCCATCACTTCAAACATCCACCCCTTCCTTCTTCTCCCTCTTCCTTCTTCTCCCCCCAACTTTATATGCTGAGCCATAGGGTCTGGAATATCCATTGGGTTGGTTTGGGTCAGCTGTCCTGGCTGTGTTCCCTCCCAGCTGTGCACCCCTAGCCCACTCACTCGTGGGGTGAGGAAGCAGGAAAGGCTTTAACTCTGTGTAAACTCTGCTCAGAGATAACAAAAACATTCCTGTGTTATCCACACCATTTCCAGCATAAATCCAAAGCACAACCCCATAACAGCTACCATGAAGAAAATTAACTCAGCTAAAACCAGCACAACGCATCAGTCATCTGCAGCTTTTATAATGTGGCAACCTCTAGTTCTCCAGGGAGTCCTCCAATGGCAAACAGCAGTTTGATTTTTACTGATACATAAGGAGAAGAATAAAAAATGTCTGTTTCATTGCAAACTCTGCTTGTAGTCCTTTTGCTACACTGTAAAGTTGCTTTTTTTAACAGACACCCCACAGAGGTAACTGATACTCTAGCAGAGATAAGGTCTTAGCTGGTCTAATGCAGGGATCTCGGAGGAGCTGTGTTCCTTCATACCACGTGGCTCCAGTCATGTGTTGAAGGCACATAATAGGCATAAAGACATCAAAGCAAAGTGGAGATTAGACATGAGCTGTATTTTCCATTTCTTAGTGAAAATAACATACCGGGTTAATGTGCAATGAATAACTAGATGGTGATAAAGATTAGCTGAACCAGGTTGATTTTGTCAATATACAACTCCAATTTTATAGTAAAACCTTAGGAACTATTCTGAACTGCTTAAACCATTCTTGAGGTAGCTGAAGAGTACAAAATAATGACATTATAATAAGATCCATGTAAACTTTAGGAAGATATTTTTACAAATTGATGTAGGCTTTGGCAACCCCCTGTTACTTGAGAGAAAAGAACTACATTTACAAGCAGATTAACCTTCTTTATAATTGCAAGGCATAAACCACTTTGGGCTTTTCACTGCTGTCAATAATTGACATGGGTGACATAAAACCTATCATCTCAAGGTCAGTTGTCTGAAATCAATAGAACTCAGCAGGCAATTAGAAATGGACTTGCAGATGTTCTTCCGCAGGGCTTTTTGACTTCTTTTCCTGAAAATGGCGCCATTTCCAAGTGGAGAGATCTAAGAATCAACTTCATTTTTTTTGCCCCATTGCAGTTTTCCTGGTGTGGTATAAGGTTGGTTTTAATTGTACAGTGTATGTGGATATAACCAATGTTCACAGCTTGATCATACACAATCATGGCATAACAAACAGTGACTATTCGAAAGTTGTGAAATTTACCACATGATACGTTTCTGGATAGTTGTTGTTGTGAATTCCATATACATAAGCAGTAATTGTGTATTAGTAGACACTGAAATGTTATTTTTAGAAAATTGTTTATTAGTACTAAATTAGTAAGCTTCACCTTTGAGGTCTAGATTCAGCACAACATAAATGCTAAGATATGTTAAAATATTTTGGAGACTTCAGTTGCCAGACCTCATTTTAATAGCTAAAGCTCAGCATCTGGAAGGTGTTTGCTTGTCTATGGCTTTAAGGGTCTGATCCTTAGCAAATCTCATGCATTTGCAAGTGATAGAGTTAGAAGAATGGAGAATTTACTGCTCCTGAGCTAGAGTTTGATGATTTTTCTCCCAGTAGATGAACTGGTATTTGCTCATTGCAGATGAGCAAATTCCACCACAAAATAAACCAAGCTCATGCACATGTGACTTGTAAACACGTCTTGGAGAGAGTGGTAACTCTTGGTGAAGAGGCAGAGCTTTTTTAAATAGCTTTTCTCTACTACTTGTAATGATGTGATTCCACAGTGACCAAATCACACTTAAGAGACAGTATTTGACTTTGAAATCTGACTCTGCTTCTAAATTGCCTAAATCGCATTACTTACATAATATGTGAGCACAGGCTTAACTTGCTGTGCTGAGGAGAGATAAGTTAAGTAAGGTCTTGGTCAAGTTCAGCAAGAGAAAATTCAAATCTAGCCCTTGATTAACACAATTGAAGTAGAACTGTGATCACATTTTGGAGCACAGTGTTTGCAGTACTGTACATGTTTAGAACCAAACCTCAGTGTTTTCTTTGCTTGTCAAAACTGCATTAGGAGTAGCTGGTTTGGTTGACCCAAAATAGAATATCTGCAACATTTTTCACTGTATCCAAATATCAAATTATGAACATTTCTGAAAGGCAAAACTTAACAATTTCAAAATGTAATTACTTCAGAATTGTTAGCAGATTTAATTCTTCTAAGTGCTTTTTGTACTTGTAACATTTGTGATACATCAATAATGCAGGTTATTTAAAGTAGAAAGAAAATATAATAGATATTCTATCTCGTGGATGTTGTTGAGCTGTTCCTATTGCAAAATGCCTTACAATAAAGGGCATCAAATAAACCAAGCACCAGGCTCCTATGGCTGGCGTAATGTACTACAGGATCCTGTTACAGCCATTCTTTGTAATTCTAGGAGGCAGAAAATAAAATTTGACACTCAAAAATAATAAGTTTAAGTAAATCATGTAGGAGAAATGTACATTTATGTCCAAGAAATGGTTAGATGTTGCCAGAACAATGCAGCTACATTATGAATCTTTAATGATCTCTGAAAGTCATAATGGTCTGTCACTAATGCCCATTAATGATCTCTCTATACCGCGAGTATGGGCTTGATGTTTCTGGCCAGTACCTTAGAGAATACTTTAAATATGCCTTAAACTTTCTCTGATCTACTCCCTGTGTGTCTGCTTCAAATGTAGACTGCAATTGCCTGGGTAGGAGCAGCTTGTAAGGCAGCATGGCTTTGGGGATAAGAAAGTCTTATTCAGGTAAGATGTATTTAAGCAATATTTTTCTACAGGAAAAAATTAGAAGGTATTTCCTGGCAACTAATCCTCTGTAGAGATTATAAACTATTTAAATAAATTAGAGTTTAATATTTCTTAATATTAAGAATGTGGTTGTTCTTTAACTTCATGGATTTTCTCTGGTAACTCTAAAAAAATACTATTTAAGAAGGACAAGACGTGTTACTGTTAATTCCTACTGATTGGGACTGGAAATATACTGAATATGCTGATGAAGTGGCAAATTTTTCCTGATTGAATATGTATTTCAGATGTCAAACAGGTTGATTTTATGACCTTTTAAGCATCTGTGCCAGATATTTAGTTAATTTTGTTCCCAAGCTCTTTGCTTTAGAGAAAACACCTGGTAATTCCAGTTCTTTCCTAATTGCCTTTCATCAGTGTACTGTGCCTAACCTTAACTGAAGGCAATCTTGTTATGGTGTAACTTGAAAACATTTTTAATACAAAACCATGTTAATTTCTCTGTTATTTTGCAAATGTTTTAGCTAAAGGCTTATGATGGTGTAATTTAGTTTTCTTTAATAATGAAAAAGTGTGTTCTCTGCATGTGGTACATGAAATGATCGGATTACTGTAAGAACCAACGCCCTACGGCTAGAAGAGAAAAGCAAATCCAGGGACTCTTGGAAAATACTCCAATGTCAAACAGTAATCTGATAGACAGCATGTACAGAACATTAGATATTAACTGTGAGAATTAGATAATAACTGTCTGGGCCATATATTAGAATGAACAACATTAATAACCAACTTCTATGACAATGCGTGCGGCATCCATGTTTCTTTTTCTCTTTTAAATTAATACAGTAAATCTAAGCATAGTAAAGTGTGCAATGTGAATTAAGCAGTCTGCGATGGTTTTGGCATTTACAAAATATAGTCTCTTCATATATAATCCAGATCTGCCTTTCTCTTCTGCAAAAGCTCTAAGTTTTATGGCATGATGGCGGTAAAGATGAGTCTGAAACAGGCAAAAGAGTGCTGTAGTTTAGATTTTGGGGAGTACGTTGCATAACCACAATATAAGGTTGATTACGAACCTTGGTGTTTGATTGTAACCTTGGTGTAAAGAGCCATGGAGCTGGAAGGTGTGCGGGGCGGCGGAGCCGGGCTGGGCGAGGAGGAGCGGTCCTGACGCGGTTCAGCACCGCGGACAGCGGCGGGTTCTGTTCACCGGCGTTATTAAGACCCGTCTGGGGTCTTAATCCTGCACAACGTGCCTTAGGATGACCCTGCTTGAGCAGGGAGGATGATCCACTGTGTTCCCTTCCAACCTGTCCCAGTCTGTGATTCCCGGAGCCCACTCCTGCAGCGGGCACAGCCGGGAGCGATGGGGACAGCACCGAGTGCCGAGTAAATACAAAACACGTTCAGTGCAAGATCGCAGCGGCCTTTCTTGGTTGCCTTAACCCTGCCCTTTCAAGCCTGTTGTTAATTACAGCCAGAGGAACTGCGGACGTTTGTTGTAATTAAATATCACCACTGACCGAAACAAAACTGCAAAGTGGGTGACCTTGCTGGGGCAGTTACCCAGACTAACTGTAGGTGTCCCTCTTGTTTCTGGTTTTAGTAATTTTATTCGTTTGCAGTACTTTCAATACTGGAAATCTGTCCCATTTGTTTGGTTTGTAACTGTTTACAAATTCATGTTTTACTGCATGCTTCCTGTAGAGGAAATTGTATATTTTGCTGAAAGCTTCCTGAAAAGACTTTACATCAGAACTTTTTAAGTAGGCTAAAATTTATGGCAATAATGGTTTAAAAATGTAGTTACTGAGTAAGATGTTTCATATATTACAGAGTTAGGAAAAAAAGAAAGTACTGTGGGAGGTGAAAGTTTCTTCCAGGATTAACAGTTCTACTCTGATTTTTGTCTGCTGTTGAAACATTCTGGATTTGCTCATATTCGTGAGTCAGGAAGAAGAAAGGCAGGAAAAAAAGTATGTATTTGTGTCTGTATGAATGTAGAACCCGTATTTGCAGAGGTTTGAGATGTCCAGTTACAGTTACAGTCCAGAGGAATTGCAGATACCAGCAACTTCTGGGAGCCGTATCTTGCTCCAGTCATATGAGAGGAACTGCCTGGGCATCCCTGCAGGCCTCGCGTAGTGCTGTGGAATTTAATTCATTCCATATGGCTACATCACCTCAGCAGCTGTATACACAGGTGCCCCTTTTACAGTTAGACTCTTTAATCTCTCATGACTGCCACATATAGGAAGCAGAAAATGCAGGGAGGTCTTCATTCATTATGGTTACATGGAATGTAACCATAGAGTAGAATGGCTGGAATTATAACACTGAAACATCAGCCCGGATGACTTCTTAAAATCCAGCAGGCTTATTGCTGTGCTTTAGAATCTAATTCTGCTCCTTGTTCTCTCTTTCCCAGCAAAAGTTCCTAAGCCTTGACATGTTGTGTTGTAGATAAAGCTAAACTAACTATTTGTTTGTAAACAAGACAAAGTTGAACTCAGCTAAAGGATAAGGACATCGAGATACTGATGGTTTTTGTGGCTACTGCTCATGAGAAGCATGTTGTAATTTTTAATGAAACAAGGAAAGAAGATCCTGGGAGGAAGAGGTGGAAAATTAGAATAATAAACAGAGCGATGAGGGTTGAAGGGAGAGGACAGAAATCCTGATGATGTATCATCATCTGCTCAATAGGGTGTCTGTCTCCTGTGAATTTAGCTCAGCATGATTTAGCTGTATGACTGAGGAGTTGCAAAGGCCATATTTATGGATGGGTAATTTAATTAAAATCACAGTATTATCTTTGTATCTACTTGTGCAACCTAATGTACTCATTTTGTGGCTGTTTTAGGAAGAAATGTAGCTACAAGGGGGACAGTTATAGAGTCTCTGTATGAGCAAACGTGCCCCTACTGCAGTTCAGCTGGACTTAAGTGAGGAATAACAGTGTTGAACTTGGGCAGCTTCATATATATTTCTCTGATTTCTAAGCAAAGTTCTTCTGCATAGCAACAGAACTCTTCTGTGCTTTCTGTTGAGGTCTGAGCTCCCAGAAATGTACCCAGCCATCTAATGCGAATACTGGGAGCGGCAGCAGATGTTCTGCTATTAGTTTCCTTCTCTGAATTGAATTCTCTGAATTTCTTCTAATTTGCTTGTGTGGAATTTGCATACACATTTTTTTTCTAGTCTTCAGACCTATTTAAATCACATACAGCAAATGCTGGCTTGTGGTTCTCATTCCTGCTTGCTAGCCAATATTTTTTTATTTGCTGTTGCTTGCAAAAACAGTGCATCTAACCTATTGTAATGAATTCCCTTCAGGTTTTTTATGATACTTTGTATTTTTCATTTCTAAATCCCTTTGTGATTTCCAGGTGTCACCTTTACTGGAAGGTGTGTGTGTGTGGGAAGTGCGACTGTGCAACTACTCAGGCTGGGTTTATGTTCACATGTATTACTGAGCCCTGCCAGAAGCAAACCACTGAGCTACATGGACCTTTATTAAGTGATTATTTAGTTTTGATGGTGGTAAATGTTACGTGTCATAAAGATTCATCACGCAGATTACAGTCTGAATCACCCTTCAGCAGTAGTTCAGTAAAGCAGAGGTAGTGTTTTCCTACATGTAGCTGTAAAAATAATGGTGGGAGTTTTGTATGGGAATGAATTGCCACCAGGAGATGCCTTTCTCTGCTCTTTCTTTGTTATACAGTCCAGATATTTGGTCAAATGAACTTAGATAAACCAAATTTTTGCATAACTGATCTTAGATCTTGTCACGTCACTATACATACCACGTGTATTACTTGTTGAACTGAGACGGAATGAAAGTTGAGGCTCATGGCTCTTTTCCTAATCCTCAATGATATTCCTTCCTTCTGGTTACAGAAACTGAGACCAGCATTTTGTTCTGATAAACTGGTTCCAGTTCCATGACAGTGGATGAGCAAGGCTCCACTTCCACATTTACAGGAGTGTCATTGACCCAGTTCAGGGTCTAACTCCAGTTCCTACGAGCCCTGCTTCCATCCAGGACGTGGCGCTTTTTCCTCTAAGTCCCTTTCGCTTGTGACCGGCTCTGCTTCCTTTCTCATTTGTCTGTGTAAATGTGGTGTCATGATCTTGGCAGTGAGGTAAAAGTAACAGAAAACCATTGCCAGGCTCTTCTGCCCCCAGCCTAGGTAATTTGGTTTCATTATTAGAGAACAGATGAGTCTTACATCGTTAACACAGCAACAGGAAACAGCAAGCCTGGCATCCATCACATGATCACAGGGGACTGGGCTGTGCAGTTATGTCAAGTCAAGCAGTGGGGCAGAAGTTGGCTTCTGAGCAAAGCAGGGACCATGACTGTGAGAAGCTGGTCGAAATGCTTGGATGCAGTGGAAGGGGGAGACAACTCTCAGGGGCTCCAACTCACTAGAGACCCACTGAGTCTGTTTTCATCAAGCTGTTGGCAAAGGTTGAGCTATCAGATCTAGAAAAAGGTGGGAAAATATCTTATTTGAGTAATGTGGCAATTTCTAGGCAACTTGCCTTGGCTCTGTGAAAGGCTATTTACAGTGTTTTGTCATGTGTAAAGTGGCCTTATGTTAAGTTTGACAGTGGCACGCAGCCCACACTTCTTGTGTGTCCCATGCTGAGATGTAAATATTTCAGGGATGATAAGATGTCATTTACATTGATGTTTCCAAGAGTCATCATGCTGAGAGGTGAATGAACAGATACTTCTGTGCATACTGATGTGGGAGTATAGTTTGTAATGGCTTTGTGGTGGGCAGAGAAGTCTGCTGGTCACTGCTGCAAGTTCCTGGCTCAGGCTGGGCACCCCAAGACACCAGAATAACATGTTCCCAATTTGGGAGCCCACAGAGCTGTGGGAGCTGATCTCTTCTGTTTGTTCTGTGACCTTTCCCCGCTGATTGGCACTGATCTTTTATGCACCGGATAGACGATCTTTTGTGGTTGACATTTTGGGATGACTGAATATGGATTAACCTAGGCAAAAATATTTCCATTTTTCTACCTTCAAACAATGCCCTCCTTTTCCAAAAATGGCTGCACTACCAGGTCAGATCAAATCAAGTTTTGACTGAGACAAAGCTGTAAATAATTGGAATTCACTGCCAGGAAGGGGAAGAAATGGGGGTTCTCTATTAGTGTTTTCTCTGAGAATCTGAAAGGAAACTGGTGTTCTTGATGTGCGGTGTCATGGCGATCCTGAGCATTTAGCAGGTCATATAACTCATGAGGAAGAGACCCAGATTCTTGTCAGAGTCAGAGGGTCTTGTCCTAACAGACTTGTGTAGGTAAGAGAATGGGATTAGAATGCGAGAACCTTTTGTAATGCATCAGCTGCATAGTTATTTTTTAATATCTTAGTAGTCCTAGTGAGATGACTCATGTTGAAGTCAGGGATGTGTTTCTCTGCTTTGCTGGATGGGGGCCAGTTTTGGCACATCCAGTCCTGTGCAGAAGTTGTATTGGTGTCTCTTCTGGTGTTGGGATTCATGATTCTGTATCGGGAAAAGACAGAAATCAATTAGCCACTTAATCCCTTGAAAAAGAAGAAGTGAGCTTTTAAGCAAAATGGGTCCAGGTGGCATGTCTACACAGCAATTTATTTTGATTTTTTTCCTGTTTCTGAGCAGGTCTGCTCAGTGCATTTCTGCAAAGTACCATGGCACAGACACTCACAGGGACATCCATGTTGCTACTTATAAGTGCCCTTATGCTCTCAACATAAAAATACTTCTCTTTGCAACTGGTCATTGTAGCCATTCTTTACTATTAAGGTTAATTTTAAGGGAGGCCAGTTGGTCTGTTACTAAAATATCCTTAAAATTGAGCTTTCGGTCTGGAGCTGCTTGAAGGCTCAGCTCTTCCACTAATACCTTTTTCCACCTTGCACTCAGAAATAAACTTCCAGCTGACTCATATTTGACCCACATATAGGGGAAATTGGGCTCTCAGGGGTAGTGAACTGGCCAGCAGCCCATGCTCATCCCTCAGGCAAAGAGCACCCAGGCACTCACCGTTCTGCAGCGCGTGTGTCCAGCCTGGAGCTGGCTGCAGAGGAAAGGCTGAGTCATTTCCATGGGATATTTCACGGAGGAGTTAAGTGATGCGGGACTTGGGTCTGAACAGCTCTGCTTCCTGGTGAATAGTAATTTTGTTTACTTAGAAGAGCAAAAAAATCACTTGGGGCCTCAGTGCTGCTGTGTCATCCCTGACTGGAGGAAGTCTTGTTTATCTCATCCTGAAAAGAGAGAGAAGAGGTTGCGGTGGCGCTTTTCAGAAAATAATTCTCTACTTTTGGAGAGTGTAGGCAGTGGAAATAGTCCATAGGTTTGAGTCCTTAAGCTTCTTTTTTTTTTTTTTCTGCTTGTTCTGTAACAGCAGCAGTGTGCTACCCCAGCAAGAACAAAGGAGCCTCAGGAGGGACTCCTGACACCCCATCCCAGGCTGCATTTATTTTGTCACTCCAAAGCAGCTTCAAATTTGTAACTGTAGAGTGTTTTGAAGCTTATGCTGGACTGAGTGAGGTTTGGAGCTTGCTTGTGATTTTTTTCATCTGGCCTTGATTTTCATGCAGAATTTGTTTTGCCCAGCAAGTGTTTAAATAGGACCTAGTATAAATCTTTTGCTACTTGCTTATAGGGGAAGAGCAAATAATTGAACATGTTGTTTATTCTAAGGGTAGAATATTTTGACCCAAGGTGCTGGAATTAATCTCTACTTTATGGCAACATGTCCTGAGAATCATTAGTGCTTCTAACAGGAGACAGAGGAGCTTGGGTCCCTCAGTGAGTCATATGCTGGGCTCATGCCCATCACCAGTGCACTTGAACAGGCAGATGGCAAGTCTCTCCTCCACCCGTTCCCTTCTCCAGCCTGATCACATCTGCTGACATTCATGTGCCAAAATAGCATCGGCACATGAGGGAAATGAGTCCCTCTGCTCACAGGCTGCAGTGGGCTATGGACATGCTGCACAACCTCTGGGGTTTGTCAATACTTTCAGCTTGTTTCGTGACAGTGAGCACTGGAGCTGGCTTGGGATTTTTCATCTGGTCCTGATTTTTGTGCAGTGTTTGTTTTGTGCAGCATCTACCTGTGTAGATAAGACCTGACATAAATATTTTGCACTCAGGATAGATTCAAACTCACGGCAAACAGCAGTGGTCTGCTGCCACAGCACAGAATGATTCAAGGAGGATGGAGCAAAACCCACAATGTTTGCACTTTCCTCTAATTCGGTGAAAGAGCCACCACTACTTGCAGTTTGGGCCAATGGCGGGGGTTTGATGCCTTTCCATGCAGGAGCTGGGAAGTCAGGGCAGCACACTTTGTGTTGGTTGAAAACCATGTCCTGTATTAGTCAAAGGGCCAGTCCTAGGCTTTACTTTTGCCCAATCCAGGCAACTCCTAAAGGTTCAAGTATGTTTTAATGATCAGAATCATGGAAACAATCATCAGAAAGACTCAACAGATGTCTGGGAGGAAAAATTATAAATCAAAAGTGGGTGAGATCTTTGTCTACTTCAGAATGGTGGAATTGCTCTGACACTAACTGTACAAGTTTGCCCCATACTGATTTCTTAAGAGGTGTTTAATTTTTGGTTGAAATGGGACTGGCAATTTACCCTTTAGCTTTAAATGTGACCCATTAAAATGATCATAAGCCAAGGAAGAGAATGTATGTTCAAGGAGTCTGGTTGTCTTCTGTGTTTAAAAAGTCACTTGGAATGTTATTTTATTTTACCTTTTTAGCACAGTGGGGAGTGAACAGCTCTTGCTTTTCAAAGAAAATAAAGCTGTTCCTTGAGATCTTTATGTCTGGAACACTGAAGTAGTCCTGTACCAAAAACGTTTTCACAACAAGATCTTCATTTTCATGTGCCATTTATAGTAAATGAAGACATGTTTGTAGGAGTACCGATAGTTGGAGAGGTTGATCATGCAAAAAAACTGGAGGACTGTTTTTTGAAACTTAAATCTGATTATGCATATATGCTATTTTTATTCTTCTCTTTAGTTATCTGTCAAGGAACATTTGTGCAAATGAATTTTCATTATGGATTTTAAGCATACAGGCTGGAATGCTGGCAGAAAGATATCCTAAATAGTGCTTTTATATACTGCTTTTCCCCAGGATTTTCAAGGTTAGCCTAATTCTGAGTTCTGGTTAGTCATTGTGAAAATGAAATGTGACCTATAGGACAGATCACAATGAGGCAGCTTCACTTTGATCTGAAGATCAAATGCTGCTTTCCAAACTGGGAATATTTATGAAGTAATTGGTGAGTCTAAGGAAAAACAAATCTCACTCATGACTGTATTGGAAGTGGAAAGATGGCAAAATTCATAGTACGTTACCGGTGAATTGAGTAGGATGAGTTATTGCTAATAATATCCAACTGGCTGTCTCCTGAATTGGATTTCACATGTCTTATGTGGACTGGCAGATGAGGATAGTGGTGGAACTTGTGAATTACAGCTATTTTTACCCTACTGTTAAACTCAAGTAAGAAATTAGGAGTATTTATTTAATATGTATATGTCCATGTTGTGAACTGCCTCATCAACAAAGGTGTGTATATACAAAAACGTGTCAGTGTACATGTACTCACACACGCTTCCTGCAGGAAAGAGGTATTGTGGAGGGGTATATGGGGCTGCCAGATTCAATACACTGTGTCAAGTGTCGAAGTCTCAGGCTGTGATGGCACAAAATGTTCTTGCAGTCAGACATCATCTTCAAACTTAGGCAGTATGGGCACTTCTGTTATTAGGCCCAGGACATACAATGTGTTTTATTGGGGCAGGAATTAGCAGTTGGAGGAAAGAGATTTGGACCTGTTGCAAACTGTTCCTAGTAGAAGGAAGGACTGTAATATTGGCAGAGGTCCAGCAAACTTTTTTTGAACTGAGCTCTCTGCAGATGTTGGGCAGCATGGTTTCTGCTGCACTTGCCCGGGATCAGAGTGTGCGACCCCAGAGAGGGAAGAGAGGACCTGACTGTGCCAAGGGCACATATAGGAGAGGAAGAAGGGGCAGATATCCTAAGAAGTCAGGCTGAGTCTGAAAGCACATCAGGAACCTGGTGCTGTCACACCAACCCATCTGCATCAATGCTGTCTCGGTAGCCCCAGAAGAGCTGGCCCAGGACACACAGGATGCAGCTCCCAGGCTTGCATGACCAAAGTCTGTTGCCACTGCAGTCCTCATTGAGCTCAGCTCCTGCAAGGAACCAGTCCACAGGGACATGCCATCCTGTCTCAGTGCCTGCAAGTGGCTGTGAACCCCCTCAGCCTCGGGATAAATTCTTTCAATTGTTGTTTGCCTTCAGGGCTGCAGATTTCTGTTTCTAGCCTGAATTGACTTTGATTTAGCTCCAGCTGTTGAAAGCATGCTGAAGAGCAGGGGATGTGTTGCAAAGGGACCTCCAGGACCTCCTGATTCCTATGTCCTGGGGCATGGATATGTGCAGGGTTCAGTGTGCACTGTGCAGGGCATTAACCACAGTGCAGTGCCAGGCTCTGGCCAGGCATCTTGGCACTGCTGCTTTTCCCTGCCCTGTGAGCACAGCTGGCTCACACGTAGCCAGGGGTGAATAAACCCATCTGACACGAGAGCCTGGCCTCGGAGGACACAGAGGCACCGTGGGGGACAAAGGGAAGAAGGAGAATGTGGCAATGACAAGGAAATTGCTCTCTGAAGATTTTCTAGTCTGCTACAAAACGAGCTGAGAGCAGGTGAGGGAAAGGAGTGGCAAGAGAAGCAAAAAGCCTCCAATAAATCAGTGAAGCAGAGGGTCCATTCTGTAAGGATAAGGCAAAGGCGGGGAGAGCTGTGGCTGGAGGCCACCTGCCTGGTCCCCCTAAACCCCGTCCTGCTGCGAACCAGGTATCCTCCCTCCTCTGTCGAGGACCTGGAGCCACCTATTTGCTCATCGCAGTCACGTCTGTTTGGGTGTCTGCGCCTCCCCAGGAGGCGGCTCCGTCCAAAGCAAGTACCCACGACCCGTGGGTCCGGCTGGGGCGCTCCCGCTGCCCGCCCCGAGCCCCCTCCTCCCCGGCCCCTCTGCAGCTCCGCACGCAGCGCCGCCGGGCAGGGCTCCCGCTCGCCGCCTCGCCTGGGAGAGGAGGAGGAGGAGGAGGAGGGGAGGGTGGTGATAAGGGGCTTGCTGCGTCGCCTCATTTCTGTACCCAGCGCACGGCTCGTGGGGTGTGCGCGGTACCCGCATCGCTGCCGGAGGGATTCTGCTGCTGCTGCTCCTGCTGCTGTTCCTGCTGCTGCAGTCCCGGCGCTGGGCTGCCGGCGCCCAGGCGTCAGGGGAGCGCTGGCTGTTTACCGTCTGGTGGGAAGTGTTGCGATGCAAAAGCCGAACGTGCCCGTGGAGGGGAATCTGCACTGGCGGCGGCACCTGTGAGGAGCGAAGGCGAAGAGGCTTCCCGAGGCGTTCAGCAGCCGGCGGCCAAGGAGCCGGGCATCCGCACCTCACCCCAGTGTCTCCACCACCACTTGCTCCGGATCTCTTCTTAAGGGAGAAGAGGAAAAAGGATCCAGAAACCCCCCTGCAACTGGACAGCCCCTGCTGGAGTCTAACAGGTGTTTGCTGGGATTTGAATGGGGAGGGGATGGGTGGGGAGAAAAGTTAACTGGAGAAATTGGGGCTAGGAGAGATGCAATGATCTTGCACCAAGTGGATGTGCCATGTCTGCATGCAAATAGTGCGTCTGGAGAAGCTCAGAGGGATGTCTTACAAGTGATCTGCGTGATCTCCGTAGAAACGCTCACCTCTGCCTGCAAACTTTCCCCTGCTAGAAGTTGGGAGGAATAAAAAAGCATCAGAAAGTCAAAAAGGGGGAAGATCTCAGCGGACAGAAACGCTTGAGCTAAACTGTTGCACCCCGACCCGGGGCTCTGGTGCGAGCATCCCGCCGGTGTCTCCTGGGCTCCCAACCGACTGGCGGTGGGTGGCGTTGGCCAAGGTGCCCGGCAGCGTCCCCAGCCTTGGGGACGGGCCGAGCAGCATGCTGGCTGCGGCTCCCACGGCCGGCCAGCAAACCCCACGTGCCTGACCCGCCGGTGGTGCCGGGGCGGTGGCGGCCATGGCTGCAGCCATCGCCAGCTCCCTGATCCGCCAGAAGAGACAAGCCAGGGAGCGGGAGAAGTCCAATGCCTGTAAGTGTGTCAACAGCCCAAGCAAGAGCAAGGGAAGCTGCGACAAGAACAAGTTGAATGTGTTTTCCAGGGTCAAACTCTTTGGCTCCAAGAAAAGGCGAAGAAGGCGACCAGGTTGGCAAGGGTTATATCTTTGGGGGGTTGGTTTGTTTAATTTAATGGAAACTGGGATGTGTGTCAGGTGTGGGGAAAGGGGGACAGGTGTCTCAGAGCTGGTAAAATGAATGTGGCAGGTATTGCCAGCTCTGGCTTGTATCGTCTGATGGTACGCCATGCCAGTCCCTTGCCCGGTCGTGTTCATCTGTTTTATGTGGGTAACACACACTGTTGCTGTCTGTCTCACTTGCACACCTGTGTGCACCTATGTATTGGTAATTTGGTAGTCTGTCTCTCTGTTACACATACACATGTGCAAACACATGTGATTTATTTGCGGGGGAGATACCAGCGGGGAAGTTGCCACACATGCATCTCTCCCAGTTGCACATTAAATAACTTAGTTGTCTAGGGATCTGTTTTTGTTGTCCTGCTTCTCAGAATGCCCCTGTTGTGCTTTATCTCCTGATTGTAGATGAGGCTTTTTGCTTTCACTGGCACCTTCCAGAGTTCTGCTTCAGTGCCCTGTTCCTTTCTAGGAATATCATACCTGCAGCTGCCCTGCGGACACGGTGTTCTCTGTGTCACAGGTGCAAAAGATCAGGCACAAAGACACAGTCCCTGATCTGAGTGGGTTGCTTTGTATGTGGGAGGAGCAAAACCCTCCGGTAATGTTGCTGTCGCTTTGCTGTGCTGGAACATCAATGCCATTAACTGCTCCACCTGTCCACCTTGCTCAGCGGCCACGGAAGAGCTGCCTTGCTCACGGTTTGCAAACAGCTTTGGGATGGATTGTGACTAAAAAGCCAAAGTGAGGGTCAGAATAATTTGTTTTCAGAAAAGTTGACAGATAAGAGTTCTGCATCCATCAGTACTCTTATTAGAGGTTGCTAATAAGAACTAATACCCTTATGCAAACTGTTGTAAGCTTTTGCCTTCAACCCCTACTAAAATGAAGTACAGTAGTAGAACTCCCTAATGTCTTTGATCACAAACATAAGGAGTCTTATCCAGACACACTTACCAGACTGGTGGAAACAACACACCATATCTTCACAGTGTGTTTATCTCTGAATAAAGTAAGATGTTGTGGAGCGAGCTGCAGGAATGCATCAGCTCCTGACAGACGTAATTGTGTGAAACAACTTCAATGCAGATGTCATTGGGATTCAGTGGACGTAGACCTTTCTTTGTAATTACTCCTGATGCATTACCTAGATATCTTAAATGACACACTTGACAGCATACTGTATACCCTGCTCCTGTATACTTTTTGGTCTGGAATGGTATGAAACCCTGTGAGATATCTCACTCTCTGACTGTGAATCTGAGGATGGATTCGAAAAAAAGAAATCTATCCAAACTCTGTGTTGTTTTGATCTTTCTTCTTCTAGTTGATGAGGTAATTACCTCAGCCCTTATGGTAATATTTATTTTGCAGTTCCACACATTGCTGTGTTTCAGGGTTTCCCCCTCCATTTTCCATATGTTCATTGAGTAGTTTATCTCTTTGGAGGCTCTATACTCTTTGGAGCAGCAAGGGATGGGGTTTGTTTATTAGAGCTGCAGCAGTTCCTGTGCTAAACGTTTGTTGCTATATATTTAGGCTCTCAGCTGTCTCTGTGGCTCCTATTAGTGCTGTCGTAATAGTCTTCTTTTCTTCTCCATCTAAGAATTCACACCTTTCATAAAAGACAGAATACATTCTTTGCCAGCTCGTTTCTAATCTTAAATGAGATAGGGCTGAGCTCCTGAGGCCAAGCAGGACACTGTTGGAATCTGTATTCACTGGAAGTAGATTTTACTGTGCTATTTACATTGCAGTTGAAAGTGGCATTTAATCATTTTGGCAATTGATTTCGTAGACATAAATTTGATTTCGGCCTGAAGGAAAAGTGTTGCAAAGCCGGTTGCTCCGCCTTTGTTTTGGGTCTTTTTCTTATCTCAGCCTTGAGAAGAAACCTGAAGATTTGTTTTTAACATCCATGTTTGTTTGGAACAGCACATCAGGATTTCCCACATTAATCTCACTATTGTTTTTTTACAGAGCCTCAGCTTAAAGGTATAGTAACAAAGCTATACAGCAGGCAAGGATACCACTTGCAGTTGCAAGCAGATGGAACAATTGATGGAACAAAAGAGGAAGACAGTAGTTATAGTAAGTGACACAAGAATAAATGGTGTGTTTGTGTATTGTGGTGTGTCATTCTTCCCATATAAGTCTGATCAAAGTTGTTGTCCTGGGGTGGCTGAGTGAGTGTAAGTGGCACTAACGCTGTGCTCGCAGCGCAGAAGTCCTTCAGACTTACTGGGTCTGAGAGAAATACAGATAAAAATCACTTACAGAAATAATGAACTAGAGGAGGTAATGATGACACATGTGACAAACAAAGCAAATGTTATCTCCATGGTAATCTAGAGAACTTCATGGCTGTCCTTTGGATTTTATTAGGGTTTTTTTTTTCGACAGGGAAAATTTGCTCGCCTACTCAGAGTGCCTGAAATAGAATAACGCTATCTCCACTCTTAAACAGGGGCTCATTCAAACAGAGCCATGTTATTTCACACAATGAGAGTTCACCATCATTTTAAAGTTCACATTTCTCTATTATTATTATTTTTTACCCCTTTTAAACTTAATTATACCATCAGCTTTCTCTCAGCTTTTCTGTAAAGAAACTTTGGGCATTTTTGGTTGTTGGAAATTTTTTGAAACTTTGAGAATTAAAAGAAAGCAGGACAAGATGACTAGAGAATAGATTTGGTGTGTGTAAATAAAATATTTAAGGGTTTCACGTAGTTGTATTGTTTAGCTTAAGCTCCATTTTTGTAAAGAATACAACAAGTTTAAAGGAGCACTTAGATGACAAACCAAAAATCAACATGCAGACCTTCCTTGTTAATTAATAAAAAGCACTGATTTAAATGCCATATGAAAAGCATTTGTAGGTGAAACATCATTTCATTTTACAGGGCACTCGATTATGGCAGAGTGAGCACTTGATGCAATAGAAAATATTGCATCTTATTTGCCCCATCACTTGCTCCCATCCTTTTCCCACATCTTCTTCAGTCCTTTCTCCATCCCTGAGTTACCATCCCAGTGAGAGGAGGGGGCTGGTTTCCCTGGGGGAGGTGGTTCCCCCTGCAGCCCCTGGAGGTGCTGGCCATAAGGGACAGTGAGGACCTGTGGGGACACCTGAGGTCTGGCTCCAAGTCCCATCATCACCTGCAGAGACCACATCAGTGCAATGGTGATGGCTACTGCCACCTTATACAGTTCTCCTAGTGCAGCACAAAATGTACCCTAAGAATGGTCCTTATGGAGCTTAAACAGTGCTTTTCTTTCAAGTGAATGACCTGATATTTAAGATTTGAAAAGTCACTACAGATTGTTCAGGATTTTGGGGTAATTCTGTTAATTATCTTTAAAAAAAAGATGAGGTAATAGGCAAAGCCTCCTCTTTCCATCAAAGTGTGATATTGCTATAAACTTTGAATGTACCAAAGCAAATATCTGAAACTGCAAATATTGATTTGTTGTTGTTGTTTCATCCAAATACTTGGCTTGGGATCCCTCTAATAGGGATTCTGAGATTTGAAAAAGAGATAAAATATATGGAAATACAAATATGTCTTTTTCTAAGAGATCTTTGTTCTCACTGTGTCCTTAAATTGGCCATAACCTGATAGATTACTAAGCAAATTATAAAAACTCCTTGTTTCTGTATACCAGCCTTCCAAAATGCTGAATACTTAAATATAATGGAAGTATCCCAGAACTAATTGCAGCTGAGCAGAACACAGGAGGGTTTTATCATTTAAAAAAAAATCATATTCCTCTTTTATTTAAGGTAAGTGTATGGCTCTTGGTATCCTGCAGTCCTGAATTAATTTTAATTGCAATATTTTAATGGAACTAGTAAGATAGACTGACTATGCTGTTGGTCAGAGTCCACATAAGGTACTTCCCCCCAGACCTCTGCTAACATGAATATTTAGCAGATCAGACCCTCTAAAATCCTTTCTTTCAGTATCTGCAAAGACATATCTCATTTAGTCCATTTTCATGCACTGCAGGGAAGCCACAGGACTTGTAGCCCCCTCCAAAAGCAGTTATTCTTCCCTGGATATGGTAGGGATGGGAAGAGCTTGAAGCCCCCCATAACCAGCTGTGTTTTGTGCTCCCAACAGTAGCCTGGGGCCAGGATCCACCTTCTCCATCATTTGTTACCTAGAGCTGGGTGGGAAGTTTGCCTGAAACTCCCCTTTGGCTCCTGACTTGGGAGCAATTATTTCAAGCTCTGCAGACCTGCTGCTGCATGCAGGGTTCACAAAAACAAGTTTGCATCCACAACTGCAGGGAGCTTAAAAGAAAGATGAGAGTTTGGAGCAAAATTTAGGCAGAAAGTGAAACATGGATTTAAGGAGCCATAGCATTCATCAGGCTTCAGTTTTAGCCAAGAGTCCATGTGATTCGAGGAAATGCCGTGTGGAAAGGATCTCCTGGCTGAGAAACAGATTTTTGCTCATTAAGTATGTTGAATAGGGCAAGGCTTTAAATAAAGGCAGAATTTATTCCCTAGTTTTGGCAAGACAAAAAGATTTCAAGACTGATAAAATAAGGAAATATAGGAAACAATATCCTGAAGACAGTGTATAAAAGTCCAGCTGGCCAAGGCAAGACTGGCACGGACTTCACAGTATCGTATATGTTCGTAAATTCAACTGTGGCCTGCTGCCTCTTATTTTGCAGCTCTGTTTCTCTGTCAGCTTGTATTGCACAAGGGCCATGGGAAAGATCATTTCTCCCTTAGGCATCATGAAGTTTTTCATTAGGATGGATATTATATCCTTATTTTAAACAGCATAAATGTAGTAGGGAAAGACTAGGATGCAAATAGCTTTGCATTATTTTATGCTGACACCAGCTGATTACAGTAGCAAGTAATTTATCTTCCTGTGGCTTCTTTTGCCACCCTTTTTGTCATACCTGCCCACATGAGGATCATCCCCTAGAAATGTGATAGCATCTGCATCCTGTTGTCTGTGGTGCTGGGGACTTGGAGAGATGGGGCTGTGTGGCTCTGCTGTGGGCGCCATCGGCAGCCACTGACATGGACAGGACACTCACTGTTCCAGAAGCCAGATTTGGCCTTGCTGCTGTGCAGGGAAAGTGAGAATAACAGCTGCTGCTAAAGGGGACAGTCCCTTTTCTGGTGCAGTGCTAATGTCCCCTCTCCCTGGAGGCAGCAGCTTGGGTGGGACATCTGACTGTGCTGGCACAGGACAGAGTGTGCACCCCTCCAACAGCTTTAGCAGAGTCAGCATCACCCCCACAACAGCCCTTTCTGAAATTCCAACGGTCTGTGCCACAGCAGCTGTTCATCCCACTGAAGTTTAAACCAGCTTCTGAGTGTGCCTAACCCTCATCTTGCCTCAAAATAGAGCGTGTATGTTTATAGCAGGAGAATGTTCCACTGCTGAGGGAAGCAGCTGAGCACCCATTGCAGTGGGTGCCCCAGCCCTCCTCTGGCAGTCACTCAGACTCTTATCTGTTCACTTTGCCCAGCAGAGCACAGCTAGGAATCCCTTACTAAAGCCTATCTCTGTGGCTCCTGGTAGCTGTGTCTTCTCAATTGTCCCAGGCATTGCCCTGTCCTCAGCTGGTTACTGACAGGTTCATAGCACTGTTCTTAGTGGAACCCGTGCTCAGACCCTTGTGCTGAAAATACCCAAACACCTGCCCTACTTGTAAATGTGCCATTAGGAAATCATCTTTCAAAAGAGGCCTGCAGGTTCTGCCTGGATACTGAGCTTTAAATTGTGCTCTTCAGCCTACACAAAGATCAGATGCTGCTTTTTGGGGTTGAGCTGCAAAAAAGGGCTCTCCAAGGGAGTATTTAATGAGTCAGAAAGGGAATGTTTTCTCCCCCAAATAAACTCAAGCATTTGATAGAACGAATGAAAAATCCATTTCCCTTACTGGAAATATAAGATTCTTTTGCCAAATACTGCACAGAATCAGAGGGTTTTGTTTTAGTGAAGGGAGAAATTCATTTATGTTGATTCTATAATTGAGGGGAGTGTGAGGAGGGTCTGCATGTGTGTGTGTGTCTGTGTCTGCATGTACACTCTCCCATATGAGAGGGAAAGAAAAATAAAGATTTTATGAAGTGCTACATTTATTTGTTAGTTCTGGATATTTCCACCTTTTCTGCTACATTTGACCATTGTAGGAAATGAAGTGCCCAACTTCAGGGCACTTGGCAATCCCACACCCAGAATTTAGGATCTGTATTAAATGCTGGCCAACTGTAAATTTCTTTTTTAATAAAATATGACCATTTGGGGGTTTTCAAGCTGAAAAAGGAATTTATAAGGGGTTATAACTCTTAGCTTATACTTTTGAAAAGAATTAAAAATATTTCAGATTCATAATTCAGTTTTAAACTGGTTTCAGACGGTGACCATAAATAGCAAACTTCAGCCTGAAGCAGACCAGAGTTTTCCAGCCAAGTAATAAATCATTGGAAATGAGAGGCAGTTTGGCGTTACTGTATCCTATCTCTGCATTTATACTACAGACTGGAAGGAGATGCTTTGGGTTATGAAAATTTTTCTTAACTCCCCTTTATTTTTAATCCTACATATTGAACATGGAGTACTGTATTCAATGCTTTATTGCTTGTGTTCAGTTTTAATGTATCCATGATTCCAAGCTATGGCAGAGCTTTGCTTTTTTTTCTTCTTCTTTTTTTTTTTTTTTGCTTTAATTTGCCACTTTACAAACCAGAATCTCAATTTTTTTTTAAGAGATACTTCTCTGCTTGTAAATACTGCCACTATTACCATGTATACAAGCATAAACACAAGCAGAACATTCGGAGCAGCTCAGTTTTGAAAGCACAAATTCAGGGCTCGATCTAAAGAATATGCTGTCATTTCATTTTGAAGTTATTTAATTCTGTTTTTTTCAAACTCATTCTCCTCTAAAAGGAGGAAAAAGAAAACCCTACTAAATTTTGAGTGGAAGCATTTTGCGATGTTAATGATGGTTTTTAACTCTTCTGAATTTCGTCTTCCTCCTTCCTTTTGGTCAAAATGTTTACTGAATTTGATCTGAAAATAAAAAAAAAATAATTATCATCTTGTAAAACTTTTTGTTTGTTTGCTTCTGGATTTCTTTTTGTTTTCTTTTTGCACTTACTGTCAAAAAAAACCCAAACAAATTAAGTATGTTCAATTCTACTCAGCAGACCCTGGATTCTGCTCATGAGGCAGGTAAGTCCTTTTAGCTGTCGGTACTTTCAGTTCACCATCTTGAGAAAGAGGGAGATACGTTGATACCCTCACGTAATTTCTTAGCTATTGGTGGAAATTGCTATAAAAGAAGATGACAGTAGCAATATTGCTCTGTAGCACCCACAGAAATTAATATATGCATGAATAGACGCTTTTTATTTGGTTCTGGTAATTATGGTTTAATTTTCTATGTAATCTGCATACTCTAAAGGATTAATTTTGCTCTCCATCTCCTTTCTCTCCTAGCTTTGTTTAACCTCATACCTGTGGGTTTACGAGTGGTGGCGATTCAGGGGGTTCAAACAAAATTATATCTGGCAATGAACAGTGAAGGATACCTATATACATCAGTAAGTAAACATTTTTAATTCTGTTCTCGGTGAAATTGTGTCAAGAACTTAGTAACTTTATAATTAACTATTCCAAGGAATGTGGTTATAATCTATAGACATGAGATTTGACAGCAGATTCGGTACAATCTGATGATCTGGTTCTAGCTTATTATTCTATTATTTCCCTTAGGAATACATGTGGATGCATGAAATCAAACTGTGGTGCCTTTGATGCAAACTAATAATCCCGAAGTGTGATATATATAAAAAACCACACCTAAAACCCCAAACAAAAAGGATCCTCTCTCTTGGTCACTGTGAACTGGTTGGGCTAATCAGTGCAGGGTATGGAGAGGAAGGGACATCTCATGTATCACACGCATGCCTGAACACATTTTGTATCTTCCTATGGAATCTGTGTTACTGTTACTAAAAGGGATTAGAGAAAGTAGGTTTTTTTGTTTGGCCGTGATTTTCACATAGAAATTTTATGGCTTCAAGTTGCTGAGTGAGTGAAGAACTGTTTTATTAGGAGTTTTGATAAAGAATGTCAGTAAATAATTTTCAGTGACATTTCTTACAAGAGCAAACAGTGTTTTTATGGAAAAAAAAGAAGAAGAGGGAAAAAAGACGTTTTAAAAAATAGGCCAGTTTTCAGTTAAAAACATTTAGTTGAACTATGTTCAGGACTTTTAATTATAAAGTCTTAATAGGTTTTTCCCAAGGAGGAAAATAGAGGAAAATGTAATTTATTATCTTCTGCAAATTATTCTCTTCTACGAATGATTCCCTTAATACTGATAAGAATTAAGTAAACTTATTCAAATCTCTCATTTATTTTGCAATCCTGAGAGCTGGGACAAGGGGCAGCTTTGCATATTTTTCCTCTTATATCTGCCAGAGCCAAAGCAAATTAGAACTGGTGTTGATGCGGGACAAAGTAACATTTCACTGAACGGCATCGAACTCTGCTTTCTTTTCTACTCTGGCTGTTTGCTTAGTGTGGTTAATCCATAGACCTGTTTGTAGGGCTGTAGCCACACAGCCAGAACGTGCAAAGTCCCCTAATCCTGTGTAGTCACAGTCCTGTGACTGCTCAGTGTCATTTACATTTGCACTGCAAATGTACCTTTGCACCGTGTGTTCATTTGCATCAGTGTCTGCAGCCGCGGTCCCTTCTGGCTGCTCACTCCCCCAGAGACACCAAGTCGTGCTGTGCTGGCTTCTGTGGGCTCAGCCCCACCTCGGAGAGCGTCACATCAAGTTGTGATTCAAGGTGGGATAGAGAGGTTGCTACATAAAGCAAAATTTCATTGCTGTCCTTAGTTTGAGCTGGTCAGTTCTTTCATTGCATACATTCTGGGAAAATCAGATCTGTTTTTGCAAAGAAGAAGAAAATGGGATGAGGGTGGATTCTGCCCCTGTTAACCTGGTAACAATGCAGGAGTAGCTTCTCATTGTGAGTCATGACCACTGAGAGAATGAAGTATCACTTCTAGTATCCCTTGACGTAAGAAGAAGGGATAGAATATAACTCTGATTTGGATTAAGTCCAACTTTTTACTTGATAGCCATCTCGACATCTTAGTCAGAGCTCAGAGATTCACTTTGGTTGTAATTTTTATTATTTGCACTGATTAGGGATAGTTCTTAATGTGATTATGTTATCATGAATAGTGTCTTCCTTGAATCCTTTAGTATTTGTGAATTTAATCGTTTATGCCATTGCAAAATTAACTGGTGACATGTGTCTATTTTCGCCTTAGTAACAGTGGTCATTTTATTAGGCAATTATATTTTCTTACATTTATTCTTGTATTCTTGAACTTGATGGACTTGGCAAGGCCTTAAACAGACTTTTGTTGTGTTGTTATGTCCCAGATTCATATTTTAAATACTCTTCACAAAGACAAGTGTCCATTGAATTTCAATTTACTTTTCTAAAGAAAGTTGCTACCCAAGTTTTCTATAATTTTGGGTTTATCCTCTCATGCTTTCTGGTTTCATTGTCTTGTCCTTTATAATAATTGCAAGAAATTCTTGTTGGGCAAAACCAACTCATGTCTCTGTCAATGAGCCCCGGGTGTCAACAAGGGCTGGTGAGGAGCATCTTCCCCTACTTCACCTGCTATACAAAAAGAATCCAGCTCCAGCACTATTTTTTAAGTGTTTCTAGCACTTCCTTTGCTGATAATGGTCCTTTCAGCAAGGCATAGAGTCTGACAGTCTGATGCATGGGAAGTAAGCTCTATATTTTGGGCTGTATTCTTGGTTGATGTAAATGAGTCCCAAGAGAGCTCAGCTGATTTATACCAGCTGAACGCTCACCTGTTCAAGGAATGCCACCAGGGAGTCTGGGGAACAGATCAGCTCAAGTAAGTGACAGCCATCTACACATCCTGAGGTTTTCCAAGCCCACAGAGGGATGTGTTCCTGAATGGGATTTGTCAGGAGAAGACAGATGGCAACATGGAATTGATCAGGTGCAAAAGCCCCACAAAACACTGTCAGATTCCTGAGGCAAGAGAACAAAGGGAAATAGAAATGTACTTAAATTGTAAATAACTATAACAGATAGTTGAATGCACCATTTCCAGAGAGAAATTAAATTAGCATTGATGATGCAATGTAATAGGGAGAGAGAATATTGCGGTCTATGTCATGATCACTTGCTTTTAGTTTTGTTGTGACTCCAGCACTTGTGTCTGTGCAGAGGAGGATTCTGGGCATCCAACCTCACAGGTAGCCTGAGGTGTGGTTTGCTTCTGATCCAGTGACTGTACTCAAGAATGAGGTGAATTTGGTCCATGGGGGGATCAGTGATGAATAATAAACCTGCAGAGAACAGATATCTGTAGTTGGCTGCCAAACTTTATGGATAGTTTGCAGCATCTGTCAGTTAGAGCAAAAATGAGATTTTTAATGTAACGATAAAAGCTCCTCGGGGACAAGGTAGCAACTCAGCTAAGCAAAAGAAAGATATTATGTTAACTATATAAATATATACATTTGTTATAGAAGCACATTGAAAGTCCTGGACTGCAGGGAAGGGAAGCAACCCTGGTCCTCCCAGCAGCCCGCTGTGCTCTCCTACTCACCCTTCTCCAAGCAGTGTGTGGGTTCTGTCCACAATGGCTGGAACAGAAGAACACCACATTTGAAATGTTTTTTTTTCTACAGCCAGTTTCCTACCAAAGTCTATGAGAGTTGTGTGACCGCACCCCCCAAGCTGAACCCACCCTCACGATTTTATTTGGAGGGACCTTATTCGGAGCAATTTGAGGCTGCAGCTCTTGGTGCTTGAGCATCCATTTAAAATGGAAACACAGGATTTCATCCATCCCTCCTTACACCAGTGTCATGCTGCTGCAAGATGACTTAAACAGTGTTATGGCACTGCTATCTAACATAACAGCATCAGGAATCATGCCCTTTTGTATTTTAGGGTGGCTTTTATTTTATCCTATTTTGCTTTCTATGAATGACCACATGTTTCAAATGAGCACCATATACACTACAGTTAAGTTTTCAGGTTTCATACTCTATGAATTCCCTGTGTTCTTTCATTGTCTTGAACAAGAGAGTGAAAAATATTTTAAGAATCTGTTTGTCAGACATGTAGTCCTAGAGCTATTGCTTTCTCATTAAAGTGATGGTGATGTGACAGAGGAGGCTTACAGTGATACAGAGCAGCAGCTGAGTGAAGTTCTTTAAGGGGAAGGTGTGTATGTAGGTGAAGAGAATTGGCTGTACTGCTTGGATTCTGGATAGGCTGAAACATAACCCAAAGTACAGCAAGTTTAAAAAACAGCCTGTGAACATCTAGCCGTGTATTTTCCATGAACCATTATGTTGGAGTTTTAAAAATCATTTAATGATTATCAGTGAAATGCTTCTTTCTCCTATAGAACATTTCAGCCCAGGTAACTGTGCACTTGTTTAGCCTGGGTACATTGTCAGGAACAGTAAAATACATGCTGCTCATTGCACGTTTCTGGCCAGTCTCGAAAGCTATGCAACTCAGCTTGTTAAGAGTGTTTGTTTCCCATCTTGTCTTGTTCTGAGTTCCTGTGTTTTACCAAGCATTTAATTTAATAATGACATAGGCAAGTAAGCTTACAGCTCCTCCCAGGTTGGAGAGAGCCCTTAGCCAAGAGCAGTCCTTTGCCCTGACTGTGTGTGATAGGGTCCAGTCTGTCCATCTGTCCTACAACCTTTCAACTTATTTGTTGGAAATTCAGGGCATTCAGCCTTCTGTAGGATGGCTGTTAGGAAGTGTTGTTCGTGCTGGCTTTCTTAAGTATTCTAGGATGTCCAATATTTTTGAGTTAATAGTGCTATTGTATGCAGCTTAATTTTGCCATTTCTTGTCTGATGTCACTCGATGCAGTTAGCACAGGTTTAAGGAGCACTTTGGTATAATACCCTGGGCAGACTTTTACATACAATTTACCCTAAGAGAGCATTCAGCTAACGTTGTTCTCTGTATGTAAAATAAATTGTCGCATATAAGTTTGGTACCTGTACAGAAAGTAAATATTGTGAGAAGCATGCACGTTGATCATAGCCAAGAGAACTGAAATGTGATTAAATTCTCAAAGTGGTTCAAAAATTGGTTTTGGTGAGTTGGAAAGAAGAGAAGTTTGTGCATATTTTAATACTGAGCAGTGCAATGGAGACCTGCTGTAGCTAATGGGAATGGCTGGGGCATTTATAATGAATTACTGGCAAAGAGCGTTTTTCCATCTCAGAGAAATAGCACAAACCAAGAGATAGGGGAAATAATCAAAAGCTTCATCTGGTTAAATTTGCATGTCACTATAAATCATTTTTTACCATGAATGCTCAAGTGCAGACTACACTTTAACACAATTAATTCTTTTCAATGGCAAGGACTTAGGTACAGCCGCAGCACGTTTTTCTTTTCATCACAACAACTTGTTCTATGCTGGATAAACATGCAACATCCTCGCAGTGTGGAGGGCTGCTCTAGCCCTCCTGTGACCTGATGTGTGCTGACAGCCCTGACAGCTCCCACTGCCCCACAGGCAGGGTGTGGGATCAGCACTGGGACAGGAGCATGTTCTGAGGAGGTTCCCAGGCATTGTAGGACCAGCCTGAAGTGATAAATGTTTTCTGACGCCTTTAGCCATGGACACTGCTCTAAATTATGCCAGCAGCTGAGCTCAGTGGATGCAAACAGTGTACTTTGGTTCAGTCTTACAGCAATGTTGCAGCACAGAGGTGGGTGCTGGCTGGTGCCTGGCACAGGGGAAGTTTGATGGGTCTTCATGTAGCATCACAGGCTCCTGATAATGCTCCTGAATGGACACTCCCTGGCTCAGGCTGTGCTCATGGGCTCAGCCCATTGCCGGGGAGTCTGCCCCTGAGTTTTTGGGTTTAGTTGTGAGCTGGACTATGCCTGCAGAGCTCATAAATTTGTCTCCCACTTGCTGAAGAGACCTGTAGCCTGTGGCTGAGCTCTCTGTGCCTGTCTGGCCCCGCTCTGTGATGTGGGACACTCCTGGGGTCAGGCCCTGGGGAAGCAGAGTGGTTTCTTGCAGCAGGTCTCCCTGAATGAGATCTGTGCTGGTCTAAGTGATACGTGCTGTTGATGAGTGGTGGGGTCAAGAGATGGGTGCTGTTTTTTTCAGGAGCTTGTCTCTGCTTGGATCAGTGTGATTCCAGATTTCTTGAGACAGGTTGCCTACTGTCTCCAGCAGAGAAGTGCGGAGGGCATAAGCCTCCCATGGGAGAATTATTAGGAGATTCAGCAAGCTGAAAGTCTTGAAGCTATTATGCTGCTTTTCTCTACAAGTCACCCCCCAGGCATCTGAAATCCACAGAGATGCTGATGTGAATTCATCTCTCACTGCAGGTGGTGGGAGCTGAGGAGACTCAGCACCTCCTCAGATGAGGCTCCGTAAGAGGAGCCCAAGCATGAGAGAGTGATAATTCAGGGCTGTGCACTGCACAGATCCTTACAGACTGGCAGTTAGACACCTGTTCAATGGTTTCCTAACAGAGATGCCGTTAAAAGTCAGCAATGAAATTGCTGTTTTTGCAAGAAGAGTTTAAATGTCCTAAGAGATAAATAATATACAGACGAAGTAGATAAAAGACTAAAATTACATCCACTCTCTTTGTTAGTCATTTACTAATCAATGCTAAAATCCTTGGGTAAAAAGGCAGAAAGTCCTTTTAAGCTCAAACTTCGGATGTTGCTCAGAGCAGAAGTTTGGGACTCAGTGAGCTCAGAAATGTGGCTGAAATGGCAATGCAGGTTATAAACCCAGTTTTTCAGTCTGTTGCTGTGCTGATTGGGGTCACTGTGACATAAAACTGCCATGATGCCAAAACAAAAAGCCTTGGCAGAATCTGGAGCTGAACTCAAGTCTGATAGTTTGGCACCTTGGATCACACCAATCCCTCCCAGCATTGTGTTTTGGCCCCAGGCCAGCAAACAAGAAATACTGAGTTCCAAGACTTTGAGGATACTCAAAACTCCTCACTGTCACGTTGCAAAACATGTTTGGCAAGCAAGAGTGGTAAGCAGATAAGGACTTGAGCAGACAGCATGAGTTGCAAAGTGTGAGAGTAAGAGCACTGCCAGGTTCTTGGCGTGTTCTGTTGGATTTGTGTGTTGAGATCACCAAAGGACAGATTACGTTGCTATGATTCAGCAGAGCCAAGGAGAAGTGTTCCACTTTTCTCTCCTGAATTTGGTGTAGGTGATACACCTCGTGAGCAGTAGTGTAGGTGCCTGTGGGGTGTAGAGGTCCATGCACACCAGTAGCACCTGTGCCTGCTTCCTGTAGTGCTGGGCTCAGTTCACTAGGAAAATAGGGATGTTAGTATTTATGTGGATTTTTGAGGCTGTTTATTTTTCCTAATATGTGTGAAATATCTTCAAGATCAGAAACAAGGTCACTTTCCAAACTCACCCTGTTTCTTTAGAATGAGGCTTAATTAAAAGAAAATACCATCATGAAACCTCAGCTTCTTTCCCGAGCTTGCTTTCCTTCTAGAAAGCTGCCTGCCTCCCCTGGGAAGCCCAGAAGGGCTTTCCCCTCCCTCTCGTGCTGCAGGTTGAGCTCATGAGCAGCTCTTGCCACAGTGACTCAGCAGAGCTGCTGCCTCGTTGCGCTAGCTCTGTAACCCGCCGACAAGATGGCTCACCCCGACGGCGCTCGCAGCCTGCTGCCGGCTGCAAACGCCCATCTGAAGATGAACATCTAAACAAGGATGCTGGAGCAATCAAGGACAGTCTCCAAGGGCTCCCCAAACCAACAGGAGTGGGTTGGCACTGGAAAACAAACTCAGAACTAGGGTAGGAACTAACCCAGCGTGACACTGAAATGCAAGGACTCATCACGTTTATTAAACCTACAGGAAGTGTTTTCCACGCAGCACGCTGCTCAGCTGGGCAACTCATTGCTATGGGATCCCGAGGATTCCATCAGTTTTGTGGGTTCAATTATCATCTGTGTAAATCCTTGAAAGAAAAATGCTGAGCGGTACAATGATGTTATGTTTGGCTTAGAAATACCCTGAAATCATCACTCACTAGAGGCTGGGGAAGTGTGAATATGAAGATGAAATTCTGTTTTTCTCATACACTCTCATAGGCATCTGCAGTTAGCCAACAAGATGAGAAAGATGTGCCCTGACTGGTCAGTCCTGTTGCTGCATCCTGTTGTTTTGCTTATAGGCCAATTTTCAGGAGGCTGTTGCTCTTCTGATGAGAAATACCCAAAAGTGTTAGCTAACCATGGTTAAGGATTCACAGGGAAAAAGTGGTTGTGATGAGAGTATGGGACAGGGGTGAGAATGGGCTGCAGGAAAAGCTGAGTGAGGAGATGGAAGTGTGCCTGTTCCTGCATATGCATCTTCTGGGCCTGGTCTTATGTGTGCTTGTTGCTGCAGGACAGGACTCGGAGCTTCGGCTGTTGCAGCAGGACAAGCAAAATTTGTCAATTCTTATGCTAAAAGTAAGTAAAGGACGGTTCAGTTCCACAAAATGACTATCCATCAATCCAGACTGGCATCATCAACAGATCTGTCATGTGGGGGTATTCAGAGTGAATTTATTAAAAATGTCTTTGTGTATTTTTATCTTCATGTAGCCCTGCAGTTACAACAGTGCTAAGAGGAACTGAATTCAGTTCTGTTCCTACTTGGCAGCCTCAAGAGAAATGTTTACTGCTTCCTGGCCGTTTTACATCCTTGCAAACCTACTAAAAACATCTTTTCCTTGCAGAATTTTTATTGCAAGGGATGAGGTGCAAAAACTGAGAATAAAGCTTGACTGTAAAAGTTCACCTTGTCAATCAAAAGGCTTCCTTTGAAAATACTATTGAGAAAAGACAATGGGGAGTCAGTGGGGAATAAAAAGGAGTCATTATACCATAAAACTCAGATCCTGAGTTTTATGATTGCTTTTGGGAACTGCACCACAACTGGGGAAGGGTTTCTAAAGGAAACTCAGTTACTTCAGTCACAGCCTGAATGCCATCCTCTTGGCATGACTCCTTGGTACTGAGACCAGAGACACCTATGTGAGTCCTAGAAAGCAAGATAAACTTTGTGTTTATCTTGCAGAAGCTATGCAGGGACAAAGGACAAAGGAAATGGAAAAGTTGTCATATTTAAATTAGGCTCTTGAAGCCTTGGTTTTAGAAACTAACTTTTCCATAGATAAGCTGATTCTCAGAGTTAAAGCTGCTGAATTCCTGGATGGAAAATATAAAAAGGGCCTGGGAAAGAAAAAAGTATCTTGAATGAAAATTGTATAAAGAAACTTGCATTTCCATATTGAACTGCTTCCATTAGGCAATCTAGGATTAAAAAAGGAATCCAAAATTTAGAATGAATTAGTGAGTCTTTCAATACAATGCCAATATAATAGCTTTTACCAGGAAATTGGATGGTTTAAATAATTTTACCGATAACGCCTTTCATATTTTATGTTCTGTGGATGCTACAGGTGCCATCACATTGTTTTTCATTTTTGTAATTTTACCCAAAGAGCTCTGAATATTGAGCAGCACGCTTCTTCTAAAATGAAATTCGCTGGGGACCTAAGCAAAACAGGCATAATAATTGGTGAAGTACAGTTCTGTTTATTTAAAGCCTCAGGAGGTATCTAAAAATCAGAGAGCTTGTTTCAGAAGCACAGCACAAGAGGCTGTCTGCTTTATAAAGCAGTTTTCCCCTTTTCTTACTCTGATTACTTTGAATGCACATAAATGAGAGATCAATTTAGACCCTCCATCCTCATCCCCAGAGCTTTTTCAGGTGTTAAAAAATCCTGTTATGAGAGAGCAGTGAACCCAAGTGTTGGTGGAACCTTGCATTTGAGCTGACTGGGAATGGGCAAACCTCAAAGGACGTGTGAGCATGTGTTTCCTCGAAATACAGCTCCAGAACCTCATGTTTTAACAAAATGGGCTTAGCAAACTGCAGAGAGTGGGCTGCTCCTCACCCTGCCAGTACTCATGTCCTCCAGCTAAACTGGAAGACCTTCCAGACTAAACTGGAAGTATTTTTAAAATGAGAATCTCTTGTGGAGATGGTGCACAAATTAGAAACAGAGTTTCATAAATATGAAGGTTTCAGTTTGGGTTTCAGGCAAAAGTTCACATCAATTCTCATTCTGTTCTCGTTATTTCACACCAGTGTGCTCAGATCTAGCAGAGCATCTGCTGCCAGCTGAGCCATGTTGACACTGACAGAAGGCACAATAAGCTCAGCGTAAATAAGTGAGTGATCTGAAACAGAACAAAAAAACCTAAGAAATTCTAATAATTGAAATAGATACTGTTTGAAGTACAGATCTGTTCCCTTCACCTGATGAACCAAGCGTTTAGTGGGCTTGATATTGCAAACCCTTTCTCATGTAAGTAATCCTTACTCAAGCTAGCAGTTCCATTGATTGGCTGCCACAGGGAGAATTAATTTATATGAGTAAAATTTTTGAGATCTGGACAAGACAGTCATTGATTTGCAATATGAAATTTATGTGTCATTAAAAAATGAACAGAGCATTTATGAGGCCTGTGAAACTTAATGAATGAAAAACTGCTTGCCTGGAGACTGGAATGGTCATCAGGAGTAGGGAGAGCAACAGATGTCAGTCCCGGATACCCAGAGGGCTTGTTTGGTGTCATGGGCAAGACTTGAGCCCCTGGCTTGGATCCTGCTCTAAACCTGAATGCCCAGGGCTTCATTTTGAGCCACACAGTAGCTGGACTATTGCTTTCCTACAAAATAGTCAAGCAAGTGCAGAACCAGGTGTTGTTTTGTTCGCTAATAATTCCTCTCTTCAAATGCCTTATACTTTTGGACATTTGCTTTTAGGACTTGACGTTTTCTGGCAGCCCCCTGTGAAATCTCTAGTTCTCCAGGTGCGGGGGAGCATTGGCAGTGGCTCTTTTTGCAGTGCTATCACAGCACCAGGAGTGCTCTGATAAGGTTCACCAACTAGTACAGGCTGTTTTTTCCTGACGCCTTCCCGTGGAAGGCAGTGGATGCCTGGTGTCACGGATGAGCAGGGATGACTGTGTAACTTCTGTTGGGCATCATGAAACCAGAGCCAGCATCACTCACCTGTTTTTGAAAATCTTGACTTTAATTTATGCTTTAGCTGCCTCTGTGTGAAACAAAGATTTATTGTGTGTTCTAGACAGAGAGACTGGCAGCTTGCACCATGGGCAGTGGAGTTCAGCACAGACTTCCCTAGGCTTTCTCTTGGGGAAATTATTGCAGCTGTGGTAGAAAAGACCTGAAAGGGCTTTATACAAATTGTTGATTTCTACCGCATTAGTTAATTGTTTTCCAAATTTGCATTTCTAATCAGTGAGATGCCAGAAAACACCTGTACTCTCTAAGTGAAACAGTTTATATTTCCGTTAATTATGCTTGTAGGAACAGTACAAGAATGGCAAGTATTTATTATAAATAACTTGTAGCTCTTACGAATAAACAATAAATAATCTTTTTCTTCATAGAACTATGTCCAGCAGAAGTGGCTGGGAGAGGGTATTCCCTGCTCATCAGCCAGTAGCCATTGCACTGATGATTTATGTTCCTGAGCAGATTGATGTGATAGCACTAAAAGCTCGTGTTGATGCACCATGTCTATCACAGAGCTCAGGCAGGGCTGTGTTTAGAGGCCATACAGTGATTTCCCCATGGTGAATCCCTGCAGGATCCTGAATTTTCAGCTGAGAAGGAGGCACTCTTGATCTGCAAGTGGCTTGGGAATACCTGTACTAAGGAAATCAGCCTCATTTTGTGTTGTTAAGGGAGAAAATGGGTACAGTCACCCTGGCTTGTCTGTGAATCATCTGATGGAGCTTCATTTGCTACCCAACATGAAACCCCCTGCACTTGCAGCTCTTTATTTTATTATCACAAGACTGACAGTAAAAGAAGACCAGTGATTTTTTTTTTTCCCCCTCTCATTTAATACCAGGCTTTCTGTTGTTGAGCTGCATTGTTTCCCTCTGGCTCTGACAGTCTTCTAAACAGAAGTTGCTTCTCTTATGAAACAATTGGAGTTAATGTGGGTAATTGTGATAGTTATGGCCTTTACTTTTTCATATGGCAATTATTCAATCTGTACTTTTTTACTGAGTCAAGCAGTGTTGGTAAAATTAAGTTATCATTATGCTGATGCCTCTGGAGACTGTTTGCTGCAGTAAGGCCAAATCTGAACATCTCTACTCTTACTCAAAACAAATGTCTAGTAACCTAGGACTGAAAACTCCCTGTGCCTTGCACATGTTCAGGTTGTCCCTTCCACATACCCTCATCACTGTGTCAGCTGCAGCAAGGTCAGACACATTATGAAGAGAAGAGTTTGTTCCTTTGAGTGATATTTTGGCATTTTTAAAGCTCTGCTGGTAGAGAGTCGTGTGAGGTTTTGCAGGTCATGTAGTTCTTAAACCAAAATAAAAGCACTTCAAGCTGGAGTTGAAAGTTTCCATTTCTGTAAGAGAGCAGTAGATACAGGGGATATGTAAATAGCCCATATTACTCTTATAAATAGAGGGTTGTGTGAGTTAATACTGATTACCTCAAAAATGGGTAAATATATTTTCCTTCTACCTTCCTGAAAAGTGGGTTCACAAGGCTACAAAAAATTTAATTTCTCTCTAATCTTAAAGGTCCCAAAACCCTGATTAAATTTTATTTTCTTGGCGATCTTCTGAAATAATATTTTTGCATCACTACCAACCTGATGCTGCAATTGTTTGGTTTCTTAATATAAAGAACATACATGTTATTCAAAAGATATGGATAAAGATCCATATATAGAGAATAAATAGGAACAACATCCAAACCTTTGCTAAGCAGTGTTGTACAGTCATATACTGGAACCTGGAACAAAATCTCATCTGAGATTTGGAGCAGGAGTCAGGGAAGCTTCTAACAAAAAACCAACGAAATAGATCTGTGCCAGAACTCAGGGCTTTTTTCCTAGTCCTGGTCTCTCTAGATGTAAAACGTTTGGCTCAGGCTCAATCTGGATTTAAGACAGCTTACTTGTTCGTTTTTTTTCTTTTCCTTTTTCAAATAGAAATCACCACAAAGGTAGCTCTGTTTTTTAGCTTCATAGCATGAATTAAATTTCAATTCATGATTTATTTGTTCTTACTCATTCAACCCTTCCTCGACACTCTACTGGTGTGGTGATATTAGTCTGTTGCTCACACTGATGTGTGAGATTTAGGAGGCAATCATGCCCCTAAGGCTGATTGCATCATCTCTGAAAGACTGAGTGTGAATAATGCTTTGCTATGGCTGGTTAGAACGGGAGTGTTCTGCTTCAAAAGGCATGTGCAAGCAGTCACCGGATAATACCTGAACCTCCTTGAAAGCTTCTTGCAGTCTATCACATATGAGAAGCTGCCATGGCTTTTTAGTAGATACTCTTATGAGAGCTGGCCTTGTGGTCAGGCTGTATTTCTAAATTGGGATATTAAGAGTAAAGAATTGTATTTCTGCTTAGAAAACCCACTTTTTTTTGTGATTTACATTCACAGGGATCATTCACACCTGCACTGAGAATCTGCCAGCCTCATTCCAAGGTTATAACCTTGCCTGCCAGGTCACACCAATGTTGTGTTTTTATGTTCAAGTAGTAAATGATATGGGGTTGCAGTTGGAATAGCATTGGTCAGACACTCAGCAGTGACTGTAGCCCTTTTCTGATTCTAGCAGCTCTGGGAAGGCCTCCTGATCAGAGCAATGTCCTTGGTCACTGCCTCAGAGCATGCTGCTGGTGCTGGAAGGGTTGAATTGGGACATGAAAATACCAAACTGGAACCATCAAAGAGAGCCTGTGGAGGGGGACATTTCAAACAGTCCTGGTACCCACCTCTCCAAGCATTTATTTTACACACCTTGCTTTTTCTCCTGAAAAGTCATGTCAGCATTTATCACTATTGATGTCAGTCTGTCACGTACCCAGTGTTTATCAGCACCCGGTGTTGTGTGACACCATCTACTACAGCAAGCCCAATACAAAGAGCACTGTACCGAGTGGGGGTACAGCTTGGAAGAGCTCATTTCATCTCTCAGGCGTGAGTGAGCTGCCCCTTGTGAAGTATTTGGCCTCTCTCACAGAGCCTTCTCCCTGTCCCCAGGTTTCAAGTGGCCCAATGCACTGGCTGGTGCTGAGGATGCCACCACTACACGGGATAGGTGTGAGCCAGGCTGTCCTGATTCGTGATTGTTCCTAGGGAGGTGTTGCTGCAGAGGAGGGTGAGGGGGGATATACCAGAATGCATGGCCACAGGTAGTGCTGAAAGGTTCACACTGAGCCCTGGTCACCTGACATTTTCTCACAGAGGCTTCCATAAAGGAAACTTCAGTATTTTCAGCCTCTTCTCCAAACTGATGAAATAGCTGTATATGGGTTTATATTCTGCATAATGTGCAAACAGCTCCAAAATTGGCTTGCAGCAAAATCTGACATCTCAACAGCTCAGGCATTATTGAAAAAGGAGATGGGGAAAGATCTGAGATTAAATTAGGAGCTAAATGCTGCAGCTGAGCAATCTTCTCCATGCTGAGCCAAAGCAAGCCCCAAATGTCCATGGACCAGCTCTGTTCTGATGCACTTCAGTTCACACAGATCTTGTAGAACAGAGAGAGAATCTGGTTAAAAATAGCTGAACTCTTCCTGTTGGGTTTGGTTGCATCCTGGGGAAAGAATAAGAGCAGTAGTAATACTTTCACGTCCTCTGCACAGGAGCATGAAATGCTGCGCTTGGCCATGCTGGGGCATGTCAGTGTCATAACCATTGCTGACTCAAGTGAGGTCATGTTTTCACGATGATATTTTCACTTGCAGGGCTGTGTTTGTAAGCTTTTGGCAGGACGTGAGGCATGCCCTTCTCCACCAGCTCCTTCCCATTGCCCCTTGATCTCCTTTTCTCTCTGTGATTCTCCATGAGCATGTCACATGGGTTAGGGAAGCAACCACTCAAAAATCCTATTTACTCTAAGGTGACCTTTTCCTGGATGATATTACGATGCCTTTGTCCTGCGTGGGCTCCAGAGTATCCCATTCAGCAAACACCTTGACATGCAAATGTGTGGAGAGTACAGTCATCTAAGCCTGGAAAAAAATAAAATCCCTCTTTAGGGACCAGTCACTAATGGACACTGAGAGAGATGTAAACACGTTAGCACCAGATCTGAAGATCCAGTGTTCCACACTGTCAGTACAGAGAAGATGGGTAGTAGATAAAAACCTACAGGTCTTTTTGTGACTTATTAAATTTGTGCTGGCTTGTTTGATTATTAAAACTTCTCTGTTAATTCAATGCCTCTCCTCCAACTTCTGAGGAGAATTTGACTGGCAGCAAGCAGAGGATATTTACATTTCAGAAATCACTGCTTTTATTTTGTCAGTGTGGGTGGTTATAGGACCTCAAGGACATCTTGTGTGATGCAAATTTAGATTCACCTGTTCATGTACTTTTCTTCTCTTAAATAAGACAATTTGCCTATGAAGTGCTTCCTAAGAAAAGATTTTGAGACTATTTGGAGTAAAACATTTCAATTGAAATTAATCCTCTTACAAACAGATGATGTGTTACGATTTTTTTTTTACTGCAGCACAACAGTGAAGTATATTCTGTAGGGCCTTGGGGTGTGCAAGTATTTAATAATTGGTATAGAAAGAAAATGTAGATGATTTATAAACCATCGGGATTCAAAAATTGTGGTTTTATTCAAGCACAGATAGCAATCAGTTAAAAAAATTTTCACATCCTCATTTCATCTTTTATTTTCTTTATTTCCTCTTTCTTTTTCACTGTATAGCTTCTTCGACATAACATCAAACCATGAAAAAGCAAATAAGATGTTCAGGAGAATTTTATTTTCATTTATTTCTTTACAAAATGTATCTAAGAGATGCACATCAGAACAATGTTTCCTTGTTTCATGAAGTGTATATACTGTGTTTGTGTGCTGGTTTGGGCATCTGGTTATATATGTGCCTCTACTACTGATAACATTAACATGCATTAAACAGTTCTGACAAAATATAGCAGACTGGGTGCAGTTTTCAGAGATACTAAATTCCTGCAATTTTCATGAAATGAAGCAGCTGGGTAAGGAAGAGAGAGCTGACCTGCTCCTGGCCATAAGGACAGAAACATTGCAGAGGAACTCAACTCTTACCAAACCCAGGGGAAGCCACTGGGGAAACCACTGGGCTGCCCTTAGGTTGGGAACCATCAATGCTTAGGGCAGTGCTTAGCCCCTGGGAAAGGAGGGCCACTTCAAGTGATTGCTTATGAAAGTGACAGTTTTTAAGGTCCAGTCCTGTGGTTTTTAGGGTTGTTGGTTGTCTTCAAAGTGTTGGATGCCACTGAGCACATAACCAAGAACAGTGTCTGTAGTGCAGCCACAGCATTGCAGTTTCTCATGGGAAGAAGGGTCAGAGTCAGAGAAGTCTTTTTGAAATATGGATTTGTCCAGAGGCCAGAAGTTCTGTAAATTGGTGTTCTTGGCTACGTTACCTATCATACAAAAATATTTAATAAGCAATCTGCATCTAGTGAGTTGATCTGTTTGGAAGTTGTTCACTCCTTTGGCTGTGTGCCATGCCAGAACTCTACTTACATATATTGGTGCTTGTAATAGGCTAAGGTGGCATAAAATCAGGATTAGGGCAATGTCTGTAATAAAAAAAACCCTGTAGGAACCTGTTAGTAATACTCACCATTACTATAAAGACTAAATTCCAATCGTAAGCAAAGATCTGTTGTAAGGCAGGCAAAAATTTTAATCATAAAAGAATTTCTAAGTCATTTTGTATGCTTTATCTTCCCAGCAATGGTTCTGCTCCTACAAGCAGGGAACCAATAGAACAACATCAGCCTGCAGCATTTCTTTTTCCAGGATTTGAAACTGGGAAAGCATGTATTTGTGTGTATATTTTAAATGCTTAGCTCTTCCTTTAAACCCAGCAGATCAGTCAAAGTACTGTAGTTCTTTGCAATAGGAAAGACATTCTCATTAATTTTCATCCCCCACATGTAGCCTATTGCATTATACTGAAAAATCTCATCTGAGAAATCCTTTCATAATGCAGTATGTTGCAGAATAAAAAATGGAACCATTTACCCCATGTGTATTTTATCTTTCAGGGATTTGGGTGGTACCATTAGTCTGTTGGTTGTAGCAAGCGTTTCTTTGCTAATGCAGGTGCACTGCTGTAATTCATCAAGGTGCACAAATACCATTTGTTTAGCACTGGCTTTGGGGGCCGGGGGGCATGTGTCTGCTCTTAAAATCCTCCAAATGAAATTTGGTATCTCCATCTGCACCCTCCAGCATCGTTGCTGGTAAGCTCAACACCTGCCTCATTTGAGAAATGCCTGCAAGTTTAGTTGCTCAGCAGTGTCTGGAGGTTTTTTTAAGTAAAACCTGCTATCAAAGTAGTAGGTTTCATTTAGATGTTGGGGGTGTCTGTTAAAGACATGTTCCACCTTCAGTCCTCCATGTTTTACCTCTGCCCCACTGCTGTTTTCCATTTAGATCCAAGGACAGGAGTGTTCAGCAGCTCAGTGATAGCTATCACAGGGCATCATGGCAACATGGTGATGGCGTCTGGCGTCTGAGCTGTCCTGGGGGCATTAGCAAATGTCTTGCTGAGCTGGTGAGCAGGTGTCCCCTGACCAGGTGACATGTCCAAGCCAGGCAGCAGAGTTCATGCTGAAACACAGACTCAGGGTGACCAAGGGGCAGAATTCAGGTTTCTCATCAGATGGGGTAAGTTTTCATCCTTCTTGGCTAGTGCAAGCCAGGTAAGGAATGGATCTGGTTTAAAGAGCAGCAGTGCATTTTCCCAAAAATTTTGCATTATGAAAGGCTGGTGCAGGCACTGAGTGTCCCAGACACCTTTGTATGTTCTCATTCCTTTAGCACAGGATTCCCACTATGGGCATGAGTTCAGTAGATCCACTAAACACAGCCCTCCCAATTGTCACTGGGCAGCTGTTTGGGTACCCTGTCCCACCCCAGGGAGCTGCCAGACCTAAAGGCAGAGCCCAGGCTGTGAACACCCAGACACGTCAGAATCCCCTCTCTTATCCTGAGGTGCTTTTTAAGCTACTGCTCTTCTAGGATGGGCATCAGTAATTCTCTACACAGCTTTTATTTGGGTAAAAGACAAAAAAACCTCATCTGTTGTTTGTTACTGTGGTTGACCAGTCAGCAACCCAAATGTGTCTGTCTGCTGATGGTGCCCTTCCCTGAGATGATAAAAGACAATCACATCCAAGGTAGGGCAGGGTTTATTAACAGAAATAATTATTGATGAAAAAGAAAAGATTAACTGAGAAACAATTCTGACCTGCACAGCCTCCTCCTATCTTTTAGTCTCTTTTTCTTTGATATTTTCTGCTGCAAGAGTAAAAACTTTAATATCAGCCCTACATTTTTGTATGCATGCATATTCAGGGTTGTAAATGAAAGGAGAGTGACAGTTTTGCATTTAGTAACTTCACACCCACACACCTCTTTTCTTTCTGATGCTGACACTTCAGCTTTTGAAACAGCTCCCAAGAGCAGTCCTCCAATGCAGACAAGTGAGATCTAAAGAGGGAACCTGGATCTGCTACTGTGTACACATGGCACCTGGAAAGGGCTTTGAAGAGGGGCCCTTTTCTAGACAAGTAGCTCAGAAATTGTTTCTCATTAACTCAGGAGGAAGCCTAAAGCCAGTTTAAAGGAGAGACTAAGTGTGTGACGTTGTCTAAAGGCTTGTTAATACTGGGGAGAGAAGGTAAAGTCCTGTACCAATGACACTGAGTGTCCCACAGGACAGGACACTGGCCTGGCTTTGGTGGGACTACAGGCAGATTTCAGATCACAGGGGCTCCTGCTGGGTATTGCATACCAGTTTCCAGAGGTGTGAGGTGGATTTTTGGATACTCTGACCTGCATCACTGAAGCCTCAGCAGGGGGCAGAAAGCTGGTGTGGTTGTTGGTTATACCTAAACCTCTTCCTTGGCATGGTCCTCACCTTGCGAGGGGGAGCAGAGGGTGAGTTACTGCCTCCCAAACAGGCTATTTCCTCCCCCAAGGGGGTACCAGAGACTATACTTGATTCTCCCTAACTTCAGTAGCTTTCTATTCTCTTATTGCATCTATTTTACAAACAGTTTGTTAGTTTTTACTCGAACTGACTTCTATTTTCCTTTCTTCCCATCACTTCCTCTCTTTTAACATCCACTTTTATCAATATTTTATTTATTACATTTCTCCTTTTTTTCCCCCCAGAATTTGTTACATTCCTCTCTTTGCCAGTAGAGAGGACAGATTTACATCCCATCGCCCCCTCCTTCCTGTTCCCAGAATCCTTACAGGCTTGGTTCAAAGCCTGCTGGAGCCAATGGCAAGTGTGTGACTATAAAAATAACAAAATACACTTCCCATTTTGGAACAAAAGGAGTGGTTCTAAAACCTGTTTCTTCTCCCACTTGCTTCAGAGGACACCCTGGCTTGAAAGGGCTTTTCTTTTCCAAACACTCTGCTTGAAATAAGCATTTATTCTAAAAAAAGCAATCTTCAGTTTGAAGTGGGGGTGGAAGGCATGCATATTCATCTCAAATCTTATATACAATTTGAATAATTTAAAATTGTCATAGCTAGGAAGCCTATGTAGTGCAGGCCCTAGTGATCCTTAGCCATTCACAGCAGAACACACAGTTACACGAGCTCTGTTTAAATCGGCATCAGAGTGTGTTTACCTCTGGGAAATAACAATCCATTTCTCCCAGGTAAAAGGATGTGCTTGAATTGCCTTTGCAAAGCCCTTGGATGAACTGCTTAGGAATGCAATCATCTCTGCCATAAAGAAGTTGTATCATTGAAATACCATCAGTTTTATTTGAAAGCCAGCTTGTTAAAAAAGATGTGAAAATTGGCAAAAAGTGTGCTGCCTGCTAGCCAAGGTGTGTGAGCTTTCGAAGTCTGAAAGTCTGACTGGGGCTTGGACACTGTTAGGTTTGTTATTTTCTTCAAGGGGCCAAAAAAAGGAGTCATGGAGAAATCCACTGATAAAAATAAGGCTGGAAACTAAGCAGAGAATTACCAAAGGGGAAAAGCAGAGAGAGAGAGAGAAGGAATTAATAAAGCAGCAGAAATATGGAAAGAAAGCAAGCAGAATAATATAGCATATGATATAGCAAGTATATTACAGATCAGACAGCCATCCATCAAATCTGAGATTTGATTATTCTTAACTAAGTATAGCTGGGCAAAGTATTAATTTAGATTTTTTTTTTTCATGTAGAACATTACTCAGGGAAAGAGTAGTGTTGGGAGAAAATTAATTAGTGGTGGGAAAAGTATCTGGTCTGGATGTTGAACCCTTTGAGACATGGAGTCATGCATAGGTGAGCTAGGTGAATGCAGACATAAGTAATGAGGATTCAGTTGGGCCACGTTTTATGTCTTCTTTCTTCATGAGTTTAAAACATTTAATAATTTCCCTCAGAGGAAATAAATTTTCTCCAAAACATGTGTATTACCTCCTGGTGCACGTGGATATATTTTTCCTTCCGGTCTGCAATACAGTTTTTGCACAAGAAATTTTAAACCACTTTTTATACCAGTCTGTGGCATCAAGACCATTGCATAGTTTTCTCCCACTAAATAAAAACAAACTTGCAAATCCTGTATCTGACTTTTCAGTAATAAGTTAATTTGTTTACCTGAAAATGAGTTGTTCATTCTGAGTGAGAGGCTTCTGCTTTCCAAAGCAACACCACTAGGGTTTGAGCTTAGCGGCAGAATTGCTGAAAAGAGACATTTGCAAAATTCTTTGCAGCTCTACGGGAGAGCCAAAGAGGGAGTGTTTGAACTCTCAGCAGGGTTTTGTTACTCTTAAAGCCTCAAAAAACTGCTGCTGCCACAAGTGCAGGTCCCAGAGGCAGCGCCAGCCCAGGGGGTGCTGCTCTAAGTCAAACCACTGCCCTGCAACACGGGCACTTAGTACTTATTGATTTGCAAAACTGTTTAATCTACTCCTTGTGAGGCAGCACTCCTGTTTCTGAGAGAGGGCCTGGGGGTTAAACAAGGGGACTGGGAAGGGCTCACAGTGAGCAGCAAGTGGCGGGGACCAGTGGCAGCTGCTCCATCTGCTTGCGAGAGTCTCGTGTGCCCTTGGCGTGCACAGCCCTTCCAACAGGCTGAGCGCAGCTCTCACCAGCAACTGCCCTAGGAACATGAGTCTTGGCACCTCCAAAAGGCAGGAATTACTCTTTAATAGCCCCTTTATGCTAGAAAACGTCTGGTGGGGTGGCTGGGCAAGCTGGGAATAGATGAGTTCTGAAACGCCAGACTCTGCTCAGATCCCAGCAGCTACCATTGAATGCATTCATGACAGATGATTTTCACTGTAGTTCATCCGACTTGATTTTTTTTCCCCTACCAAGCTTAACAAAGATGTTTCCTAAAGTTTCTAACTTCACTTCAGCTGTGGAAGTAATAGCAGATATTTTGGGGGTGCTTTGTGGGCAAATGGACACCTTTCAGAATAATCTTCAACTTGAAAGTAATTTGAAGGTACATGTTAAAATTTTCCAAAAATTTTTTGACACCAAGGAGAAAAGCATCAGCATGAGTGAAAAATATTTGAGATTGTCAAAATGGTGTGAAATACAAGAGCAGAGGGTTAGCGCAGAGACAGTTTCCTCCAACCTAAATTAGGTACACCATCAAACCTTCCCCTTGAACCAAGTTGCACTTGATGATAAGGATCCATTTATAACACATTTACAAAAGGTTAGTCCATGACAGCAAAGGATTTGGACTTTCTTGCTGATTTTTGTCTCAACATTTGTAGCTTGTAAAAAAAAGTTATTAAACCTTCAGGAAAATTACTATTATTTTTTATCCGTTGGAAAGGAGCAACCATAGAGCCAAGTGCAGCGATGCTGCTGTCAGCTTATGATGCCCCAGACTGCCCAAGATCAGCTTCTCCATGGCTAAATCTTGTAGTGAAGGTAGGCAGTGTTTCTCCAAGTCTGCAGTCTGGTTTTCAGAGCTCTGTACACCCAGACCTTGTGATCTCTCCAAGGGGAAGAGACGATGTAAGTAGACAAAAGTGGACAAGCCCCGGGCTTGTCTACAGGGGAACAAACACACAGGTTGTCCCCAGCAAGTTCCAGCCACCACTTGTGCTGCATCACTGGTGCCAGCACAGCCAGCTCCTCTGCAGGTCTGTGCTGCTGCCAGCGTGGGGGACATCCCTTCAGTCCTTGGCGTGACCACACAAATGATGATCCAGCAGCTTGTAAAAGTAATGGGACTTTCAGAGCCCAAAGTGCTCCTCTCTGGCCTTTGGTCTGACCTTTTGAGCTGTACAAGTTTAGCCCTAAAAGCCAGGATGACAAGATGTGGCTAGATTCAATACAAAGTTTTAAGAGCTTTTTGTTCTGATTGTTTTTATGAGACTTTAAAATACTTTTCATCTCCGTACTAGAATTACTTTTCCTTATCAACTGATGAGTTTGCCTGAAACTGTGCTTTTTGCACCCAGAGTTGAATTTTCCGAGTCACCATTGCTCAAGATGTGAGTTGTCCAAGCTCTGCCCTTATCTCCCTTTTAGGAAATGGTGTGGAACCTGCAACATCTTATCAGAGACTTGATTTTATGAAAGCAGCAGTTGCTTTTGCGCCTTCTCAGAATTGGGGTCCAAGTACTGGGGTTAAGTAAAAACATTGCATTAGCATTTCTCAGCTGGATGGGAGTGCTCAGAGAAACTCAGCCTTCATTACAGTCCTATATTCCTTCTTATTACATTAGCAGTATGTTTAGGATTGGAATATTGGCACTGGTGGAGGTTAAACCAGCTCAGCACTCACTAAAGGAGGTGGTAATTTTATAACAGTGATTTGCTCACTTAAATGAAACAATGTATTTTTTTCTCTGTCAATTCCATCTCATACTTGTTTGTCACTGTTCGTGTTCTGCTGTTCATTCAGCACATTTGCTCTGTATAAACCATCACTCTGGACCTGGATTCACATTCCCACTCAAGCCTTTGCCTGAGCTTTATGTTTCTTATACCATTCCCAGAAGGGAACAAACTGCATTTCTGCTGCAGGGAAAAATTTAAGGAGGTGGTTGTTGCTTGAACCAGAACAAGCAGCATCTTCATGGCTTGGTGGTTTCTGGACTGTTGACTCAGATCTATTTGAGATCTCGCTTGCCAGGAGAGAGAACTGCTTTTTACTCTAGACATTGCTTCCTGCCTAAGGTTTGCACCTAAGAGTAACCTTACCCACCTACTCAAAGTGAAAAAACAATATGCAGCTGGAGGAAGGTCTTATATCATGACCAGAAAACCTGGGGCTGACCAGGGCTGCCCACTGAGGTAATCTCTCTGTGCTTAGATGTGGTATCACAGCAAGGGTGCCATGAGTAGGATCTAGCAAGGTTTCGCTGTAGAAACAAAGGAGATTTTGTTTGTTTCAGCTGCAGCCTGTAAACAAGGTATTTTTAAGCTCTGCTTAGGATGACCCTCGTGGAAGGCAAAGATATTTTGAAGCCTGTGTCATGGACATGTTGCTCTCTGGCTCCCAGGGAGCAGGGGGAGCAGCAGGCAGAGTAAGGGCCAACTTCCCTCCCTTTTTCACAATTTCACAGGAAGGATGTTAAATTGCTGATGGCTGATTCATTGTGCTTGTACTCAGAAAGCCACCTGGATGGTAGTGCTTCTCCTCCAATCTCATCTCAGCTGTTCTACACAATAAATTACTGTCAGTCTGTGGTACGTCTGCTCTTGGGGCTTTCAGGCCTCTTAATATTGATAACACACGGCTGATCTTACAGTGTAATAAATGATCAGTTAATGTGAGGCCAGGACAAAATTGCCTTTCCAAATCTCAGTTCTGACCAAATGATCTTAGTTCTGAATACCCAGGGAGTACATTAAGCACTGAATTTGGTACAGCCTTGTGCTGGGCCTGGGAGAGCTGACCAGTTTATATAGGGAAGGCAAAGCAAGGGAAGTATCAGCCCTATTTTGCAGCACAGGGGTAGGATGCACAGGGGAGAGAAGGCTGAGGAGGTGCTGCATTTGGTGATGGATGGGGCACAGGGAGGCATCCCGGGGATGCTGGTTCCCCCTGTGTTCTGCTTTTGCCGAGCAACCTTGGAAACAGTGTGGTCCACTTAGCACTAAATCATTTTTTATTAAAAACAACATATGCTTATCGGGCATTTCATTTTCTGTCTCACTGCTTTTAAATATGTTGTTGTGGTTACAGTAACCAGTCATGCACTTTTCTGAGCCATTAGCTGGTAAAAGCATGTTCTCTTCACATCAAGAAGTGATAAGGGCGAAGTTATGACCTCCCTGAAAGTGCTTTCCCGCAGGAAAGAGTCTCCTGCATATCAGACAGTACACTCACTCTTTCAGGTCAGTCTCTTCGTAAGTAATTCTGTGACTCTGTCCTTGTTTTCCCTGGTGATAATCAGAAATGGCTCAGTTTCTGCACGTTGAGCCTCTCTGGACACCTCTTGCAACCTTCGGGTGAGGTACTGTGGGTGGGACTAAGAGGAGGCGTGCCCAAGATGGAGCTCATCTGGGAAGCTGCTGTGTGGGTTTAAGATTTTTGCTTTTTCTTAGCAAGATTAATTTTTGCTATGAAAAAGTTGATCAACCCCTGGAGCTCTTCCTTACAATTGAGTTACAGTAGTTACTGCAAATCCCCCACTTTACTATAAAAAGAACCACTCTGCTCTTAATTGGGAAATGTGCTCTAAGTGCATAAGGGGCAACATTTCAAACTTGCTGGGATCTGAGTAGCGTCAGTAGAAATCATTAAATAAAACAGATGTTTTCCATCTGACAGTCAATCCAAGGATAGTGGTTAGACCCTTTAATGGAACTTAATGAGACACTTAGCAGTCCATTTCCTACTGCTCCTGGCTTTTGCTTACAGCATCTTCCTGCCAGCGTGCAGCGTCTCGCAGGCATAGCTGTGAAGGTCACTAAGCCTGTCTGAATATGGCAGTGTTTGAGCCCAGTGCCTGCCCATATAGCATTCCCACACTGGGTTAAAATGGTCTTTTACCCCCAAAACAGTTCTCCAGTCCCGCAATAACATTTTCTCTGCAAAGTCATTGAAATATTTGGTTAGCTGGTGCTGTCCTCAATGCAACGGAGCAGAGTTCCTTGCTTCAGTGAAAGGAAACCTCCTTCTTTGGCAGTCAGCTTCCCATCCCCACCTCACACTCCTTCTGGGCTGGAAAGGCTGGGAGCAGAGCTGGGGTTCATCCCACACCAGTGCAGAGGGTACAGAGGCAGATGGTAAAGGCAGGAGGCAGCACTGGGAACAATCCCCATGTGGGAGCTGGCTGACAGAAAGGTGCAAGGTTGCTTAGGTTGAGAGGGGCTGCTAACATCAGTCCTGGTAATACTGGGTCTGAAAGTGAGTCTGGCAGAGGGACATGGGGATTCATCAGGTTCCACAGGTGCAATTGCATGTTTAGCTAAAAGGCAGTGTAATAAAAAGGAAAACTGTGAGCAGATAATTGGCAGAGTAGCATCCTCCTGAGTTCCCTATAGTTTTGGGGTCACTAAAAATGCTGATACTTTGCCTTTTCATCCATAGAAATAAAAGTGAGGGGTTTTTTTCCTACAAAAGGCCACGCAGTAAAGCAGATGGAATCAGGAAGTATTACAGCTCACTGTCAGCCAGAAGGAACAGCTGAGACTAATCAGCTTTCACTTAAAAGTATAGCATTCCCACTAAGCTCTTGTTGCTGGTGGTTTTATATTCTTATTCTTATTAATCACTGCTATTATGAATTTCAAGGGATGACAGCTTTAGGAAGATCCTTGGGGAAGCAGGATCAGGGATCCTCTGGATGAGGTGCTGTATAAAGACATCTGTAAAACAGGCCTGTTCATTCATAAGGATAAACAAAGACTTCAGGAAAATAGGGTTCAGGAGATGAAGCTGGGAGATAGCTGTTTCCAGAATAAAAACTAGGAGTTGTATTTCTAAAATACGTATTATGGAAAAAAAAAAAAATAAAATTGAAATTACAGTTTCAGTCTTCATGTTTTATAATAACCTAAATGTAGCATTTTAAGAATATCAAGAGATGATTTCTGATATTTTGTTTTGTGAAAAAAATCCAAGATTTTGATGTTTTTCATGTTGATTTGAAGTAAGAACAGATCTTGTAGTCCTAATGTTTCCTATGGGACTAAATTTATTTATATTGGCTGTAACAATACCTTATCATTTGATAGAGACATTGCAAAAATAAATGAATGAGTGTTTGAGGAACACTTGGGCTTCAGAAAATCCTGGGGAAGGGTTTGCAGGTCTCATGGCAGCTCAGGCTCTGCTGTGCCCCAGCTGGGGATGGCACAGCAGGCAGAAAGCCACGTGCTGAATAAGTGTGACATGCTGGATAGAGCAAAATTTGGAGAAGGTTGGTCAGTGCTTTTATGCAGGCTGTAGGACAAGAGATTTGGACAAATTACGTTTCCCAAGATCTGTATTTGACAGTGTTTTCAATAACAACTATCTTTGGTCATCTGCTGCAGATGGACTGGATTTCTTGGGAAATGATAATACTGTGCTTTTGCTCACAGCGAGCACTGTAGATAAAGATGTGTCATTACATAACATTCATATGATTGAGAGATGATAACTTCCTCTAAAAAAGGTAATTCAGGAGTTGGGGGCCAGTGGAAGCCTATATGAAAGATTGTGAAGATACTAGAACAAGACATTGCCCTGCACACCAAAGTACTTCACATTATAAATTTAGTTAAGATAATCTGGCTTATTTTAAAAGGATTTGATTAAATTCCTGAGGTAGATAGAAACACGTATTGTGCCGTTTCTCTATTGATTCCATGTTTAGCCCATTACTGATGATAGTGAGGAGTATAAGTTGTTTTGGATACTTGCCCTGTTTGCAAATGCCTAAAAATTCAGAGAGAATCATCAGGAAGTCTTTATTTTTTTCAGCAGTCATATTCTCTTCAAAAGGACATTCTTGAAATTCATTGTAAATTCTTGCTTTTGGTCAGTAGTCAGAGAATTTTTCTAGCTGTTCTTATTCAAATCTGGAACAGGGTAATATCTAACTGGGTTTGTGGCAAAGTTTGTGAAAGTGATCACTGTAAAATCTGGAAAAGACAATGCAGATCTCATGTCTCCCAAGAAGAAGGTTAACAGTAAAAGAAACCAAACTACAAAGAGAGGTTCTTAGGTCTTGAAAGAAGAGACCTTAAAGAGTAGTGTCGTTTGTCCCCAATATATCTTTCCCATGTTGAAGCAGAGATGAAGAAGTTTTCCTTTTCTTTTCCAAATTTAATAATACAATAAAAATAGGTCATGGCATTTAGTGTGAAACAGGCCATGGTTTCAAAAAATCGCTGCTTCTAATTTGTGTATTTCTTGTGGGTTTTATCACTCAACGCCCACATTACCTAATTATATACACCTCAAATCAAAACTGAAGAATAGCTTGCTTATTAAAATCTGTCATTGCTGTTAGAAAACATGTCACTGCTACACATTTTGTTTCTGCCTTGGCTTGTCACTGCCATTGCCACCTTCATACCCAGCTTGCCCCCATTTACTTGTTATTTTCCTGGGTGGGTGGAAATGGGGAGGCTTCTGCCATGGGAAGAGGCAGCCCCTTGACAGGCATCTCCTGAATCACCTCTGCAGAGCAAAACTAAACGGGGAGGACCCAAAGCATGTTACTGAGATCTGTATCTGTGCAAGTTTTCTGATCTTCTTTCTTTTGAGGTATTAATTACCTGTTAGCTCACTTTTCAAAGGCATTTCTTACTGCTATCTTTCATCTTTTCCCCTTGTTCTTATGCATACTCTTTCATAGTTGTCACGGAGGAATATTGGGATGGAAAACTTTTATCTCTTCCAATATTGGATTTTGCTTCACGATATTATTGCTGTGTCTGCAACAACCTAATTTCCTCCTCCTCTGTTTATACCTTTATTGCTGAGTTATAACCCAGGTAAATTTTCTCTCTTGTCACTCTGCCATTTGACAGAAGATGATTAATTTAATAACAAGGGTTGTTTTTTAGAAGCTTCCTGAAAAGGCTGTCCATTCAGGTGATGGACAAAGGTGCCTCTCACATGCAGTGCAGTGTAGCTGTATTTTAAGGGCTTTACTGTAACTGCATTTCACTCCTTGGCAGTTGTGCTGAGCCTTAGATAGGGTTCCTCAAATGGGGATATATTGCCTAAGATGGAAGAAATAGCAATGAAGAAGCAAAGAAGCTATTCATTAAAACTGAGCAAATACAGGGGGGAAAATGCTAATATTCACTTGATTTAAAAAATAAATTAGCTTTAGCTGTTTTCCCATCCCCTTTGGCATTTATTTTCCAGAACTATGCATCCCATCAGACTATACTAGTGTAAATGTTCTCAGAATGTGGCTCATTTTTAGCTAGTATACTGAATTATTTGTATGATCCCCAGGGATTGCCTCCTTGTAATTACACAAATAAAGTACTTGACTTACTTGTAGCTTACTTGTAACTGGTGCAGTAGGCAACTGTTGATGCACATTAACCATGTTTTACTGGTATATAGTGATCACCAACAGATCCTCCCACTGATTGCCCTCCCAACATGCCATGGACTCATTTTGTCAAGGGATGGAGAAGCTTTATAGTGCACAGTGCCTAATAATTTTTGAAATTATGGTAGCACCTTGCTGCTGCTGTAGCCCAGTTTTCTTTCGATGCCAACCAGGTGCTGATTCCAGCTGTGCATGGTTTGTGCACCCAGTCTCAGGGTGAAACAAGCTTTATCAAGTAAAATTATCTTGAAAGTTTCACTGCCCACTTGGCCTTTACAGTTGGACACTGCAGGTAGAGGTCACCTGTTGTTACAGGAAACTCTCACTCCAGAAAGTAGTAATAAATTTTCAGAGGAGTCAGTCTGAAGATGTCACAGAATCATCATAGAATCTCAGAATGGCCTGGGTTGGAAGGGACCTTAAAGCTCATCTAGTTCCAACCCTCCTGCCGTGGTCAGGGACACCTCCCACTAGACCAGGTTGCTCCAAGCCCTGTCCAGCCTGGCCTTGAACACTTCCAGGGATGGGCCATGCCCCTGCATTCCTTTGTGTGTATCTTCTCGAAGAAGTCAGAGGGCAATACAGCTGCTTCAGTTGGAATCTGTGATACAGAGGTAAATGGAATGTGAATGTGAACAGGGGTAGTCTCCTCTTTGATGGGAAGAGTACTGCTTGGACCCTCCTTAGTAGCTAATCCTGAGCCTTTTGACTTTGTGAAAGAGAGATGTGACCATACTCCTTGTGGGAACTTGAGACTGGATTTCTGCTAGTCCTAGTAATTCCTGTTGCATTTCTGAGTGTGATAAAATTTACAGTAAAAGAGAAAAGACAGGTTTAGCAATGTAGCAGGAAATGGTAAGGATTCTGCAAATACTGGGGCTATTTCAGGACATTTTATGTGTTTAAAAATCAATAAACCAAGAGACTCCAAATTTACCTTGCCCTCAGGTGTGCAGGAGAGCTTGGTGGAGTCAGTGGAGACAAGAGAAGTCTGTACTAAAACAGTAGTGGTCAAGAGGTGTTCTAGGGTTTTAATCCACTCCAGGCAATAAATTCCTCATTAGCCTTGGGCAAAACATGTAAGAAGTCTGTTTTCATTTCCTTCTTTGTGAAATCGCTCATGTGGGAATATCTGAGCGCTGGGAGGTGCTGCTGGCAGACAAGTCCTGTTTCTGAAATCAAGGAGTGAAGACAGATAGCCAAGCGTCGTGATAAACATGGATAACACATTCCTAAAGCACCACAGCACTTCCACGAGTTTACTCGGAGTGCTGAGGTTGCTACTGAATATAAAATGCACTTCTGCTCTAAGGATTTACTTTCTTTAAAAAATTTTTGAACATGACATTGTTGCTGCCTATCTCTAAGACCCCTTCTTTCTTGCTGCCTTTAATGAATATTTTTCATCTTTATCATCTTTATTCTTTGATTTGGAGTTTCTTAGGGCAAGTAGGTCCTTCTTGCATGTCTGGGATATGCCTGGCAAACCCAGAAAACTAAGAGAGTAAATGAACAACAACAGTACTGTAAAGGTCTCTGACAATGAAAGGCTAATTTATTTATATGCTGTGGTAGAAGGCAGCCCACTAACAGATTAAGACATATGAAGGGATGATAAAAACAACTCGATTTAGATATTTGTGGTTATTTTTAGTAGTGTGAATGGACAGTGGGGTTTTAGACCTGTTGTGCTTTGCACTTCTGTGTGCCTATGTTGTAAAAGTAGGTTATCAGTAAATCACTGAACCATATACGTATTTTAGGCATATATAATATTAAAACTCCAATGATGAGCTACTCTATACCTCATTTTATTATTAGGTTATAAGCTTTTTTTATATAATTTGCGTGAATTATTTAAAAATATATAAATACTTTTCCTGTCTGCAGAAGTAATTCAGCCCTTTGCATTCTTGGCTGGTATTGTACTGACTGCAGCTGCAAGGAGCAGGAAAGGTGAATCTCTTAAAAGAATTTTTTTTTCCTATGCACACTTCAACTATGTAAATGTGATTACACTCAGATATTATTTAGTTCTCCTCATTTTCACAATGGAGTGCAAACATTCATTACTTCTAACAGATGTAATCACTGCTGTCTTACAAAATAGAAAATTCCATTTAGTGCTCAAAATTTCATATAGACCTCATTTTAATATGTTCAGCTCCCCAAAGTAAGTCTCTGAGAAATGAGGCTGTCACAGAGATTTGTCCCAGGCCATGCTGGGAAGTGTCAAACTTGAATTTGGCAATTGCAGTGTCCTGACCCCAAATGGTGCTGGCTGATTTGAAAGGTCAGATGAGGTTGTGTCCACAGTGGAAGATGACATCTAGACCATCTTTGGCACAGGTCTTTTGTATTTTTCAATAATGATAATGTTTCAGTGACAACAATACATGAAATATGGGCTCTGCTGTAAAGACAGAGCATCTTGTTTTCTGTGTAATTCCCTCTCAGTCTAGACAGGTCCTTGCAATCTGGGTGTTGGGTAGGCAGCTGGTTGGTTTAAGCTAGACTTTCATAATTCATTTTAGAGTGAGTTTGTCAAGCTTGTTTTTAGAAGTGATATTGTAGACTGGCAACTCCTGTCTTCTCTCATCTGAGAAAACTGGGAGAGACAATTGTGCTCCTTCATGGGATGAGGCATGCCAAGAGCAGAGGCCACCTCAGTACCAGCCTACATGGCTGTTCCCCATGGTGACCACTCAGGCAGGGGAGAGTCTCCGGCCGCTCCGTGTGATGGTTTCTATGGCCCAAAAAATGGAGCAGAAAACCAGGTTCATGGAAGGAGAGGGGTCAGAGCAGTCTCAGCCTTCTTGGAACAAACACTCGAACTGAAGCGGTGGGGACAACCTGGAAGGGAGGTGATGTCTACCCAAGGGATTTCTGCCATGGGGCCCAGCTGGTGCTTAGGGAAGCAGGATTTCATAGACACCTGTCAATTTTTGAAGAGTAAGAAGGCTTCATTGGCACATTTCCTGCTAGCAGAAACAGTCTCTGGAGTGCAATATTTGGGTAGACAAACTGACCATAAGAAAGAAATGCTGTAGCTTGGGTGATTTAAATAATTGTAGTGAATGCCATTGCCCTACACTGGTCCACTCAGTTACCCAGTAACTCTTCACACAAATCTGTAGGGTGTTCTGCAAAAGCTGGTGGCATTCTGCTCATGCAAAGTGTTATTTAATAGATGGGAATTCGTGGCAGCATTGTCTGAAATGTTTTCTAGCCAAGACTTATTAAATTTCCACAGGAACCCCATTGCCAATCAAACATCTCTGGTTTGTTCAGACTTCTGATGCTATGGTTTATTTGAGACAGTCACTTAGCCCAGGTAGCTACACCTATTAGTAAGTTGGCTGCACTTCCCATTACCAGATACTATTTTCATCTACTCTATACTTTGTCAGAATTTAAGATTTTAAATCTACCACTTTTCCAGGCTGAAGTTTGTGAGGAAGTTTCAGCTCTTCTCACTGCATTTATTTCCAATAATTAGACTCAGAAAACACTTTCTTTTGTCCATTTAGTCAGAGCCCTGAGATGGGATTTTCTTAAGTCTCCATAATATCTGAGACAGGAGTTTTTCATTTGCTATGAGTTCAGTATGTACTTTTGCCCTTGATGTGGGGGAACAAAAAAATAGTGGTTTACTTTGGCATGAGCTTCTGTAAATTTCTCTTTGCAGATATCCAATAAAAACATATTAGGGTTTGGCAGATACGTTTTTCCCCAAATGAGTTTGCCTTGAGCAATAGATCTAGGCAAAATATTTTTTTTTTCCCCTGGAACACTTGGGGAAAACATAAGAGATTGGCAGCAGTGGGGCAGGAGGGAGAAACCAGAGCAACAGTGGAGAGTGGAAGCAGAAGGTGGAGAGAGGCTGGCAGGGCAAAATGTTTTCACTTACACAAGTGTGCTTCTCCCTTTTCATGTCAGGTTCCTCAGTTTAAACGTGATTTTTTTGTCTGGAAAGCAGTTGACTGAATACATTTCTACTGCTTTCTATTAGTTTGCACAGATGAGAAGTAGCATCCCCACTTACTGGCTGCATCTCTCACTGCATACACAGCAGTGCTGATGAAAGAGAGAGGGGGTTTCCCCCTAAAACACCTGGCTAGAGGTTTTTAGGTATAACCCATGTTGCTGATTCAAGTGTAGGATGCTTTCTTCTGCTGTTCATTACATAGCAGAGAAATACCAAGTTCCTCAGAGGAATCCCCCCTCTGCCCCTGTTGCAAACCAGTAATGGAGAAGCCCAGAGGAGAGGACCCAGTGTAAGGCAAGGGTGAAGGGAGGATTGCATCTGTGTTTTACCTCAGTTCCCAGTGAGAATATTTTGGTTGTCTAGTTAAGCTCTCAGAGAATGCAGATTTGTCAGTAGCAGCTGTAGGAGCTTGATGGTGGAAGAACAAAGTAGGAATTTATAATGTGCATATAATTGTAAAGAGAAGGATTTTTTTAGTGGGAGATAGCGGTAGTGCAGAGTAATAATCATCTTAAAGGGTGACTCTCTAGAATTAGTTGTTATTTTGTTTGAGGCCTTTGAAATCGTTTCCATACTATATAATTATCTTAAATTTTAAGTGCTTCCTGCAGTGATAATGTGTGCATTTTTGCATTCTTATGTAAATGCTTTAGCAGTTCCCAGTGTTGAATTGGAAATGTCATTCAAAAACAGGTAATGGCTTTGCAAAATCTAGGGGAAGAAATTAATCTTTTTCTTCCACATCATTTTCCAGTTTGCATTCTGTGCTTGTGTGGCTTGTGTTTGCAGCTCTGACAGAAGCTGCTTTTCAATAACAAACATCCAGTGGTGGGAGACACCAAAGTGAAAAGCTGAATCTCACCAATCAGACCTTAAAAAGAGAAGAGACCAGCAGACAAACTGTTATATCCTACAGAAAAAATAAAAATTAGTCTGTATAATAATTATAAAAACATTCCACACTGTAAGGAAAGTACAGGAATCCCTGATAAGATGATAATTTTTTAAGTGGTGGTGCTGTGAACACAAGTAGCTGGTCCCTCTGGGGGACGTGGCAAAGGGCTGAGGCTGGAATCAAGGGACGGGGTGTGGGTCACTCTTGAAGGTTTCCTGCAAGTCATGACCCCAGAAATCAGTCACTGCAGATCTGGAGGCCCAAAGCTCTGCCAGCCCCAGTCTGGTGTTCTTTGCTTCCAATTTAGCAAAACACTCTAAGCTGCAAGGGTGGCACAGAAAGAAAAGCCAAATCCAGGGAAGAGTTAATTCCCATTATGCTACAGATGCTGCTGCACCCGTGGCTAATTGTACAGATGCAGACACAATGCCTAAAGCAATATGTGATGTTCAGTCTGACTCCCCTGAAGGCGCCAAGTAGGAACAAGAAGGGATACTGGGATATCGACAGGTCGCTCTGGGCAGGTACATTTGCCTGTTCAGGCCGCAGAATATTTTGCAAGAGGGAGAAAAAGGAATGAACATACAGCTTCCCCACAAGGAGAGAGTCAGCTTGTGAGACCAGGGTGTCACTTACAGTGTAAAGCTGGCAATGGTGGAGGTCGTACTTGAACCAAAGAAACAAGGCAAGAGTTCAGCATTGTACAGGAGAACGATGATTAAAGTATGAGGTTTAAAAGGCACTGTGTTTCACTAAAAAGCTAGGGCTGAGATTTCAAAGCAGACATGGAGTTCAGTCACATACCTTCTAGTTTCAAAGAAGGAGTTTTGTTAACCTTCGCTGAGCAGTTTGGAAAATTGACATAAATTCTTACATATGATTCGCTTTTAATAATTTAGAGCTCAGTCCTGCAGCACTAACTCAGGAAAAATCGTGATTCATTTCAGTGGGAGCTTTGCCAAAATAAGACTGTAAGGTTTGGGGGCTATTCCAGTGACGGGGGAAGAAATCCCTGTAAATATTGCAAAGCAAAAACTCTATCTGAGATGTGCCCAAGGTAATTTCTTTCAGCAGTCAGTTTCCCAATGCCAAGGCTGATTTGAGGCAGACTTTCCCTGGCTTAGACAAGAGTAGAACGGAAATCCTCTGCTGTACAGCACTTGGTATTAAAGCTCACTTAACCCATCTCATGTGGTGACAGGGGACAGCAAACTGAGGCCACCTGGGGACAGCTTGTACTGCTCTGCTGAGCTGTGGTGTACTGGGATGGACCAGTCTTGCCGAGGTCTCCAGCACAGATCACAGACTGGGCTCACTCCCACAGTAACACTGAAGGAGGAACAGGGCAACACCTCTGCAGCTCAGTTTTGGGTTTGGTAGGAAATGCCTGGCCCCCTATCCTGGTTTTGGCTGGGGCAGAGTTAATTTTTTTCTCAGTAGCTGGTACAGTGCTGTTTTCCATTCAGTGTGGACATGATGTTGATAACACACTGATGGTTTGGTTGTTGCTCAGTAGCGCTTGCCCTAACTCAAGGACTTCTGTTTCTCATGCTCTGCCAGTGAGCAAGTGCGCAGAACCTGGGAGGGAGCATGGTTGAGATAGGTTACCCAAATTAGCCAAAGGCATATTCCAAACCATGTAACGTCATGCTTAATATATAAACTGGGGGCAGTTACCTGGAAGGGGGACAATTGCTGCTTGAGGACAGGCTGGGCATCAGTTAGGGGATGGTGAGCAACAGCATTGTGCATCACTTGTTTTTCTTGGTTTAATCTCTCTCTCCCTCTTCTTTTTCTTGTTAGTATTAGTTTTACTTTTTTTTTTGTTATTAAACTGTTCTTACCTCAATCCATAGGTTTGACTTTCTCTTTTCCTTCTGATTTTCCTCCCCATCCCACCAGGGAGGTGGGGAAGCGAGCAAGTGGCTGTGTGGTACTTAGTTGCCTCCTGGGGTTAAACCACAACACCCCCATTAGCATTGCCCCCCTGCCTGCAGGAAAACTGCGTTTCTGAACTTGTCAGACCGTATTCTTTGTGCAGACTTCAGTAGGCAGATGATGGGATTCATCAGCAAATCCCTAAATCCTTGGTCTGCTGTGCCTTCTTCCCTCAGCCTTTTTTGCTCCTTGTTAGGTTACAGTAACAACAGATCCCCTGGACAGTGAAATGGAAGTTCAACCAGTGGGGAAATTGAAAGATGATCACCTTTTCTGACGGACAAGCTCCCCTTTTTACTTTCAATTGCAGGATGGTTTCACTGTGCTCTCTTCCTGGCTGGCTGCAGCCAGATACTATTTGGTGACTTGGAAGTAGATAACCAGAATTTAGATGCAGAACTGATCCAAGGCGCTTTAGCTACCTCAAGAAAAAACGCAGCAGTAGTTTTCCAACTAAGCCTTGGACTTACCTTTCAGATTCCTCCTTGTAATACAATGCAGTGTTAATCTAGTACCAGATGTTCTTTGTTTTAACTGTGCTTAAAAAGACTTTCTGAGGCAGGGATACAAGTTTTGGTTTTAAATCAAAGTGCTCACATCCTTCACCTTTCTGTATGATTCAGGAACAAAGATTTCACTCGAAACCTTCTAAATCCTTTCAGAGAGCTCCGTGTCTGTTCAACAGGTCAGAGAAAACTGAGATGGAGATGGAAAGGGTTCTTTGACTCAAATTTTCAGGAAGCCTGAGAGACTTGCTGGTGCAGATGTGTAAGTCAGGGAGTGGTCAAACCTGTGTTTGAACTTAAGTGTTTTGTTAAATTTTTCACTGTGTGAGAACTCTTAACAGTTCTCCTGTTGAATTGTTATAATACAGAGATCTGCAGTATTTGGCTTATGAAGCAACTGTTCCACAGTATTCCCAGAAATCTGCGATTGCAGTCCAGGCTATCTTAGGTTAGGGGTTTAAATTGTACCTCCTAGAGACATTTGGGTGTCTTCCAAGTTTAAATTAGGTTTGTAAGTGTTTTACCAAGGACCTGTTTCTCCTCTGCTGCTTAGACAACAGCATCATGGTGTCTCCCAAAAGTCTGGCTCCAGAGTAATCTCTTACACAGCCCAGGGGCAGCAGGGAGTCATAAAAGAGCCAAATGACAGACCCTCACAAAATCCCTATCACTGTGTGGGAACAAAACCAGAGCTTTATAAGCTTGTTTGTGTGCTCAGGCTGTCTCGTGGAAGGGTGTCTTGGACAGGGATTTCTATTACAAAATATACTCTTTTCAGAGAAAGCTTGCCATAAATCACTGGAAAGGAAAGCCTGTTTTCTTAGCTTCATTAGGATGGTTGTTGGGGGACCGTAAAGAGGACATGTAACATTCAGTCCAGTCTCTAGATGTTATCACAGCCATATAATGAAAGTGAGGTATTGGAAATGTTTGTTTCTTTCTGCATTATGCGTACTTTGGAGGCAGCTTTGTGCGCCTGTCTGATGTTTCAGTGTTTCCTGGGGCTCTGCCTGGGCTGGTTTCCAAGGGGACAGTGAGAGGTGGAAGGGACTGGTTGCTGCCTCCTTGTTTGTCTGAGCTTTTCCCAGGGACATGTTCAGGCTTTACTGGAGAGCACATTGTGATTTGAGTGCTGACTGTAGCATGAAGCCTTCCATTTCTCAGCCTGCGTGGTGCCAACTTGCTTGTTTGAGCAATGCAGTGATTTAAGTGCTAGTGCACGATTTCCCTGAATTACAAGCTGGTATGTCTGCACTCCTGTTACCTGTGCCTGTGCAGGGGAGCTGGGCTCTGCTCTACTGCACAATTCTTCATATGCAGGGTGCTGGAAAACTTCCTCAAATTACAGTTTCAATGAATTTGATCCTGAAAATGTTGCTTATAAGACATGCGTATACATCGTGTATGGAGAGGAATTTAGCCTGTTCTTTGCATAAGTATCCTTTCTTAGGTGGGTTCTTTACCTGCTGAAACAAATGTTTTCTGCCAGTCAGCATCAGCTTTCAAATAAAGGATCACTCTTGCATCTCATTTCCCTTGTATAATCCTTTATTATCTTGTTATTAAAAGTTTTTGCCATCTGAAATCTCTCAAATCCCACAATTAGCCTGCCACCTAATACAAACATCTTTCCGAGATCCTCTTAGCAGCATATGGTCGATAGCATCATTTAGGGAGCTGTGAGGGTGGAGGAATTCCAAAGAGCATTTCTGCTCTGTATCAAGAAGCAGGGCTTGGCTGCCAGTAATGTCCTGGCACAGTCAAACTACCAAGGTTTGAAAAACATCCATCCATGGCATTCATGAATAAATGGATTTCAGTAAATCAAGCTCATTTGAAAAGGCCTCATTACCATTTGGTCAGACAGAGGTGCTGGTTTGGTCAGGGTGGAGCTCACCAGTTTCTTGAACCTGTAACATTATTATTATTATTATTATTATTATTATTATTATTATTATTAAACTCAGTCTTTTACATTTACTCTTTGTAGTAAGAAGTGAGCTAATAGTGACAAATACCAAATAGCCTAGATTTCTTAAAGCAGTATGTCTATGCTTCTTTGCAGACTACCTGGAACATTAAGAGCTGATCAAAATGCAGTAAAGGCATGGGTAGTATTTCCCTTGGCCATAATACATTTTGTATCAGGTTGTGAAAGAGTCACTGTTTTTGTTTAGTGTAATGACCTGCTTAAGTTTTCCAACACTGCCATTATCCATGTTACCAGTTAAGCTTGTAATATAATGCTTGCAGAATAAAAGCCTAATTAATAGGCCTATTGGTTTGCTATTAATAATATTTTTTAGTATATAATGCCATTCCAAAGACAATACTTCATTTAGTACTTTACAGAGCTTTACAGTGGGTTCCTAAAACATGCTCGGCCATATTAGAATAGGTGAAGCACCTCTACAGCAGCGATTCCAGAGCAGTCAGTGCACTGGGATGTCTGGGGAGAGAGCAGCAGCCATCTGAGAGCATTAACTGCACACAGGGAATAACAGGACAAATTTCTTTGCCAAGAACTCCAGTGTAAAAGGACAGTGTTGAACGCCAGAGTAATCGGCTAATCCACAGCACCATAAATGTGCATCCACATTAATAAAATACCCAGGCCAAATGGCAGGGCTGTTCTTTCATGTGGAATAGACTCTAAGCTGACAGTGAAGCAAGAACCTGTTTGATGTAGTGTGGCATTATTCCTTCTCCTGCAGCTCGTGCTGTTATTTATCTTCCACTTGCAGCTTCTCGCAGTCAGTGAGCAAAGGCAATTTCTTGTGTGCAGAAAAAGAGCTCGTTCAGCAGCCTCTAAGCTCTTCCTGTGGGGCAGACCCCATCTTTCTTCTTCAGTGTCAGCAAAGTGGCTGGTGGTAGTTTGGGGAGGTCTGAACTGAGCAGAGGCTGTGCTTGGGGGAGCTGCCTGCCCAGCCTGTAGGTGGAAGAGCTCTGCCTCCACCAATTTGCCACCAGAAGCATAGAATGGCACCTCACCAGAGGAGCAAAGAACAATGGGATCAGTTCCACATCGACTTACCCACCTGAACTCACAGCAGTTGTACAGACAGGCTTTCACCAGGTTGCAGGTTACCACAGAAACAGCATTCCCTGCTATAACCTATTCCCACAGGAAGGATGGTAGCACTTGTTCTGACTCTTGTTCATTCTGCTGCTCTTCCCACAAAAAAGAAACACCTTTGTGCGCTTTCTTGATTTTCCATAGAATTTTAGGAGCATCCACTGCAAAAAAGGGTCATGTCCCTGCTTGTAATTAAACAGACAGATTTAGAGCTTGCTGCAAACACTGATTATTGTTTTCCAGCCCTTTAAGATAAATCTGCATGAATTCATGGGTGTCAGTCTGGAGGAGATCTCTTCCTTCTCCTTAGCCCAGGGCTGATGTCCTGTATCTAGGATACAGCAGTAAATCCCACACTCTTCTAATTAGCCCTGATGCTTCTACAGAGCCTGTCCGGGGAGCTCCCTGGTACTGGGAAAGCTGGACCACAGAAGTGTCAGGGGAGCATTTGGTGATGCAATGCTCCAGCATCACTGCCCATCCTCTCTGAGGCTGGGGGTGCCCCAGTGGGGCTGTTGCTGCCTGTTGCACCCCATCCCAGGTTTACTTGCCTTCTGCAGCCCTCACAGCCTGCACAACTGCAAGCAGCACTTTGGGATGGTACAGCCAAGGCGCTCAGTGTGGCAGTAGAAAGGTTGCACTACCCTTCTTGCCCCTTGCTCCCAGGTCTTGTTTGAACAAACGCTGGCTAAGCCACATTGTCCAGGAGCAAATTAACCCCTGGTTGCTGCTCTGTGCTCTGCAGCCCCAGCAGCAGCAGTGTGGATTTCCCCCAGTGACAGCAATCATGTAGGCGAACACAAGAGCAATTGTGTAAAAGGGCTACTGGGACAGGAATGTGTTTTCTCTCTCAGCTGCTCCTGCCAGCTCGCAGACATCTTCCCCTCACAGGGCCAGGCTGTGACAAAGTGATGTCTCTTCCTGCCACGCTCGTCTGCCGGATGGAGCAACTGCTCAGTGTGTTCTTACTGCAGTTTGGTGCTGCTCAGTGGAAGATGCCAAGCTTTGCACAGTGTCTCTGTCCCTGTGTCCCGCTGAGGTGGTAGCACACAAAGCCAAAGGGAGAGCTGGAGGACAATTAGCAACTCAGAGGAACAAACCACAAGTAGTTCCCTCAAAACAAGGCAGTTGTGGTGTCTCCTAAGGCTCCAGCTCCTCTTAGTCCTTCAGCATCTCATGCCTCTAGCCATATTAAGTGAGTGGCAATGGGTTCAGGGCATGGCCATTAAAATGAGTGGGATGCAGGGCTGTCTGTAACTGAGAGCAGAACGTGGTCCTCACACTCTAAAAGGAGTTTTTCAGCTTAGATCTGTTCTTTTAAAAAAAGCCACGTGTGACACACTTAAGCTGAGGACATTCTACTCAACAGCTGTGTCGGTGAGAATTGACAATACCAAGATTTGATGTCAATTATAACTGCTAGAAATCTGATTGCAGTGTCTGGCAGGTTATCTGTGTAATAATGGGTATGTTATAAAATAGGTTTGCTTATCATCTTTGGGGCTGCTCTGCTTTAGTTCTGGGGGAAGAAAGATGTCCTATCAGCCTTTTGCTTCTTTCTCCCTTCCTTTAATATCTAAGCTTGGGTACACTGACTTACCAGAGGGTCAGAAATACCATAAAATTGGACCATATTTATCAGAGACACAACTTAAAAGACAGAGAACTTTTGTGAGAATGCACAATAGTGAGGCTAAGCAGCAAAGACCATTTTACTTTGTCATAAGACAAATGACTGAAAATATCTCACCTCCATTATGCAACTCAATGGTACAGGCTCTTTTTAAATGTTATGTTTTGGTTCTGGAAATGATAGAGGGAAAAAAAATGAAAGAATTCAGTGAAGGGTAATGAAAATGATTAGAGGCACTGAGACACTTTCATATGAGAAGAGATTTAAAAAGATTAGGCCTGCTTGGTTAAGACAAGAGATAAATAAGCAGAGACATGATGAAGAGATGTGGGGTAATGAATGGCACAGAAGAGGCACACCAGGTACTTTTATGTGCATTTTCCAAAATTAAAAGCTGAGGGAAGAAAGCTGTGAAAAAACAAGACAAGAAGTGTGCTTATGATAAAAAACAACACCACACACATCTTCAATACGTTTTCCGCAGTGCCAGCTTCACCTGTGGAAGCCTCTGTCGCAGGGAACAGAGATAATGAGCTTAGGAAAATTATGGAAAGGACTAGCTGCTCTGGGGAAAATTGTGAGCCTACTGAGAGGAAAAGGGAGTTCTCTTGTAGCTTTGAATGGAAGCAGGATTCACCAGTTGGCACGATTCCACGGCTGCTGAAATGATCCGCCAGCTTCAGTGGGCTCTGGGTATTTATTACACACAGTACCTATGCGCTACATATAGACAGGGACCTGCTGCAGCTGCCTCCAGTGATCACTCCTCTCAGACGGTGAGCAGCCAGGATCTCTCCCAGCATGTTTTCAGGGAGCAGATCTTTAACAGCGTCCCTGTTTTCTCCGCCGTGCAGATCACACACAGAGGCAGCTCTGCTCAGAGGGCAGCTCTTGGTGTTTTGCTCAGCCAGGTTCAGTTCCTCTGCTTGACTCAGTCATGTGAAAGGATCATGAGAAGCTTCAGGAGGTCAGATCCAAGGTCCAGAAAGCTCACCACCCAAAAATCTTCAGTGGCACATACCTAGAGAAGAATATTTGATCAGAGTGAGGAAATACAAAGAAAACATGCAGGATACTTCTGACTTTTCTTCTGGGGAGTGCCTTAGCCAGAGACTGTAGTGGTGTTAACCACTCCTTGACCAAACCTGGCAGGGCAGTCCATGAGTGAAAACAACCTTTGGCTAGACATCGAGGAAGTTATTCTAATCTATCTTTAAAAAAACACAAAAAAAAAAAAAAAAACCCAAAGCAAATCTAAGCCTACATTAGTATAAGAAGATTTCTCTCCAAAGAGGCCTAATTGCAAATTAACACATAGTCTTTCTTTTGCAGATTTTGAAGCAGTAACAGGACTTTTGTATGTGGGAAACAATAAAAATTAAATAACATATTTAAAATGGCTTTTAGGTAATAGTAGGATTGTAACTCATCTGCTGATCTTCTCCATTAGTCTGGTTTAGAGCCCTCAGACAACCTGGTGGGCATTTACTGCTTAGTGAACCTTCCCAAGTTTCACTAAACAGGCAGTGTTTAAAGACTAGTTTCTTCCTTTTATTTTATTTGAATTTCTCTGATTTTGAACTAGGACTGGAAAGTCTGGTGTCCTAAAGCTGCAGAAATTAAAAAAGGGTAGGTGCAAGCATTAGAAAGTATTCAAATAAGACTTGATCATTCAGGTAATGGCAGAGGTTTTCTGTACTGTGGTTCCAGGATCCTCCACACATGATGCAGAAGACAAGCATTTGGGGGCAAAGTGGATCTTCTGCCTTTCTGATTCATGCCAAGTAAATTGCACCTCATAAATTTGTGGAACAGATTAGGAAAGGGACCTGTGTTTTAAATCTGGGAGGTGACATCTGGCCTAAGTTTTAACCACATTACAGGCTTTTTTGAACAGGATTAATTTCCTCTGCAGCAATCAGAAGAGTGTTTTCTTTATGTATGTATCATACTTAGTTCTCTTGCCTCAGTTAAGGAATGCTTTGGTTAATCAACAGTTTTAGAAGTGAAGCATCATCAAAAGACAGGGGAACAATAATATGATCATGCATAGTTCCCGAGTCAGTTAAATTTCAACATTGTTTACAGTCACTGAGTCTTTTCCTTGGGGTCATCAGGCTGTACACCCATTCCATGGGCAGAGCACGCTGAGTGGTGACGCACCAGGTTTTAAATAGTTGGTTATTTATGTGCCTAAATGCCACTTAAAAATCTGGGCAAAGATGGCTCAGACACGTTTTCACAAATTAGTCACTGATAAGGGTAGAAAAAGAGTAATGTACCAAACTTACAGCTCTAGATCTCTGTAATTAGTGTGTTTTCTACTTCAGTTCACTGTGTGCATTTTTCCCTGAGCTGGTGCATTTGATTTGCTGTGCAAAGGAAAGATGTCAAGGGAATCGTTACAGGATCTTTTCAATGCTTTTCTCATAGATTCAGAGAATACCTACTGACAACCTGAAATCTTACTCTGGAGGTGCTGGATATCCAGCTGCTTCCTTGGGCTCCATTTTACTCTTTCTGAAAGTCCTAAATAAATTTACACACCATTGACAATTTGTGTTTCACTTGATAAATTCCTGCTTACTCCACTAGCAATAAGGCAGTTCCCTGCTTTGGAGTAGTTTGGGATTACCTTCCAGGAAAACTGTGACTTCCTATCACTTCTGCCATTAAGTTGTTTACCTGATGAAATAATTCAGTGTAACTTCTCTGTATAAATTTTGATTTTTGTGAGTTGCTCCCACTGACATCACTAGGATTCCTCAAAAAAAGTAAATCTAAGCAAAATGGACAATATTTTGAGATTTGGACCTATCTGTGGAAACTGTGATATATCTGATCCAAAATAAATTGGTTTAAGATAATTGTAGTTTCCGCTGCTATAGCAAATAGCTTTTGGTGGCTTCAGGAAATACCAGTTTCTTCAGTGCGTCTTCTCATAGTGGTGATCTAAAAGCTGTTATTTTTGATAATGTTAAAGTTGAAGTGTTCCCCGTTTTGGAGTGTTGATATCACTGCACATTACAGGGTGATGATCCAGAGGATACACCCTGTCACATGCCAAGATAGAGAAAATCAATCTTTGTTAATAAAAAAAGGCAGGCTCGGTGGTGCAGAAAATCACTACTCTGGAGCCTTAACGAGGCTCCTTCAAAAATTCATGATTATAGAATGGAATCCTGGGCTACATTATATTCCTGAAAGAAATTGGGATATGGAAGAAAAAAATATCCAATTTTCATTAAGTGGAGAAAATAAAGAATAAATCCCATATGCTGACATAGTCATTGATCATAAGGAATATAATTACATGCCCAACATGTAAGAACATTTTCTAAGTTTCCCAAGTCCCCAATACTTTTCCTGAATACTTTTCAAAGTTAATTTTTCTTTTCTTGCTGTTTACTCATGCCTCTAGCACTAAATCCATCTGAATAGAATTTATGATTGCTCTAATCAACTGCTGTAGGGCAGCTGCAGGACATTGAACCTGTGGTGATAGACAGTCATGAACAAACTCAGTCTTCACCTAATAATTTAAAATGAAGTATTTGGTGATGGCCCTGCTGACGGTATCCATGATGCAAATACAGTATGCAATAAATAGCAGAGAACAAACATCTTCATCCTCCTTCTGTGCATTGTGTATACAGCCATCCTGATGAAGGCTCGCTCCTGTGATATCACAGAATCTTGAAGACATTAAAACCTTTCTTAAATGCAGATTTCCTGTTTTCTGTTTATGGGGAGTCTGAATTCCTGCATCACAATCATTTGGGGCACAGAATAATTAACTGGTAATCCTGCAGTGGGTGATGGGTGTGCAAGGTGTGATGGCTGATAATTTGGATAGTCTTTGGCTTGAAACATGGTTTCTGCACTGTTAGAACAAGAAGAATTCCAGCTTCATTTTCATGGTATTTCAGCTTTCAGGCTTGGCATACCTGTAATGAAGACAGGATTATTTTAGATATAATCTAGTCAGCTGCCTGGAAGTATAGCCACTAAGTATATGCTACAAGGCTGTTTACCATTTTATCATACACCAAATTATTCCTTCTGAATTATTTTTCACGTATTTAATGCAGCTGCAGATTTGCTCATGAAGGAATCTTTCAGTAGTTCAGCTGATCAGCTCAAAACCAAGAAGCAGCTTCTGACAGTTCATCTTCTTGCTTACTTAAGCATGGCTGAGTTCATGACTGTGGTGAATCCAGCACTTTCTTTAACTTTTATTTATCATTCATTCATTCGTTCATTCAATGTTAGGGTGTATGTGTGGGGGGTTTGAGTGAGGGCAGTTTACTGTCCTGTAGGTACCATCATCCCTGACTTCTAAGGTAAGCTGAGATTGGAATAGTTTCACACAAATATTTAGTTTTCATCTGTTTTGTGTAACAATTTATTCATAACATGGGACTTCCTGGAAATCATTTGAATTATTTTCATTGCAAAGATGGACAAAGGTGACAGCTGAGAGAAAGGAAAAAACTGACCTCAGAGTTCAACACTTACGTCTATTTATTAATTTTCCATAGGATTGGCTATATGAGCTGGAAAAGACAAGTGCTAATTGGGGCAGACAGCCCTCCCACCTTTAGCTTGCTCTTTCTCAGTGTATTAATAAAAAATTTGCAGCAGAGATAACATAATGGCCAATCTGCACTTGCTGCTCTGCAATGTGTTTCAAATTTGATGTGCTCATAGAAGTCCTGTCTGTACCCAGTTGAGTTGGCACATGGACTTGCCAAGCTCAGAAAAGTACATTTTAATTGTAATGCCCCCATGTTACCATTTCTTATTCAAAGCTTCCCTCTGCAGTTCTCTTCCCTGGCTCTTTTTGTAATGAGTAGAAAAGACATATAGTGGATTAAACTAAAGGCAAGTGATGGGTGGGAACAAACCCTTGCAAAAGGTGAGCAGCTGCTTAGTATTCAGGAGCAGGCAGAGCACTTGAGCTCTATGGGAGCTGTTTATTTGGCAAGGAGGATGCCTTTCCCTCCGTGCAGCACCTTTCTGAAGCTGCAGCCATAGCCAAGGAATTAAGCAGGTATCAGTTAAGAGAAAGGGGCACAATTCTGTGCCAAGCCAGTCAGAGAAGTGAGGTGGTCTTGCTTTAGTGCCAGAACAACTGGGAGGGAATTTGTCATGATAACTGAGCACATTAAAGAGGCATATCTGTTTCTGTGCCCCACTGTTTGTCATGAGAATCCATCCCTTTGTAGTTCCTGCTGAATCTCAGGAGGAGGATTTTGCCTATGATGCTGTTGGGGATGTCTGGCGGGCTGGGCTGCACCATGAGCACTGGTCTGGCTGTAAGTGGGCTCAGTTGACTGCAAACTCTCAGCTGCACAGCATTCCACCAGGGCCAAGGCTAAAAACAGGAGTGAAGGAGTTTTTTAGCATCTTTTTTCTGTCCCTCTGTTTCAAGGGTCTCTCTGGGCTGCTGCTCATACCGAGGTTAACTTGCTTCCTAAGACAGCCAGGGTAAATGTTGTGGTTCTGTTTGCAATCTGACCCTCTGCTGCTGTGTACGAGCAGGCCTTTGTACCCAAAACAGCTCCAAATTACTGTACATAAACCATAATCTTCCAGCGAGAGCACTGTAGTTTTCCATTTTGCTGCTAATTGCAATAGTCTTTGTTACTGTGGCTGGTACTGGGCACCAACAGTGAGGGAAGGCTTTTATTGCAGAAATCTTACAAAAATGCAGTGGCTGTCCCCATTTGACAGCAATTGAAACCAATTGTCAATTAACTAAATAACAGCCAATTAGCTTGAAGGAAAAAGAGAAGAAAATTGCTTACTTCACATTCCTTGTTGAAGCAGATGCCAGTCAAAGTATGGGAGTTTTTTTCTTTCTCCTATAAAGACAAAATGGCAAAAGATATGCAGAAAATGCACAGTGGTGGGTTTTGGTTTTTTTTTTTCCTAATACCATCTTTTTCTCACATAAGAATATTTGACGAACTAGATAAGAACATCTTAAGCTTTTGAGGCATTTAATTTCCTGTGATATTTAAAAATCAAAATGACAATCATTATACAAGCACAATTTTTCCTCCTTTCTTTCACGCCTCTGTAGCACAAGGGCAGTTCTCTGAGCCTGGCTGCCTTCAACTTATAATTTTTAAAAAAACTGCAGCACCCAGAGGCCTTAGGAAGTGGTGCTGTGAAGACTTGTGGTTTGGTCTGAGATCCCTTTAAGACCCGTGTTTCATGTCTCTATCTTTTTTCTGAATCTGGGCAGTAGTGCAATGATACTGGTTCACTCAGGATCACTGCACAGGGACAGCCAGCCACACCGTCGGCAGGAAGAAAAGGGCCCTGTCCTGGTTTATTGCCCTACTAGCCCAATACCATCTCCCCAAAAGGAGCAGTGCAATTCAACATGAAGACTAAGGCTCCATCCTGCAGGCTTCCAGCTGTGGCTCAGTCCTGGAGCAGAGGTTAACGTCTGCAGCAGGACTCTGAGAGTTGGACTTTTGTGGAGGATACAATGGGCAGAGAGAGCCTAGATTAGACCAAAAGGGCAGCTGCTACAAGCTAATTTAATATTGCTGGGTTAGTAAGAGACAACCATTTACTCATGGCATATTGGCTTTGAATTTTTATTGCACTGTCCTCATAAACAGTCAAGGCCAGCAGTTAACAAAGGCATTATGTGGCCTCGCTTCCCGCCCATGGGGCTGGACCACAGCTGGTCCCATGGGGTTGACATCAGGGCTACATCTGCCCAACATCCATTAGTTGCATCGATCAATAAATCTTCACTTAGACTTTATACTCATCATTCAAAAAGATCTTAGAGCTGCTCACAGCATCATTTCACAGGTTTCAAATTGTGTTACTCATTTGTTAATACTTTCAGGAACCACGTTTCATAACTGGAGAGGTATGTCTTTTAACTATGGGGAAAACAATGGATATATGATGCTTTCTCATTACTGATGCGAGATTCAGCGCTGCACATATTGATCTGTTACTTCCTTACAGGAACATTTTACACCTGAATGCAAGTTCAAAGAATCAGTATTTGAAAACTACTACGTGACATATTCTTCAATGATCTACAGACAGCAACAGTCTGGCCGGGGTTGGTATTTGGGTCTTAACAAAGAAGGAGAAATAATGAAAGGAAACCACGTGAAGAAAAATAAACCTGCAGCACACTTTCTTCCAAAACCATTAAAAGGTAATTGCCTGGGTTCACTCCATCCATCTGAACTGACACTGTCTTGTGTCAGAGGTGTTTAATTGCTGTGTATACGTATTTGAAGGGTCTGACTACTTATATAACAGGAGTATAATGTTCTGTAACATGCTGTTAATCTAACCAGAGCTGGTTTTCTCAGGTTTTTCTACATTACCTCAGCATTTCTCTAATTTAACCAAATAGAGTTACTAGTAACCAAACACATTACTGGTTTCTTTGTGCCCAGGTCAATACTGTCTCTGTTATAGGTAATGAAGGCTTAGCCTGGAATGGCCCAAACATCTGCTCACAGGCCATTAGTGACTTGCTATATAGCTTATCAATTTGTGCTTTCTGTTACAGAATTCTTGTTTATCTGGTTTTGCCTGGGATAAAGCTCAGATGTGCTGTGCTTGTTTAACTGCAATTAATGGGGCATCAGCATATGACATTACCTAATGCATGTGGCTTCCATATACCACTGGGTATTAAAAACCAGGACATACAGTCATGCCAGTTAACTGAAGGATCTGAATCAGACTTGTGGTCAGTCTTGGCTCCCTCTTTGGTCATTGCCAAGAGGGAGATCTCAGTCGATGTATAAAGGTGTCTCGTTTTCTCCAGAAGAATTAAATTCCATGTGCTCTTTCCCTAAGAGGAATGAAGCCTTCTATTTCTGGGTTATGCACTTAGGTAGCCTTTTAAGGCAGTGTTCTTTTGAAATCAGAGAGGATATTTCAAAGGTACAGCACCCTGGGTGGATGCTGGTCTAGTCTGGCAGTTTACATTTAGGACTAGGTGCTAGGCAACTGATGTCGAGGTTGATCCTCACTTCTAATGGGTGTGAAAAAAAAGGAAACAAAAGACTCAAAATCCATTTTCACACTCACCTGCTTAGGCTACATATACAGGTAACAGGTCAAATCACAGCTGTCAACAGTGCTAATTCATGATTAATAAGGAAATGTTGATTTATATCAGGTCTGTCTTGCAGAATTTTCTAATTGCAGTGGGTAGGCGGGTGGTTAACTGGGAGAGGGAGGGAGGGAGGAGCTGTGGTTTTTCCCTTCTCTAAAATGTCAGTCTGTTGAAGAGGACCTCAGAGACTCTCAGGGACTGTCTGAAACGGAGAGTTCTACTGGCCATGGTTTTTCATTCTCTCATTACATTGCATATCTTCAAATGAAAAATCCCAACATTTCACAGCTGGATTTTGCACCCACAGACTGAGCAGCCCATGACATGTGCTAACATGCTGCCTCTCTTTTGCTTTGCAGTGGCCATGTACAAAGAACCTTCTCTCCACGATCTCACAGAGTTCTCAAGATCTGGAAGTGGGACCCCAACAAAGAGCAGAAGTGTTTCAGGAGTGCTAAATGGGGGTAAATCCATGAACCAAAATGAGTCAACGTAGCCAGGTTCAGGCAAGCCAAGTGCTCTCTCAACAGAACCTTACCTCTGGATGCAGTTGAATTCTTACTAGCAGTCTTTCATCCAAATGTTCAATTGCCCAGGACAAGCCACCGAACTTGCATAGGTCACTCGTTTATCAGCCGTTAGATCTACTGGTTGTCAAAGGATATACCCCAATTATGTAGAATATGCTTGTGCATATCACAAGGCAGTTGGATAGCCAGCAAACATAACTGCGGAATAAATCTCGGAGAAGAAATGTCCAGCTCTTTCTCTCTCTCACTTTTTCTTTCTCTCTTTCTCTCTCTCTCCTATGCTTTGTGGAATCCGAAACAAAAACATTTCACAGCATTCACTGCTGATAAGAATTTGCTTTCCAACTCAGAAAAAGACCACTTTTGCTCTTCAAAGGAAATTTTAATGCTTGTATGTTTTATAGGGGCAAACAAAAAACAAATATGTAAACTCTGTTGTTTCCTTGGCTTACCGTTTTATATCTAAGGCTTGATAAAAAAAAAATGTATCCTTTAATTTGGAATAGTGCTTTTTGATTTCTGAACTCCAATGGGTCTTTAAAGCTATGTCTTTAAAAAAAATAATTAAAAAATCAGGGTTGGAACTGAGAGTTGGTGTCTCAGGCTCAAGCAGTGTTCTTGTGGTTTTAAACACAATGAAATATAAATTTTTATAGATTTGTAGTTTCTGGTAAAGTTCTTGTGCTAACCCCAGTCTGTAGGAATTGTTTTGTTATCCCAAGTGGAAGTTAACAGAAAGGGATAAAATTATCCTCCAGTGTAGATTTCTCTTAATTCCATTTTGTGTGTCATGTTAAACTATTGTTGTGGCTTCTTTTCTAAAGACAGAAACTGTGGAATTAAGGTGACTTAATTTTTTTATAAGAAACGTCTTATTTGTAAAAGTCCTTTCACTGTAACGGGCACGTGAATATTGTGTAGGAGGAAGCGTTAGGACAGGTTACCCCTAAACAACATATACTTATACATGCTATTGGAAACAATTGTTTAAAAAAATGTAGTTAGGTTTCCATTTAGGTCATCATGTCTGTTGCATGGGAGAAAGTTGGAATATTGGCATAGAGTTGCATGATGTGTAAGATTTTGTGCATTAATCATCGTTGGATTCTGTGCTCCAAAACTGAATTAGTTCTGTACAGGCAGCTTTCTGCCTGGTACAAAAGAGTTGTTTATTATTTGTTGTATACACAACCATGCACTGAATAAACTATTTATATTAAGATGTACTTTTTAAAAAAGCTTGTTTGATTAAATGCTGTACATCTATGATTAATTTAAAGGGAAAAGGGTTGGCAATTAAATTAAAAAGTTATAAAAGATATTGTAATTAATGTTCAAAATCTTTCTGTGTGATGGGTCATTCCCCTGTATTGCCATACACTATACAAATTAGAACATGTTCTTTCTTTTGGATATTTTTAGAACTGGTCTTGTGTGCCCAGCTGAGATACTCAAAACGCAGTGACAATTCAGTGCCACAAAGTCTTGGTAACGCCCCCTCTGCCGTGTGCTGCTGGAGCCCCAGTGAATTGCACTTCTCTGCTTTGAGCTTTCCCAGCTTCTCCGTGTCAGCCCTCCCTGTTAAGACTTTCCATAGTGCAGCCACGTAGCGCTACCTCGCAGCAAACCTCCTCAGAGCCCCCAGCATGGAGATCCCAAAGAGATCCGGGAAGTCCAGTCCTGCTTGTGCCCGGTGGATGATGCCCAGTGTTTGCTGGGCATCACTGCAGGTACATTTATCAGCCAGCTTTATCTGGTCTTGAGGAAAAAAAGCTCCCACAGCCTTCTGCCACTGTGCACATGCTCTGGAGAGAAAACATCCCTCTCTCCTGCCTTTTCTCTCCAAAAACATCCATGAAAACTTTTCTCCTCTACAGCATCCAGGCAGCTCTGACAGGTGAGCTTCACTCACCAAGGTTTTTCAAGAAGTCCTAGCAGGGATAAGTTTTCATCATGGGTGGCTGAAGAACCAGGTATGTTAGTCTGAAACTAAAATCAGATATTCTGTTGTCGGCTCTGTGTTTCTCCCACTTGACCCAGCTTGAATTTAACCAGCTGGGTCAGTGCTTGGGGTTTTTTTAAGGTTAGGGCTGAGAGAGGAGGGAAGGAGATTATGTTTCAGATAAAACCCCCAGATTCATCACTTTGTGGCAAATAGTAGGTAAAGAGCTCTGGCCTGCTGAGCTCCCATATTGGAGCAGGGTCTTGCTGTCCCCAAATACAACCTGATGACCTTCAGAGGGCCCAGGGGACCCCAGCTTGCCCCTTTACATAGGCTGAATAAAGTAGGAGCACAACTAGTACCAGAGAAAATCTTAAAAATTGAAGTTGCAGTCATGATTGGTCCAGAGATTTTGATAACTCAGTGGGTCTGGAGCACCTGTTCCCTTAAGTGTGGGATGCCCTTGGGAAACATTTCTCTTAACTCTCCCACCCCTAAAAATCAAACTTATTGGGGTACATGTTCCAAAAAAAGGAATTTGAGTGCCTTAGGAACATAAAACCTGATTTAGAAACAAGCATATCTGTAGCGAAGCTAGTTCAGTGCTGAGTGTTTACTAGCCTAAATATAACTGGAGCTGCTCTGCTGCTTTACTTCATAGCTGCAGTCTTCCTGTTATTCTCCACCCCAAGTACTTCCAACCTTGAAGGTCATCTGAAGTGGAAGGAAAATGTTGGTCCCACAAACCATCCCTTCTGAGGTCTGTAGTCTGACCCATCTTTTGCACTGCCATTGGCATCAGCTGTAAGCATGCACTGCCAAATCTCTAGTTCCAAAGCTTTCTAATATACCAAGCTAACAAATGCCACTCTTGGATAGAGATGAGAAGAGAGATGTGGTGATAGATGAGCCATAAACAGATGTTTTTGACAATTATATTAAATTTCTTTCACACCTGTTCCAACAATAGTTTTTTCCTCAGATTATTGAGGACTGAAAACACAATTAATCTTGATAGAGTCCTGATAGTAGACAAAAGCTCATGTACTCTATAAGCAAAGTGGGGGATTATACCCAGAGTTTTACATGTAATCTCTGGAGCCAAAACTAGGATTCAATAAGGAAAATCAGAGTTAAATGTGAGTTTACAGACAGTGAGTAAAGGTGACCTTCTAGCCCAGCCAGTAAAGTGAAGACAAGAAAAGAATGTGGCTTCATCAGAGGACCAGACTAAGGAGTCAGACTCCAAAATATGTATTTATCTTTTACCACCCATAAATTAGAAAGTTACACAGATGTCTTCTGTATTATACTTTCCTTTAAGATACCTGCTAGATGTTAGGAAGATGTCCATTTGGATGGTTGTCTAAAAAATTATACCCACTGGTAAACCTGCTTTGCTCTGCCACAGGTACAGCAGCAGAGTGCAGTGAGATGCACACCTGGAATAAGGAAAAGCCCCAGGACTGGTATGAATCCAAGCCCTGAGCTTTCTGTGAGCCCCTGACTATCTGCAAAAGATGGTCTCAGGCCCTCTGTTATTGCCAAGCTGGTGACTTAATGCCTTTCACCTGCCATTTCACTTGTCCCTGCCTCTCCAGCAGTGCTGCTCACAATCCATGCAGCACACCATGGGCCTGGAGTTGGCTCAGGAGGTGAAAATCCATCACAGCAGCTTCCTGATGCACCTGGGCTTCACTTGGCAAAGCTCTGAGCCGCCACAGGGGCTGTGCAGAGACCTTATGAGAGGCTGACAAATGTTACCTGTCAACCCAAAAGAAAACAGGTCACCCATGAAATTGGGAGGAATACTGCTAGGAACATAACTATTATGAGGCAAAATTGCTGCTTTTTTGTGATCCACCTGTCAGAGCTGCTTTCTTGGAGGTCTCTGCAGGGGGCTCAGGCACTGCTGTTTAGCCTGGTCTTGGGATGAGAGAGGGTGGGAAGAGCTCTTCTCTCTTTCTTTTTTCCTTTTAATTTACCTCATGCTACCTCATAGCATGGTTGTACCTCCGTAGCCACTTGCTCAGCCGTGTTCACCGCTGGCACGATGGAAGACAATTCCCTACTTTGGGAAAATATCTCCAAGTTAGCCCAGGGAAGAACGTGCCCCTTCTGCAGCACCGTCTGGTGTCCCCACCACTGGTTCCCAGCCCACAGGCCAGGTCTTCCAGTGGGATAAAGACGGTGTAATGAGCTCAGGGATGCTGTGGTACGCCAGGCCTCTCCCCAGCTGAGCACCAGCATGAGAGCCAGGTCTGGCAGAGCTCTGCTGTGTCTTGAGTATCTCTGCGTGGAGACCAGAGCCAGCTCTAAGGGGTTTAAATGTCTCCCTGACATATCCTTGACCAGGACACTTTTGCAGGACAGAATCTGTACGTAACAACCTCCTATCTTCTAATAAATGATTCTCTCTAAAACAGACTCTCTCTTGTCTGGGCTCTGATTTTTTATCACTGCAGGTGTTTAAGGGCTCTCCACCCCATCACCAGTGCACTACACTATCACTTAGCATTTCCTGGGACCTGACCCTTCTGACATTGTATTTTTCCTCTGTCTTCCTGAACCAGAGAGGGGTGTCTTAAGTGATCAAGCCAAGACCAACACAGATGGATTCTTCAGTTTTCTGTATGCTTGATGTGGTCCACGAAGGACATGGAAAGTGTGATGCATTTTACCAGCTCAGGGAATGGCTACTCTAAATGTTGGAGCTTAGTTTCCATGGTTTTGTCTGACTTTGCAAAAATTACATATGAGTACAGTAGAAAGCCTATTTAAAATAATTTGATTTCTTAGGAAGAAGGCCTGCCATGCAATTTGCCCTGAACAACACCAGCTTTGGCCTTTTTCAGCTCCTCTGGGAGGGCGATGTCCTTGAAAACATAAAATTCCCCATCTGCCAAGTAAACTTTTAAGAAACTCTCTTCCCTGGCACGAGTGAGCAGAGCTGTGGGGCCCTGCCCTTTGCTGGTTCATGCCTTTTGGAGAGCCAGGTCCTGAAACAAGCTGGGTTTTCTGCTGTGTGATGGCTTTTATTGCTGATTGGCTCCAGCAGCAGAGCTTACCCCGCTTTGAGGACATGCCATGTCGGTTTGGGGGGCACTCAGTCACCTTATGCATGCAGCTCCTCTCAAGGAGAAGTTTAAATATTAAAGGAAAACCCAAATTTGAAACACGTTTTACATTAATCAGAGAAATTGATGTAATAAATTATTCCATCTCATCAGGAACTAGAAGACAGTTTATAGGGTTCCCTTCAAAGATCATTATTAATGATTTGAAATTTAAGATTCTTAAATACCATGTATGGAAAATTACTTTCAAGCACTTGTAGGTCTAATTTTTTCCCCAGATATGTTTGGCATGTCTCACCTAAATTCAGCAACTGGAGGGGCAGGATGAATGCTTTCATGTCCCATAGGTTTCTCAGCATTGCACATTGACTCTCACTCATTTTCTGAGCTTGTCCCCTTGCTAAGGACATGGTCAGAGGGACATCTGCCACCAAGGGCCATCACATCTGTACCTGGAGGAACAGTTGTCGCTGTCCTGGCATTTGTAACACATAGAGCTGGTAGATGTGATATGTTGATCAGGGCTGATCTGAGCTGTTGATGGCATTCTCTGGGGAACACACAGCAGACTGGCAGCTCTTTTACACTCTGTCTTTGCTCCTGCATGGAGATATCTCAGCTCAAAGCAGCCTCCCAGGGGATCCTGGAATGAATTTGGGGGCTTTGCAGAGAAAAGAACTGCTCAGGCACTGACAGTGAAATGCTGCTTGTTGTGGCTGAACGGCTGTGGCAGCAGCAGCACTGGGAGGACCATGGCTGGCACCTGTTAAAAGTAATTAATTAGTGAACAGACTGCAAAGCTCTGAAAAGTAATTTGTCATGATTCTTCACCCACACCCTAAAGAAATCTAAGGCACAAACAAAAGCCCCTGTCGCACTGGGGTGAGCAGATCATTCTTTCACCCTTCCTTTGCGTGCTGATGTAATTCAGTTGTCAGACCTGGTTATACAAAGCAGGGCCCAGCACTTGGAGTAGGGGTAGAGACTCCACTGTCCAAACCTTTGCAGCAGGTAAGTTTCATACAGACAAGAACTCAGAGCTCATTTAGTGCCTTCAAACAGTATTATCTCTAACTTGAGGGAAAACCTACTGAGGTGTGAGCCGAAGTCAGTGAAAACTGTCTTTTTCAGTGAAAACTATCTTTTTTGTGAGCTCAGGATCAGCCCTACAAACAAAACACATCTGGGGAATAAAGAAGTTTCAGAGACTCTCTCAAAAGGAACAGGGAAAAGAAAGGGTTTAAAAGAGTTTACATGAATCAGTGTTTTACTCAGAAACCCTGCCAAGGACACTTGGAGCATCCCCAGTGCTGTATGCACGTGTGCACCAGGATTATGGGGATAAAATGTCAGAAGGAGAATTAGTTCTGTTCAGGGGGGTTTCTGGTGACAGTGGCGTCACCCCATGTTCCTCCAGATCACTCTTATGCTCTACCAAAGATGTTTTAGAGCAACGAAGTAAAAGTTTCACTTTCCTTATGATGAAAAGGACCAGGCCAGTAAAGGGAGGTGAAGGAGAGGATGGAGCCTAAGGGTCAGAGAGTGGGGCACATTCTGCATGAAACACAACAAAACTACTGCCATTCACTGAGTTTAGCAGGACTGAGTTCACACCCTGACCCATGACAATACAGCAAAACAATAAGACACGGTTCAAATTCCTCTGATGCAGATGTCTCAAGGCCTGATCCTAATCTCAGCTGCAGAATACACCAAGGACTTCGGTAAGTCTGGAGTCCCATGCTGTTTGAAGTTCCTTTATCTACACCAGCAATTCATTCTTCTGCTGAAGGACCTCAGACATTACCTCAGGCATAAGTAACAGTGTTAATCTATGAAATATTTTTAGATAACAAAATTAACTGGTTCAAAACTTAATTAATCCTATTTCCTTCCCAAATGATTTCCTTCAAATGGTACTTGAAATAGTTTTACTTTCCCCCATTGTCTTTCTAATGTACTGATGAACTTTTCCTTCTTAGCTTTTCCTTCTCTTAATTGTCTGCTCATCCAACCATCTCTTCTGATAATTGACTTAATAATATAGAGCAATCTTTAAAAATTAAACTTCTTTTCTTGTTAAACAAACGCAGAACTTTTGTTGTTTTTTAAAGGGTGTTTTTTCTTTTACTTTCTTAATTTAAAAGGACAGTTACTGCCTTTGGAAGTAGTGGCAAATTTGGTAATTCACCTGCTTCAGAGTTGGTGAAAATATTACTTTGCATTAACCACAAAGGTTTTGCGTTAGATAATATAATGAGATTTTCTAGGGAGTTTCAATCAGTGGGTCTTATAAAACTTACTCAGGGTAAACAGAAAAACAAAGAGCAAAAGAAATAATAAAGCAGTCAGGAATATGGATGTTCCTCTTACCAGCTAGTGTCCTCTCCTGTTTGGATGACCCCAAGGCTCAGCCTATGGACACATCACAAATCTTGTTTTCTTGGTCACTAATGCTTGGTCCTGTTTTATCCTTTTATGCAAACTTAATCAGCATTCCAGATGCATGGTATGGAGGCTGGGCATGTGTCAGCCTCCCATGGCAGCTCTGTGGCATCCCTGCTATCAGGCAAAGCCAGCATCTCACTGGTGTTTCCCCACAGGAGGTCACTTGCTGAGGGTCCTTCTCAATGTGGCCCCTCACAACGTTCACTTTGCAGATCAGGGGACTGTGCCTCCCCACTTACACATCTGGCTCCAGCAGAGCTTTGGCAGCTGCTCATCCACAGCAGAGCACATCCCTTCGTGACAGGTTACTGAGCCAGCTCTAAATCATTGTCATTTTCAACAGAAACAAAGGCAGACTTCTTCCACCAGACAGACAGCAGATCCCTCGAGGTTTAAATTCTACTGAGGAGGAAAATGTCTTCACACAAGCACACTGAAATGTATTACATACACACACACACAAATATATAGGAAGAATATATACACACATACAGACACACATATAAATACATACAGATAGATAGATCTATATATATATCAGTTTATGTTTGTCATATTAGAGTCCCCTGGCAAACAGCCCGAACTGGTGAGAACGGGGTCGGCACCAGCAAGCTCAAGGAACACCTTGTGGCGTGAAGTGAGGTTGGAGCACACAGCAATCCACCTTGCCAAGGCAGGAAACTGGAAAATATTTAGAAGATGAATACCCTACTAGTCTTTTTCGTGCAAGCACTTTCACAAGCCAACCTTCCCCTTGGAACTGGCTGACCCATCTTGTGAGCAGAAGGGAATGACCCTTTTACTTCTTGATCACAGTTTGCAGGGGGAAAGATTTTGATCAGTCGGGGTAAAGTGCAACAGTGAAAAATTGCTCAGCAGTGGCATAAAAAAAGAAAGTAGACTCCAGTCCCTCAGCCACAGCAACAGGGAGACGAGGCAGCTGCTAAAACTTCACAAAAAGCTGCACAAAAATCTCAAGTATTTGAAGACTGCCATGGAAATGCAGAAGGGTTGAAGCAGCTGACAAAGATCACAGAGCTGGAGCTTGATGGATCTTGCCAGGCAAGATGAGATAAGAGGTGGGGAAAAGGCTAATCACCAGAAGGGTTAAAGGAAATTAAATGTATATGTGCAAGAAAGTGCTGGGAAGAGAGTAGGGCTAGGAATAAACCAGTGAGTGGGATGGCATTAATGATGACTCAAAAGTGGTGAAGAAGGTTTTGAAAGTTGGGCTGCCTGCAGATCCAGGCATTTGTCTTGTACCAAAAGTCTTCATTAAATGCCAATAAAACTTCCAGCCACTGGGTTCTGAACCACCAAAGCTGATCTCTGCTGTGATTGCCCTGAGCACAGGAAAAGTCACCTCCTTGCCCTCCTGCAAAATGGGTCTGAGAGGAAAAATCACTGTAGTTACAGAAAGGTCAACCAAAACGAATGAGCTCATCAAGCCCAAGTATATTGCATCCTGGAACAAACAGGGGAGCAGCTGAGCAGCAGTGGCTTTAACCAGTTTTATTTTTTGTCCAAACCATGAGATAAATCCATGTAATTTCTTTATAACAAGAAGGAAACCATGGATTTGTAAGCTGATTTGTAATCAGATGGTTTTGTTAGTTCATATATGCATTGGATAACAGCGCCCTGCCAAATACCTCATCTGTGTCCAAGCGGACTTCAGGCTATCACTGTGAATTTATCTGTAGAATCAACTAAGACTTGAGCAGCAAATATGTGCATTCCGGTGTTCCATAACTTCTCTTAGAACAAAAACATCCTAATCCAAATTATTCAAGTATTATCTGCCCTTCTTAAAAGTGAATGCTGTGCAATAAAATAAAGTGATGCATGCCTAAAAGTGCATGAAAAAGAGAGCATGGGTAAAAAGGCAAAGGCAAAACATTTTAGGCATAAAAAACAATTGCACATGGATTACTTCTGAAGCCCTTTTTCCTATTAAAAGTAAAATTTTAAGCACTATGTGGAACACTGGAACTGAAGACTACAGAGAGACATCTGGACCATGTGGCTCTGACTTGTTGCATTGCATGTGCTCAGGGGGGCTGAGGAAAATAAAGAGATAAGGAAATTTGGCCTTTTTTTGAAAACCTGATGAACAGGTTAATCAATTAGAATAAATAATTAGAATAAAGATTTTCTCCTTCCTATATAATAATGCGTCAGGGGATGAATGACACTGGAAGTCAGCTCAGCTGTGCACAGCTTGGCAGCCATGAGGTTGAGTAATGGATCTGATGGCCACAGTCTAGTCTGGCTCACCATACCTGGAATTACAGGTAGCTCAATCAAATATCCTGCCTGCATAAAGCTAGCGTGAAATGTGGTGCTGTAAAACAACACACTTTACTGTTCCCAGCTCTCTCACTGATACCAGAAAATGACCCAGCCAGTGAACTGATAAAGGGAAATGTGCTGTTCTTCACATGTTAATGCACCCAGGTGTTTGGGGTAACCTTTACGGTCCTTCATGCCTTCATCACCATCAGCCAAAGAGAATGGTACAGTGAAATTCCCTACAAGAATCCAGCCTTCAGCCTCGATGGCCAAGCACCTATTTGACCAGGACCTTAACATATTCTGGTGAAGAAGCTGTCAGGGAGCCATGCTCTGTAAGTAACCATGATATTTAAACCCCATGACCTTTTAAAAATTGTAGGATCTGGCTTAAAGGGCAACCTTCCTCAAATAAATTACTCTGAAACCTCTTAGGTCAGATTTTTTTTAAAAAAATCCATAATGGGCAGACATCACATTATTTTACTACAAGGAGATCAATCATTATATCTGGCAATTGATTTGCAAGCTACATTTATTTATGATGTGTTTGTACAGCCTCATGCACACCCTTATCTATTATCCAGATCTCAAGGAGTTACTTAGTGCAAATATATCAATGCAGTTTATCGATTAAATTATATAAATACTCTTGGACAAGTGAAAGTTTCCAGAGTCATTCTCAGGTCTCTCATTTATGGGTTGGGAGCTGGCAAATTATAGTCTAAAAGAAGCCAAGGAGTCTGGTGAGCTCAACATGGACCCTGCAGCTGGGCTTCTGTGGCTGTGCTTTCCTGCCTGATACAAGTCCTTGCTTACACTACTGGTGCTTGCTGCAGTCCAAGTGAGAGGAGACTGATGAACTGCTGCTCTTTTGATCAGGCTGCAGGATATCTCTACAACTACCTGAAAAGAAGTCTCTTCTCCCATGTAACAAGTGACAGGACAAGAAGAAATGGCTTAAAGTTGCACCAGGGGGCATTCAGATTGGATATTAGAAAAAATTTCTTCATGGAAGGGGTTGTCAAAAGTCCCCATACAGCCACAGCACTGTTTTCCTTCAGTCCCTTTCTTTAAAATTCCCCTTGTGTGCTTTATCAAGAAGACATTTCATTTGTCCTGCCATTCTTAACAGAAAAATTGTGGATGCTCCTTCCCTGGAAGAGTTCAAGGCCAGGTTGGATGGGATTGCAACCAACTCAGTCTACTGGAAGGTGTCCTTGCTCATGGCAGGGGGTGGAACTAGATGGTCTTGAAGGCCCATTCCAAGATAAACCACTCCAGGACTCTATGATCTTTCTCCATTCACCTCCATGTGGCTGCTGTTTCTGGTCTTGTACCCTGGGAAGTGCTTTGGGCCTCAGCTGTGACCAGGCAGTCCAGCTGCCCACTGCAGTCCTGCCCTGACGGTGCCCAAAGACACACTGGCACTAAAGCAAGCAAATAAATCATAAATGCACAGAAACATCAGCTCTTGAGTATCTTAAGTTGAACACCCCAAATTAATTTACATTCTTGACTGAATCTTTCCGTGCTTCTGTTCCCTATCTATAAAGTGATAATGTTTCTCCCCTGCCTTACTGTGCTTCACAGAGACAAATTAATTAATAGTTTGCATGTGGAATAAACAAACACGATGAGAGTAATGAGTGTCAGAGAAAAAAAAAAAACAAGTGGAAAGAGAATTTCATCTTTACAGCACAGCTGAACAGAATGCAGTAAACAAGGGCTGGGGCCACACACTGGATGACGGGAAGAAAACAGATTTTTGAACTGCTGCCCACTGATTTGCATCAGACAGGCTGCTCCACCACGGAGGTAGGGCCCCCATGGAAAAAACCAGCATTTGATCACATAATGAGGCATCCCTGGAAGCCCAGGAAAGACACTGCATTTCAGGCTTTTCCTGCTCCATGCACACTTGACTTTGGAGTTTGAACACTGTCATATAAACTTGTCTGTTAGCTTATATAATTTAACAGAAATTTAATGAAGTTTATGAAGCTTATGTGTACTATCGCAGTTGCATGAGGGACTGAATCCTTTGAAATTGCATTTGTTAAATGTGGAATGGTTCAAATTATCCTGACAAATGCAAAACAAAGATCTTACATAATTCACTGCATCTGGCAAAGATAAAATTTTACATGTCATAACAACACGTATCAAAAGAATTATGTAAAACTCACCCATAATTTAAAATGTCACTGGAATAACTCCATAATTAGGGCAAGGTCTTTAAAAGGCTCCTTGTGGAAGCTGAAACCTCTGTGACAGAGATTCAGTGGAATGCATAGAGGTAAAATACAAGACTAGGACATTGTACTTACATTGTAGTGGAACTGGAAGTGCTGATGCCTCTGTGTCCAGCAGCTGGACGTGGCCTCCACACTCTGCAGAGATGCTCTTGCCCAACACCTGGCCATGCCCTACAGACTGTGGCTTTTTTGATAAGCAGACAGTTGTCAAGTTTGGCCATTTTTCACTGAAACTTTAGCTTAAAGACAAGCTTTGGATGCCCACAACTTCACAGGATATCATTGTTCTTCCAGCCTGTCTCCACTGCCAGGCCATTGTGATGGGTCACAGTGGGGGTGGGGGAGACATTGTGTGCTACAAAAATTGGTGGGACCTAGAAATGTCTTATCCTTCATTAACTTGTGCGTTCAGCAGAGTTTTGCAGGAACTGAAGAGAAGAAATGAAAAGCGGATGGCAGGGAACAACTTAGTGACATCTAACATCAAAGAGAGAAGAGATAAGAGTTATTATTTAAACCTGTCATGTCTCCACTGTTCCCAAAGGGAGACAGCAGGCGTGACCTAGTTGCAGAATTAAGAATTTGCCAGGAAAGGGGTTTTAGGACTCAGGAGACAGTCCACCCTCTAAATCCAAACTTCTGCTGTGAAAACCCAGCACTGGCTTATGACTAGGCTTTAAATGCTACTTCATTATTTGAGCTAAAAACACTCTTCCCTTGCCCTGACTTCTGACATCTCTCTGGTTGCACCCAGTCACTTCATGGTGTGTTGCAGATGATGCTGAGCTACGGCAAAGGGCTCTTGCCCAGGCAGGGGCTTTGGCCCCAGAACAGCAGCTCACACGTGGCTCAGTGCAGCTAATGCACCTTGCCAAGAAACTAGAGGAAAAAAACTGCTCTCCAAAGCACAGCAAGCAGTGGAATATTGTTGAACACACATTAAAAATGAGGCTGAGAGGTGGGGTGTTGGAAGAAAGGAGTCAGGGATGGGACTTTGTGGGTGGGGGGTTGTTGGAGCTGTCAGAAGCTGCAGGGATGTGCCTGCCCCAAGCTCCCCCACAGCTTCCTGAACAGGACTTGGCAAGAATCAGCAAAGAGACAGAAGCCTTCAGCTTGCAGGTGCAAAAATCCAATCTATTACTGCAGGTGCAAAATTTAGAGTTGAAGAGTAAAATTTTTTGCTCTGCTTGTGTGGGTGGATTTCTGTCCTCCCCAGTGGGTCTCTCCTTCAACATCAAATCTGTGAAATGCAACATCCCTGCAGGACCCCACTGCAGTCTTACAGTACTGAAAGGGAGCTTATACAAAAGAGGGAGAGCAACTTTTTACCACAGGCAGATAGTGATAGGACAAGGGGAAAAGGCATAAAAAAGGCATTGGAAAGATTGCTCAGGTGTGGTGTACGGGGCAGTGAGGGAAGGATGTTTAACTGGTCTATCTGGCTGCACACGTGGGCTCCAGTAACTAAAGAGACAGCAAATTTGGAGCTTTTTCCAAATTATAATCTTTTTTTTCAGCTGTTAACAGTCTGAAAGGAAAAAGAGAAGGAAAAAGATAAGGGATAAGGTGCTAATGTTGTGTTTAAAGAACTGGAAGTAAACAGGTGGTAGTGTTTGTCTCAAACTTCATCAACTGTAACATTAGGGCTCTGCTCTGAGGTGCAGATGTTAAAAACATCTGTGCATCTCAGGCTGCCCAGAAACCTGAGCAGGGAAAATTTCCAGATATTGCAGTTTCCCAAAGCTTGCCAAGACCAGGAACCAAACACACCAGCCTAATGGCACCCTGCTAAGCTTGATTTCTGGCTGCTGCCAGTCCTGCTGTGTTCACTGCTCTCCTGCAGTCTCATCACATTTCCTGGATCCCCCCTCCCCAAAACTGTGGCACTGGAAAAAAAGAAAGCATGCAAACCAGAAGCACCAAAGTAGCAGCTAAAATTCTAGCTCTCCAAACAGAGGAGAAAACCTGAATAAAACAGTAGCAAATGCATTACAAAACCCAAGTAGATCTTAATTTTCTTATTTTTAAGCTTCTGACTTTTTAAGTGTATTTGACTGACCTTGCTGTTAGGATTTATAAACTTAAGTATATTAGTCTTTTCATTTATGCTAACAGATCATTGTCTGTGGAAAAAACATCCTCTAACCACAGGCATCATGGGCATAACAATTAAAAATAAACAACACCCATTACAGGCCCCAGAGCTCACAGCAGGGCAGAACTGAGCTCCACTCCAAAAGATGCAGAGAGATGTGGGAGCAGGGTAAGAGGGCTTATTAGTGTTCCTGTGAATATTTATGGAAAAGTAGGAAGATAGTAAGTCCAGTGGAAATCGATAGGGGTTTTCTCCAGCAGTTCCAGCAATGTCTGTATCCATGGGATTCCCTGTGGATTCGCCCTCCTGCAACTCTGCCAGCTGCTGCAGGGCTTGGAACCCCCATCGCTCCAGGTAGCTCTGCCTCCTTCTTCCCTGGGGCACCAACTAAAAGCTTCTCCCACGCCTTTTCCACAGCCTCTGGAGACAACTTACAGCCAGCTGTTACCGGCCTTGTGCTGGAGGCACTGGAAAAGGAAATTTTATGTATTTCACGCTGAAGTGCTGGAGTCTGTATTTCCTTTGTTCCCGTGCTGTAGCTCAAGGCATGATGCTGTGGTGGAAGACCCAGCTGGGTGAGTCAGCCGCTCTGAGCACTGGGGATATGGCGGTTTCCCCAGCAACGGGAGATGGGAGAAGAAGAAGAAAAAACCCTTCGGAAGTGCTTTTTCCCTGTAAACATATTTTCACTCTTGCTCTTCTTAGCAGCCTGAGTGCAAATCTGCACACAGACACCACACTCCTGCCCCATGGAAGAAAGGCTTGATTTGCTTATCTCTGTGTTGCTTTCTTAAAGTTTTTTATTATTTTTGAAGGTGGAATGAAAAGCAGGAATTGGCATGATCAAAACTGAGCAATCTAAGATGTCCACATATGTCTTTTAAGTAGGGAAAGTAAGAGATTTTTCAATTGTTTTTTGATCAAAGGGTAGCTATTAGCAATCCCTATCACAATGCTACAAAGATTAATTTCATCACAGGTCCTGAATTGGGACTCTAGCAGAGTGGTGAGTTACACAAAAATCAGCAAGGAGAATCACCAGCTATCTAGTGAATTTTGTATTTGGGGAACATCCCTCTCTAGCCTCAGGGGCTTAGCGACCTATCACTGCCTGCTCCAGAAGATTTAGAAATGCTGGTGGATACTGCCTTGTTTTCCTCTTTCTGCTCTTCTCTTCTGCCCCAGGAGGAAAACTGCATCTGAAACTGCTTTCTGTCTGCATTAGAATCGACATCCCTCGGTTATCCTCACTGCATCTAAAAATAGCACAGGGAAATCCGCCTGAGATCAAAGCGATTCATTTACAAAGCACTTCGTGAGGACAGAGCTCCGCGATTCTCATTCCCGTCACATCCGCATTGGTTGGATGGCAGGAATAGCACCAGCGCTTTGAAAATGCAGGGATGGCTCCCTGCCTCGCCCCCGCCTCACCCCGCAGGCTCCGAGGAAAAACAAGCGGGAGGAAAATGATTAGATTGGTGCTGGTGGGGATAAGGAGAAACGGGTTTTCTCTGCACGTGTTGCAGATAATGCTCCCCTTTGTGCTGGGCTTCAGCAGCCCTGTGAAAGGTGGAATAGGAGTGGAAAGACCAAAAAGAAGAGGTACAGCCTCAGCACCTACACAGAGGAGGATCCTGACACCTGAAACATGCCAAAGGAGCCCAGAGCCACTGAGTGCATGAAATCAGAAATAAGGGGTGAACCTGCTCCTTCTGCAGCAGCCAGCCTGCCCTGGGAGGTGGTGCAGGACCCATCCATGCTGCAGGAGGATGCTGCAGAGCTTTTCTTGGAGATCTTCATGCAAACCCCCACTCTGAAGGCTTAATTATGGATGCTGATTAATTGAGCAATGGATGAGCAATGGAGTTACGTTATTTTGCATTCAGGATAGCTAACCCTGTGCTTTTAATGAAAATCTCAGGATGATTTGGCAATTTGCACAGTAGAACATGATACTGGGTTATGCCCCAAGAACATTTCTTCTTTTTCTTTCTTTTACACACTGCAGAAGAAAAGAATTAATTATAGTAGGTCAGTCACTTTTAGAGGCTCAGAAAGCAGAAGGCAAAGTAGAACAGTTGCTGCTCCTTCTCACATTAAAAAGTAAAAGCATCATTTTTAGCCAGTTCCATGATTTCTGAACACTCAAGGGGCAGCATTACCTGAAGGTTTGGTCTGTAGTTCCCTCAAAGTGCATTGCAGTATTTTCATCCACGCAAGGCTTCTTCCAAGGAGCAGCTTCAGGCAGCTGTGGCTCAAGACATGAGGCACAGTAGCATCACTGCCCTCCCTCCTGATAGGCTGCCTGGGCTCACAGGTGTATGCAGCATCCCTGTCCTCTGCTAAGCATCTCTTCTTGGCTGATCATACACAAGGCTTGTGCTTCTGTTACAGCATCTTGCCAGAATACTCTCTGCCAGTTGGATTTCAGGGAGCTGGACAGGACATGCATTAAGTAAAGACAGTCTTTGCCATTAATGACTTACACAGGTCTATATTGATTTTTGACTGTCAAATACAGTTATTGGGATAGTTCATCATAAAGCTGAAATAAAAATTACCTGAGGTTTTTTAGTTTTGCCAACAACATAGAATGTAGAATATCCTGAGCTGGAAGGGACCCACAAGGATCATCAAGTCCAACATAATAATTCAGATGGGCAAAATATTCAATGAACTGTTTCCTTATCAAATATAGCTCTTTTTTTTTTTTTTTTTTTCATGATTTACATCCTGGAATTCTACTATCCATAAATATAACAAGTAAATTCCCAGTTCACATTAAAATAGTGTAGCCAAATCTATCCTTGCAAATCCTTCAGATATCTACCCTGGTGCCTGCTGAGTCCCATAAGCCACTGTGTGTGTCTCCAGCCTTCAGCTGGACTGCACAGCAGAGACAGTGATGCTTGGCCGGACAGCCTCAGCCCTCAAGGATTTCAAGACAACCAAGACAACACTTCTCAGACACATCCATTAATCCATGTGTCACCCCCATATCCCCATTCACATGTTCTACCCTGCCTAATGTCCCTGACAACTGTGTTCTCAATGTTTCCCTTTCACAAGGAGTGGAAAGACAATGAATAATTATTCATGAGTGGTTTTGCAATATTCCTTCAAGTGACTGCAAATCACTGGTCCTTACCACAAAAATCCCAAAATCTTAAAAATAGATATTTCAGCATAAAAAGAAAACATCACTGTCCCAGTTTTCTTTTTTTTCAGATGCTTGAGGGGATCAACGTTTTACTGAGGAAGCTGCTACTCACTGGAAGAATTGTAATGACAAGTCCACTGCAATGCCCAGCAGCACCCCATGCACTGTTGGCAGAGACATTAACCTACAACATTATTTACATGTCAGAATCTCATCATAGAGAAAGAAATTACAGCAGACTGATCAGGAAACAGGTCTGAGCTGCTGACTCCAAATACTAATCCGTCCCTGTGAAAAGCAAAGCTGCAGCCATAGCAAAGGGATTTGGGGAAAAAAATTCTGGATATTGAGGAAGGTCGAAGTGCTCTGGTACAGCTCAGCACTTCCAGCTCCTGGCAGAATGGGAACTCCTGAGGCTTCCTGGAGCTGCACAAGCAGATTTGGCAGAGACCTCTCTACCTGCAGTCCCATTTCTGCTTCAAAACACAAATAGGAGAGTTTGCTGCCTGACCACTGTCCCAGGGACAGGCTCTGGTTTGAGGCTGAATGCAAGAATTCCATGTCACAGTCATTGGCTTTTTTATGTGAGCTTTGTCAAGGGAAGTCTGGAAAAGAAGGAGGGAGATCCTGTGCTTAAAGGCTGGGATGTGGACAGGCTGTGTCACTGGTGAGGCAGGGCTTTGAGTGTGAGGCAGAGCTCAGGAAATAACCACAGGCATTCAGCTCCCACTGCCCCAAACTCCCTCTCTCATTGCCTTTTATAGTTTAACATATTTTTATATAGATTATTGCCTAACTGTTTGAGATATCTGAGAGATCACACTTAAGGAAAACCCTTTAAGTAAATATTTCCTCCTATATAATTTTCATGGCAATGAAGCAGATAGTCCAACTACTTAAATGAAAATGTGAAGTTTATTTTTAGACAGCCTAAGCTGTTGTTGGTTTGTAATTAAAACATCAGTGAAGAACTGTGGGAAGGACTGGTGACTGAGTCACTGCTTAAAAAGGCTGAAAAAAGTTTAGGCATTTTTTTCAGAGCTTTCTCTATTAGCACTGCAAATGCCACATACTTTCATAGCTTTGGCACTGAGATTGTGGCACGTCCCAGAGCAGACCTTAGGTGCGCTGGCTGCAAACTGCATTTCAATTGCAAAGAGTGTGTGCAAACAAGCTGTAATTGAGAATGTCAGAGACTCCCAGCTGACTTAAATAAACCATCATCTGACTAGAAACCCAGCACATCCCTCATCCGCCATAAAAACTGTCAGGATGGCACAGGATCCTCCACAAACTGCAATCACTAGGTCAGGCAAACACCAGGAACCCCCCCAGCTCTTCGTTAGGTGTTGGGAGGAGCTGGGGGCACAGAAGGGATGGTCTGCACAGCTGTTGGCAGACTGGCTGGAGAGGCATTTGTGTCTGCTCATGTAGATGTGGTTATTCTACACACCAAGTGATTCTTGATTTCTCTTGTCTTCCACAGGGATGGAGATGGGGGCACAATAAATTTGCCACGCGACTGTAGACGGAAGCCTCAGCTTTTGTATCTGAGCTGACCTCACAGGGTATGGAATACCCCTTTGGGTCAGCTACTTGGGCCCCCTCCCAGGATCTTACCCTCAACTAAGGAAGGAATGTTGCAGTGCTGATGCTGTGCTCAGCAGGAGCCAAAACACCAGTGTGTTATCAACACATTTCTAGCCACCAGTGCAAAGCACAGCACTGTGAGGGCTGCTGTGGGGAAATGAACTCCAGCTCAGCCAGACCCAATACAGCTGCCTTTCATAAATAAAATGCTAAAGGTTTGGGGAAAATCAATGCTAATAAGAACAAAATTATATGAACATTTAACTGGAGCAAAGGGGTATTTTTGCCTTTGATTAAGTAATTACCAACTCCCTTGCAGTATCAAATATTTCTCTCTGAAATTCTTCATAGACAGTAGTGTGCCTTGAATTGCATGCACAAAAATCACTGTTCCCTCAACAAAAGAAAACCAATCCATAATACACCTTTGTGATTGCACTTTTGTTTGCTTTGGCATTTCTGTACCTAATCAGAACAGGATCATTCCTTTGCTAAATTGTGTCTGGGACAAAATAGCAAAACACAGCAAAGGAGGGAATCAATAGTAGGCTTGGAATTTAGGATTAGTCAGTACCCTAAACCTGAGGAAGCCCTTGATGACTGTCCTTTAAAGAGCATAGAATTAAATGCATCTTAACCATTCCTGAATCATCTAATCTGTATTAAAATAAAACAAAAACAGAAGCTGAAGAAAATCAAACTTTGCAGCCTGAGCGTGGCAGCTGCAGCCTTGCTGGCCCTACATGACCCTTACTTGCTGGAGACAAATCACGGGCCCACTAACATCTCCCCACAGGAAAAGGATAGAGATGTGCTCCTGCCTCACATCCCTGATGGCAGAGGAGCAGAGGAGTTCGGGTCTGTTCCTGTCAGAACTATGCCTTTCTTTTGCTTTCAAGAATTAATATATCAATAACTAAAAAAAACTGGGTCTTAGCCCTGGCAGCACCTCCGAGGTGCCAAAGAGTCTCTTCATGCTGACACAGCTTTGGTCCAGCATTTCAACCAAGATTGTATTGACCCTCCTCTGCCTGGGCATGAACCACTGACTTACAGACTGTCAGCAGAGTGGTCACATTTCAGACCTATCAGCAATACCCGATAGGAAATGGCTGCCCACCATGCATTGTTAAAGCAGCTCCCTTCAATATTAAATGAAGATCAGCCAGGTACACCATATTAAAAGCTCATTTCCTCCAAACCTACTACAAATGCCAGACCTACACTGCCATTCACCTTTTCAGTTGGAGCAGGCACATCCAGAATCCAAGGGGACAACTTGCACATGCCACAGCCACACCACTGCCTTACCATGGCACTGCACCCTTTGATGTGCTGATTGCAGCCAGTCAGCTCCTTGCACCGTCTTATGTGACTTTTTGGAACAGGAGAGGGAAATTGCCTATAGAAAAACTGAGATCCACTGCAAAGCCCTGGGCCACTAACAGCTGCTCCAAGCTGTGTTCCAAGCTTAAAACTTCACTTGTACACACGGAGAAAGGGCTGCAAAGATCTGTCTCCAGAGGCATCGCGGTAGGGAACCCACATGTAAATGTCTGGGTTGTTGCACAGTTGCTTCTTCCTTCTGTGCAGCCAGCACAAGAAGAGGGGACTCAGCTGCTGCCACCTCTCCTCCCACTGTGGCATTCCCTCTGCTGGCTCCAGCTGCTCCCAGCCACCCTCCACACAAGCAAAGGTTTGTGACAAAACACTGCACCCTGTGTAATGATCCCCAGGAACCTGGCAGCCCCTCCAGGGCTTTGGAGCAGGATTTTAAGTCCTGTTTCTTACAGCCATTAACGTGCAGCACAGATTCAAGCTTCTATGCACCCCTTGTCCTTCCTCTCTGTCCGCCCACACACTCCCATGACAGATCAATTACACGCTCCTGCTCACACCTGTGTTTTGCAGAGCTCCCTGCAAAAGCAGATTTTATCAGGGCTGTTTGCTGTCACTAGCATTATATAGCAAGAGGATAAACACCACATGTAGAACTTCTGTGGGTAAACCGCAGAACAAGATTATCGGTATTATCTTCACGTAATTGTGATTCCCGAATGTACCAATCTCCAGTTTAAAAATAAACCGCAGGATCAAAATAGAATTTGGCAACAAGTTTCGGTTAAAAACTGGTATTTTTAAATGGTGGGGGGAAAAAAAAAGCTGTGAAAACTTTATTTTCCTTTACTAAGAAAAGAACTCAAATTAGAGGAGATGTAGCTTGAGCACCAGTGGGCTGTATAGCACAGTGATCAGCACGTTAACACACCAGTGGTGAATGGCTGTGCCTGCACCAGCAGGGCACTCTCCTGCCCATGTTTTCCAGGATGGATTGTGATAAAATGAAGTTGGTGAAAAGACCCCCACTGGCACCAAAAGCTTGGTTACGTGGTCCTAAGAGCAGTCAGACTTCAATTATGAACACCAATATGTCGCAATTAAATAAAAAAAATTGTATACAAGACAATGCATGTTGTTTTAATCCAGAAAGAATCTTCATTAACTCTCAAGACAAAATATGTGCAATTTGTATGTCTAGCTTTAACCTAAGCAGAATCTTTATTAACCATTTCTATCCCTGATCACTCAGTGATCCTTAGCAGAGCTGTTGGGCTGGCAGCCAAGTGAAAATTCACATTCGTAAGTGCTCTGTCCCACTTAAAATTGCCTGGTGGCAATGCCAGCAAGTCTCTGTAGGTGTCAAAGCCACGTGTCCAATTATAACTCCCCAACAATCACAGCGAGGAACAGGCAGATGGCTATCATATGCTTAAAGTATCATCTCTCCAGTAAAACACCATTTGTTTGCCCTGTCAAATTAAATATTTTCCTGTTTGATTTTTTTTGTGGAAGAGCGAATTAGGAAAACCTGCCGGTGCTGCAGAAACGTTCTGCGGGGCCTTGGCAGGGTCCCCGCCGCCACAGCCGGGGTGGCTCGGGGGGTCCCACTGCCCAGATGCTGATCAGCAGCATCTGGCCTTCTGGCAACACATTTGGGCACGCCGGCTGGCAGCTGTGAATTCACCCGAGGGGAGATCTGGGCCCTGAATGTGACAGTGGGATTGTCCTAACCTGACACATCCCTTTGACAGAGCAGCCTGCACGAGGGGTATTATTTCCTTTCCAGTGTCAGGGCTCATGCAGTTTCAGTCTGCCACCTCCACAAAGGGGGCTTAAAATAAAACCACAGTAGATATTCCTTTATGATTAGAGCTAAAATTGTGAGTCCAGACTGAAGCGGGCTTGCCTGGGAATTCAGAACAGCTCTTCCTTCCTCTCTATCACTTGACAGGAAAAGCCTCATAATTAGAGATTGAGAGGGAAAAAAAATTTTCAATACCTGAAATATTTCAGTGGAATCTGAACTCAACTGGAATAAGTAGCTGTGGCCAAACCCTGGCCAAGAAGTAGCTTGTTTAACTAGGATTCCTAAATCTACTGCCCTAACAACTGCGTATTCTCAGCGGATAAAGCAGTTACAGCACCGAGCACTGTGCACATGTGGCTATCCAGAAATTTTGGGCTGGAGTCTCCCCGCTTGTGGGGAATGAAAGACTGAGATCTGTGTAGCTCCGAGAAACTCGAGGAGGCAAAGTTCATCCTTCCCAGCTAGATCTAATGGAAGCAGCTGCCACGCTCAACCAATCTGTGTCCTGAAATACTGCAAAGATGGCACTCCAAATCCCATTTTAAACACATACACAAAATATTGCAACTATAATGAGCCACATAAGAAAATGTGATATTAAAAAAAAGTCTGTCCTCTCTCTCTTTTAGGCATGCAGTACATGATTATGAGAAGTTATGCCTACAAAATTGATTGAATAAATGAACACGTATTGGAAATTTTTTAGAAGTGCCTAGTTAGAGGAATTTCTTCACAAGAAACTACTTAATCATTTTTCCTTTCACACATCTGTTAAATTGGCAATGTAGTCCAAACAGAAATCACTTTGCTGCAGTTCAGAGTTACTCAGTTTTAATGAGTTTCTGAAGGAATACAGATGGATTTTGCTGCCAACCACCATTCAGCCTAATACCACCATGGAAACATCAAACTGAGGGACTCAGCATGTCCCTGCTGTCAGACTGCTATGTGATAAAGCTAGCACTCACAAAAGGGAACAAGAGGCACCAAGGATAGACAAGGGAAGGAAATCCAGCACTGAGATCCAGACCTACTTTCTCAGCTGAGTTGACTGAATAATTTTTTGCTTATTTGAGAACATGAACATGCAGTTATATGCTCCCTTCAGAATAAAAAAAAAAACATGCTTTGTTCAGACAAGAATAAAAGCCAAAGCCAGAGATCGTTTACAACCTATATTATTCTATGGTCCTAAGGAACTAAAGAATTAAATTGTAAGTAACTACTATTTACAGGAAAGAAGAAAAGACTCACTGGACTGCAACTTGATAGGACAAAATACCCAGCTTTTAACAGCCCTGTGACAAAATCTGGTGCTCAGACAGTGGGTGGTTGCCCCAATAACACTATACCATGAAAGACATCATGGGCACAATAGCAATGCCCCTCCCTGTGAGAAATAAAATGGCTTAAAACTATTTTGGGGACCTTAAAAAGCCAAGCCACAGAATAGATTTCTCCTCATCCACTAGAAAGACAAGATATGGCAGCAAAAGCTCTGTGACAGACAGAGGTCCCAGTGTCAGGTCTGCAACTGAAGGCACACAGTAGGCAGGGCTGCAAAGCATTGGCAGCCTCATAAACTCACAAGGTGGTCTCTTCCTCTGCATGTCCTCACATATTAATTGTTTCTTTATAATCAGCAAAACAGTTAAGGAGCGTCAAAAAAAGATCTAGAGCAGTTAAATATGGGATATGAAAATTCCTATCAGTGTAACCCCATTCAAAAAAGAACTCACCCTTTTGAGGATGAGATGCAGAGACAATATCAAAATATAACCAAGAGAAAGACTCTTCCTGTTACAACCAATGCTCTACCCCTCACCCCTTTGCCATCTCTGAAAAAAAACCCTGGCTAAATCAGTGGTGAATTTGTAATTGAAAATGAGGGTTCCCCTTAGTCTTTAATATTTGTGCATTCAAATCCCTACTTTAATCTTTAATGGAGACTTGCTATTTCCTCTCTTTCAAAGGCTCCCATTGAAACACCAGCTTACTTTTAAAAAAATGGGAAGAGAAATCAACAGGATGCAGTAATTATGAGAGAATTGCAGGTTTACATTTCAAATCTCTAAGACAAAATGGAAGAATAAAGACGAAATTAACGGAGTGATTTCCCAAGCTCAACAATCATTAGATAATTATATCTAATAGAGAGAGCTATCCACTGATTTCTCCACAACTGGAAAGTCATTAAAGAGAAGAGACTTGAGATAATCAACTAAAAGTCTTTAGTTGGATTTTGAAAGTTCAGAGGAGAAAATATGCTGATTTTTTTGAGTCTTCAGATGAATTTCAGAGAGTCCTCTCCTACCAGTGAAAGCCGCAAAACGAAGACAGAAAACAAACATGTAAACTAGAGGACAGAGAGATGCTAAATTTCTTCAGAAATGGCTGCAAAACAGAGCTGCCTCATCTCAGGCTTTGAACACAAAGCTCCCATAATACCTCCCCCTTACCTTCCCCTCCAGTGCCCGCATCACACAGGCTGGATGCAGGTGCCAGTCTGGGGAGCACACACTCAAGCAACAGGGATATGCCCCCTCTGATCCCTCAAGAAAGAACATTCTCCAGGTGCAGAGATGCACTGAGGAGCCATGAACCTCAGGAAATAATGTCTTGAACTGGAAGGAGCATTTTTCAGGTATGGTCCCATCTCAAGACCT
>JAYRBT010000156.1:385556-437462 GCA_036023395.1 Myiotriccus ornatus | reverse complement strand
GAGGAGCCATGAACCTCAGGAAATAATGTCTTGAACTGGAAGGAGCATTTTTCAGGTATGGTCCCATCTCAAGACCTGAGACCCAGCTCTCGCCAAGCCCAATACTGTGCACACCCCGGTGTCAAAAATCTCATGTTTCAGCCATGAGAACAACACAGTCATGGTCTAGTCACGAGACTATGACTGCAGAGCATGTTTGGCATCTTCACATACAATGTTTGAGGTCTGCCCTTTATCCAGAGGAGCCCTTGCCAGTGCTGGATGAAAAGCACTTCTCTGGAAGAAAACAATGACACCAGCACAGCTCAGCCTTACAAAATACACTTGCAAGACATGAATGAGATGATCAAGCACTGTGATAAACCTCATTAATTCTGGTCAGTTGGTCGAATGCATTTAAAGAGTATTATTTGGTTAAAAAGGAACACCGGATTTGGTCAGTTGCTGTCCATGGGGGAGGCAACTGCAAAATTTACTGCTGTTTAAGTCACTTTTCATTAGGGATCTCAATTAGCTGATTTGTGAGAACAATTACAGTACAACTGCTGAAATCAATAAGCACATTTCAGAGCAGACAGATAGATTGTATTTTCTTGCCTAGCTTCCACTTATGGAGGCCAAATAAGGCTATCACTGGAAAATTTTATAAAGCCTCAAAGCATCATAGTTAGAATCCAGTTAGAAGCTAAAATTCTTCCTTTCATTTATCCTCTTGCCTTACCACAGTGGTACATTTCTCAGCATCTTGTAAAGCGTTACCATCAAATGAAACGGGTTTAAGAGACTCTGATTAAACCCATTCATCTCAGATGAGATGGAATATTATTAAAGTAAAATCCTAGGAACAATATAGTTATGGAAGGTAATGCATATCAGGCAAAAATTAGGATCTGTACACAGCAATCTGAAAAGTCTCAGGACACACCTGGCAAGTGCCCACTTCTATAGGGTTTAATTCATTAGAGCAAGGAGAAGAAAAGCAAGGAAATAATAAGTATACCAAACAAGATCTTCCTCATCATCCTCAAACTATGAAGAATATACCATAATTCAGGGATAAATCTCATGTTTTTCATGACTGCAATTTTTCCCTGGAAAAGAGAGGTCCTGGGACTTCTGGCTGACTGTGGTACGGAGGTTAAACTACCTCTTGGTAACCTGAATGTGCAGTGCTAGAACAGTGGAAGCAGCCAACTACTACAGGGGGAAGATGTGCACAACTTGGATTTTACTTTTGTAAGGTAATATTCACAGTCAATTATGTTAATATATTCAGAAAGTCTAGGAAGGAGTGGGTCATTACTAGTCAGTCCCTGTGTGAATACAGTATCTATACAGAGTATTAGCATGACTTGGTTTTAATTCTCTATTTATATGTGAAGTAATATACATGTCAGTATAATTCCTTACATTTGGAATAACTATTCTAGACAGCCAGTTTGGGTGGGGATACTTGCAGTTGGCAGCTCTGAAGTCATTGCAACACTGCTTCAGGCAGAGCCTTTTGCAGCCCAAGTATATTACTGTAAATGGCACTTTTCCTAGAACAGCTGCCTTGACTTCTGCGTTGTCAAAAAATGTTGAAGGTGGGATAGGATATGCTTTTCAAAGCATAAAGATCATTCTAGCTATAAATGTTCAGCAACCACGAGATGAATTCATGAATGAAAGGTCATTTCTGCATCCAGGGCTGTATTTCCAGGAAACTACCACTTAGTATGGTGTGCATTTAGGCACTCAGCCAGCTCCTTGAGCAAACTCCTACCTCCAGGTTTGCTAACCCATGGTACCATTCATGGGCTTCACTGAAGAGTAGATTTACATGATCTGAACTTTAAAGAGTGATGTTGAAACTGTCACCTGAAGAATATGGGGTTGTGGTATGGGCTGGAAATGATACAGGAGGAGAAAAACCACAGTCATCTAACTATCCCTCCCAAACTGGGTGACAAAGCTTCCCCTAAAAGGCCTTGCAGCCCTTCAACCCTCCTCTGTCAGGCTCTGACTGCTGTTTTGCTGAACCCTGCAGCAACATGTAGGTCCATGATGCACCTTTATCATCATTTGTGTCAGAGCCAAAGCTAACTGTACTCAGAGAATAGGTTTGCATGGCTCTTACGCGGCCTTCGGGGTCACATCTCAGGGATCTGGAGGACCAGTGCAGTCCACCCTGCCCCTTCCCAGGTGAGAAAAGTGTGAAGCCACTCAAAGCTGTGTTCACTGATGCCAAGCAAACCACAAAGGCACACTGGCCAGAAGTTCATCACAGCGTGACCTCTGTTCACATCTTCTCCCTGCCTCAGCATGGGAAGTCAAGCATGGATTAGAGCCAGCTTAACTGCTAAAGGAAAGTGAATAATTCACCAGCTCAACTCTGCCCAGCCAAGCAAGCCCGAATCTGCCTTCATGCAAGACACCAACGAGAATCGAGCCGTGGTATTTATGTAAAAGCGCCATAAGCTACTGAAGTTTTCCTCAATTTTGTTATTAATAAGGGAGGAAAAGCCCACAGAGCTCTCATCTGGTACAATGATAAAATCTGGAAACTATGAGGTCAATTAAAGCAATGTAAATTCAAGAGCTTCTGGTGAGAACCCTAGCCTGGCAAATACAAACAGCTTCCAAGCTCAGAATTTCCTTCAAAAGGAATACTTTAGTAAGGCTGAGATATTCAATTAGGCTGAAAATTTAGGAAGACAAGAACTGCTTGGAAGCAGCCCAGTCTGCAGAGTATCCACAGCACAGGAGAAGGAGGGGCTTCTCAGCCCCTGAAAGGGGACGGGTCACACCACAGCCACAGCATTTACTCGTGGCATCCTCCAGGCAGGTATTTTTACATGGCTTCATCACTGCAGCATCTCAGCATGCCGAGTGGTTTTCAAGGAGAAACACCACCACACACACTCTCCTCTTGTCCCTGACTTGGGGAAGGGGGGGTTGGGTGCTTTTCTTGGTGTGTGCTGACCTGTTCTCTATCTTTGTTTTTGCTGTGCTTGGGGGACACAGGGCAGGAGCTGAGGCATAACAGGCATGGAGAGAAGAGACAACCTCACTGCAGGAAAGTGAAATCAGAGATGTCAGGTTTGTATTTAGCTCTGAAACCCTCAAGGCATCTGAAGAAGCTTTTAATTCTTGATTAATTTCCTGAGGATACTAAATTTAAGCAGTTGCTGTAGCCCTTCATGAATCAAGATCCCCATTCTTGGCAATAGGAATGACCAGATGCAGACACCCAAAGTTAGAGGAGTTTCAAGTTAAATCAGCACTTGAAGCTTAAACCTTTTTTCTTGCAACGAAAGCAGGGAAAACATTTTCTGTGAGACAACTACAGACTTACATTACATAAAAACTGAAGTGCCTTTCCTGCCTTGGTCTCTGAGTGCCCTCCTGCATCACCAATGAAAATGGGGGGAAAAAAAAAAAAAAAGGAGTGCACCAAGAAAAGCACAAGAGAAAGTAGAACAGGCATTAAACAACAGATTCACTCTACTGGCACTGTTTCAGCAGAAAGATATACCCTACAGACAAAAAGCCATGTCCTATTTGCAGAACACAGCTAAAAGGTGTTTATTTATTTTCCTTTGTTCTGTTCTTCATCTGCCCCTGAGGCAATCAATGCATGTTCTGAAAAACAATTTTATTCATTGCCCAAATAGCTATGTATGAGCATATACTCGTGGTACTCCATTTTCCTGCAAAATATAAATTTGCTGAACCAAATTTTGATCTATTTTTACCTAATCAGTCAAGCATGTGTGTAACACTAAGAGAGCTACATCCATCTCTTTTTATAAATGGCAAGGCCGTCTCTTTCCCAATCTGAGACTGAGCAGACATATTTTAAAATAAAGCCTGCAAGACCCTATTTTTATTCCCCATGATTTCTCACAGGACATCTTAGTGCCCAAAGTGGCTTTCAAATATGGGATAAGATTTTCCTATCTACCACTCTTTTTTACTATTAAAGGAACTACTGGTAGAGTCCCACTCTGCACAGGTCTTAAAGGCAGATGGATTTGCTCGCGTGGTACATCTGTACCTGAAGTCATCTTGTTCCTGCTGTTGCTGATTGCTTATGAGACTTGTGGAACAAAGCTGTAGGAAAGAGGCCTTCACTGACTCTTACAGTGAGCAATAATAACCTTAACCACTCCATGACTACTTTTTTCTGACTTTGACATCACACTGTGGTCATGTCTGCAGCTGCCTACAAGGAAAGGTCTCAGAGCCCACCAAGGACCTCTGATGACTCAGTTTAGGAGCACCTGCCCAAGTTCTAGCTCGTGATGCTCCAATTCTCCATGGCACTGCTGCCCACAGAGAGGTCAAATGCTGTTGGGGAAAGAGACACCCTGGTGCTGCAGTCAGACAGACCTTGATGAACACAGCATTTGCTGAAACGACTCTTTTTACCTCCTTCAAGCATCTAGTCTGGCCCAGAGCCCACCAGGGGTGGTGGTCAGTAAGAATGCTGGTCTCTCAGCTCTATGGGCAAAGCAGTCCTAAGGCTTCAGGACAGTCACTGCAGTGGAACAGGGACAGGCAAAAAGTAATTGCTGCTTGAGTTGCACTGACCACCCCTAAAACTATGACTGTAACCATGTTCTGTGTAGAGCAGTGAACTGTTATACAGCATGGAGTGATCAGCTTTAATCTGTAAGTTAAAGCATGAGGGCACCAGCCAGAGTAATGGTTTTCTAAGTGGGAACCGAAACAAAAATGCTAGTTTCTTAATACATGCCAAGAGAGGGGTGAAAAAAGAAGGCATTTCAATAATTATATAGACACATCCATTTCTTCATGCTCAGACAAGACTCTTCTAGTTTTGTTCTAGACCTAATTAGATTTTAAATGAGATTCCAGCACCTATAATAGCTTATTCTGATTGTTCTTTTATATCATGCAGGTACTGAATATTCATTGTGTTCATATGATTAAGTATCAAATCAATAGGTATGACTAGTGGACCTGTTAGAATTTATGCTTTGCTTTATAAATACAAAGAAGTCCTATCTGATGTAGACCTCAGCCTCCCTCTTTGAAGAGTTGCTGTGACTGACATGGCTGGTAATCACAAAGAAAATGGGTGAGAATGAGTAATTTAATGAAATTGCTGCATTTGTGATTAAAGTAACCAAAAGGGACTGCTACAATATGGGATGAGTTTCCAAGGCTTTATCATGGAAAAAGAACAATGTGACTTGAAAAAAAATGCAAAGGGTCACTGCTCCCAAAGCAGCAAATTCTGGAAAGGACCACAGCTGTTTGTCTGATACAGCTCCAAGTGAGCAGTGCTTATGAAAAACAAGTCTACAAAGGAGAAAAAGAATATTTTTCCAAGTGCAAATCACACATTCTTACCTATGAAAGGCAAAGAAAAATTTCACAATGTCTTCTTAGGGAGAATAGTCTACCAATTCAGCAAGGTGAAAGAAGGGAACCTGTGGTGGTATTTCTATTCAAGCTCACTGCAAAAATAAATATTTTTTCATTTCTGTGGCTCGCATAAGAGTCACTGGCTCTCACAGAAGACCTTTCCCATCAGAAGCACAAGCAACCCCCTGTAAGCCAGTGCCACTCACTGGTCCTTGCCTGACCTGCAGGTCTCCACCACTGACATCACTTCATCTGTCCATGACCAAAATCATAGCACTAAAAGAGGGAACACTCCAGATCAAAAACATTTCTAACCTTACACCACGATGAAACAATTTCCTGAAGCCATGAGATGCATGGCTGTCAGCTCAGCTTCTGGGAGCAGCCAGTGTGTGTGTACATCACTCCTAACGGAGCAACAACTCCTCGGCATGTAGGGAATGAAGTCCCTGACAGTAAAACCAGCTTCAGTAACCTGAAAGGCAGAAATTCCAACCATGCCAAATTATTTGGACATGAAAAGAAGGTCATAGTGTACCAATACCCTTGAGGAGGCAGGAGACAAGCCATGCATAGATAGTGTTTGTGCACAGTGAAGGAGGCATCAGCCAGTGCTGCTGCTGTATGGCCTGCAGGCAGCAGGACACCAATGTGGCACCACAGGCTTCCTGCCTGGACTGAAAAACTCTTCAGTCTCCTTCCTACATGACACACAAGTGATCTGCAGCCCCTGTGTTATTACCAGCCCTTTCCTTCACAGATGAACCAGATGCTCCATGGTTAGGAAACGCTGTCTGAACTAGTAAGGCTGTCTTGCAGCAGAGTTAATTAGCTCAGGTTTAGCACCGCTGGCTGTGTTGCCTCCAGCTTCCAATCCAGTCACTTGAATTACACTTTAGATGTGCATTTGTGGTTTAGAAACAAAATGTCGATAGCGATCATTAACACACTGGAATTACTGCTCTTGTTCAGTCAGGAGCTGTCAGCTGAAGGACTGCGCCAAACCAACAAGGGCAGATTTTCTGTTAACCCTGGAGAAGGTACCTGGGGCAAGAAGGAAATACAAGTGTTATATCCACAGTAAACATGACATGATGTAGTTTCCCTGGATTGCTTTTTAATACACATTTTTCGTTGTCCACAAACTATGGCTACAACTTCATTCATTTCTGCTCCCACTGTGGCATCAGTAGTGTAAGAACTTTACTTTTTTCACCCATTTGGAATCCTAGATTTCCCCTGACAATTTTTCATGTCTGTTTTCCTTTGATTAAAATATTATAAATTTTAATTTTAAATACACTTGGAAGCTTTAGCTTCCACTTGGAGTAGTCAAAAATGGTTTCATTTCTTTTTTGCTATGGAACAGAGAGAAAGTGCCCTCCAAGACTTTTGAGAAAGAAATTGTCTTATGTTTGCACAATACCCTGAAGAACTTGGACCTGATCTACAAATCAGATCATTACAGCATGACTCACTGCACAGGAGTAAATGCAATTTAAGGTGGCTTGATTGCGGAAATCAAATTAACATAAGCACTCAGGGTTTTTATTGAATGCCAAAGGACATTCAGGCATCAAGGGAAACACAGTACAGGGAATCTTGTCAAGCACACACTTTAAATCACCTGCAGAAAGTTAACCAAAGTATTACTGCAAACCTGTGCAGAGGATTTATGCAGCCTAAAATGAGACAGGCACCCTAGAGGAAAAGTTCTGGAATACTTTTCATTACTGCATGAACACCAATTGCCACTAAATGTGATACTAAATGCTGTGAGTCAACACTCCCCAGAGCCCCTTATGTCTTGCACTGCTTGGCAGGCACAACCTGTGGTGGATCTAATTCTTGGGTTTCCAATCCTTCTTTCTGCAAGATGAGTAGAGGAACGCACTGTCCCTGATTGCAGCCATTTCTCCTCTTCTAAAGTCAAGATGATGCTATAAATCCCTTTCTTTCTCAGGAAGCTGTCACGCATGAGAGTGACATTCTGAGCAAGCTGCAAGACCCACGAGACACAGCCATGAACCCGTCTCACCCCGTGATCCTGGGAGTATCATGCACAGAATTAAACAGCTTTCTTTAAAATCAGGCACAAAACTTCACAGCAAGCTACCAATGAGTCATCCATACCTATAGTGGAGCTTATTAACTAAGCTTATGTGGCTGCCTGCTTTATTGAAAACCACTACGGCATTTATACATGCTATAAAACCCTCCTTCAAGCACCGTAGCCAAGTCTCTTGGTAACATTTCGTCATGTCCAGGCAAGGTGGACTGTGTGCTGAGGGTGCAGCTGGCTGGCAGCATGTTCCCCTGCAGCTCACCCACACACACAGAGTATCATGAAGCCCAGACATATAAAACTCTGCCTTGATATTTGTTCATGGCTCCCCTTTCCACAGCCCTTAAGAGCCATTGTGGAACTAATAAGACGGAAAGGGGTTGAGCAAGGAAGGATTTCTCCACAAGAATAAAGGACCAAAATAAGGTTCTATTATAATCTGTGATTCTGTGAACTGAGGGAGGAAGTGGCATAAATGTTCGAAACACAAAATTCCCAGATTTTCTGTAGGGAAACACCTCTTCCAAAGGGCCAAACCAGGACAGCCCGAAAAACACAGCCAATCACACAGGATCCCAAACACCCCATTAAAGCAAGGATTCCCAAATATACTTTACTGCTACACTGCTGGTACCTGCAGTAGCAACAGCCTTGCACATGCTCTGGACGACACGGCATCAGGCGCCTGCAGCAGCCTCCTCCCCCGCTTCGCCGGGGCAGGCAGATCACTGCCTGAAGAGGCAGCCCTCATTTGGGCTGTAACATCAGCAGTGTCACTGACAGCAGGACTCGGACACATGCTCATCTCCCACCACACCAGGACCTGGCTGGGACTCACTTTTCCCCAGGGGAGAGAAAAGTGAAAGGAAAACGTGCACCTCTGTAATGCCTGGTAGCTTGTGGGCTTGGTTACTCCCTGGGTGTGACTCCCTACAACACTGCTCTGTGATATTACCGATCTCTGCAAAAGCTGCAGGAAATATCCCTGTCCTGGAAAAAGCCTAAGAGATCAGTCTGCCTCCTGCCCCAAGTCTTGACTAACGTGCTTGGAAATTGCCACTCATTCATTTCGCAGCCCCCATTCCTAGAACTTTTTTCCTTTGATTTTTCCATGGACCCCATGTGGATTTTCACAGCACATTCAGTCCTGCTGTCTCTTCTGTTAGCCCAATCCCATCTCTGGACTGTTCCTCAAACACACTGCCACTTCCAAATGGAGTTTTGATTAACCTGGGATAGAGCAACCCTGGCCATCTGCTGCCCTCAGAAGAGGGATGAGGCACCTCATTCACAAGTGATCAGTTCTCAGTGCCCCCTAAGGAAAAGAAAGGGGTCAAGCCACACAGTCCTTGCTTAGACTTGCCCTGCAGGTTTCACCCCCTCCATCTGCACACTCTTCACAATTTCAGTATTTCTGAAAGATGTCTAGTTCAACCAATTAGTGCAGAATGTGTGGTCTGCTCTCTTTTATATGTTCCAATACAATAGAAAAGCTTTGCTTTTATTGATGAACCTGACACCCCAGGCAGAACAGTAATTATGTTAAAAATCCTGTTGCAACTCCCACTGATGCATCTATTTCTGGAAAATGCTTGGCCTTGTTGCTTAATTCCCTGTCTCCAGATAACTTAGAGTGTGAAATTATAACTACATAAAGTACTTTCAACTAGAGATTTACACTGTGCCTCTCTTTAGATGCTGAAAATCAGTGCAATTTCATTTTCTCCTCAGTTTGTATCAGTGGAGAATCTGGCCTCTTAATACTATGTTAAATTATGCTTTCATCAGCTATTAACTTTCATGCCATATTCAAGTTGCTCCTGCTGTTAAACACCTTGGAGATGCTGATACAATTTGAATCCTGTGAGTCGCCTCTTCTGCAAGGAATGAAAATTGAAAATCAGCTAGAGTAAGATCATGCAAAGAGAGGGTGAGGGATGCAGAAGGACAGAAAGAGAGGTGACAACATTGTTGGAACCATATATAAACAAACAAACAAAAACAAACAAACAAACAAAAAGAGCATTGCCAGCTACCTTAAGAAGCATTAAGCAAGATAGACTGAGGTGGGATTAGATACTGCTAATTTTCCTTCAGACTTCTATGGTCCCATTGTAAATTCAACATGGTCTGGTTTTCACTTTGAGCAATGAAACTATTCAATACACCGAGCCTTGTGGTGAAAGAAGCAGCTTATGCACTTGCATGTTTGTGAGTGAAAGAGTTTCCTTTTAAGCCTGGCAGGGTTTTCTAATTACACTTCCCAAGCGTGTCGTTTGCATGTTTGGGGAAATGAGCACGTAAGGTAGGAGTTTATATTCCCAGAAAAGGCTGAATTTGTTTCCAGCAACCCTGATAATTGCCAGGGTAAAGCTTAATGACATTAGGTCTTGCACAGAGAACACCTGCCTGTCTTTTGCAGTGTTCTAATTATAAATGTGGTATCTCAAGTGATGTTTGCCTCTGTTGTTTATTTCACAGAGTATTTTCCTGAAAAGCTTCCTCATGCTCCCAGCTCTGCTGTTGATCACAGGGTCCTCACCCATGGTGTATCTTTAGTCCATGCTGTTTTGGGGGCAAGCAACTCCACTTCCAGGGGTTTTCCATTCTCAGTCCAAGCTGGAGCCCATGCTGTGGACACAGTGCCAGTGTGCAAGCCATTACACACTGCCCATCTAACCTCTCCCAACAGAGATCACATGCTAAAACCAAAGAAACAGTAGCGTAGCTGGAGCAAGTAGGAATTTCAGTACAAGCAGGGAATCATTGCCAGGATCCCCAAAAATAGCCCAAGAGTCCACCTGACCTCTCTGCAGGTGCTGCTATGTTATCACCCATGTCCTAGCATGGCATCCACGACACAAGATTACCTTTCTGCAAAGCCCAGTGTGCAGGAGCAAGCTCCAGTCTCACCAGCATGCCAGTGTGGCCAAGGTGCAGTACCCGGGCTTTGGGTCCAGTGAAGTTACTCAGGCTCCCTTGAAAGTCAGTCGGAATAAATGTGTGAGCTGAATGTCCCTCCTGAATTCCTAATTTCTTCCTCCAGAGTATTAAGGAAACTATATTTTAGCTAATGCTGGACAAGATGAATCCCAGCCTGTTTTTCCAATGCACCCCAGCTGGAAAAGCGCAACTTTTGAACTCAAGTTTGCTCTTGACCTGCGAGTGCGAAGAGTGTGGTGGCAGAAAGCACATTGACTGAAGAGAGTGACAGCTCCCAAACCACTGCTTTATCCTCTGTGACCTTTGCTTCCTGGAAATCTTCTTTTGGGTCTGAGAACAGCCTTGCTGCTGAGCCATGCCCAGAAATAGGGCACTTATCTCAGCAGGGCTGCTCTCACCTTCTTCTGGAGGTTAGCCACGGGGCCAGCACGGCCTCTCCCTTTTGGTAGGCAAGCTTTCTTATCAAAATTATTCTTTGCCTTAAGAAGTTCCAGAAATTTCATTTCAATGTGATTTTGATGTGGTGCTTTCTCCTTTTTGAGTGTGAAAATTTGATGGGGGTTTTTTGATGGCGCCTCTTCAGCTGAGCTGTGTTGTAGAAGAAAAATAAATAAACCCCGTCTACAAAAACATGCTGCACTCAATTTCCTCCTACTGCAGGTTTTCACCCAGCACATGCACAGTGTGGATACAGGTTAGAGCAGGTGGTGTGGAGGACAGCTGCTTCCTTGGTAGACTTTTGTTTACACATATGCAGTCCTGCTCTTGGGTTAAATCCCCATGTTTCCATTTTGCTTCCCTGAGTAAAGAGAGATAAGAGTACAGCTTCTCTCATCTTCCTTATCTCCTAAGTGTCCTTGCTGAACAGCCTCTCTCTCTCAGCTGGCTTTGGCATTCCGACAGTGGAGGGGCAAGGGGAAGGCATGAGCGTTTGCAGGGCAGAGGGGCTGGATGCTGCCTTCCCACTGAACGCACGGCTATAATTTTCCACATTATGAAAATTGGGTTTGCTCGTTTTTTTAGCTCTCAGTGGTTAGCAGTAAGTCTCACAAATTTAGCAATCTGCTGATTTGGTAGATTTGTATCTGTGTTGGGTTTACAGATTAAGTCCCTGTCATGTGAACCACACTTTGCTACATAAGCAGTAATACAGTAACTGTACAGTGAAAATGCTTTCCTCTGACATGTGAAGTTAATTTATTGGTAGATATCAAAACAAACCACTTTGAAGTAGAAATATTATTGTGCCCTTTGTTACTTTGATGAAGCCTACAATACCATTCCTGTTAACCATCTGTTTAAATCTTAATTAAATGGTGTTGCCACATTAAAAACAATCACATCATCCCCTGTAATACAAAGTTCTGTAGTTGTTCCAAAACAGAAATACTAATCTTTTAAAATTATGTCTCCTCTACCAAAAGGATTTGTTGCAAGTTGTAAATTATTTTTAGTTCTATTTGAGTCTTACCAAGGAAGCACAAACTGTAAGGACTGTTCATGTGTTTCTTATAAAAGATTTCCATCATGCAAAGAGATCTGCAAATATAAATTGCTTTTTCTTTGATGAGTCAGTGATTTCAAATCATTGTAATCTTAGTAGAAGAAACACTTCACAATTGGACCAGACCCTTCAGCCTTTCCCAAATATCAGTCTAATGCCAGAGCAGCATTTTTCATTCCCTCCACTGGCTATTAGAGGAAGATCCTAGAAGTTTGCATCCAATGCCTACTCTCAGTCCTCTTGCTTCATATGCTTAAGTAGCTTCCTCCCACAGGAGTCAAATATGTAGGGACCTCTCCAGCAGAGGCATGCAGGAAGCATTTTGGCTAACTTAAAATAGACTTCAAATCTTTGTGGCTGGAAGTAATTTGATTCTCAGAGCCCAACCTCCTCCTCAGAAACTACAGCACAGAAACCCACAGGAAAGCTTAAAGACACGACTTATCGATTTAAATGTTTCAGACCAGGTTTTATCTGCTTTTCTAAAGTACCCCCAGGCAGAAAGACTACTCTTTTATTTTGCAGTACAAAAAGAAACAGACCCTTCCCGTTCCCATCATTTGTTTCCTGGAAATAACGCCAGCGAGTCACTACCCGTGTCTCCAGGTCACCGGTACCAATGTCCTGTTGGACAATGTCTACTGCTCCTGCTAAGGACCCCAACCTCCAGGTCCAAAGGACTCAGTCCTGTCACACCCACACAAGACTCAGCTTTCACTTTCCAAAATCAGTGACAGCTCCTCACCCCCTTGCTGGTTCCACTTTGCTCCAAGCACAATCCACACTCAAATTCCACAGGTGCCTCCCATTTGGAGTAAGTTTACTTTCTTCTTCTTGCAATAGCAACAGCTATTGCAGTTGCATCCAAGAGCAGCTCCCACATTTGCAGGAGGCAAAGGGAAACCTTGGGATGCTGCAGAGGGAACCTCCTCCTTGGGGACGTGCTACTTATCACGTTCCCATGGCAGCCATTCCCACTGTCCCCATGCAGTTAATGGGAAATGTCTTTACACCATGTCCAATTTTTAGAATCCTTCCTTCTTTGCTCTGCAGCCTTCAAAGTATTCACTGGAAAAACCTTGGTTGGCTCTATCAGTTCTGCAAAACTCTCATCACTAATGCAAACTCTAACAGAGCATCAAAAGCATTTTGGGTATTCCTTCCCCTCTGAAACACCTGCTGTCTCAAGAGATGCCTGTCCTGGCAGCAGGTTTACAGCAAACAAAAGAAGATGACATTTGATAAAGCCTGTAATTAAAGCACGCAACATTTTGACAAAGGATATTGTGATGACCATTGAAATAAATAAGCTCATGGGGAGCTTAAGGAAAATCACGGATTGCATCTCCACTGCACCACTGCTCTGAGTCTGCGGGCTCTGACAAGGCCAATCTTTGCAACTCCCTGCTCTGTCAGAGATCTGTGGGTAGCTATTGCACAGCTTTTAAGGACCAAGAGGGAACAAACACTCAAGGAGACAAAATGGTCCCCAGTCAAACAAGCACAGGGTGGGCACAGCAGAGGGGGCACAGCAGAGCAGCGTGTAGACTCTTAAGTCTACATTCAGTATTTATTTAAAACATTCCTTCTTTTAGCAACTGTATGGAAGCTACAGTGTGAGGGAACTCCTTATATCATGATGGAGAGGTATGGACATACATATGCATAAACAAAATTAAAGCACAGCTACATTCACTACCAGGACAGTGTTGTCAAGATTGGGGATGCTACAGGGACAGCAGAAAAACAGGGTTCTAAGGGCATTTATCATAACAGAGCAGGAGGACGGTACAAGGCAAAGTTGGTCCGCAGGGTCATTTGTACACATGGAAGAAAGACCTCCTCTCTCCTAAATATTGGAGCTGTGGAGGGCACAGCTGTCTGGCAGCTGGCAGTGTGCTGAATTCGAACAGTTGCCACGGAGGACCTGGGCTCCACTTTTTAAAGTGATCACTGCCACTGATCCACCTCTCCCATGAGGTTTTCTTCCAACTGAAATATACAAAATGTGCACTTTTTCTACCTTCCGTGTTCCACGGAAAATTAACTGTGAATTTTAAGTGGTTACATATGTATCTATGCTTATACAGACACAGCAGAACATGGATACAATATTTTTAAAATAAAAAAATTACATTTTTGGCCTGAGATAACTGAGCTCTCAAATAACAAATTCTAATTGGGATATTTAACATCCTTCCTTCCTCATTTAAAATAAATAAATAAAGCACACAAGCAAGCCTGCCATCCTGTCAGAGCCTTTGGGAAGAAGAGACAGGCAAGAGGAATGGTGCAAATCAATCTGCATTATATTATCTCACCAGGAAGACTTGAAGGGACTACAGAACATTTCCATTAATCTTGTATGCCACTGCTCTGAGTCATCCCAAATCGCATCACGACAAGATGAATCCAGCAGCACAAAAGTCAGAGGAGAGAAAGGAGATGGGCCAGACACCTCGACACAGCTAGGTGGGGGGAAAGGCGAGGAGACTTAACACCTAGCCCAAGTTCTTCCAGGTGAGAAAGCATTTTGCTTTGTGACTGATGAAGAAAGACTGATGAGGAAGCACCTTTGAGTCCAGTGTTTCCCTACCTTTGTGGAGGGTCAAGAGTAAGTATTGTGTTAGACTGGTCTTGCCAGTGCTGGAGCTGCACAACATTTCCACCTAGCGAATTTATTTGAGGACCATTTTAAAGGTGACCATAACAAACAAGAATATTCCCATGTCCACATTAGGCTTCTTTTTTACAACCCTGCTGAAGTCTATATACTGTTAGCATCAGTGCAGTTGCCAGAAAGGAGAAGATGGGTTTGATTATGTAGGAAATGGAGCATTTGGCCTCTAAATCCACAACAATACACTCCTTAGTGGGCCATGGACTTGTGAATGAGTACACAAGCTGTACCAATCATTTAAAAAAAAAAAAATCAATCTGTGCACACAGCCCTCGAAAATGAAGTAACTTTTCCCCCTGGATTGCATCCTAGCTAAACGTGACACACTTTCAAGACTCCACCTTTCTACACTTAGTCTGCCTCTTTGTTTGTAGCTGCCACAGTGTGAATTGCTCCAGGTTTATGCCTCAAGTCTTGCGTCTACGCATGTGCTTTTGGTATTAGCATAGAGACATAGTGAAGGTAACTGTATTTGAGGTTTGTCAACCAGAAAATTTCTAGCTGTCCTAATTTGGTGCTGTGGGTAGTCAGTAGGAGAGGGTAGGCGCACACACACAAAAAAAAACAGAAAAAAAACCCCAAAAAAATCCAACAACCAAACACCGGAGTATTATCCCATAAAACAGCTCCTATGTGATGCTTTCAGTTCAAATCCAGTCTGACATTAATACTTGTCTTTTCTTCCCTAGAGAAAACAAACATGCTGAGACTCACTGTATAATACAAATTTGGGGTTTGTTCATCAAGCTGGGTTAGAATTATAATGGGCAAAAAAAACCTGGCACAAGTACCAAGCTCTAAATCTTTAACTCCACTAACTGTCAGGTCAAAGTGGCAAATGCACCAGGAAGTCACATGGCACACCCACCCCCTGTGCTGCACAGGCACTCTTTGAAGAAGATAAGAGGAGTCAGAAACAAGCAGAAAAGGAAAGTGGGTTCCTATACCCGGCATTATTTCACATCCCTTGCACAAGCAGTCTTAAAATAAGCCATACAGGTTGGGGCTCTCTCCAGAATTACCGCCATGCTGCTGGGAAACTGAGTGGTATTTCATAACCTACTTATTCAGTCAACTTTGTCCGCTTTTGTTCATGGAACAGTTCTAGGAAATCTCAGCATCCTTCTACACACATATATAAACACTGATATTCAATCTTTCCCTCTGTCCCTCCAGCCTGTCCGCAGGCAATTTTTTGCCCATCTTGACTACGAGGAACATTATGGAGATACCCAAAATCAGCTGAGCACCAGCTGATCACAGCTGGGCCATTTATGGTCTCAGCACATTCACTTCCACATAAATATACCTAAGGCATAAATTTACAGCTGTTTGTTATAACCCTGATTTATTTTTTTTCTGTGGATGTTTTACCAGTAAAAACACTATTTTTGACAGAGAAATGAAATCCAGACACAAACCACTGTGAAGTTAAAAAGCCATGAGAATATGGCTTTCCTCATTCACTTGAAAATCATAGAAGAGTACCAGTGGCAGAGTTTTCCACATCATTCCACCAGCACTATTAGCCAAAGTTTTAATGCCTCTCATTAATCAGTTTTAGAAAACAACAAACAGCTAGTATGGAAATTGTACTCTAAGAGCTACAAAATCAACTTAAATACAAATAATGCAGTAACAAACAACTTCAAAAATCATGTTCATCCTGGTCACTGAAATAATTACTCCATCAACCAGTGGGAAACTACTTCCCCTCAGGAACCATCAAAATATTCAAAGGTTGCCAAAGCCCTGCAGTTATGGATTTCCCAACAGTTTCCCATGTGATGTGGGAACTCGGTGTAGCGGTGGAGAGAAAATCAGGGCTGCATGCCACAGAATGCAAAAATGTACTTTAATTAGCACAACAGACAGTGATATTTGGTTAAAAGAGAGAAATCAGAATTCTCAAAATCAATATAAGACTGCCACCAGCTTGTAGGATGTGTGTTATCTCCCTTGTTAGAATCTAAAAGAGCCACACACTGTATCTATCAAAGGTTGCAAAACCAGGCAATTCAATTTTTGCCAGTGTGAAGTTATCATTGTTATGAATATGGATGAGGCTGCCGGCAGCAGGGTCTCTGTGCAACCCATCAAACCTTGCTGGAGCAAGCTGAATGGAAAAGACCCATTCCAAATTACTTTTGCCCCTGAGCAGCAACTGGAGGTGCTAAGCTGAGGATGCAGAGCTCGTCCCCTCAGTGCTGTGAATGGGATGAGGCTGAGGCTGTGGGAAGCAGGGCCAGGTGACAAGAGTAGACACCTACGACCAGGACAATACTACCCTGGTCCGGGATTCACTGGGCTCCACAGTCACACACAGGGGAGCTCAGCCCATCCTGGACACACTCTTTCCCTCTTCATTTTTACACACACACATTGGTGTTCCTCTTCTTTTCCTTGCAACTTGTCTCCAAGGGTCTTCTATCACATTTGCGTCTCTCACCTCCTCCTTTCCTTCAAGGTCCTTGGTGCCAGCACATTTCCACACAATCTTGGCCCCTCAATGCCACAACACTGTCTCCTTTAGATTCAGTCATTCCACCCCATCAGTTCCTGCCATCAACAAGCCTGGGGAAAGTGACACAGGATCGTGTTATTCCATCTAGAGAGAACCTCCAGAGGAAAACACTGCCTTCCCCTTCGAGTTTTTACTTCTCCAGCACAGAGAGCTCAGCCTAACAAAGGGAACCATCCCCTCCCCACTGCTTTGCTGAGTCCTCTGCTGCAAGAGAATCCACTAATTCTTGCAAGCAGGTGATTAAAGCTGGGCTAACACAAGAACCTGACAAAAGAGGATGCTGAAGGGATATGTGGTCCAGAGGAGCAGCTGAGCCTCCTCCACTGCTGTATGGAGCAACTCCCCATCACCTCAGCTCTCCCTGGCACAGCCGACCTGACTCCAAACCCTCCACAGGGCACACGTGATTTCTCAGCATTAAAATCTCCATCAGACTCAGATGCTGGCTTTAGGAAGCCATGCCAATTTATGTATTATTTATCTCTGACACTTTAGATCGCTGAAGTTAAAAGCACGTCCCTCCATTTCCTTGTTTTGCTTGTGCTCTTATCATTATCCTTGGATCAATCTGAGTCTAATGGGCTCGGCATGTGCCAAGTGAAAAGAAAATCTCAAGCATGCTTTATGCCAATATGTCTTTGTAAGAAACCATTGTTCCAAAAATCCTTTAAGTGTTGGACTTCCTAGCTCTAGGAATATCACTGGAGGTAATATTGGTCTGTGTTAGGAAGTACATACGAGCATCAATTCTTTAGCTGTAAGTCCCATCTCCTTCTTTACTTCCCTCCCCAAAGAAAGCTCCTCAAACATGACAGTGTTAAGCAGCACAACAAAGGGAGGGAACACACCTCACACAAAGGCATTTCTTCCTTTACTGCACAGCTTCAATGGCTGAAACTTGCTTCTGATGCATATAAAACTGACTTAAGGAACCACTGTCCTTGCAGAGACAGAGCACTTTTGTCACTCATTTCGCCTTTTCTTCCTGACCTCAGAACTACCACTAGTCCACTTCAGACTTAAACAGAAAAGCACACACCAAATCCTTTCTCTAATTCACTGTCTGGCTTTTATTTTTCTGAAACCTCAGAGGTGTACACTAGAGCCACTCTCAAGGGAATCTGCTTGTGAAATGGCCCTGCTGGTCTTTTTACTTTTTGTTGAGTCATTCAGAAGACCTCTTTGGCCAACATGTGGAGTCTGTCTAGAAAAAGAAAAGCACAAAGCAGAGCAGTTCCCATTTGTTTTCCTGGGTCAGTGTCTGCAGAGACATGAGACAAAAATGAGTGAGCTGGTGAAGAGTTTTTCTTGCCCCACGACATCCCTGACTTCACAATGAGTTTTCCTCTGGGGACAAACCTCTCAATGACAAGGGAGCCATATGATTTCATATAGCAGCACGTCCTCCAATGCTTCCTAAGGGGCTAAAATTGTTCCAGAAACTAAGTTCCTTTCAAATACACCTGGACACCCCCAAATACAGACCACCAGAGTTTGGAAACTTGGTGGATGTGGACTTATTTTACCTTCTGTCTGGCCAAATCTCTACAGACATCAACTACAATTGGTATGATGCTTGTGAGCTGCTTTGTTCCATAAAATGTCTTAGAAACATGAAAATCCCATGTTTCCTAACTAAATAAGATGGTATCTAAATATGCTGTGTCCTACCACAGAGCAATTCAGCCCTGGCGCCTGCCTGTGGCTCCTCGCACCGTTGTTTGTGTTCATACTCCAGGAAATGAAAATACTTTTGTGGTTGACAGGGAACAGTGTTTAGAGAGCTGAAAGCATCAGGGTTTGTAAATGTGAAATTAAACCTTTATTGAATTTGTGATTATTTCTCAGCAGCAAATCGGGTAGGTCTTTCATTTACTGTGTTGATTACAGGTGACTCACCTTTCCAGACAAATCAGGGTTTAATCAAATAGTGACAGCCTAAAGCAACAGCATTGCTGAGCTGAGAACGTGGAAGAGGCTGTTGGGGACAGACCTAATGCAACAACACAAGCAGACTTTAGAGGGACCTGCATCATCCACATTTGTTTACAGTCCAAAAGCTGGATTAAGTTAGAAATAACATAAATAAAGCAAGTGGATAAACTGAAGATCATGTTAACACTACATCCACTGTCTTTCTCAGAGCTTCCTTTACACAAACAAAGGAAAAAAAGGACTTGATGGTACAAGTACATGTATTTATTGCATTAACACAGACCACTATGATGCACACTGACTTATGTGGCTAGGGATACCCTGAGCATGGAAAATTACATAAACTAACATACCACAGTGTGAATATAAATTAAATCTTAAACTGGATCAATATTTAAGCCTCCAAACGTATGGATATTTTTATATAAGCACCCTAATATTTCCATTTGCTTCAGCAGGACAACTCTCTGGCTTTTATTTAAGCCTGTTCTGAAGTGTTTGCCTTGCTTTAGTCACACCAAGCATCATATTACTGCTAAGATACCCTCAAGTGGATCATGAATTCAGCAGCCCCTAAACTCCAGCACTGCTATATCTATCACAGCTCTGCATGACATACAGTAATTATAGGCTGCTGTCAGACTAGTAACATCCTCAACAAGTAGTGCTGAGCTCTCAGTGTGCCAACCAGACAAACACAGAGCTCCTCTAAAAGGAGAGATTAACTGAAAGAAAGAAGTCCAAATCCTGCTCTCATTTACCCCTCTTGGACAGGCTATGGATTTGGCTTCCAACATGTTTTGGCTAGCTGCATTCCTCCAGCAGCACGGACTCCTCCGCATGGCACTTGAGAGCAGAATGCAAACGCAGGAGCTGAGCTGGAGGGGCTGTGCCCACCAACTGCTGCTCTGCTTGGGCAGCTCTGCACATGGTTTGCACTAGATTCTGATTTACACACATTTCTAAGTCAGATTTCCAGGTTTGTTTGCTAAAAATACTTATCTACTCTCCCACTAAAATCACACAGTGCAGGTCGGGATGGTTATTTTTTCTTAGGAAAAGAGGGAAATAGTTTTTCATCTTAGACAAAACAGCAAGGAAAGGAACTTTCCTCAAAAGCATTGAGTAGAGACTAAGCCTGATAAAAGTTAGTTTAGGAATAAACTAGTAGATGAAGTCTTAGAAACCAGTTCCGTGAAGAAAATTAATGGGACTGTGTAATTCTCATTCAAAGTGAATCAAAATTTAAAATAACATATTTCATTCCAAGTCTTGTACAGGAACACAGCTGAGTTTCACCAGTTGCTATGCCACTAAGTTCTCTGAGAGGGTACATTGGTTACTGAAGCCACTTACTTTTCGGAGTCTATCAGCCCTATGGAATTAGCAGGAGAAGGAAGGAGATCTGGCAGGGGCCAGCACAGAGGACTCACTCATCTCCAGTGTGCTGCCAGGGCTCCTCTCCACCAGACCACTTGGGCCCACACACCAGCTTGAGGGACCCAAGATAACTGCAGACCTTCTTATCTTCTCCCACCAGGTGACTCACACAGGGGGGGGTCCTGTCACATGACCTGCAAGCCCAAATTGGGAAAAAAACTGTTACTTACCCAGGTGCACATCAGGAGGGACCACCCAGCCGGCCAGAGGGCCAATGCAGGCAGGATAGGGTCAAGGGACAGGAGTGTTTGTGCTGGTGGCTGCACTGTAGAGACTTTGGGGCATGCACTTCTCACTACAAGCTAATTTACCTACCAGCCACTTGGTATTTAGCCCATTTTAAAAGTAAATTTTACATCTTGATGTATTGGCTGCCCTTGTGAACAGGTAGGCAGTGCTGAAGCTGGTCAAGAGTCTTCACAAGCTGGAGCAAGAGCATCCCACATCAAGAGCTTCTGGGGTAGTATTTTATCCCATTCCCAAAAAGCCAGTTTAATCTCTCACATCTGAGTGCTTGGGGCCTCAGTAACAGTCTGAAACACAACAGACTGCTGTGCTTAACTTGGATGAGGTAGGCTTTTGTAAAGAGCACTGATTTGTGACCATGAACATCAGAGTAGCTGTTCTTCTATTTATAGAATTATTTTACAGTGTCAGGGGTAATAACAAAAATATGAAGTGTTAAGTCTAATAAGGACATATGCAACAAAGGTTGGGGCTTGTATAGAAGACGAGACTAAAGTTAAGAACAAGAGAGCTTCAAAGTTTTATTTAATGTAAATCAGTAAACAGGCAAAGTGTAGCATGAGAATTTATGAACTTCATCTTTTCCTATTTATTGCTTATTAGTCAGATCTGTAAAGCAGTGTAGATATTTATAAACTTACTTTATTATGTGTAAATCCATTTCTTGACTTAAAACAACAGTTTAATCTTTTTGTGTTTTATAAAAATCTCTATAGTTGTGGGGTTTGGGTTTACTGGCAGTTTTATATGCCTGTAACAATACACAATTTAAAGACCAAGCTGTAAAGAAATGTATAAAAAAGCCTCCTAACATGTAAGGTAATTGGAAAGGAATGTTTTTCTTACCAGGAAATAATTTTACAAATAGAGCCCATATTTCTGTAAATAAACATCTGCCTTCTCATTAGATTCACATGAACCTATACTGAAATATACATCACAGAAGTCTGTCAAAGCAGTCACAAAGGAAAAGCAAGAGCAGAGTTTAAAAACAAAGCCTTCAAAAATCGTTATGCTTTTCAAGTCTAGGCAGTAAATAGGACAGGAGAATGACAGGGGAGTTGGCAACAGAATCTCATCACTAAGAAAAATTATTTTTTTTCTTAAAATATAAAACTTCTGTTTGGCCAACTGCACACAAGTGGTTTGCAGAGAAGGTAGATTGACATAAGATTCTGACATGCTGTAAAATCACAGCCCTAAAAAATGCAGTCAAGGGTCCCAAAACAACTGTCAGCCAATGAGCGAGCTCAGCAGACATGGCTGTGGGACCACAGGACAGACCAGGCTCCAATTGTTTTCTTTTCTGCTTCTCAAGAAGCAAAGGATGAATCTAGCTTATAAAAGAGCAAAGGATCAATACCAAAGAGAACATAATTAGAAGATCTTTAAAAAAAAAAATAAAGACGAAGTAATGTACTTAGAGAACAATCTGTCCTTACTGAGCAAGCCCTTGTGTTGCATTGCTGAGTCACCCTGAGGCTTGCACAGCAGCAGGTGACATTTCTGAGATCTGTGTCTTGCTTGATAAGGCTCTGGAAAACTAACATGGAGGTGTCAGGGCATGGAGAGGGGCTTGTCCCTCAATCCATGCTGGAATTGAAGGGCCACTGTTTTCTTACAGAGTTGATGTCCACATCCTGTAACATCCACATCTCTCCCCTGTCTCTGTTGGAGTTACCTCCTACCCAATATCCTATTTTCCCTCTCCCCCACGTGCTGGATGGTGGCTTGGGATTTCTGAAGCAAGATTATATACCTACTGGAATTTACACTAGGGGGAACTGCTGCCCCTCAAGAATCAAGCAGGATGATGTGGGAGATGCTCTGCTCTACTTTCCAGGAAAAAAAGACATTTGGTGATCTGCCCCCACAGTGCCCCAAGCATTTCTCTCTCGATGGAAAAGGAGCTTGTCAGAATATGCACAGAGTGCTCCAGTCTGATCCAAAAAAATGACTGAGCATGAAATCTGTAGGAGTGCTCTGATGCTCTGAGACATTCATTGTGGCTTTGCCGTGAGAGACCACAGTGTTGGGCACTGTATGGAAATGAAGTGTTTGCCATGAAAACAAATGAAAAAAAGCACTGAAACCTTCCCTCTTTAGCCCCAGATACTCATAAATTGCATCAATTTGAAAATACACTTCCTATTTCTCTTATAAAAACACACTATCCTTTTGTTTAAAAGTTCTAGTTCACAATCCACAAAGAAGTTCATATTCCATTTTGAAAAACTGATATTTCGTAAAACTTCTTTCCCTTTCTTCCAGTCTCAGCAGAAACTATAAACCAAACTCTTTAAATAGCTTGAAGTGCCTTTCACAGAAATCTTAGTGTCTCACAGCGAGACTAAGCAAACATGGGTATCCCTGTACTGCCTGTGCTAAAGCCCAAGGGTATCTCATAGCCTAAGTAGTAACTCCAAATTGTTTACTATCGAGAACAGAATTTTCAAAAGCACTTTGTGATGGTTTAAACCTGCTGCTATGGCAGGACTGCCATCCCCTCTTGCAGGCAGAGAGAAATAGCATCAGATGATGCTGACTAAGGTGGTGCAGCACATTTCATCACCACGGGGCTGAAGAGAGAAGTATGAGAGGGACTCCACCCCCACAGTGACTGAGTATCACACTTGGGATGTTTAAAGTTACTCTCTTTCTTCTTCTGAAACCTGCCAAATGTCTGACCTAATGTCTCAAGGAGTTTTGAAATAATGAGGCAAATAAGAAAGTTGGAAGCTCCACACTTTGCTACTCATCAGCCAACCATCCCTTCAGGTATAGCTCTTCCCTATTATTTCATGCATGCTATGCTTCTTAAAATTTCCCTCCTCAATTTTCCCATTTATTTTCCAGCTGCTGTTCAAATGCATCATTTTCCAGCATGCCATTGCATCCTCCATTAAAAAAATCTAACCAGAACAAACTGATCAAACTTTTAAACAAATATGCATGCTGTTTTACAGGCCAGTCTAAATCCCTGGTTTGGGTCTCTCTCCCCAGTAATTCCTGAATAGCTTTCCTCAGGAAGTCCTACCCATGGTGCAAGGTATTTGGGAAGGAGAACCCAGGAGACAAGGAGCTGCTCCAAACTGAGTTGCAAGCCAGCAGATGAGAGTCCAGCCAGGTGCATTCTCCTTCAAGGCTGGAAAACAGCTAAATCCACATCCACAATGTAGCGTATCAGAGGCTTCTAGTTAACCCCATAGTGTCACCTTTGCTGGATCAGACCCAGAGCCCTCAGCATTTTGAAGTGCTGATTTTCCTTCCAGCACAAGAGAAGTTGGACGTGCACCAAGGCCAGCTGGCTGTGAGTTTCCCGAAGGCATAAAACATTAATGTCTTATGGTGGTTCATGAGATATTAGTCCAAGGACTGCACTGAAATTGGCAGTGTCCCAAGGCTTGATAGAAACTTGTTTTAGAATCACATTTACTTCAGAATACAGGTAACTTCAACATTTTTCACACTCTTTTGACAAATCTGTCTCTGCTTCATGAGAAAGTACGAATAAATTTCATGATTCCTTAAGAAAATAAGAGTGAATTAATGAATAAACTCAGTGAATGGGACTGCAGAGGCATTTTTCCCCAGCCCATATGTTGAGTCAGTGGCCAAGGCCAGGTGTTTTTTCATAGGGAGTAGCAATCTTGGAGAACAACGTCTCCACTATAAACAAAATTTATGCCTGAAAGCCTAACTCTAACTGTATGCACACACTTCTCAGAACAGAAGTTGGTTTTCTCCTCGCAGCTTTCTGCGTTTGAAGTTTTCACCTTGCTTTGGCAATAGTATCCATAAGCAAAGCACAAACTGTGTGAAAAAGCATCTTCTGGAAAGCTGAGTTTCACTTTCACCAAAATCCTTTCAAACTGTGTGTCCAGAAATCCCTGAATTCACCCTTTGTGAACCAGCAAGCATTTTGACCACCTGAAGTTGGTACCTGTAAGGGAATAAACCCAGAAAATTTCATTCAAAGCAAATTCCTGCTCAGGAACTGCTGTTAGATTTCCCAAGCAACCTGGAGGAGAAATGTAGGTTAAAGTTTCAGTACAAACACGACAAGACTTTTTTGGGTACTAGATGTTACTTAGTAACCTCTGGCTAGATTTTAGCCCACCAATATCTCCTATTGTGTGGCATTTTTTCATCTATTCAGGGTAAACACTTCAAAAAACTTACCCAAGAGGAACAATTACCCAATATTTTACTTGTCAACACTGTTAATAGACAATGTGTTAAAATTATTCACAAATAGAAGTCTTTGAGCAGGTAGACACTGTCACTAATCTGGGACAGGACATCTGTACAGCACTTTCTCTTTCTCATGCTGCTCATGAGAAAGCAGGGTAATGACTTCTACAAAGTTTAATACATCCCCAAGGTGATGAAAAACTAGTTCTAGGTAATGGTCTGAAGAAACCTTGAGAATATGTGAATGATTATATTATGACTAAAGAATGCATGCTAATATTGCTGTAATGAAACCGAAATCCATCAGGTTACAAAGGATAAAAAATAATAGTAGAGATGGGAAACCTTGAATTTCCCCAACAGAATCCAGGGGAGTGAGATCTCATGGTTTTCTAATTCACTTCTGCTCTATTTCCTGTCCATATCTTGAAAACCAGTTCTATTTTCAAAACAATTGTATAATAAACCCCATTTTTTTCCCCCCACTATTTGGAAGAAGCAAAAAGGCTTTTGCAACAGAAAGAGTTCCTTCCTATTTAAGCAGCCAGTGTTTTTAGGAGAATATTTCATGTCTTTTTACCAGTTGGGAAACCTTTGGCAACTCCTCCCTATCTATCCCTCGCTACACACCCAGATCCCTTTTCCATTTCTCTTTCATGAGTCCTAACACATAATTTTTAACTAGTGAGCTAAAATAACTTTTCAATACTATATATTTTGGCCTTATTTTAATGCTGTATTTACTTTCTTTGATTGCCACTGTTCATATTCTATAAATTATCCCTTTTTTACAAGTGCTAAAATCACTTTACAATTCCAAAGGCAGAGTGATCAGAGTTCTCCAGCTCTTTGCTTCCTGAGCAGGTGCCCAGCTCTGTGCTGACTCCTTGATCACCAGGCTGAAACTCTTCTTGGAGATGCACCATTTGGGACGAAAAGCAAACTTCAACCCCACAGAATGTCAGGAGGGGATGAATTTTTTTGGTACATACCAAAAAAACCACAAAAGCAGCTCACATAAGACTCACAAGTGATCCATAAAAGATAGAGTTTACACAATATTGACTAAGAATTATTGTTGATGCTGTGTAGTGGGACCAAGCTGTTGCAGAGGGAGAGGGGAGTAAAACTATCAGAGTACTGGGGTGGTCTGACACAGGAGGGAAACGAACTGGCCACCCAAAAATCAGAATTAGTATCAATTTCCTGGACCACCACCAAGGGCTAAATTTATTACTGTCAGCAGAAGGTACCTCAGGAAATAACTAGGTGTTGGGAGACCCTCAATGTGCAGTATGGCCGATTACCATGGGAATCCAGCAGCACGCAGGATCAAGGCCAGCTGTGCTGCTTTATCCTCTCTGCTGAATATTTTAAAAATTTAAGCTGACTTGAGAGTAAAAGCAGAAAGCAGCAAACCTCTTAGCTTTCCTTCCTTGGGCCTAAACAAGGAATGAACAATATTTTTATCTCACCCAGCAGGATGCTGGCAGTTGGAATCCATGAGGTTGCGTGAGGAAGAAACTAGCTCCAGGACTGTGCTTTGGACTTCAGAGGATGGCACAGATCCTCCAGATGAAGCTGTTGGTTCCCCACCAGTTGGTTTGATCAGTCCAGGCAGAGTTAGGCACAGTTTTACAGAGCTACAACAGGGGAACTTGCATCTTTTCCATGATAAAACATAACAGCACATCTGGAACCATAACTGTAGATGTTCAGCATGTTTAAAGTTATTCCTGGAAAGTAGGTGGTTGAAAGAGTAAAATGTGAAACTTCTAACACTAGTCATGGTCACCAATATGTTTTTATTGAGGGAGTATTTGCTCTACATTTACTAATTGCTTTCTAGATTATGTGGCAAAGCTGCTGAACTGGTGGAATATTGCAGCACATACCTGCAGTGACATCTAGGTCAAAAACAGGGATGCTTTTCTGTAAAAAGTTTCAAGTATTATACTGGGGTTCTGGAGGTCCAAAATCTCAACCACTTTCCAAAAAAGAGCCTGATGTTCATGTAAAACAATACTGTTCACAAAGAGCTAGATTAGAAGAAATGCAATTGTTGGAAGAGCAACATTGAAATGCAGGAAATATTAGCAGCCAGCTGCCTAGTGACTGGCATCACATACCCTCCCAGAGGGAAGGAAGGAACTGATCTCCCAGGGAGGAGGGAGGCAGAAAGGCAGAGAGCTGCACTGTCGGGTGATCTACCCCCTTGTGAGCATGTCTGTAGCTTGAGGAAATTTTGTATTATTCACTGATTAGATACAAGAGGATTTTGCTTGGAAGCGAAAGGCGTGGAAGGATTTTGATACATGGACATTGTAAAATATTAGCGATATTAAGAGTCTTATTTGTTGTCAGTTAAAAGTATGCAGCTTCTTTACATAACTACATAAATTACTCCATTATTCATATTTTTACAGCTAGATAAATATTTTTATCCCTGTTTACTGCCAGGAGCTTTAACTAACTGCTCTCTGTAATCCTTTTATAAATCTCACTTGTAATGCATTATATCTGATATAAATTCTGAGCTTTCCTCTGGTACTTCCACTAATTTAGATTCCAGCTGCCTACCACGTTCTGCAGGCTGAATCCCTCCTTTTGCTGATCTTCTGAAGCCCCCCTGTTGCTGTCAGTGAATGCAGAACTATTAAAGCCTTTTGAAGCAAAGTAGCTGAGAATATGTAATATGTTGGTTATCCTATGTGTTACCCTGAGTAAATTTAAACCTATCATATGTTAAAGTAATTTAAACCTAACATATGCTTGTTAAAGTAAGATGGATCCAACTCTAGAGCTGGTTCTTTGGAGCCAACAGGAGTTTTCTCTGTGATGCCAGTAAACACATTTGCTCCCTAAATGCTCCTGTCAGATGGCTCAGAGGCCATTGACACTACTGGAAGAGTCCCCATGGCACAGATATCCTTTGGATCAGAGACTGAGTGAATGCAAAATGCCCAAAACCTGTAAAACTAACACTGAATTAACAAACCATTTGCAATACCTGTCAAGAACGGAATATTAATCTATAACATAACTACCTCTAAAAATGAAATATTTCAGTTACATAAGAAACAAGAAAATATGAGAATTTTCTGTCATACTTTGATGCTTCACTTACCACAGTGATGAATCAAAATAATTGCCTGGTCCAGCATTTACTATGACACTAAATACAGTGCTAGATGTATTGATCCTTTATATGAACAGCTCTTTGAACCTCAACTGAGTGCCTTGTTGCATCTCCTTAGTTCTTGTACTTTAAATGGAAGGAGGGAAACACATTTAAATGTCATATTCTGCCAGGAATTCTGATTCTCCATGCGCATTTTTAGTTCATCTTTGTCATGGCAATTGTTAGTACTCAGGCTGGGTTTCTCTCATCATTTCAGTCACCAGTAGTGGTCTGGAGAATTTTTCAGCACATGAAAAAATTTTCCATGAGTGCTAAATTATTTAATACCCCCAGCTACAGAAAGCCTTTAGAGGGTTGTAACTTCTGGCTGCTGGCAACCCAGCACTGAATCCTCTCAGCTCAGGGCTTTTCCTGTGGAAAATGTGCTCCTGCAGGACCATTTCTGTCCAGTTTCAATCAAGCCCTGACATGCTTTTGCTCTGCTCAGTCCCAGCAGCGGTGCCTGCACAAAGGCAGCACTCCATCCAAGCATCCCGAGTTTTGACATGATTTGGGTCCTCACCCCAAGCTCTAGGGAGTGCTGTTCTGTGATGCTTTTGGTTGCACTCCTTCTGTACGTTGCAGGCCTCCTGGTATTTTAAATGTTTGAGAGGGATGTCTCTGAGTGTGGATTTTTGATGCATTAGGACCTCATCAAAAAGAAGAGATGAAAGTAAAATCACCTTTGAAAGCTTTGATTTCCTGGGTGTAATTTCCATAACAATGACAGAGGGGAGAGACTGCTGTATTTGAAAATCTGATTTTGGAATAACTAAAATAATTATCAAATAAATACAGTGAGAAATAGGCAAATTTATGCAAACAATATTTGAAAATTCACTGGCCAGAACCAGAGTAACACACCTGTAAAAACACTGCAAGAGGAGGGTATTGATTGCATTAACAGGGAATGCTGCTGGGTAGCTGTACAGACTTCACTCTGAATATCTTATAAAGGACTTACAATCCAGACAGATACTGTTCATGCCTTAATTTTTATCCAGCTCTGATTTTCAAATATCTTTCTGTCAGAAAGAAAATTAAAGGATTTCAGACACACAATTTGATTCACAGAAACAATAAGATAAAACTCCTGACTGGAGGTAAAAACCCTGATATATTAAAACCATGGGAAAGCGTCCTTTGGAGGATTTGACATCAAGTCAAGATTTGAGCCTCCCATGAACTTCACAGGTTGGAGACAGCTCAGTCAGAGACACACTTAGGTCCAACTGGGCCAGAAGGGAAGATCTGCAGATTACAGTGAAAGGAGCAGCTGTCATCCAGATTAAGAGAGAGCACAGGGTTTTCTTGGGAATTCCTTCAGGAGCCAAAGGGCCATGGGGCTGCTGTGTTAGATGTTGATCCTGACACTAGGTTTTCTCCAAAATATCATTTTTCTCTTCTTACACATGCTCTGCCACCTCTGGTGTTGCTCTTTCTGCTCTTTTCCCACCTTCAAATACACCTGCACTCACCTCAAATCCACTGCACACACACATGCAAGATGTTGGTGGATCACCTGGAGCTCCCAATGACCCAGTGGCATCCATGTCCTCCTGATCCCTCGGTTACAGGTGGGATGACACACCCTCTGCCAACACAGCTGCTTCACAAAAACAGTGGCAGAATTTAATGTTTCAGATCATAACTGAAAAAAACCACCAAATCTTTAGATATTTGAAGCCCAGGCATAAGGGAGAGGGTGAAAGATGACACTGCTGGAAAGAAAAACATTAGACTTGAGGGATTCTCTGCAATATCCGTTCTGCCCCTTGCAGCACCCCCACTCCTTTCTGATTACAACAGCACAGCATCAATTGCTGGGCGTTACTGCATGGGATGAGAAAGTTGTGAAAGACTGTGCATCATATAGGAAAAATATGTTGTTAATCACGTCCATCCGTTTTACTCCCATCTCTCCAGTGAGGTGGCGGGAGGGGTGGTGGATGGTTATCTCTGAGGTCCTTTCCTGAACTCTCCAGCACCAACGCATCCTCAGCCCTTCAGATGCTGGGAACCCACCCACAAACCCCTCTGACAGCAGGTCCCAATCGTCTTAATGAGCAGGTGAACCCAGAAGCCCTCCTGCATCAAGACCTGGGAATCTGTGACCAACCCGTCCATGATATTTGTGGGGCCTCATGATATCCTGGGACCTCGCAGTGCTGTGGTGGGTGAGGGGAATGACCATGACAGTGATAAAATATTCTTATCATGACAGCAACCAGGCTGGCCAGTCTGCACAGCACCCCAGTGCTCCAGGGGCAGCAGGTTCAATAAACAGCCTCTGCAAAAAAAAGCCCAAAAATAATAAAAGTTCATTATTTTCAACAACACCAGAGAAAGTGAGGAGACTTTTCAATAAAATAACAGAGCCCTTAGGTTAACAGAGATTAACAGAAAAGAGGTTTATTAAGCGTGAATCATTTCCTCCTTATTGTCCTCAAAAGCATTAGAGTGTGCTTTTCTTTTCTGTAAGCCAAATGTGTAACTGGCATTATTAGTTTCCTCCTCCTCTCTCCCTCTCCTTTGGTTTTTAATTAGAGCATAGAGGGGGGGAAATACACATTTGATATGAAGAAGAACTGGGGAGGGAGAATAATAATACTGACTGTTTCAATTATTCCTACACAAGATGAGCCAGATTTCTGTACGAGCTCAGCCTCCACAGTCGGCACCGGATCTGAGCCATGGCCAGTACTCACTGTTCTCCGTGGGGCTGGAGCACTCCGGAGATCCAGACATCACCCAAGTGTGGAGTGGGTGCAGGGCCCTGCCTTGGTTTTATCCCAATGATGAAGCCAGACTTCCAAACCATTGGCCTCGCTTGGACACTATGTCTCTGGAAAAGGAAAATTTGTCATCAGCACAGTGCTGCTTTAGGTTGAATGGCCCTGTCTTTGCAAATTCTTACTACGAGGGAACCTTCCTGTGCTGAAGGGAACCACCCTCCAACCTCACTCATATCTGTCACCTTCAGACTCTCAGCTTGATGTGGATGGGTCTGCTTGCTCATCTTATTTCCTTTATGCTGAATCTTCTCAGTACACTTCCAAGGCTGTATCTCCCCAGCCAATCTGTCATTCCCTTACCCAACTTGGATACAACCAGTTCTGTTGATGGTTGGACATGTACACAACCCAGTCTCTTGCCCCAAGCTGAACTGCAGCCACTGGACCATATCACATATACAGGCACAGACCTTGGGCCAGGGGCCTTCTCTGCCTCTCTGTCTCCTTTTCCTCCTCCCCTCCCACCCCCCACCCTGGTCAGGAAAAATATAAGATTAGATCTGATAAAGCTGCAGTGATCCTTGAAAACCAGTTTACTTTCCATCATTCAACAAATACTTAAGGAGTGGTTTTGTGCAGAATACATTTAAATGTAATTATTATTCCTGACTAATATATTTCAGGTGGTGTATATTGTTTGCAAAACACTGTCACATGTGTATCTATGGAAACCACAGGATAAAGTGCCTTATCCCCATGTCTCCATCAGTTAATTCCATATCGTTTTGCCAGTATATTTACTCCAGCAATTTAAATGTTTAATTCCAGCTTGGTTTCATTGAAAAACATGATTTTATGGCAAAAGCATTTTTACAAAGTGGGTGTTAAAGTCACAATCACTTCCAACCTGATCTCTTAACCAGAAAGTTTTTCAAGAAGTGCATTTGCAAAGGCAGTGAGGAGCATGCTGAGAAGGGGTTTGCACCACTCTGATGCTTACTGTGACACAGGAGGAGATGGGGCTCACACTTCTGCATCTGGAAAAGAAATTTATGAGTGCAAAGCACTAATCACTCCAGCCTCATCACTGGCACAGGCAGTAGCAGCCCCTCTACCATCCCTGAAAAGCAGCCAGCAGCGCCTGCACAGAGACAAGCACACTTTTCTCAGCCCTCCCTAGCCTGCTGGTGGTCCTGCACATCAGCATTTTGGAGCAAGGTGGTCATTGTGTTCGAGAATTACACGTGACAAATGAATTTGTCTCAGCTGTGGATCCAGCATGCTCACAGCCCACTAAGTCATTCCGGGGCCTGTCTCTAATTAAATGTAAGCAAATACAGACAAGGATTAGAGAAATCCAGACCGCCAAGAAAGATGAGAACTTGTAGTTCCTTCACAAGTTTTAATCTCTCCCTATTTTGCAGAAGACTGAACACCTTGTCAATCCTCTTAAATACAAGCTATACAAGTTCTAAGGCAAGGCACTTGCAGGAGGTAGTTTATCTCAAGCACACAATTAATTTTGAATGGTATTAAATTTTTCCCACAGTAAGTCCTGCAGCTGTTCCCACCTACCAATACCTGTGTGCTCCACATCTCAGTAGGGAAGAGAAGGATGTTATCCAGAGATGTGCTGTCAGATGCATTTCAGACCCCAGTGCTGCACTCTTTCCCTGCTGTTACAAGGTCCACCTGGGTAGATAAAGCTTTGCTGGCAGAACCCCGGGACAACAGGCTTACACCAGTGTGATACTGCACTGAGAGAACTCAAAAAATATCTCTAAACTTCAAGGAAGAGACAGCAAAGGGCTCAGAATTACAGAGAATAAGTTCATTTACCACAACTAGAAAATTGGAAATCTTTTCCCTTGGTTGCTCCCTTTTTACCTGCAGAGGTGCCATCTCCAGCTGGGGAGCAGCCAAGACAGCTGTTGCCTGGTCAGGCAGTCAAGAACCCCATCATACTATAGAGTAGAAACTTTGTTGATGTCCCTATTCCCCATATGCAAGAAGGGAGGGAAAAGGTGGCAAAGATTTTGGAACTTGCTGTCAGAGTAATAGAGAAAACTGACTGCAAAAAAATAATAATAAAAAAGAACACAAAGTACAGTATTCCCTGGAAATCAGTAACTTGCATTCCTCTATCTATCATATGTAAGCTCCACATGAGAGAAAAACTTAACGTCAGAGCTTTAGAGAAGATCCTTTCCCAATGCAGATGCAAGAAGCAGAGAGGCAAGGATTTCTGCTAACTCTGACCAGAGTTGAAAGAGTCCCCAAGCTGCTGATGGCTCTCACTCAATCCCAAAGATGAGTTGATTTTTCCTCTTTGGGAGCAAGAATGAAACCTGCCTTGTGCTTTCATCACCATGTACAGGCATGGGCGTTCTGTGACATTTTGGGAGGTGATGGCAGCACAAATCTGTGGGTTACTTCAAATACAGCCAAAACACTCTGTGCAGAGCAGGAGGATGCTAGGTGCAAAAGCACAGATTTGGTAACATCTCCTTATTCTGCTGGGTGCTCAGGAAAGGAGGGGAAAGGTATCAGTTTCCCCTGCCCTTCCCCTCCATCTCCTTTATTATCGCCTCATATCAAAGATTTGCTTTGGAAGACAGTTTCCTGATTTAAAAACGAAATACCTGCCCAAATCAGAAATCTGTTACCTCCCCTAAAACCAGCTAAAGGTTGAGCCTGATGGGTCTGCAGGTAGTTCACAGGCTTCACTGCAATGACATTTGGGGTGTGGCACAGCAAACACTGGGAGTTGACTTGTTACAGTACATTTATGCAGCTAAGCCAGAGAAGGCTACACTTCAGAAGATGGTGTCTTCTACCATCCCTTTTATGTTTATTGTCTCAATCCAATTTAATTCCTTCATTTGATTTGTAAAGAGACAAAGCCTGCAGAACTTGTAAATTAGAGTTTGCCCAGCAAAAGTTGAAGTCCTCGTTTTTCTGCAATAAAAGGCTTAAAAGCACACAAAGCATACAATTCCTAAACGGAATTGGGAGGACTATGAAATCCAGACATTACTGATGTGCAATGTGCTTAAAGTTAGAAGTTTCTGCAACATTTAATAAACAAAAAAATCACTGTCATACTGTTAATGTGTAATGAATATGAAGGCAACTTCAGAAATGCCAGAGCACGTACATGGTCTTGAAGCGCTATTCTTTGAAGATAGCTTTGATGCTTTTCTAGGCAGAATAATTTTTCTGCATAGTATTTGAGGTTGGTGTGCAAAACAAAACAATCACTTTAAGAGTTAAGCCTCAGCCTTGAAAATAATTCCTCCTACCTGTGACCTTTTGATATTCTGTAAGTGATGGAAGAAAAGAAATTAGACAGTTCTCTCCACCCCATCCTTCAGCAAGGGACCCTCTTCTAAAACTCAATAGCTAATCACATATATTCAAAATTCTGTTATTCTCCTTCACTGCTCTTAGTCCAGAATAGTTCACTGCTCCTAGTCCACTCATTACAGCACCACTAGAAGATGGAGAGACATGAATTCAAGTCTCTCCCTTGCAGGTTTTCTGTGTATCTGAGATTTCCTCTCAGACACATCCCAGAGACTCACTGGTTATACAGGCAAAGAAGAGACTGGCCTGAATTTCAAATAATTCCAAAGAATGGTTGTTATTTGGTTTATGAGCATCTGTTTTGCCAGTGTGGGCTGTGGGGGGGCTTCCAATGCATCTGCTGGCTGTATCCCATGGGGAAATCTGCATATGGCATGTTCTCATTTGAATACCTTAATGGCAAGGAATAGATTTCTTTTCAAATTACAAGATGGGCTTTTCAAGGCAATTTGTTTTCACCTAAGGCTCCCAAGCCCCCTTTGGAGAAGCAGGGAATCACATCCAGGACTCTCAGTCCCCAAAGTATGGCATTAAGCACAGAGAAGGGGCTGCTCCAAGGCAGAAGTTTGTGCAGGCTCATAACTGTTCTCCTGAGCATCGCCAGCACTCTTTGGTTTTGCAGCTCATGCATCCCATCTATCAAGCATCCCTTCTTTGCTTGTGCCCACACCACCTGGATGGGAAACCACACTGCTCTCAGAGCTCATCTCATACACACCTGCTTCTGCACTGACAACCTCTTTCCCTTTCATTAGTTCCTTGTTCATCACAGTTTTCTCTTCCATTCTTTTGATTTCAACTGTGCCACACCACTGTCCCCTCTGCAGTGCGTGCCTACCCCTGCCACACCCCTCCTTGAACAGGAGAGACCCAGACTGCACATCTCCAGCCCAGATCTGAGCATCAGGACTCCAAATGCAGCCTCCTTTCCAGAGGTAGAGCTGAGCATTCCCTGCCGAGCATCGCCACCTGCAGCCCAGCCCAGTTGCTCCCGGGCTGCCCCGCAGCAATGCTGGCCATAAAAGCTTCACGAGCAGCAGGCTGGGGTGCCTGATGGATGGCCCTCCTCACTGCTTTGGCCTCTGTGGCCTCACACTGGAAACGAGAACAGTGATCTCATGTTAGAGACACGATGACTCAGCTGCTGAAGTTAACCCAGCCCCACGCTATTAGCACGGTATTTAAACCTCTTCACCAGAGCTATAATTGATGATGATGTTGCATTTGTGTCCAGCAGCGCCACAGGGGCAGTTTAAGACCCAAGGTCTGCAGAAAGTGCATTTGAGTAGCTATTTCCATAGCAGAATTCAAAGCTAAGTCCTGACTGTCATTGTACGGGTGATATTTTATGGATTTCTGCAAAAGAAAACCAGAGTGCTATTCCAAGCAAACAACAAAGTCACCTGGCATCACATGCTGTCTACACTGTATACTAAGAGAAGGTGAGGAATAAAGTCCCTGTTGGCTGCCAAACTTGATTTAGAGGTCCAGTCTGTATTTAATCACCCTATTAAAAGGACTGACCTCTTCTAGTGAATCTTTCCTCTAACCACCATCTCCTCCAGCCCTCTGTTGATGTCAGCCCACTCATGGAGGGGGTGGCAGAGACAAACTGTGGCTTATTAGAGCAAAGTCCCCTTCATGCAGAGTTGTCACTGATCTGGTGCACTACAAACACAGCCACGTGGTTCCCCAGCCTTGGGGTTGGTGAGAGACGTGGCTGTGGGAGGTAACGCTGCAACTATCATAACAGAAATGTTCAAAATTAGCAGACAATTTTAGCACCAGGATTAAAAAAACCCAACAACCTATCTTTCCTCTCTGGAGTTTACATGATGAGAAAATATCATGGTTGCATGTATTAAAACTCAGGAGAAGTCCAAATGCAATCAGGTCTACAATTCTATTTAAATTATTTTTTAGTATCTTGAGTTGGTTCAGAAATGGATTGCATTGGGAGCTATTATTGACAGAGAACCAGATTTCATTAAAAGCCTACAGCAGTCACATTTGCTTTGTATTTAAACTTAAACTTTCCATGCTGTTACTTTTAAAAAAGCATTTCCAAAAATTACTTTTCTCTAAGTAAAGTGTCAGAGCTCTTTCGCTTGGTATCAATCACTGTCTTGTTGTATCACTGGCATCAAAGTCTAGTGTTTCATTTTTGTTTTGAGACAGTGGTCTGATACCTGGAGAAAGGTTCTCTTTCCAGAATGAGCTCTGATAACAGCCCTTGGTGAGATACAGTCAGTACCTCTCTGGCTGCACAAGGAATAACACCACCACATCCCCCAGGTGCACAGCAGCTGATTTTTCTGGCCATCAGCAGCTCTCGAGGCTTTTCCCAAAACGTTTTTTTTCTAGCAGAAAACAATTTAGAGAGGAAAAAATTAACCAGCAGCATATGTGAATAAGCACACAGTTTGCAGAGGTAAACAACACCCTGAGGCATCACATTACAAACCAGTGACCTTGTGATGGCAGTGAACCACAATGAACCACCAAAGCCCCTCTCAGGACCTAACAAACAGTGGTTTGGGTTTATTCTGTGCTAAGCAAGCTAAAGAAGTAACCATGAAGAGTGAGCATCTTGTCTCAGTCGGCTCCACACACATCCTATGGACTTCTCTATCTATGACCTACAGACATCTATCCTCTACCAAAGACTACTTAAGATGCTAAAACTTAGTCCTGGGGGTGGGAAGGATGGAGGGCACTCAAACTGCAAGAAGGAGAATTAAACTGTAAGTTTTTCCCCGAGAGAGGAGCCTTAAGGATCTCTACCAGCTCATCTGCTGTTGTGTGTATTTCCTGAGGGGCTGGGAGAAGACAGCTGTGAGCAGCAAGGCAGCCACACTCACAGGAGACACTGCTGTTCAAATTAATCCAGACCCCTACTTTGCTTGAGGTAGTTTGGTCCACTGGAGTAAAACTGGGTATCAAAAACTACAGCCACTTCCCTGCTATTGCCAGAGAAGCCCATACCTGTGAGCCTCATGTGAACCCTCTCGGAATGGGGAAAGCCACAGCAAGGCTGAGGGAGTGGCATAAAAGCAGGCACCAAATCTTCAAACACCTGGATTTTAGTACTTAATACTTTCAAAATGGTAAATGAAAGGGGTTTTTTGTTATTTCCTTCAAGAAAAATAACTCCTAGGAGAAATTTTCCTCTATGCTTTCCATATATTCTCTTATAAAGCACTACTGACATTCACATAAATTTATTTCTCTACATTAAGCTCCTCAAGACATTGCTTAAGAGGAAAACTCCGCACAAGTAAAATAGTTAGATTCATACATTAAATATGATGAAACACAAAGCACATATGAGATACCTGTGAAATATTTATGTGCACATTTATTTTCTTGTAAATACTTTCCCCATAAAGAATCTGACTTGATCCTTTGTATAAGATGCAGTTTTTGCTGTGAAGTGCAGTCACTGGAGAATGGCAAATATGATTTTTCTCTCAGTTAAGAGAATTACAATGATGCCCAGTACATCAATGAAATTTCAGTCCGTGTTAGCATCACTGATGGAATAGGAAATTGGATTCCACTGGCTAATCCATTGTTAATGATTTCACTTCATAAATACACTTAGGCTTCCTTGTAACTTCTTGCTGTTGGAACTGGTTTAAGCTTTGGGAAAAATATTCTTGGAAGAATCAATTATCAGCACAGAACCTTCTAATATTTTGATGATTTTTCACAGGTGAGAGACTTCAAACCCAGGCTTGGCTGGAAGAGATCAAGTGCCATTGCCTCAGTCTCTTGGCAGCAAACAGGGCTATTTTTTATAGGTTTCAATTCCATTTATGGGAAGGGCCCAGTGCACTGCAGTTTCACAGAATGGAAACTCTTGATTATCTTCATCAGTTCTGAACAGCTGGGCTTGAGCTGCACCTCAAGCTCCTCGTGGCAATGTTTTGAAGCGAAACCCTTCTGCCAGGGATCTGTGCCAGGAAGACACAGGTGACAACGTGATACCAAAGTAGAAATGTATCCAGACATAACCTTCTCTGCTATTCCTCCCTGGCTCTGACTTGAAGGCCTCCATTCCTGTTCTTCATCTCAAACTCAGTTCAGGCTTATATGATTTGTTGCAGCAGTAAGTTGTGCGTATGTGCTTAGAGCTACATTTTGGACATATGTTAAATAGGAGGAGATAAATGGAAGGGTGTCTGAGCAGTGAGTCAGGACCTCACCACGCTTCCCACTAAACATCACACCACAATAAAAGTCCTTCTCCTCCCCACTGCGTTTCTCTGTCTTAACAGTCTGTCAGGCATTCTCAGCAGGAAAGCATCATCTCCTCTAAGTCACGCTGGGAAGGTCCTTAGAGGGCTGATATCTCCCTGGAAGAGTTAGCCACTCATAACATGAGCCTGTGAGGAGGGTAAGCTCTTCTAGCCAACTGAAAAATATTAGATAACCAGGCAAGACATTAAGGTAAAGGCAGCACTAGGTAGAAAATGGAATTGCCCAGGAATACGGTTTATAAACAAATATTGACCCCTAAGGCTTTGCTCTGGTCAGAGCATGTTGAGATCCTTAGGGTTTTGCATCAGAGCCTGCCAAGAATAAGGCTCCATGCTGGAAGTGCTTGAAGGGAAAAGTAAGTAATATATAGTACAGAATTTTCAAGCACAAAATAAAGTTTCCTGTTTCCTACCCAGCTCCACGGGAGATTTTTCAGTATTATGCATTACTTGAATTTTAGAATGGTTCAAGTAAATAGATCACAAATAGCAAAGGAAATGTGTTTCAATAACACAGGTGTCCACATGAATATATGCATGAATCCTGGCACATATTTTTATTTTGCTAAGAATTGAAAAGTTGCCCTCTGGCATCTCTCACTGTTTGCTGCAAATCTCAGATGAAAACACAAAGAGGAAAGGACACAAAACTCATTGGTAATCCTGAAGAAACACTGCATCAGCCCAAAAGGCTGAGATTACTTAAATCTGCCTGAAATACCCTGAAATAAGCAGCAGCTGGACAGCTCATAATTCTGGAGGGACATTCAAACTGGGCATCCCAGGTAGAGACAACTCACACAAAGAGTGACCAAGTAAATGCACTATATTCATGAATTAAATCCACATGTGCTCCTCCATCACAACCACCCTCCCCTGTCTTAGCCTCCCTCTTCTTGCCCCTGTCACCTTGCCCATTTCCTCCCTCCTCCTCCACTCTCAACCTAACAGAGAGAGAGCTGCAAGGTTTGTAGGCCATGTCCACGTGATATATTCGTTTTTGTCTTCAGCACTACTTGCTCTTTCCATTATGGATATTTTGTTCTAAACAATCTCTGATTTGCTTCTTTTGACATTCCCTGCATTGTGCTTGCATTTATTAAACAGAATATGGTACCAGAGAGAGAGAAATAGATGCTATTTTAGAAACAACTTAATGACTAAACTATTTGTTTGACAATTCAGAAAGAAGGAGAGTTCTAAGTTTTCCCAAAGAATATCACACGCTTCAGTTATAAAACGGCATCTGGATTCCCCATGGAAACATCTATCTGTTGGGAATGTCAGTGGCAAAATTCACACAACTCTACATTCAGTCCAATTCAGGCCCTCGCAGCTGGGGAATCCTGGACACTAAATCATTCTGCTAGAACACCACTCCATCAGACATGACTATACTTGGTTACATTTTAGTCTTGTTTGGCAATGCACTGCTCAGCATAACTTTTGTAATGCTGCCAGTGGTCCAAGAAATTCTGTATTTGTTTGAGCAATGCTCATGGCTTTTTTTCCCCTTACAAGGATCTTACCTTTACTGGAATAGAGTTGAGTAACCACCTTTAACTCACACATTTGCAGAGAATGTCTCAGTTTGAATGAGACAGAAGTGATTGCTAAGGAGGATGAGTTATGAGGAAGACCAAACTATGACAAGAGAGACTGGCTCTACCTTCAATCCATGTTTGCATTGTGCATGTTTGGGTCGTTTTTGCACTGATGCAACCAGAGGTCATGTGGTTGAAAAAGAGGGTAACTTACTCAACATTGTTTTCCACATCCTTCCTGAACTGCAATGGAGATGCAGTGTGAGTAGTATGGATGATGAAACTAAAAGAAATTTTATATATTTTAAAACAAACACCATTTGAGCTACAAACCTCACATTCTGGCCACAAAGAGCACTGAAAAGCCTGGTTTCTTAAGGTATCAGACCACAGCTAAAAATCTGTGAAGATGTATGTGTAAAATAGCCTCATTATCTGCATTTTGCTTTCTCATATGTTTTACAGCTATTAACTTCTCTGACAGTGATACTCACTAAGATTAACTTTCAAGCAACAAAGAGCTAATATGCTCTCTCCTCTCCTCAGCTGGGCAACCACAGCTCCCAGGTCACGATGCCTCTTTTCTCTGCTGCAGGGAACTGTGCTACCATGACGAAAAGTCCTTCTCTGCAAAGATATAGCAAAAGAAGCACATAGGGAGCTTTACCAAATCAAACCAACTTCAATTTCTGCTCCTAAAAAGCTTGTCTCCTGCAAGGTTCCCATTCATTAAATAACTTGCTCTGCTTGTTCCACAAAGCAGATGTTCTCCTCCTCCATGCACTGGATTTCTTTAAGATGGAAATACTCTCACCCACAGCTGGTACCCACCTTACCTACCCTTCCAGAGCTACTCAGGGAGCAGACCTACCCAGGCAAGCTTCCCATAATCATCAAGGTTCTGGTACCTCTCCAAGCTGACTCCAGACTGGATTGAGCCGCTGAGCTCCTGCAGCTGGTAGCATGGGCAAACAGACCCAAGACATGACTGCTCTACCAGAGAGTAATGCTCCTACTTCTGGCTACATATATCCCTTATTTTGGCCTAAATGAGCTTGTTAGCTTAATCAGCTGCCTCTGCTAATACAGCCCATTTTAACTGAAAAGGATTGGAAGTGATGACAAATGCAGAGTGTGAGAGGTGCTGTAGGGAGATGATTGTGAGTGACTGCAACAGGAGTTAAATAGGTCCAAGCAAAAAAACTTGTGGAAATGGGCCAAGTGGAAAGAACTGCCTAGAACATGAACACCATGGAGTAGCACTGCTCTTGTGCAGTGCCCTTAGCCTAGCACGAACAAAAGCATTCTGCCAGATTAGAATGGAGAGATTTTGTTGTTGTTGTTGTTATTTTATTTTTTTATGTAAATAAACTTTTTTCCCTCCACAGGAGTGGCTCTGTGTGGCCATATCTCCCAGCACACACAGTACCAGTAATGACTACTCCTTTAATCCCAGCGTGTGCAGGAGTGTGGCTGTGGAGAGAGTCCGTGGGAAGAAAGCACAGAGACAATATCAAACAGCAAAGATCTGCACAAGCAATTTAGTAGTAGTTCAAACATCTCATTAATTTAATTTATAGGGAAAAGCTGTCAGCCTTAATTTTAGTTAAACACTGAACCACAGGTGAACCTTGTGCCTGTGAAAGCTGCAAAGAGAAAAGCTCTGAATTTTCTCATCCAGCACCCCGTGGCCTTATTAACCCACACCAGAGAGGTGGGAAAAAGCCAGCACAATAACTTCCTGGGAAGTCCAGGAGTTTTCTAGGCGGTAGTACATCTGCAAGCTACGTGTTTGCAGCAGAAACATAACAGCAGCTGTATTTCCATAGTGTCATAGATGGTGAAAAAGCAAAGTGGCCACAGCTGAAGGGTGGAAGCTGCTCTCCTTGAGCTGTCTGGAGTACCAGCTCTCTGCTACATATGGCACTTGCACCACGCAGTTTTTCCAGTTTCTCATTCATGCCTAAGACCCATCAGTTTGTAACTGCAGCACAGGTGGGATTACAGGAGTTTTAACACCTACTGTTAAATCTCTCACATCTGCACATATATTTTGGTGGGCCTGGAGTGAAGGCTGCATTTTTATTTTTCTCCTTGCTAAATGAGAGACAAGTCATTGCACAACCAGAAGTTTCCAGCTTTGTTTTTGGCTGGGGCAAGCACATACCAAAGAGAGAGAGCCACAAGTTCTCAGTGGAAAGCTGCCTGTAGCCATGACTGGGTACAATGAAGACCCAAGTACTTCTCCCTCCAGCTAGTTCTTCCTCAAACTCCCAGCAGTCTGGGTACATCCTTCAACTACAGATTTAGTTTATTCAGGTCTCCCACTGAGAAAGAATGTGAACCTGATCAGGAGGGATGAACAATGAATACACTGTAAAAGCACTTCTCCAGGGCCAAGCTCCTTTCCCAAGGCTGGGCCAGCAGGCAAACGCCCTCCAGGATCAAACTGGGAAGAATGCTGCTGCCTGAGTGGGCTGCTAGCACCAGGGTGCTTCCAGTGCAGTGATTTCTGTGGCTGCCTGCACTCCCTGATTCATTCTGGGCAAACCAGCTGGAACACAACACCATCTGCAAACAGCCGTACTGATGCAAGGTGTCTGTGTCCCTGCAATGTGACAAAAAAAATATTCCTCCAAGATTTTAAGAAGGCATGGTGTTTCTCTCAGTGTTTGTAAGTCTCTGCTTTTAAAGCAAGGAAAAAATACAATATATTTTTCAAAAGCACCTGCTATGCTGTGTCAGGTCCAGCCAGGTGCTCCCCTTACATGTCCAACCTCATACAAGGAAGAAACAAGCCCCCCGCACTGGTGGTGGGGTAAGGGCATGGAATCACCTCCCTGCCTGTCTCATGCTTCTCCCCTGCCAGGGTCCTGCCAGCTTATACACCAAGCACTGAATGTAATATTCCCCCTCCACTGCGGCATAAAATCTCTTTCTGCATTTCAGCTGTACATGTTTTTCCCATCTTCCTTACTCGGCGCTTTGTTTTAAGAGCGCATCCTCCACAGTCATTTCATTGGTTTCTATTCCTAGCTTCAGGAGAGGGAAGGGAGAATCTAATAATATTGATGAATAACGCTCTGCTAAGAAGTCTGCCTTTTATTTAAAAAATACCTGCTAGAAAAAGTAAAAAGGGTGCATCACTGCAGACTGTAACAAATGCAGTAAGTGGTAGAAATGGGACCATGTTCCCAGGCACATTGTTGACATCAGGGAAAAAAACATAGTATTGTAGCTTCAAAGAGCAGGGACAGCCTACAAAACAGATTATGGCAGCTGACAACCTGAAAGGTGAACCTTGTTGAAAAGCACATTTGGCCTTTCCTTTCCTTTGAACAAACACCCACCCGTTTCCTGGGATTGTCTTATGTGTTGAGATCCACTCACCAAAGTATATCAGAATAAACAATGCTGATGAGACCGGCAATGAGTTTGGAGTTGGTTGGCATGTGTTTTTTCCATGTGATTCATGCTTGTGACTGAGCCTTCCCATTGGAAAACAGTTCATTCCCTGCCTGAATGGCACAGCAGTCACCAACTCACATGCAGACCCAGGGTAATCAGAGCAATGGCTTTGCAAAGAATTGCTCTGAAACAACAAGGGACCTGATAAAATGGAGATGGAGGGAAACAGCTGCTCAAAAGGATGTCATCAGAGTTCATGGAGAAAGGGTGGGAGAAAAAACAATAAGGGAAAAATATTATTAAATTGTAACTGATACCTTTGGGGCAAATATAGAGCTGGTTCTTTATTATCACCAGGAGCAACATTCAATGCTTAGACTACAGCAGGGAGATAAACACAACAAAGCAGGTCACTGCAGTTTTGACAAAACACACTGATCACTCTGTAAGTGCAAGGAACACAGGGATTTGGAGAAGGGGGCCCTTGTGCTCCACTTGCCCACCTGAGCCCCAGAGCACTGCTGGGACTCCCCAGCACAAAGCAGTAGTGCTGTGGCTCTTCTGCACCAGCCCTTTCCCTAAAGGATCTGTCTCATGTTTGGGATGAGCAACACTAATATCTTCCATGAATTTGATCAGGCACAAGGCAGCCAATGCAGGAGCTGACAGACTGGTTTCTCCTATGAGTGCATGCCAGGAGACATAATTAACAAGGAAAATGAAGGAATAAGAGACTTAATTTTTTTTTAATTATTTCTGTGTTTCTATTAAATATTCCTCCTCCACCCTAAGTGAAGGGAAATTGCCCACCCACAAACCACCTCCTCAATAGCTGGGACTGTTGCACACCAGTGTCACCAGGAGTTTGCTGCACATGTGTATAGCAGATGGGTATTTATTGCCCTGGGCTAATGGGAGCTCCTTTGGCCCTCACAGCTGATGCTGCTGGGCCAGAAGTGCTGTTTTCATGCTCTGTTGTCCATGCAGGGAAAAAGCCTGCTGCTGCTGCCTTTCCCTGCTTTCACACTGACCTTGAGTCCTTCTCACAAATCGCAAGAAATTTTCTGGGTGAGGAAAAGGGCAGCTTTCCTAAGGTGGAGGAAATGTTAAAGGGGAAAAAAAAAAAAAAGAAATTAACACAAGATGAACAGCAGCAATAAAGTTTGAAAAATGGCTGGGAAAAATGCAGTTGCTGTAATAAAGCCATGGCTTCCCGAGGAAGAGCTGACAGAGCCACCTACAGCTCATGGAGCTGGGTAGCACGGTGGCCATGTCACAGCAGCCTGGGCTGCCAGCAGGGACCAGCCTGACAGCCCACTTGGATCCCGACTCCCTGCACAGCCAAGCGTGGGAGCATCTTCCCGATGCAAATTATATTAGGCCTATTACTTTGTGACATCAAGGGGTAAGATTAAGATTAAAAAAAAATAAACCTGTGGCATAAAGGAAAGAATAAGAGGCTGATAAATAATACATAAAACAAGAAGCAGATATTTCTTGTATCCTTTTAAAATAACTCTTACGTGGGTATAATATATCATAAATATCAAAGCTGCAGTGCAGCCCTTATATGACAAGTCACAGACTAGTCAGAAAACACTTTCTGAGATCTGAATCATGGCCACTTATATATTCACTTTTATTAGGGAAAAAAAAGAGAGAAAAATTAATAGCATCTCTCAGCAGAAAGTTATTTCTAGTCTTCTACTTTGCAAAGGGAACTGTCATGTCATTATTTTGGTGGGTGTAATGGCACATGCTGTACCAACCATATGTAATCAGAGAATTAAATGCTGGCTCAGATATGAAGACATAATGAGATACACACATTTTTCAAATGAGAAAAATGATTGAAAATAAAAGCCAGTACAGTGCAAAACACAGATGTCTCTGGCGTGATAAAACTTTCTGGAAATGTAGATTATAAGTTGCCATTGTTGCAATTACTTAAGACTCTTTTAACTGCAAGTTGCTACTCTTAACTTTTTCCCAAAAAAGGTTTGTACAACAAGATGCACAACAGTCAACTGGCCAAGCCATTGCCAGTGGTGAACTGATGAGCCTAACCTGGGACAACCCGCTTGTGACATTGGAGACTTGTGTATAGGTTGGTTTGGGGTGCACTCCCATGCAGGGAGGGGTCTGGGACCCGAAAGAGATTAGAGTTCTTTCTTATTGAGGAAGGGCTTACAGAAGCAGAGATGCTATCCCCACATGCTCCTAGCTGGTTACACGAACACAGCTTCAGTCAGGGAACCACACAGCCCTAACTTCCATGCAGGAAACCTTCTGTCCTTGGCAGCGTTTCCTGGTTGATAAGGGAGGATGCATCAAAAGCTGGCAGGCGTGAGCTGTACCCTTGGCTTCCAGAGTGTCACTGCCCTTCTCCGCCTCCTCGTTCCCACCTGACAAATGGGCACAGCTCCAGCAATCCTACGTTGGTGGGTGAAAAGCTCTGCCAAAGTGGTGAGTGCTAGAAACAGTTTCTACAGCTGATTTTAGTGCAGTGGACAGGCTACTCAGACCCTATTCAAGTGGGTATATACGTTCTTCATCCTCTCCTCTCACCTTTCAGTGCTCTCTGTCCGGGTCAGTCTTCCACCTGCCTCCCCTTATCCTGTGGGAAATTCCTGCCCACAAATCACTTCCATGGTTCCCACTTTACACAGCCATTACCCTCGGAGCTCACTTTGAATCCGACTGCCAAAATGGGAAGTAAGTAAAGAGTTATGGAAGAAGAGCAACAATGAGCAGGCACTTCCCACACTTCGCTGCTGGTGGGGGCTCCACGGTCGTGCCAGCACCACAAGCTCATAAAACCCAAGCAGAGAACGTGCTGTACTCTCCAGCACTTGCAGCACACGCAGGGATTGATCAGTTTTGTGTAACGTGGAGCTGAGCAGTGGCTGCTCCAGCCCAGGTACACGTCACCACCAGCAGCTGGTACAATGAGCTTCCCTCCAAATCCACTGCTCTATGATCAACTGGAGACTGCTGCCAGCTCCAAAGACTCCCTTTCTTCAAGAACACTTCATTCCACTTGTCATTTTTGTCCCCAAATCATGTTATGTTATCTTCATTTTGGAAAAGAAGGGTACTAAAAATACATATTACATCCTTTTCAATAGGGCAGAGAGGAAATACAACAGTACTTATTGTTGGCTGCAGAACTCTGATTTTTTAGCTAGTCATGGAATTTTACCACTTCAAAGTGATCCCTGGAGGGGTGTTTATTAGAGGAGCCTGAACTCATCCCTGGCTGAAACTGGCTCTGTCTAGCTATCACAAGCCACATGTGGCTTCAAAGTGCCTCTGATAGCAGTCTCCAGAACAGTGTAATCCATAAGTTTACATTAAATATTTATACAACACTACTTTGTGCTCTTCTTGGTTTAATTCGTCCTCAAAACTTATCCCAACGTATTAGCAAAGTTCATTACTTAACATTGCTGGGACCATTCAGTATGAACGTTGTGCTAAACAAACAAGACTGTCTGCATAGTCCACCTTATGGCAGCAAAAGGGCAAAATCCTGCCTTGACTCATGTCAAGGACACCTAGGAGCATGAGCAAATTTTGGAGCTGTGATCAAATCAGCACACTAATTCCAGGCAGGAGCATAGTTTTTTAGAAATTTGATATGGAGAAGGCTAAATGAAGTTTCCAAAGAGGAGGAAGAGTGTTCTGGCAGACTGAAGTGTTAGGTTGTTGAATTTCCCAGAAAACCTACGATATTTCAAATTCAATAATGTCTTCTTAAAGGTATAGTATGAAATTTCCCAATTAAAACGGAAGGAAAGTGTTAGAAATTAAAACTTAGCAGTACAGTCAGACCTGGCATTTGGGCTTGTTTGTCTGAGTTGAAATGAAAAGCAGCACAAGACATTTTGGCAACTCAAAACCATTTTGCAGATTTATAGTTTCAATAAAACACTACTGTGTAAGGTGGAAAGCTTTGATTTCAATTTAGAGTAATCTCATTGCCTCTCACAGGCACAAGCCTCACTAGGAACACAAGGTGGACACTGTCTCCAATATCCAATAGTGTCATTTATAACTGAGAAATTCACTGGGTGGGGAAAGACATGAGCAGATTAATATTCCTGCTGGAGGACGTGCAGGCAGTGGGGAAAAAACCTGCCCCGGTATCGAGCCATTTGGAAAAGTAAAGACAGATGTCTCCAGAAACGTCTACCAGGTTTAAGCACTGGTTTTTTTCCACAGAAGGTTCTCTGGTCCATTTTTCCCTCAGCACCAGCCTGAAAATTCCTGAAAAGAAATTCTGAAATGACAGAGGACTGCATGAAAAGCCAAACTAAATCAAGGAAAAAGAGAAGAGACCTTTATGCAACAAGCAGAGCAGTAAGAATTTACCAATGAATGAACTCAGTGTGTAAATCTGGAACACTCAGTCCAAAGAAACAGCAAGGCAAGGACTGACTCAGCTACAGCCGCCTTTCAGGAAGAAGCAGCAGATGCCAAACAATTGGAATGAACAGCAAGGAAATGATGCTAGGACTTTGTATTAAGGGACAGGAGCCAGATGTAGGGCTGTAAGGTGGCTTGGAAAAGGCTAGGACTGCCAAGAAGAGGAACTGTTTTTCCCTGTGTAACTCCTTGTCAGGGTGAAGAAAAATAATTTTGAAATCTCAGCTGCAAATACCCACCTTCAGCCTCTGTTCCTCCAAAGGTGAAAAACAAGGCATTTAGAAAAAAAATCCAAACTGATGACAATCCAACATTCAGAAGTAGTTTTATGTAGACTAGCCAGTTAGGATAGGTCCAGTTGAGTCCCTTGTCTCTTCTACACCTTATATCATTTGCTCTAGCATATGTATTTTATCATCTGTATCAGAAGATGAACCTGTGTTGTTGAAGTTATTACTCCAGTTAGTTTTCCCACTGATTTTTATCTTGTATCTTACATCTGACAGGATCCATTTTTAGGGTTCACAGAGAACAGTCCCCATCACCCCAGGGTGCTCTCTGTACTGTAACAGAGTCAGCAGCAACTCTTGCTGAGGTTTTTCTGATGGACCTTTCAGTGATTTGGAATAATTCCCCATCACTCTGGATTTATATACATTCTTGTAATCACACACATGCAATGATGTTGAATATTAAAGCAGGAAATTAAAATGCTTGGAAGTTGTTTTTTTTTTTTTTTAATCCAATTAGATGTCATTAAAATATTTATATATTGGGTGCAAGTTTTCCCAAAGGGGTTTCTTTTAAAAAAAACTATAACCCCAGGTGTGGGTCACAGCAGAATCTACTCTATCAATTGCCTTCAGAGCATTTTAGCATTAAAATATTTCCAAATTAATAGCAAGTTAAAAAATAAAAGGATTAACTCAGAATGAGAAGAGTAACACCCAGACATCCAGACATCCAGACTGTTAGCACTGACAGCAGATAACAAGTTGGAGCAGAGGAAAATGCAAATTCAGAGTAATATGGGGACCAAGTGCCATCTCGTGGATCCACAGGCACTACACAGGCATGGCACAGCCACAGATGGGATTTAGCAGTCCTCGGATGCAGGATGGATTTGTATGCTGTAGGCATCATTACTGGTATTAAAAGAAATCACTTTGCTGAAATCCCTGCCACGCTTTCCCTTCAGAAGGCTACAGAAACTGCCTTCAAGATTTACGATTACCCTGTTCCTCTGGCTCCCACAAGAAGTCCATAAAACTTTAACCACCCAGATCTTGCATCACAGCCATAAATCCTGACTGTTTTATCTCAGACAGCACAACCTGGGCACTGACTGCAAAGCCAGGCAGAAGTTACTGGTGTACAGCTGGGGCCATCCCCATGAACAGGTTTACACAGAGCCAGTATCACAGCCCAGGGCTGTAATCTTCACCAGAAGTTCCTTTCCCTGCATTGCTCCCCAAGCTAAGCTCTCATTGCACAAATGGTCCTTCTGTTCCTATCTCTTCATCTCATAATTTTAAAATCTGTGATACAGTGCTCATTGGAGGGGTATCACCAGATCCCTGGTACCCCAGAGGCACATGCACCACTGCTGAGTGTTGCTGGTTGCTCTGCAGTGCCAGACTGACACCCTGATTGCTTGGATAAAGGGATCTCCCCCTATTCTAAAGTAAAATTCTCAGGGATAGGAAAAGAAACACCTGAAATTAGTTTTTCCTGCTTGTCAAAGCCATCAACAGTCACATTGCACAAACACACGCAAATCTATTGAAGGCTGAGAAGGATCACAAGCTACCCACATTAAAACGTTTCTGTGGAAAACCTTTCCTATACTTCTTTCCCAAAACAAAGAGAGCAAGACAGAAACTAACAGTGGAGACTCCATCCCTCTCACGATTTCTGCTTATTTTTTAGAAGCAGATACTTCCTTCTCAAATGACTTCTGCCATCTGCCTCTTCCCATGATTCAGTAACTCCCATCACCCTTTTGGAGTGAGAAGGGCTTTGCAGTGCAAGGTGAGACTACACAGAAACAATATGGCAACAGAGTGCATGTTTATGCAGCAAGGAGGAATTCATAACTATATTTTTTGTTCATTTGCCCATTATTATTTTACCCTATGTACCCCACTCTAGTTTTTGCAGTAACCAGAGGATGGCACAAAACTCCTCAGGAGCTGGTTAAGGAAAAAACTCACAAAGCAGCTACTCCAGCTGAGGAGGGGGGAATTTAGCAGCAGGTCAAGTCCTACTCTCACCTGCCCAAGGAGGAAAGGCCAGGCCAGATATCCCTAATGGCTTGAAATCTTTATTAACAGCCTTGTGGCAATTGCCTGAGTGTAGAGAGATATGATTCGATCAATTTTTCTGATAGAGCTTCCAACAAGAGGCTCTATTAAGAGGAATGAAAACAAAGTCTCAGTTGCCTTCCAGCTACCTTCTGCCCCCTTACCACAGGTGCCACACACTTAACAAACCAGCTCTGGGGTTCCTCCTGACTGCAGAGCAGGACTGGCTTCTCTGCTATGCCACAGGTACACCACAGGTCCCTTCATGCCCAAAACCTTTCCTTCATGAAGTGGATGAAAGCTGTTCTTAAAACCATGGATATCTTGAACTTGAAAGATAGCAAAGGAATAAATATTTTAAAACTTGGGGAAAGTGTCCATTTAGATTAATACTGTGCTGAAAATAGTACTTCTCTTCAACTCACTAGATGACTATTAAAACATTCAGTCCAGTTTAATGGAGTGATAATCCAGTTACATGAAGTTTCTCGGAAAGAAATGTACTATCCATCACCTACTTTCTACTCCATTTATCTGTAATGAAGGTGATTAAAAATATCTTCCTTTGGTAGAATCACATGCAAGTCATCTCACTTGGCTAACTTTTGAGAGACATATTGGGATGATAAACATAAGGCCATCAACTCTGAGAGTAAAGAAAGGTGATCTGTCTATTGATACAGAAAAATCAGACTGGGAGAGTCCAAAGAGAAACACAGAAGGGCTTTTAACCCAGATCAGAAAGCCCTCCCAATTCTTCCTCCAGAGATGGAGGTCAAATCAGATAATCCAGACTTGAGAAGTGAGTCAGCTGAGACAGAGGTGAGCTGAAATGCCTCACAGGTGTCTGAGGGCTCTTGCATGAAGGCACAGGCACTCTTCCTCCCTCTCCCCTCCCATGGCCAGGGGCAGCATTACAGGATTTATCACTTGTGGCATCCCTGCCAGACCACACATCTGCTCTTTCTACCTGCTCCTCTACTCAAAGCGTTTTAACTCTGCCTCAGGGCAATTTAGGAATCTCTAGTTTAACCCAGTGACCCAAGCACACCTATGTGTCTGTGTGCATATCCTCTCCCTGGAGAGCACCACCAGCACCAACACCAAAAATGCTTCAGAAGGTTTCACACCTCTCTCAGGGACATTTTAGTCCCTGCTAAACAGCTCATCTTTCTTTAAGGACAGCAGTAGTAGAACTAACTCACTGTATTTTTGCTCTCCCAGATGAGCCCTTCCCTACCACAAGATCCTGGTCCAAAGGAAAGATGCTCTTGCATCAGTGTGCTCAGTTTTCAGAGCAGCCCAAGGGCTAAGTCCACAGTTCCACTGCAGAGTAACCCGGGATGATCCTTCAAAGCAGAGAAATGTGTTTATCCATTTTTTACAGGCAAGAGGCAGACTCAGAGCCAGAAACAGTGAGGTGCTCACAGGAAGAGTTCAGGTGGATTTGGAGTAATTGCAGCTAAAAATCAGCATTTACACCTTAGCCCTGGTGATGTCACCTCTCCATGTGACTTCCAACTTCGCCATGTCCTTTAAGAATTCCTGGCATGAGAGATGCCCAGAGCTGTCCTGGTTTGAACCACTCACAGCCCAGGACTCAAAGGAGAGTAGTGTTTTCAGACATCCCTCTGCGTGTCCCAAGTGGAGGAAGCCCAGAGTGTGCTCAGCCTACCCCAACAGCACAACAGCTTTTCACCGCCGAGACCCAGGTTCGATTCCTGGTCAGGGCCACTCCCCGGGCAGATGGAGCCCGTTAGCCCTATAAGGCA
>JAYRBT010000156.1:266301-367743 GCA_036023395.1 Myiotriccus ornatus | reverse complement strand
AGAGGGACAACAGATACTTCAGCTGCAAAAGGAAGAATTACAGGCCTTTATTTTTCAAAAAAGTTATTGCAGGTTCTTTGCATGACAGTGCTAGAATTCATGATCAGTAAAATTTCCTCCATCCTCTAATTTTTATTAGAGAATAGTAATAATTAATGGAGAAAGGAGATAGGAAAAAAAAGCAGATGCCAAAGATAGTGTTGCATGGTAGATTTAAATATGCACATTAATTCATAAGCAAAGTGAGTTAAATAGAATTTTGAATTAATTTCCTAAATGCAGCTTCCCAGTGGACAATAGAAAGGAGATGATCCAGTTATCAACTTGTGCTTATTAGCATTCAAACATGCTGATTATCTCATTAGTAAGACTACATTTGAAGTCCTCCCTTTTGTTTCCTTCTCTAAACTGTTGGTCTTCCATTTATTTGAGGAAGAAAATACATTTATTTAGGACTGAGGAAAATTGAATCAACCTTGACTGAAGCATAGCAAGCTTTATAGAACATTGAAAATATCTCCTTTCATTTTAAAAGAGTATATGAAGTAGTACTGTCATCTGCTGAATTAGGTGGGGGAAGGTAAGCATATGCTTGACAGTGTTGCAATTCCACTGGAAGAGGATTATGTGCAGGAAATACCAAAGTAAAATTCAGCTTTCCACAAGACAGACCTCAAAGAGAACTCCAAATGTTGAACTAAGACACAGTGTCCTGTGTCTGTCATGCCAAGGGGCCAGACTGCTTACAGCTCTTGTGGAACATCACTGCTGTCTGTTTACACACGCTGCAAGCATCAGTCACCCAAATTCTCAGCACAGAAAAAAATCCCCTGAATGTGTGGAATGAACAGTTCACGGTCCCGGAGCTAAGACATAAGGTTTTGGCACAAAGTAGGTAGAAGGTGTGAGCTGCATGTCTTCACTACCTGCAACTACCACATCCAGTGAAGACAAACGTGACACCCCTCCACAAGGCTGCAGGGCCTGCCTGCTTGCACTGCTGTTATCTCAGTAGTACAGCCACTTTTAGTCAACAGACAAATGAAACTAGGCAAAATCTTACTTTGCAGGACTTAATCACACTTGTACCACCATGCTGGAAAAGGTAAGGAGACCCAGCAGAGCCCAAAGCAGAGGTCACAGTCGCTGACATGCAAGGGAATGGCTCAGAGGGAGTTTATCACCGCATTAAACTTTCTGGGACTCTGACACTTTGTCACAGGGAAAATCCCCAGGAGAAACCTCAGCTCATCTTCCTCACATAACCAGCAATGGCAAAAGCACCTGCTCTGTCCTTGTGAGCTGATATTCATCTGTGATAGGAATGACTGACCAGCTCTCACAAGGGTGAACCAGCCTGCAGCAATCACAGCACCAACTCCGTTCCTCACCACGCAGAGTCAAGATATTCTCAACTCTGCTGATTATTTCAGCGCTTCTTTACCATTTTTTTTACAGACCATCTTTCTCCTCTGGCCTAATACCTTCATGTTTAAACACAAAAAGAAATTGTTAAAAACACTTAAAACACATGGAGAAACATCTCTCTCCCACTTGTGTAATCAATTAGCCTTTATAATTCAATCTAAACACAGCAAAAGATCTTTTTTTACACAGCAGAATTTCTGAAACCTCTGAAAACATGTGATCTCCATACAATACCTAAGTATATGTACATTACCCCCATGCAGTATCTTGCTGTTATTATAGTATAGTAATAATCTCTTTATATATTTCTGCCATTTTACAGGGCATAAATAGGTTCTCTGAATAGGATGTAATTAAATTGAACAACCTGATATCTTATTTTCATAGAAATCCATTTTATTAAACTGTATCCATTCTTGTGTATTACGTTCTTTACCTAAATCTCTCTCATTTTTCTCTTTAACTTCCAATTTGCCTTAGTCTGAGGATACTGACAATGTCCTATATAGCCTTGAAATCAATTTAGTGAGACAGTCTCTTTGTACAACAATTTTTCAATCTGTTACATTTGCATTTCTATACCTTTTTTTTAATTCACAAAGAACAGCATGTCTTATCCAAAGGAAACGGGAAAACTGAGCTCCAGGAATATTAAAATCTTCTACAAATTGGTCAAATGATTTAAAATGTCCATCCTTAAACAAATCTTTAATACAAATGAACTCTTTTTGTTGCTAGGTTCTAAAGGCTCCATTTTTAATACAAGTGGAAGGTCCTCATTATAACACAATAGAGTGAAGGGAGACAGTTTCTCATTCCAGCCCACGAATTTATGCACTTTCCCCACATTTTATAGACTGGGAAATAGTTGTTAACATAATCTTTTCCTGACACACCATTTTTATGTATATTTTTATGTCCGTGTTATCTCTCGAGTTCAAGTTCTGTATATATAGATCCCTGTACAAATGTGTAAAGGCAATTACCCTTGTCAGGTCCTTATCACTTAGAGTTCTGATGTGTTAATCCTACTCTCCTGTCACAATTCTCACAGATCTGCTGCATTTTATTGCAGTAAGTTTTACATTTAGCTTCCCTATACCTCCAATTTTACCACAGTCTTTATCAATAAAAGAAATAGTGTATCTTTTTCTTTACATAGTTTACATTTCTCTCAACTAAGCAAATGAAAGAGTAAAATAATAGTCATTTACATACAAAGGACAAAAACTGTAAACTGAAGTTTGTTCTACGGGATTTAGAGCATGAGAGCTTTAGATCCACAAGGCAGAACCACTCACCTAAACCTTCTGATCTCCCCGAAATAGAAGCAGAGTGTTTAGAAACTGTCGATCTAACCAGCACTATAAGGCCTTCTCTATGATACAGAAAAGGAGGTGTATCTACCAGTCAGACAGCTGCAGGACAGATGAACTATTTAGGAGGAGTTAACCTCAATGAACACTGGGCTGTGGAAAACCCAGATGTCTGAGCTAAGCTATTGGACTATGCTTTCTCTGTTTCCCTGTAGACAGACAGCAGGTCTCCCACCTAAAGCAGCTGAGATCAATTTCTCTCAGGAGGTAGAGGGCTCACAGGTGAAGACCCTGGATGACAAACTTACACAAAGTGCCAGACTCTCAGCTGGCTAAGCAAAGTGGAAAAAATCTTTGTCCCATGGGTTTGCTTCCATCAACAACTCCATCACTTCTTCTGTGTGACCATCTGTGGCATATACACCATCGAGCTGCCTCACAATAAGTAAGCTATGTCTTGAGAACAAAGGAACAGCCTTAATCTCTGCTCAGTCAGCAACTTTATGTCCACACAGAAATCTCTCTGTTCAGGTCTGGGTAACACTCTCGGTCGGGTTGTCTCCTGGACTCAAAGTTGCCAAGGTATCATACCTTGGTAAAGGTGCTGAATTGCAGTTTTTCTCCTCTAAAAGTAGGAAAACATGAGCAATTTCATGACAGGTGAGAAAGGAAATCACTAACAAGGCAACAGTAAAAACAGGGCTGTCAAAGCATTGACAGGGAAAGTGGTGTCTGAAGAAACTATCCTTTGACACCTTCGTGCCATAGGCTCTTCCCCTTCCTGCAAATTGACCATCTTATCAGCAGAGGACCAGATTTCAAGAGATGCTAATCAGCCAGCACCAAAGTCAATAGACACTGAGGTACTCGGCACAATGGGCTAGAAGAGGTTCAGGTCCGAGGGAACACATTGCTCAGAGCACTCAGAATAGCACAAAACCATTTCCATCTAATAGGCTGGACCTATTTATATTATATTCTATAAGTCCATATTTAGATTATGACATACTCTAAACGTCATAGAATTTTCAATGACAAAAACATCACAGCCTCCTCTCTGTCTCAACATTTTGCTTTCCTTCCACTCATTCACCAGCCTTGCCTCCTGACTACATTTGGCTGTCAGATTTTACTTCCCCACTCCAACCTGGAGGATTCTGTGAATCTGTAATATGACCAAACCAAACAACTGGGACAAAATTCATTCCACTACTGTTCTATTAAAGCCAGCAGATTTACTTCAGGATTGAATTTGCTTTTCTTATGTGAGAAATGGGGGATTCAGAAGGAGATAAAAAAAGAATGAAAAGAAAAACTGACCTTGGTGGTCATATTTTCTTTAATCCACGAGGGCCACTCGATGAATGCATACAGCCACCCTGACAATACTGCCTGCATTTAAAGGCGGGTGGGTGTAAATATAGGTAAGGGCACTAATCAGCCAGGTGGCTACATGTTAGCCTGAACATAAGCAATTAAGTACAAGGGCAATTTTCTCCCAGAGGTTAGTTATTTCATAGCCAATTAACCAGGCAGCTTCACCCCACTTTGAACTGTGTGTGGAGTAAGAGCCATGTCTGCATCTGGACCTTCAATAGATTCCCTGTAGCTTTAGCCATCAGCCCTATTCATCTTTTTCTAAAGTAGTTACAGCATCCACCTGCCTTTCAGTATTTAACTCCTTCATTTGTAAAGAAGCAAGCAGAACATTTGAACAAAAAGATATTTTTATCTTTATAATAGGCAAGGCAATTTTACCACTATATGTCTATGAAACCTGGCATTCAGCCTTGTGTAGTGTCTTCACAAAATCAGTGAATGCACTTTATTAAACATACACACTCTCTGCAAAGCTGGCCTTTCGAGAGAGAAATCTGTATTCTTTCGTGGTCGGAGTATGGCAGGTCCGAGGATGATTGACTGAATGCACAGGAGGAGAATACATCCAACTAACACAAGCTAACACTGCAATCTCTTTATGTACTGCATTAATAATATAATTACACCTTAAATATTAATAGAATATGCTGAATAACTCTGAACAGATGCATATCACAGGCTGTGTACGTCTGTGTGCATATAAGCAACACTTAGATTTTATTCCCACCAGACAGACATTACAGCCTGTTACAAACACATGGGTGGGACACATCCATCTGCAGCTCCACACGCCCGGCCCACACACGTGTGCTCAAGGCAGATGAGGCCATCACAAGGGCAGAAGTGCTGTGGGCTCCAGGGGAAGGAATCACCTCCCTGACCCAGCCCTGCCCTGCCCTGCCCTGCCCCATCCTTAGAGCTGACCTGTACTTGCATCATCAGATACTGAGCTTTCCCTCTTGCAGCTCTCAGGCCACAATTTAGCAGTATGGGTGTAACTCTGATAGTCATTGTTCCTATCAAAATGTGCATCTAGCTGGATGAGGTTCTGCCTGTGGATCACCAACACTGCAATTCCCTGTCAGATCAGCTCCCTCTGCCAGTCTTTCCCACCAGTGACGCAAAGAGCCCGGAGAGCACATCACAGCTGGGCTCCCACAGCCCTGGGATCCCTTGAGGACCCCACATCCCCGGCGCAAGTAACAAAAAAAGCATCTCCCAGCACTATCCTGGATTCTAGAGGAGAATCAGGGAACAGTTTCATGTCCTGGTGCTGTGAATTCAAAAGCACTCCTGAACCCCCGGGTCTCATTCCAGAAATCTTCCTCTAAATTGTGCAGTAAACAAAGTCAAGACTGTAGTTTGGACAACTAGAAATTCCCTGTTATGAACTTCTCTGATCTTTGCATTCTTTCTGAGAGATTTCAATGTTAGAGATATCTCAAATATTTTAAGAAGAAAAAAACTACGCTGTGGAACAACACATTTGACAAGCCACACATTCTCCTTCCATAAAAGGATTAAAAGATGTGAGGGAAAAGGAAGGATCCCTTGGACTTTTCAGTTTCTAGGTTGCCGAGTTCTTGCAAAAAAAAAAAAAAGTATGTAAAAGCAGAACACAAATATAAATTTAAACAAAATAAACTAAAATACAAAACACCAAAAAACGTGAGAATGCCCAGCAAGGGAGCTCTGCCTCCCAGGACCATACCTGTGGCATCTTATCTCCCCACCCCACAAGCCAGCAGGACTCCCCAGGGCTCAGAGGGCACTGCACCCCTGTGTTTGGCTTCCCAAAATGTGCTTGTTCAGCAAGGAAATGGCCAAGTCAGGGCTCAGAATTTCTTTGCCTTCCCTGCAGGGGAAATTTCTAGCCCCAGTAAATAGGGCAGTAAAAATTGTCCCTCGGGAAGCTAAAAGACTTATCCCTTTGCCCCATGGTCTAAGGCAGAGAAACCCTTTGGCACATGTCAGCAAAGACCAAAAAAAAAACCAATAAAAATTGTACCAGCTCACAAAAAGAGCCTGCCTAGAAATTTTCAAATTTCACTGTTTCTGGTCAGGATCATAAGATAAGAGATGGTTATATTTTGGCTGCACCAATTCCCATCCCCCTGCCCTTGCCATTCTCTGTGTATATTTCAGTAACAAGCCTGTCATTTTAAGCATTATTTATTTACCAGGCAACCATGGTATCGTTTGATATGCAATGGAATATTTCCATGAATTTTATTTACTAAAAAATAGCAACATGAAATATAAGATTTTAAATCTGCTACAGTAAGTAGCAAAAGACCAAAACTAATCAAGCCCATGCTGACAATTAGTTTGGTAACACTCTGGGCTGTGTCCACTACAGCTATTACTGTTTACATAATAAATTTATTAGTTGCATAATAAACTATCATTACGTAGTTTAGTCAGAGAATTAGAAAATATATGCGAGTTATACCATTTACATTTTAAAATTAGCTGCTCCTAGAATGTATCGGAAATGAAAGCTCACATTCACAACACTCCCACATTACAGATTGGAAAAATATGTTATATCAAACATCCACATAAATTACAAAAGCTCCTTTAAAATGTCAAGTATAGATCCTACTGTGCTTAGGATGTCAGCATAGCTCTAAAAATATGGAGTGATGAGGCATGGATACAATTTATAGCGGAAATCAAGCATGCTTTTCAACTTGCACGCACACAAAAAATCAAACAAATCGTCCCCTTTTCAAATTGAATTTGAACTGAAAATGTATTAACTTCACAAAAATTGTCCAGATTACTGATATCTGATTGCAGTATTTAGGGATCCACAGCTGTAATACTGTATTGCCTTTTTGGTTTTGACAGTAGGATTACACAATTTAATGCAGCAGTTTTGAAGACAAATGCACTAGTTGAAATCATCAGTTTAGCTCTTTGCATTAAATGGTGTTGGATAGTAAACTTCAGTTAGTTCAGTTGTGACACCACTGCTTCTAGTAAAAATCAGAAAGCTAACACTTTTAGGCTGAGCCTGCAAAGAAATATACCCTGGCAGCTCCCTCATTGCAAACAGAAAAATCTCTTTTTGCAGATCTTGCTGTGGGACTAAACCCACAGTAACTATTTCCCAGTGAGCTACTTTAAAAAAAAAATGAGCAAAAAATATTTATAAATAGTATTACATATGCTGAAAACCTGTAGTTGTTGAGAAATAGAAAGGAAGAGGTATGTGGGATAAAACAATGCTCAAAATTAACACAACTGTAAACACAATGTGACTTTCATACAATGAGAGAAAAATCTTGGACTTCTGTCAGGGCAAGACCTTTGCTATGTGGTCATCTTGCAAACTGCTTCGACTGCAACACCTTCAAATAATGAGGCTAGTCAGGGGAGAAGTCATCAGTAATAATATGGCACCTAATCCTTGCTTTTTATTTACACAGCTCTGCCATGCAGTGTCAGAAATCTCCGTCTAGTTATTAGCAACCCTCTGAGGTCGTTCCCTTTCAGGCAGCCGCTCTCCAGAGAGGGATGGAGGACAAAACATTTGTTGTTGCAGATTTTTCTCCTTTTAAATCATTTTGCAGCATGGAGAGACCTGTGGGGCATTCCCGAGGGGTGCCAGGAGCCGGGAATGCTGCCGGGGAGAAGCGCGTTCCTCTCCCGGGGGAGCCGCGGGACTCTGCCCACGAGATGGCAGGCTGAGATGCTGTTTGCATTTTCCAGCCGGTCTTCAACTGGAAATAGTTTCCCCTCTCAAATGACAGCAGCCCCAGGTAGCAGGGGTGACATTTGCTTTACATTATGATACACACTAATTAATCATTAGCGATCCCAGAAGTATGTCGACTAAAAATGCTTTGCTATGGCTCATCACAGTAGGGGCTTTCAATATTGATACTGTTACACACACATATGTTCCACGGCTGGTTGTTATATACGGAAGGATTACTGTTTTAGGCTACAGAATATCTTTTAAGTGCTGCTAAGTATTGTTTGCTCAAATTCCTTGCAGTTGGTAATGAACTTAATATCTTGTACTTTATGCGATAAACTCTTGAGGTCACAAAGCGGTTGCTCGATTGGGCAATGAAATAGGGGTTTTACAAGCTAAAGCTGCTGCAAAACTGACTGGAACTTTTTGAGGCATAGTCCAGGCTTTCTGGACTGGTTGACATTTTTCCACCCTTGTGGCAGTCTCCATGCCAAGAGGCTGGGGCCACCCCCTTTCAGCCCACCAGTGACCCCTGCCACAGCCAAACACTGGCCCAGCCAAGGTGACTGGAGACACAAGAGTACTGGAAAAGGCAATACCTGACTGCATTTCGAATGTGACCAAAGCTTCACACCACTTCAGTGAGGACACTGAGGTGTTTTGAGCTACCTCTACTACTAAGTGCATAGGCACGTCTGGGCTGGAAAATAGAAGGTGGTGAGAAGCGCAGGAAAGTTCACATTAATAAACCTGAGCAGGAGGTCAGAAGGTCCAAAAAGCACCAGCAGCTCTCAGTTCAGCCTCATGCACCTTCAACCCCAGTTAAAATCACCCAAGACAGGCAGAAGGAGGAGGGAAAAAGATTTGGACCTTGTTTTCAACCAAATATAAGATGGTATTTTTGTGAAAAGTAAGCACAAACCTTCTCCCTGGGGACTCTCTTCAGTGGCTGTAAAGCTGTTGCGCTGTCTCATTCTTCCACCTCATGATTGCTCCATGGAAGCAACTCAAACCCAAACATCCCTGACAGGTCCTACCATGGCAGTCCTGCTCTCAGTAGGTCCATCTTCAGTCATCCTAAGCAGACACCCACTCTCCCCATGTAAAGACATGATTCTAGCTTAGTTGTCATGGTTTAGGAGTCCTTGAACAGGTCCTTTCAAATGGTAAAGGATGTTCAGATGCAGATCAGTGAGGAGGAATTACAAATGGTTAAAATGTTCTGTAAACCAAAAAATCTTGAGTTCTAAATCAGTTTGTAAGGAAAAATATAGTCTTGATAGCTTTAGAAATACTCTAGTTAATGCAGGGGATTAGTTCAAAGTGGTCCAAAGATGGCTGAGTTCTGAAGTTGTGTTAGAGAAGAGGAAATCCCCAGAGTGCGAAGTGTGGGCCCGGAACAGACAAGGGCTGGACATGGACAGCATCCTTCTTCGGGCTCACATGTGTTTAACACTCAAGGTGAGCACATGTTTTTGTAAAGGTTATAGAGAGAATATCTGTATTGCTTCTCCTCAGGAAGGAGGAAAGTAAAGACACAGCAACCAATAAACATTTGTTACGGGATTTTTCTCTACCACTGTGCATCACCTGTGTGTCAGAGGCACTCTGACAGTCTAGGTTGTTTCCACCTGCACAAATGCTCTGCTGGGCACAAGAGATGTGTCCACACTCATTCTTTGTTGTAAAAACTTTGGCTCATATCCTTGAAATCCTGTTCCTAATGTGAACATTTGCTGGTACAAGTCAAGACTAGGTCAGCATTTAACAGCCAAAGAACTGGCAAAACCATTATTGTTCTAATGGGTCAGGAAATTAGTCCTGTTCAAGTAATGTAACTATATTAAAACCACAGAAAACAAAACAAAAGCGATAAAGGGGGAGTGAGAGAGAGAAAGAGGAGACTAACTCTTCCATATGAACTATATGAAATATGGTTCTGTATTTCAGGACTTGGGATTTTAACTAAAATACCAAATACCATGGAAGTTTTGATACATCTGTGGCAGTTCAGATTTACAGTTTATTTGGCTTCTTTCACTTTGATTACCACTAATGCAGATTTTGGGGATTATGTACAGTAAACCAAAATTACAAAAAAAAAAAGTGACTTACACATTCAGTCCCTGGATTCACAGTAAAGCCCTTTTACATGGACAGGTGATTTCTGAAGGGGTGAGGTATCATGACCATCAGGATCTGCAGAAATCTGGGCCTTGCATTCTGATGTTCCAAGGCACCAGACATTTCCAACCCTGCAGCTGCCTGCTCCCACCCACATGGCTATTTCATGCAGAATTTTCTAGATGCAGGGCAAGGAGGAAAGTTTCTTCTTTCCCCATATGGCCACAATGCTTCACAAAGCTCTGTAGCACTCAGACATATCTGCATTCAGCCACTTATATCTGCTCATAATGTTTCTTCTTCACTAGTAACCCTCAAGAAAGTTTTCTAATTCAGTAATAAAGTACTCAATATTTTGATGTAATCACTGTGCCATTCCAACACACTTTTCCCCTTTTACTTGGTCAATTCTTGAGAAGTGAAAACAGTAGTCAAAGTAGAGTGTTTTAACTGTTACATCAATTGACTTTCAAGCCTGTACTGCTCTATTTTAAAACTTCTTGACTTAGACCCCATTCTATCCTCTCCCTCTCTGTTGCCAACCATAACACTTATTTAAAATTCCCTCTTTTCCTGACGTATTACAGGTCTGAAAGCCCCCACGGTAGTTTAATCTTCGGCATCTTTTCAGCAGCCCCCTGATTTATGAGCTTACAGTTTCTACATTCGAGCTGCTTTACACTGAGGCTCAAAAAACATAGCAAGAAAATAAAAAAATAAATAAAAAAAGAGAGCTGACTTCTAGCAGCGGGATAGTATTCCTCAAGACGTGTCGATTTTGTTCCCTTCTTACTTGTGAAACAGATGGTGTTTTATGCTTAACACAATCAGTACCATTCTCTATCTGTTGCCTTCTAACCTTCCCCACCTGTGTGAAACCCAGCCAGAGCTTAATGAACATACTTGGAGCTGTCTGGACTGAATTAGTCCCAGTAGGAGTTACCCTTCAGGTACTCCACAGTCTCTCATGGCCGTGTAACTGCAAAGGAATACAAGAAACCTTTACACTGTGGCTAATTAAATAAAGGTTTGCTCTGCTAAGTGCATTTTTTCCCTTCCTAAAGCAGGTAATGTCTACTATATTGAACTATTTTGGAAACATTTGCCACTGTCTTGAAAATTCGGAAAGACAATTTTGGCATGAAAATAGGGTCAGAATGTGATTTTAAGCAACATTTTTCTTCCAGTTTTAAAGCTTTCTTCACTCCCACATACCAAATTATTACAATAATTACCTTGCAATATAAGGCATTAGCAAAATAATGCTTTTCAAAATTCACGTACAAGACAAAACTTTTTGTTTCTACTATTCATCCCCTAAATTTCCATTTCTCCAACCTGAAATTCTACAAAAATATCTTTTTGACAGCAGCTCCTTTAAAATGAAGATGAAATTACAACCTGGCTACTTCGACCACATTTCACATCCCAGAAGGCAAATCTTTAAAATGTCATAAAGACATGCTAAAGTAATTTCCTACATGATAATTATCAATTGTAGAAAATTGTTGTAGTGAAGTAATCCAGCAGCCTGAGATTACTTCCAAAGTACCTATGGCGGGATCTCTGACTCTGCTTATACACTGAAATTTCTGCTGCTGGTTTTCATTCTTCTGTCTGGTGTGTGAGACAACTCTGCCCAGTTTCCAGCCTGAATAAGCTCAAAACTTCCATTAAATTAATTGGATCATTGATATGAACTGGGCAAATTATTTTTTTCCAATCTAGCTTAGACCAGGAATAGGGTCTCATTGGATTGCAATTAAGTGGATGGCCAACCTTTCTCAGGAACATTCACTAAAATAACAAATTATATAAGTTCTCTATTTGCAATTCCCTCATGCTGAGGTTTACCTGTGAGTCCTTTCTCTGGTGTTCAGTTGCACACAGATAAGACAGACTCACATTTTCTTAACACACCAAGGAGGACCATTGTCTGGATGTTCTGTATTAATGTCTGTTTTAACAAGTTGGACCCTTTCTACTCCCTTAGCCTGGGGTCCCTTGCAAGTGCTCTATAGTGACCCTCCTCTTCCAAAAGTAGTTGTTTGCTGAAGTGATTGTACAAGAGTATCTGGGAGTTGTTTGTGTAGTAAGTGAGAAGATGACACTTTCACAGACTTCTCAAAAACCCTCCTGGGGCCAGCTAGAGTAGAGGAATATGAAAATCTTTCAGTGTGTGTGAAGGTGATCAACTGTGCAGAAAGAGGATTTTCCCAAATTGCCTACTGGGCAACTTCTGGGGAAGGAAAAAGCTAAATAGGATCAGACTTTTGTTATTAAAAAAAACCCTGACAAGGCAGGAGGGTGTTTATTAAACTAGAAAACAGGGGGAAACAAAGCATACAAGGCAGTGACAGCATGCTGTCAGGTATGTGTTGGTAACAAGATATCTGGTTGTGAAAGAGAGGGCAAAAATTCCAGTTGAGCCCTGCAGTAGGCAGGCGTTCCTCCTGGGGGGACATCCAGGGATGCGACTCAGCATCACAAAAGGTGATCAATAAAACAGAAAGCAGTGGTCAAACGAATGCCAGCAATCTCTCTTCCTTACACTGCCATTTAGCTGAACTCCAGGACATCCCAAATAAGAACAGAGGGAGCACTTTGCTGGGGGCACAGGGGGAAGGGCAGCTAAAATAAAAAAACCTTGATCAACAGTCTAGAGACTTCAATAGGACAGACTGGTGAGGTAGGATGGAAGGACAAAAGCAGATGAGCCCCACACCAGTCTTTCAAGCAATAAGAGATTTTCCTGATATTTCTATGTGCAGGCCAAGTATTTGGGAACTATTGCCTTGGGAACTTGGGAACTCTGCCCATCTCTAATTCCATCACAGGGACTCACAGAGGTGAAGGTTGCAGGACTGGCAATGTAGGACTTAAAGTGAGGAGTTCATCATATAAATCTCACATTCACACTGTGTGACAGGGCAGTCATTGCCATAATATCAGACATTGTCCTTAGAGTCATGAGAATGGCTTTAAACTCCAAGACTCCCACAGAACAAACCATGTCCTATCTCCAGGTGTCACGAAACCCGTGGGAAGGATCTGTACCAACACTATACTAAGACACAGAACTGGGAAAGAGACAGTCTTCTGCATGGTAATTCTACCCAGTAATTCCAGTCCTTGGTCTTCTCTACCAAACCCAACCCCCAAACTCTCTATTACCTGCAGTAGCAGCTCTCCTACGATAACCCCAGCAGTGACAGGGAAATTTAATCTTAGAGGAGGATGAGGGACGGATGCACTGGATGAGGGCAACATTCACTGGGCTGTAGAGCTCTTTCTGGAAACGTTCCATTTGGATTGTAAACCAAGAGAACTGTTGAAATCTACCTTTCTTTCTTAAAAAATAAAACAAATAAGGTTCTCCTTTAGCAGCGAAAATGATGTGCAGAGTTGAAGAACTAACTCTAGCTGAATCACTAAGTACAAAGGGGCATAGTGTAATTAAGTTCAGTGTCCTTGTGGGAGGGAATGCAACAAAACCTAGCACTGTGACATTAAGCTTTAGAAAGGGGATTTAAGAAAAAAAAAAAAAATGAGGAAGCTAGTCAAAAAGGCCCTGAAGTCAGAAGTAAGGAAATTAAAATCCTTCAACTCAGCATGGAGGCTACTTAAGCAACCATAATAGAGTCCCAGAAGGAATGCGCAGCCTTTCAAAGAAACATGGAAGGCAAGAAAAATAAAATTAGCATGGGAAAACAGCAAGGTTCAAGGGGTTATTTAAGCCAAACAGGTAGAATTCAAAAAGAAGTAAAAACCTATCTTAGGGGAAGGAACACAACCCGTGGAAGGCTCTCCCTGGCATGTAGTTGTGTTTCAAAAGTTGCGGTGACTGAGAAATGAGCTGGGCTGAGGGGAGGGTGCTGTGTGTGAAGGAGAAAATAACTAAGGCAAGTAAAAATGAGTAACTGGAAAAATGGGCTTCCAGAATATTTCAATGGCTAATAACAGTGAATAATTTTATTGCAGAGAAAATTAAGTTATTTTTCATCAGCATGGAGGGAAGACTGTGACGATACAAGTTGCCTGGGGTGTGGGAGTCTAGGAGAAAATAGAAGGGTTAAAATCGAGGAGTGGAAAATAAAAGAAAAATTAAAACCCAAGAGATCCCTGGAGCCAGCTGGAATAAGCAACTGCTCCCTAGGGTGGTATAGCTGGGGGCTGATCACAAGTTATGATTTTACAGTGAGCCCATATGGGAAGTGGAGAAATTCCTGCACTGACACTCTTCCCTGTCTCCTACACGGTGCATCAAAAGCCTCTTGATGTCTTAGGCAGCCCAGAGTGACCTCTGAAAATATGAGGATACCTGAAGTTCCTGGGAATGCTTCATGACCCTTCCAGACCACGAACAGCATGATGCATCACTTCTAAATGAGCCAAGAGAAGTAGAGCCTTCCTCACTTTAATTGAGTTGGGCTCCAGCAAATCACCCTGTGCCCAGCTGCATCCAACCTGCAGCACAGAACACCCTGTTTGCACTTTAGTCATCTGTGTGGTCTTTTAAGTAATTATTCATTGCGTTATTCAATGAGAGAGCACAGTATTTACTGGATTACTGGGTCTGTATTGCCTTAAAGACACAGCTCACTGGTTTGGGAGCCAGCTGCACTGTTGCAAAGCAACAAGCAAATATTTCTCTTTTCTCCTCCACTTTTAAGCTATGCAAGAAGGTTCTTTAAAACAAAACAGGAATGGTGATACTAAATAAAAATCCAGTGAGCTCTAGGTAGCTGTCTTTTATGCAATACATTTGCTCACCCAGTCACAAAATCAAAAGTGGCCATCACTCATTAGAGTGCCTCATACAGACTACAGCTGAAAACAGGCAAATTATCTTTCCATAGGCAAAACAAGGCCTATTTTGGTGTGTGCATGTGTGTGTGTCACATACTGATTTCTGCACATACTAAAGGACTGACCCACAGCGTGTCCTGCTGCAGCATATGGCCAATTTTTGTGGTGATTTCTGCTTTTCAAAAGGCACATGCCCTCAAAGAAACAAAATAAGAAGGGAGTAGAATGCATAGTGACCACTAGCTGAGAGGACCTCACAGTGACTGCAGGCTGGGAAGATGATGGCAGCACACACTGAAGCATTTTGAGTGCTGTAGTAACCAGTACAGGTAACATTCCTGGGACAAAGATGCAGGACAATCATTGTGGTTGGGTGGGATAAGCCAGAAGCACCTAGAGGCATCAGGTTAAGATAGGGCATGAAACAGTAATGTACAGCAAGTGGAAAATAGATGCGAAATAGCCCTTTTCAGTGTTTTGAATTGGATGCAATGCAGCTGGAGAACCTTCTATTTGAGCTAGCTGCTAGTCAGGACACAGTTAATCTTTGGGATGACAGAAAGTTACACAAGGGGTCTCATGGTGCTGCTACACACAGTTAAGCAGTTGCTATGTTTCATGGTCCAAATGGTGGCCTTCCATGCAAACCATTTCTGAACATGTATATGCATGGGGATACAAGCACAGGGAACCACTCTGGCATTAATGGGTAATGACAACATGCCTTAGGATAAAGACACAGAGACCAACTGGTGCTGAGGACAGCAAACCTGACTGCTTGGTAACCCTCTCCAGAGAGCAACAGGTTACCTGTCCAGTTCCAGGTAAAAGAGATCAGCCATCTCAGTCTGAGTCCATAAGCCGTGGTAGCTCCAGGTTATGACACTAAAAGAGAGAGCAGAAGTGATAAGCAGTTTATTTGGGAGACGGGCATGTCCTCCACCGATGCATGCAATTTAACATCCTCATGTCCTCTTCCACTCATAAATATTCAGGCAGAGGTACTGTCTGAATAAGGAACTGTTTGGGCTGACATTTTCATATTAATGCAAATGAGTTTAATAAGGACTTCTATGAAGAAAATTTGGAGTTCTCTGTCTGCATCTCTAGAACAAGCTGTCTTTTTCAAATATTCCTGATTATCACTGCAGCACATATTGGGAACAAAAATGTACCAGCTCAGTCAAAAGGTCCCTCCAGCCCAGTCACTTGTCTCCAAGAGTAGTGAATAACAGATATGCTACACAAGAGTACAGGCACCAGGCAAGCATACAGTAGTATTTTATGCAGAATGCTCCTTCAAGACTATTCTTAGGGAATTCCAGTGGGAGAGACTCTCCTTTATTTGAAAAGCTGTGAGAGGGTTTTTCTCCCACCTTTTCATAAGAAAACTGGTATTCCTCAGTCCCCTTTCTGCCTATAGTTCCAGCAATCAACAGCATAACTACTGATACAAATCCCCCATGGGAGTATTACCAAATATGACCAAAACCAAACCTCAGGCTCTGTTTCAGTATGGTTAAACTTAATACCTCAGTATCCTGTGCTTTCGTTAGTGTGATTTCTGCTCTGCTGATTGCAGGCTAAACTTTATTCACGTTTACACCATATAAATCAGGATTCCAACAGAACTGAAGGAAACTACACTGGAATTATATAACTGTCAGAGACCAAAATTTAGTTCAATGTTACATGAATCTTTTTATCAATCACAGAACTTACACGTCAGCTAATAAACTCACTCTGGCTCTGCTTACCCGCAGTCAGTAGCAGGGGGAGGTTATTGTAAAGCATTGCTGAAGCTCTGTTTGTCCAGCTTTAGGTTGGCTGACTTCCACGAGGAATGCGTTCAGTTAATTGAAAAGGTTTTGGTTGAAGTTTGCCAGCAAGAGATCATAGAGTTCTAGGCAACACATACTGTGAGTATGAACTCCATTCAACCTTTGAAATACCTCTGTGAAGGCAGGAAATTGAAATATTGTGCTATATTGGCAACTAAACGGTCATTTATCATCCATGCTAAGTTTGGAGCACAGTGAAATGATTTTTAAACTCTACGAGGGTTGATTAACAATTACAAGGTGTGTCTATGTAGATGTAGATTATATACTGAAATACAGTTTCAAGAAGAATATGAGATAATCAACAGCTGTATCCACCCTCCTGTTTGCCTAAGATCAAATTTGAACTGTGCTCAGAGACACAAACACTATATTAAAACACAATAGAGTTAAGACACCTACTGACAAAAGCAAGGAAATTCACAGTTAAGGGGGAAAACACGCCATATGTTCTGCAGTACCTAGGAACAACAGGGAGCATTCAGCTCATCATTAAAGAGGCACCCAGTTGTGCCTAGGTATTGGAGAACATATGGAACACTTCCCTGCTCATGTCTGAATTTCCTTACTATTGTCAGCTTATGGATCAAGCTTGACTTTTTACCTTTTTTTTTTTTTTTTTAAGACAGAGTTCAGGGGATTTTTTAAGTAGTTGTTTAGTTTGTAAAATACCATTTTAAATTTATAATTATTAGCTCTGCGGACATAAATTACTGCATAGATAAATTACTGCATGCCTGCTTTTAAGAAGAGTTCAGGATCAGTGGAAAATATAACTTGTAAAAATGAAGCAGTGAGTTGCTTAGGGAGTTTCCAGGCAGAGCCCTATGGAAGGTCACAACTGGCAGGACTGATTTGACTTTTTGTATCTGAAAAGCAACAGTTTTATTTTATACTTCGGCCCTTCCCTTTAAACTGCCTCAAGGTTTTAGCTGCCTAACACAGTATAATCAATCAATTGCACTGCAAATGTTTATATTTTAATTACCAGACTGTTAGGAGTCCCCAGTTGGATGCACTGTGCTTGGTCTTGTACATCTATTTATGGGATCCAAAGGACTTAAAGCTGCTAAGGAGCTAAAAGAGAAGAGATAATGGTTATTGTTCCCGTTTCAGAAGCAAGGTTTCCCTCAAGCAAGAATGATCTGGGATTAGGATAAGCTGAACTCTGTAACACCTCACAATGAGCATTCAGCATCCTGCTCCAGCCGCTTCTGCCTTTATTTAAAATAAGTAAAACAAAGACTGCCGTACAGGGAGATGGCAACCCCACCGGTAGGGCTGTACCCACATGGTCACAGGCTCTCAGGGAGCAGGGCCAGGAACACGCTCCCGTGGCTCCCTTTGGTGTCAGCACGAGAGGGCAGCATTGCTCGTGGCTCCCGAATATTTGCATACGGCAGCTGCCTCTTGACGGGGAGTTGGCACCCAAATGTCCCTTATCCCCAGGGAGGGCCATGTGGAGACCTGGTGGAAACATTGTGTTCAGAATTTAAGTGGAAATCAACTTTGCATCAATTTTTTTCTTTAATTAAAAAAAAAAAAAGTCAAATAATCTTATACGTCACTTTTATCAAAACATAAAGAAATCTGTTGTTTTGGAAACCGCTCCAGTCTTTTCAAAATGCATCTGAGTTTGCTTCTCTCATTCAAAATATACAGAGGAGAAGGATAAGGAAGCAGTGGGGTTTGTACACACACGAAATCCTGTCAGATCTGAATTATGGTATGTCCTCACATATGTACAGGATAACAATAACTCTCATTTTCCTAGAAGACAAGGTAAAAGAGTAAATTCATCTCCCTGTTTTGCCTCCTAAACTACCCTCTCTATTTCCTTGGCCTTATGGGATGCTGAGTCCATCACTCCTGATCATACTGTTTTTGCAATTTAGGACCAAAGAGTGACATAAGAAAATCCTGCACAGCCAAAGACAAACCCATGGAACACTGCCCAGCCTCTTCTTCCTTAATAAAAGGAGGGAAGGACATTGCAAGAGGATAATTTTAGCAAGCCTGAAAGACTAAATCTGAGCCAAACTCACCCAACCTTCCCAAGTCAGCTTAAACCTATAAGAGCTGTATTCTCAACTCAGCCCGTGCAGAAAAAGGTAAGAAGGGGATTTAAATCAAAACAGTGAAACAACTCACAGTATTGCAACTCATTTAGGTTCCTCCCCCTTTAACAGATCATTAAAATGTTCGTAGGATCTGACTACAAAGCTAATTCATATTTGTAAAAGTAGTTTTAAGCAGTCTAACAAGTTAACAAGAAAACTATATACTAAGCCCAGTGAATTGTCTGACTGTGTTGACATTGTGAGGATCCCTGCAAAGCTGAACCATTTCACATATTTGCATAAAAGTTAGAGTGGAAGATTTGTAAGGAGAGCACTTACCATGATCGGAAAGAGACAAAGGAAAGTGTAGACAGCAGCGTTGTTACACTCAATTTTCCGTTCCAGCCTCCTCAGCTCTCCTGGGAAGAAACATTTTTCCATTTATTAAAGTCCTTGAGAGACTGGATACTCTACAATTCAGATTTTAGTAGTGCATGTTGATGTTGACTACTCAGTTATTAAGTTGTCTTCCAGAAGTTCATACAAACCCTCCATCTGAAGAGGCTGTGGAGCAAACCCATCGGTGTTCCCCTTCAGATGTCCTCTGCTGCCTTGAGGACTGGCAGCAGTACCCCTGGCGAAACTGCAGTCACTGCTCTGCTCCATGGGCACAGCAGAGAAAGGCTGAGGGGCAGCTGGGGAAGCACAAACTTCCGTGCCCTCTCCTGCTGAAGGCTTGTCTGGATCTCAAGAAACAACTCGGCCAACCTCCCTTCCTCAGCACTTTGCACTGACATGACTTCAGGAGTCAAGTGATGCAGCAGAGAAGAACATCAGTGATGTTCCTCAGCTATTACATGCTGAGAGCTCTTAGCTAGAATGTTTAAAAGAGCAAAGGAGGCTGACAGGACCCCTCACAAGAGCTGTACCTTCCTCTCAATCTTTAATTCCATTTTAGAAAGTAACAAAAACACACTAATCACTCAAAACCACAGAGGTGTCTTTCCAATCAGTATCTTTTTTTACTCCATTTCTGTACCTATTCAAAATGCCAAGAAACCCTTCTTGAATGCCTTCAATGCTCATTTCAGAGCAGACACGAGGCCAACAGCTGTCTGCCCAGAAACACAAGTCAGCATTACTCTCAGTCTGTGGTTAGATTCCATCTCTCCACTGGCAAAAGAAATTGTTTGGAGTCTGGGCTTCAAACTCAGAAACATCACAGAGTTGACAGGGAATATTCCCACAGTGCCTTAAAATATCATGGTCCTCCTGCTCCAGAAAAGCCTGCAAAGCTGAAGATCGAACATACTGACCTTAAAAGATTGCCAGATGTCTCCTACCACTCTGCCAGCCTGCACAGGACTGAGCACGGATTGCTGCACTTTACTCTGCTGAATGAGGAGGAAACTGGTCCTGCAAACAGGGCGCCACAGAGATGGCAAAACCTCCTGTGTCACCAGTGTTTGCACTGTGCAAGGAGAGGGAGCAGCTTGACTTGTCCTAAGTGGCAATTAGTCAGACAGAAGTTATATCAAGTAACAGGGCACAGAAATGTAACCTTCTGTCTGATAAGGTTTTCCAAATTGTCGGTCATCTGGAAAGGGTGTGTGCAGGCAAGGGTCAGAAGTTTAGCAAAGGCTATTCTAGCAGCATGACAAGGCAGTAAACTATGATGCAAGTAAGTGCAAGTATTAGCTGTGTGTACATTTGAAATATTGAAACAGATTCACTAAAGACGTAGGACTTTATTAAGGTCAGAAGCGTTATTCTGCAGTCGATAGGCACATTTGTTTTATTAATTGAGTCATAAGTTCTGGCACTCTGCAAAGAGATTGCAAAACATGCATCAGCTGCTTTCGATTGCCATGAGAGATCTGAAAACCTGCCAGTAAGTCTGTTTGCAGCTCTTAAAAATTTTGGCTAAAAACCTGTTTTAAACTACTAACAATTCTTTTTTTTTTTTTTTTTTTTAAAGCTGCAAAGAGGGAGGGCAAGAGAAAAAGAGAAAGAGAAGCACATGCTTTGTTTAGACTCAGCACAACCGTTGCTGATGTAAGTGTCCTCTGGAGGAGGCTGATTATTTCCTAGACATGCCAAGCTTTCCCATTCCCCGGTGTCCCCAGCCTATCACTTTATGCACCTCTCTGTGTGTTTCAGAATGAAGATCACTTGGTCAGCATCCTGCTGGAAAATGAATGTCCAAGCAAAATGGGAAGATATCTCATTTTCATGCTTCACTTTTAAGTCTGTTGAGCACATGGGACATGAATAACAAAACCGTAAGACGTGAAGCAGTGCAATGAAATACGGGTATACTGCACTTGCTAAATCTGTCCCAAATATGTGCCAAGGTACCAGCAAACTACGGAGCAGCTATTTTTCTTGCACAGTACCAAGCTCAAAGTGTGATCATGTCACAACCACCAGAAGGAGAGGTTTCAGCCATGCAGTGTTTCATATGTGAGTCACCCAAGCTTCAAACCCAGTGAGTCTCCCCTGCTGCCCCACTGCACTACAGGGATGATTTGTTAGCTGCTGTCTTAAAAGCTGTCATAGCCAAAAGTGGCCAAAAGCCAAAGTCAGAGCTGCTCAGTTTGCCCCATTATGAAAGGGACTTGACTCATTACAGTTCATCCCAATGACATAAAAGGTTACAGATTTGGCACCTCCCTTTCCCCTGACTGCAGAATTAGCCTTTGAAAACTGCTCTCCCAACTCCGTGCAGCTGTTTGGTTCTTCTGTGTCCATATCCCATTCCAGTCCTCCTGCCTTTTGCTCTTTTTGTCTTCTGGCAGCCAAGTGGCCCCTTTAAGAACACAAAAGTTGGCCTGAAAATTAATGTAAATTGCCACTTTTTGAAAATAGACTTAAATTTTGATTCCACGAGCTCACGCAGCTTCAGGATGCTCAGGGCTCTGGGTTCATACCGAGCTTGCATGAGGCACTGACAAGAGATGCACCCAGAATCACCCAAATCAGCTCTTGCCTCCGGCACTTCTTATATGCCTTCACACTGCATTTTGAAATTACACTATCTTCCAGCAAATTTGTCAGATCTCACAATATATAAAACTAAGCATCTGGGTGCCTCGGGTATGCCACCTGAAGCTGAGACATCCCCTACTTTTTTATCATGTTTATCTTCTTACAGCCCTTGCAAGCAGCAATAGGCTGCATTTAGCTCCTCATAAAATCAGGTACCAAAATGCCTTCAGCAATCTGGGCACAGCGATTTAGGGGGCTGTGGCAGCACAGAGAGATTTGTGCTCAGGTCCATGCTCCGTACCAGTGAGGCCATCTCGCTGCTCTGCATAACCCTGTAAACAGCAGCAAAAGATCTGAAATGGGAAACCTCAGTCTAAAGCCTCTGTATAGCTCAGGGGTGTCTCTTGTTAACAACTGTAACACAGGCTGCATAAACTGAAACGCTGGAGTGTTTATTTAGCCAAGAACAAGGTTAGTACCTTGTAAACAGGAAGCACCCTCAAGGTATCCCAGCTGTACTCACAGGGCATCCAGGACTTGCTGAGCTAGCCTGGAATGACCAGTCCAGGGGAGACTCCAGGATGCTGGTTTGATCTGGAATGGTGCCTTTCCCTGAATACCACCTCATTTGTGGGACATATACCCATATGCTGCCAAGGGGCTGGCCAAACCAGCCCCCCAATAAGACACAGACCAAATAAATACATCTGTTAAAAACACACATTTATGGCTGTTTATCACTCAAGCTTTAAAGTCTTTTTCTGTTATGGAGTAGTCACTGGACTTCATTACTGTCAGCCCACAAAATGGATTTCCTCCTTTGCTGGTAGAAAGCACCATGTGTTTAAACTGAAAGACTTTTTCCATAGTTGGAGTCACAGGAGATAAAACTCTGGACCATCAGCTATAGTGCAGCAAATACTTTCAGGGTTTCATCAGTTTTAGCAGCTTTTTTCACTTTACCAACTTTACTTCCTAGTTCCATACACTTCATCTTCAACAAATCACCCCTCAAGTAATTTTTTCCAATAAGCTCTTTTGTAGTTATCAGCTATTTTTTCCAATAAAAATATTTTTGCTCTGTGGTTTTAGTCTTCAGCTCCTTTTTTATTTGGGTTAGACACAAGTTAGTTATTTGCAAAACTTTTATTATTGGTTCAAACAATTGAAAAAGTTTTGCATGTTTTTGCTTCATTGATAATCAAGTTAATGACTCTTCCCATAAAAAATCCAGAAAGGATAAATGTATTTATGACTTCTCATAAGGAACTCCATGTGCATGGGGGCTGAAGGAATATCTGATTAGGGAATAGCACTTTAACCATGAAGAAAATTCAAGAAAGGATTTTTTTTTTTTTTAGCATGAGGAATCAGTTTGCATGTACAGCAGCCAAGTTATACAAGGATTTAAGAGTCCATAAATACTCTTTCACAAGTGAGACATAGTAGTTACTGAGTCACCTTCCAAAAAATTTTCTACATTTCTGTCAAGGGAATAAACTTTAAGATTTCTATTCTGTTACCAGCTACATGATCCTCTCCATAATTCTATTTTAAATAGGCCTGCACCTTCAGAAACTTTCAATAAGATTTTCTTCCCCACATTTTATTCCTTAGATCTACCAAAAACCTCCAAGGAACATCCACCAGGGAATGGTGGCATTTTTAGTGTTCTGTGGTATTTGAAAAAAGATCATACCTACAAAGCAATACAGTCCATTAGAGATTTAAACTCTGGCCTAAACCCACATCACATTTAAGGATGCAATTCAATGCTGGACTCAGAATTTTTTACCTAGGCATGACAGATATTATGGTTCACCTCTTCATGGGTATCTTCTAAACAATGTATGAGTTCGCACTGTGTGAGACACCACTGCTCTAACCAAAACTGTGCCTTTCTTTTAGTTTCTGGGTTTCCAGCCATCTACTCGTGGTTCTGAAAAAACTCTCTTGTGATGTGAAATACGGAAATTCAAGCTACGTTATGAGAAAGTGTGCAAACAACAAGTACCGAGCCTGACTTCCAACAAGAAAGACAAGGAGAGGGCATGTGCAGCTATTTCAATTCACAAAAACACTTGTGGGACTCGTGTATTCTCACATCTCCCTTGATTTTAAAGGACACAGACCCATTTCCATCTCTTCATGTCATTACGCAGAGCAGTACACGCAGTAATTGAGATCTCACATTAGGAGGGATTTATTCATATTATACTAAAATTATGCTCTTTTTACCAAACTATTAAACACTATAATCAGTGCACTTTGCCATTAAAGTGTTAAGACAGGTAGCATGTTGAAGGGCAAGGATTGACACCAATAGATCTCTCTCTTGTAATGAAGAGCGTTTGACACTGTACCAACAAGCTATTCAAAGAGCACAGTGTACTCAGCCTGTCCTGTGTACAACAGGTTACTTTTGTAAGTAATTTAAATGTATAGTGCCTTTGCATTTTTTAACAATTTTGTCAAATTTAACAATTTTTTGTCAAATTGTCTGTATTTATTTCAAGCTTGGCTAATGTGTGCTATTTACAAATACTGCCATATATTTTAAAGCAAGAGTCACTCCCAATTAGCTCAAGTGTTAAAGAAAATCATCATATATTCTGAATGATGAAAGATCACAGAAGGAGGTCTCCTAATTGATGACAGGTGCAGGACTGAAAGCATCTAAAGACTATGAGCCAAAATCTAAGAAGTCGCAGAATATCACAATTCACTTCAAATTATGCCCAGGTCACAAAGTCAAATAAGACCTTTGGCTCAAAAAGTATTTGAAACTCCCACTATTTTTATAACAGAAAAACAAAAGAAATCCACCAAAAATGCTGATTCTTTATAAGAACACATGTGTAGTCAGCTACATATGGAGATTAAATAAAATTAAATAATAAACATAAAATAAATAAAAATAAAATTGAAAAAATAAGTATTTTCACCTCGGTTTTCAGGGAGGTATAAAGAGCCTGGATAAGCTCTAGTAAGCCACAAAGATCTCTTAGACTTCTGTTTCATTAGAAAACACTGAAAACTAGGCAGGTTAACTCACATCTTTAAAAACTTGCACCCACCACAGCTTGTAGTTACAAAACAACCTTTAGACTCTCCAAGCATGGATCTTTTTGTAAAATAAGGTTTAGTGCACAGGACCACAAAAGGGACACACAAAGAGACTCAGCAAATCCAACTGGCTGGCCTAGACAGCACCAGAACGACTCAGTGTGAGGAAAGCCACCAGGTCACTTAGAGCATGGCCTGCACAATCCTCATCCATGAATTTGTGTCATCTGCCCCTATCACAGCAGAGAAGCAGAAGCACCACAGACTTCATCCAGAGACCAGAAATGGGCACAAAGAAACAGAGGATGTGCAGCACTTGGCCCCTACCCCTGTGCTGGTAGGACTGTCGTCAATACAGACGAATTCCCAGAGGAATAAGGAGAGCAGAGGGAACTCCAGACTGCCTAACACGACCCTCCTAACAGACTCCATCACTGTGCAGTGTAAACACACCCCTGCACCACACTCAAGGCAGATAATTAATTTTTATCAAGTTTTATGTACATGTTTAAAACACATGCAAATGTCACACGCTCATCTGTCCATATCTAGGCATGTACTTTGCATGGATGTTGCATATATATGCTTCTTATTTCCTAAAAGCTGCACCACAAATCCCATAAAGCATTCATTTTATACAGTCTGAGGGTATTTATCAACCAAGATAATATTATGTAGAGTCAGAAAGGGTATGAAAAAATAGTTGGAAGAAAGAGATATGATTCACATTTCTAACAGTGGATCAGTTGCAGTGGAATCTCTTTTTCATCAGAATTTGGTACCAAAGCTACTGTGGCTGCTGATCACACAGAGATAGCACTGTATTTCAGTGTCCCTCTGAAAAAACCCTCAGCATTTCAAAGGGAATTCTCTTTCTCTTCAGAAAAACAAATCAAAGCAGCCCAGCACCTTACACAAGTCACACACCACCATTTCTGCTGCTCCAACATCTGAGCCACTGGATAACACAGTTCTTACCTTGCTGACTGCTCTGCTGATGTCGCTAAGCTCATTTTGGGTAAGACAGGATTAGGACAAGACAAAACCACCCAGTTGTGCAGCTAGATCAGAGCCCTGAGCTGCTTGGGTTAACATGAAGGAAGGTGAGGCATGGGGGGCTTCTCCACTTCATGTTTTACACCAGGTTTATTTAGCTCTTACTCCTCAAAAAGGAGCCTATAGGTACATTAAGCCACATGTAATATATGTTGTTTTCATTAATCTGTATTCTTTAAGCTATTCCCTGCCACTATCTACGTAATTTTAAAATGAGAAAAAAAAAGAAAAAGCTGTGTTGTGTGTGAGATCCTGCCCTCTGGTTCTGGGAACATTTCTTACCATAACAGTTAAAAGCAATACTGTGGAAAATATTTCATTTCTATTTACACAATGTGGATAGAAATCTCTTTAGTTGTAGATTTTTTTATTCCCCTTCCCCCCCCCCCACTCTAGGGTTTATGTATGGATCAGGGAAGGTCCAAATTAAGTTATGCTGGGAGAAGTCATGGTATATGGCTCCAGGTTTAAGAGGTGGGAGATATAATCACCAGGAGAAGCCCCAGAGTTGGGTGCCTCTTGGATTATTCTTAGCCTGGCATATTGATTTCTCTGTTTCAAAAGAATTTAAAAGTAGCAAGTACAATTTTCAACAGACAGATATAAAATAGAACTCAGCTTCATTTTTGTTTTATGTTAAACTGTTTTATCTCTCTTTTGAACATTTGTTTCTCTCTTAAAAAATAGTATTTTTCAATTTTGATGGTTGTAAGGCATATTTCTCAAAAAGAACGGGCAAACTGTTGCCTTTCTGAGTCTGCTGGGAGATCACAAGCACACTGCTGCCATTCATTGCTTTCCTCAAGCAGAAAGAGTCACCAGATCTTCCCATGCCACATGTGCACAAGACATGTTCCCAAGAGGAGCACATCAGTAGATTAGAATCACACCAACCTTAATTTGCAAATTCTAGTGTAAATCAGAGCCACATGAGAGCATGTTAAAAGCTCCCTTTTCCTTTAGGGAAAAATATTAAAAAAAAAAAAAAAAAAAGAGTGAAAGAATGGCTGGTCAGCATATCCACAGTATTATTTTCAAGTCAGATAAAAAAACACATTAGAAATAAAAGCGCTCAAAGTTCCTAATTTTCAATTAGTAAGAAGCTGAGAGGAGCATTAAGTGTTGTCTTGGCCCTGAGAAACACTCTTCTCAACCATTAGGACAAATCCTTCCAGCCCTGCTACATGAGGTACACAGAATCAGGGCTGCAGAGGTCACTCATCTCCAGTAGTTCTCCCCAGATCTTCAAATCAACTGCAAATACACTGGGAAAAAAGAACAAAACCAAAACCATCCAGCTAAAAAACACAAAAAAACAAGCGAAACAAAAACAAACAAACGAAAACAAAACAAAAAACACAAAAACTAAACAAAAACCAGCAAAACAAAAAAAAATAAACAAAAAAACCAACAACAACAACAAAAAAACCCACCAAACCACACTGCACTGACTTCAATACCTAAATAAGGCCCAGAAGCCCAGCTCTGAAAACCTTTGAAATAAATCATAGCGGTGAACTTCAGCCCACACCCAGCTGACATCTGAACCACTGAAAAACTAGTCCAATTACACCCCAGCTCAGCAGCAAGTCAAGGCAGCTGTAAGAATGCATTAGCCTTTTGCTATCACATCCAAACCATCTGAAGTGGAAGTCACCAGCCTTTAAATCAGAAGCAGGAAGACAGCACTTCCAGTTCTCAGCAAGGCAGTGTCGCAGCTAAAACTTCAGCCTTAAGACTAAAAAGTTTGGTCTTACCTGGGGGTCACCTTTGCTGCGGAGCACAAATTGCAGGGATAGTATTATGTCACCCACAGGAAGTCACAGGGTTTGATGCACTACCAGGGAAGTCTCAGTTCAAAAGATGGATTAACAGGTATTATTGGTGGAACGCAGATAAAGCACCAGCCTGCTCTCATCTCAGACACAAGCCCACGCACCTTGTAAGCTGCCTTCCCACTTCAAATTGGGATATAAGAGTGATGTTAAGAGTTCATCCTTCTGCTGTTTGCCAGTTAAACAAGGACTCCCTTTGATTTTAAATTACTTAAGTTCTTGATTAGACTAAGGCAACCTGACTAGAAAAAGATTTTAGAAGCAACCTCGTGCCAGTAAGACACTGACTTAGAGAATACAATAAATGCAAGACAGCATCTAGGTTTTGCTATTAAAAGAAAATATGCCCACAGCAATCTTTGCAAAGTACTTTATTTCTTCTCCTTTAGAAGTGATGCAATCTTTCAGGAGCTATAAGATTTAGAAAGCTACACAACATCGAAGTTGTTTTCCTGTTACCTCACCCCATGCTGAGAACACCAGCGATTATCACCTTGTGGTATGTGGTCTGCCTGTGTTACATTCGCTTTGACCTCCAGCACGGGTCAAACGATGTCACTTTCTGGAGAAGTCAGTGGCTATTGTGTCATCCGAACAGAAAGCACTGCCTTGTGCCTTACAGGAGGCCCAGGAGCCTCTTAAAACATGCTGGTGTAATGCAGAGGAATTCCTGGGCCTTCCCTCTTGCTGTCTCACTCCACAGCTGGCTAAGCTAAGGGTCTTGCAGGATATTCCCCGGGCATTTTCCCTGACAGGACTATCATAGTTCCATTCAGTCCTTTACTAACCTCTCATCAAACCCCCCAAAATGAAGTACACATGTAAGTGCTGAAAAATCAGCTATGTTGTATCTAGCGATGGCTCCATCTCAGCTTTGCAGTGCCCAGGTCCCAGCCCTTAAAGACAAAGTGGTCGTGACTTCAAAGAAACCAGGATTCACATCTGAAATCATGCAGAAAAAGTACCTCCAGTGACAAAAATCTGCACAGCATTTTTCTTTGCTCAGCACCACAGACTACACCAGCCCCACCAGTTTCTGGTCCAGCTCTGGCAACACTTACTATTTGCATAAATAAATCTCCATCACAACACTTGATTAGTCAAGTAACTGCAGTGAAGCCAACCAGTGTGTTAAAGCCCCAAAAGCCCAAGACTGCAGGAGTACAGAGAAGGCCACCATCATGCTCGTCTTCAGACACAGTACAGTCTGCACTGGAAGCACCTCTGTAGGAAGGCCAATTAACTTTATGATATTTATATTGTCAATGAGTTATCTGCAATTCAATCAAAAAGCAATCAAGGCCTGTTTATTAGTGTATTTTTAAAAGCATGTAGAGCATAGGCTGGGCACTTATTGAATTTAGCTAATAAATAAGATTATACGAATCAAATCACTGCTCTTGGAAAACATCACTTTCTGTGGCGAGGAGCGATTTACAATCATTACCGATTTGAAAAGGAATGAAAAGATGAAAGGAAAATATCAGCAGAAATAGGGGCAGCAAGCCATTTATTTTTATTTTTTTAAGAGGATTTTCTATTAGTGTGTAAACATCACACAGGATCCCAGGATGGTATTATTTCTCATTGCAGATGTGTACCACAAGACTGGTCTCCTCAGTCTCCAAAACTGGTTCTAATATTTTTCTTGTTTGGATTGTAACTTGACCCACACCTTCAATACATGTTTTGTTCGTACATACCTTTTATGCTGGATGACTTTACTTGTCTTCATCACCTCGGCAAGTCAGAAGGGAAACATTTTTAAAAGCTGTGGCATTACTCAAGCTGTGAAGTGGGTGACTCAAGAGGAGAGACATCTTAAAACATTCTGCGCAGGGGCAAGTAAAAAGTCAATAAGGAAATACCATAGTTAGGCTCTTTTTAACTTGCTGAAAGTGTGAGACAGCAGTTCATTTCCTGATCACTCATGTGGAAATGGTAAAGAATAATTAAGAGCAATGACTAATCACCAAATCAAAGCAAATATTAAATAAGCAAACTTGCTTTCTACATTCGAGTTCAGTGTGCAAATGAGCAATGGTATTCAAAAGTTTAGTCTTTAGACCAATTAAAAAGGTACATTAAAAGAAAAGAAAGATCCAATTTATGGCCACATCATGTCAGAACATCAGCAACAGGAGTTACAGGAACAGTTGGAGCCACATGGCCAAGGCTGGAACAAAACACAAGGAATTGCTTTAAAGTCAGAAATAAATAGTGCATGAAAACAGAAAGTGAGTGCACATGCGAAAAACAAATTCTCCACCCTTTGCTCATATCCTATCCAGAGTAAATATCATTGGTGCTTCCGAGCTGGTGACAGTGAGTGGATGTGTGGACCTGACTGGCCTGTGGAGGCTTGTGCTTTATTTCCTGTCCTCCACACAGGGTTTGATTGGTTTTCGGGCTATCCAGGAGGACACTAAAACTGCAGATTAGGAAAATACAGTACCGTCTCTTTGGTAATGAGGTGTGCAGTCCATCTGGGAAGAGACAGTGAAGCTGCTCAGAGGAAACGATTTGTCATAACACCAGGGAGGCACATTGTCGGAGCAAATGAAATAAGCAGAAAAAACAATGCCAGGAAGCTCCATTAGATGCCCCCCTCCTTTTTCCTTATGTCCATTGCAATTCTTTATGATAAATTTTCAGGTCTGCCTTAGGGCACTCGCATTCATCAGCCCCTGATCTCCCAACTCACCTCTTTTGAAAAGATGACTGATTTCACCCTGCACTTTGAAAGCAGAGCCTGCCTCCAAAGGCCTCATCTGAAACCCATCAGCAGCTCTTCCACCACTGCTCTATCACAGATCTCTAACCTGCTCCTCTCCTCAGCCCCCTTGTGCCACACATGAACTCCAGAGGGGAAATGAAAGCTTGGTCATAAACCTTTTTAGGCTGTTGGGCTCAGAATTTCAGCTTTCTCCTTCATCAGTGGTTTAGCCCCCCAGTGTTTTTCTGCAAGCACTATAGGAACATATTTTAGAAGGGATACAGGAGCATCACACTGATATAGAAAACAATGTCCCACGTGCTCTGTTGGTGGAGCCTGAACTCAAAACACCTACCTCTGAGCCCCTCTGGATTCACAACTCCATTTCCCTTTCCTTTTCTCCTTGGGGGCTGCTCCCCTCCTCAGGTCCTTCCTACTCCCTTCTTTCTAACATAACCTAAAGATGAGGATTCAGACCACTGCTGCTGAGCATAATTTGACCCTAAATTCATTTTGCCACAGCTAACAGATTTGGAAATTCCAAGCAGTAGCTGTTGCATTACCCCTTCTCAACACACTGCCTTTGGTAAATCTGTTTACTGAATTCTGTCCCTGTCTTTCACTGACAATGGCACACTTACAACTAAGATGAAAGAATTCATACAGTTCCCGACTTTTAAAGAAAACTGCCACAAGTTTGCAATTCCTGTCTGCTGAGCATAATCTTCTGAAACGGTGCATGAAGGACAGACGTAGCAGCTTGGTGTCAGACAGTGGTTCTTGTAAGCAAATCCTGTGAGTGGAAGACAAAAACCAAATTGATTATGATGGAACCTCTTCTCCCAGATTTGCAGAGTACTTTTGCTAGAGATCCTTGGCAAAGAGTAGCATAATACATTGGACTGTATTTAGTCCTAATGTAATTTCATTGAAACTCATGAAGGATGAGTGTAGATGTTAAACTCTCAAAACGTATTTTGAAAACAGAAATCACAATTACCGTGGTTTGAAGGCATTGTAAGTCTCCTCCTGCTTAAGAAGTCTGGTTGTCTTTATGCTTGTCTTTATGCTGATCCAAAATATATATTTGCTGTGGCATTTGTACCATCAGCTAATTCAAGGCAAGGATTCTTGGACACCTCTGAACTGCAGCACTGGAACAACACCGGGAAGTGAAACATCAGCTTCAGGGACAATAAGCCTCAAAAACCCCACAGAGCTACCAGTGTGGCCAGGAGAGCAAGGCAAGGAGAAGAAATGCACTTACTGCTTTGCAAAACACATGAGCTCCTCCCAGTAATCCCATTTCCTCCCACTGTTTAGAAGAACTTCTGGCAGAATGGCAAGGGAAAGAGCAGCAGAGCAATCCTCCACTGTAGGGTTGAGAAGGGCTGGTGCACAAGTGAAACCAGGGAAGTGAAAACATTCCAGGCTTTGCAAGTGCACATGGGCTGGAAATGGAAGCCACTGCAGCTGTGCTCTGACCCAGCACCACCATCACAGGGAGTTTTCAGTTCCAAAGCGTTCATAAAATCCCATTGCTGCAACCAGACACTCTCATGGACACACTAAGGAAAGACTCCTTGACAGGACAGAGCCTCGTACAAAGCTATAATACCTCAACTGAATAACAGGTCTCTCAATCACATAGAAAATGGGTATTTTTCCTCTATATAGTCTCTGTAGAAGTATTACTTAGCTTTAATTACTTTAAACTAAACATCTATCACTTATAAATAAGATTAAAGAAATGCAGCAATGCTCAACTGACATAGAGTTCAACTTCAAGACAGGCAATGGGCACAAACCAGAATACAGCAAATATAATTTAAACTTTTATGCAAGAGTGATTTATCACTGGAATAGGACACCTAAAGAAGTGAACTTTCCTCATCCTTGGAAATATTCCAAGCCCAACTGGGCATGGTCCTGAGCAACCTGTTCCAATTTACCCTTTTGAGCAGGGGGATTGAACAAGATCTCCAGAGATCTCTTCCAACATCAAATATTCTTCTACTTGAGAGGAATTTCATTGCAAGACAAAAAGGAAAACAAAAAAAGAAAAAAGCCCCCAAACTCAAGCTTAGTCATAGAACAACAAAATTGCAATTCACCAGACATCACTTTATTCAGGATATTTTTTTTTTTTTTGGAACAGCAGGCATTTTATTGCACGCTTGGGAAGTTTTTTGGAACAGCAACAAAAGCTGTCCTTCCAAGCACGTGATTAGAAAGGCAGATATTAACCCAAATGCTTCCTACTGGAAAACTTATGACCAATGTGTGCTAGGCAGAGGAGACTGGGGAAAAAAATTCTTCTAAACTTTGGGATGAAACTTTCTAAGTGGATTTACATTCACTTTTTGGAGCTTGAACCTCATTTAATTACTGATTCCAAGGGACAGTTTTCTAAGTATTCATCATTTGGTTAAATCCACATCAGGAATCCACCATGATAATGAAGAAAATGAGACTCCCATCCTGAAGCAGCAGCTATTCTCCCACCTACTGCTATTGTAAAAAGTGCTGACAGTCTGGTCTTTAAAATGAAGCAAAAGATGGTACTAACCCACATTTATTTTTACAGGATCAGTTTTCAAGATGTGAGGTGGGCCAAAGGGACAATGGGGGTGAGGGGAAAACCATGAAATAGAAAGAAAGGGGAAACAAAAAAAAACCCTCAATCCAAGAAACAAAAGAACAAAAACTCCACCAAAAAAACCACCGCATCTCATATATCTATCTCAGACATCAAAACTGTGAATAAGGTAATAGTTGAATTGCAGAGAGATGTGGCTCAAGAAAATGAGTCAAATTTCTTCCTTGACTTCAGCCAAAGTTTAAGGATCTCTTAATAAACTGAGAGCAAGGTTTACTTTCTCTCTGCCTCCTCTCATTTTGAGAAACCCAGAGATTTTTCATTCATATCACCAGGGTGGCACAAAACACCACGGAGAACCATGTGAAAAATAATATAGCAAAGTCCTAGGTGATGTCAGTACACAGAGAAATTTTTATTTAGAAAAGTGAATGAGGAATTTCAGGAACAGCCCAAGACTCACCTCAAAATATTCCAAAAACACTTTTATAATTTTTAACACACTTTGAAGAACAGTTTTCACAAAGAAGAACATGGTGCCGAAGTGTATGCATAGAGAGAAGTTTATTTTTAAAGATTTTTCCACTGTTTTAACAAGTAAACCAAATATTTAAAAGTGGCCCCACATTCAGCTGGCCCCAGCAAGCTCCATAATATGGCAGCTAAAGACCTGAGAGCAAGGTTCCCATTAACTCATGAGATTTATTCTTTCGTTAAAATCAGGGTTCAAGAACATGCTTAAGTAACAGAGATATCCTAAGAAATATGGAAAGACATATTTCCATGTACTAAAAGCAAGTAATGGTCAATGTTTTAATGAATCAATTATATTTCAAAATGGATTTCTGTTTTGTTTTACATTTCCTTCCCTTGTAAACGGTGTGCCAACTTCAATACTTCTCTCAATAAATGACTGCTAAATCAGTGCAAATTTACAGGCATGTTGGTCTCTATGACAAGCCATACATAATCACCATAGAAATATATAATTACACCTGTCAACCTCATCTCATGCAATCGATTCAATAACTAACAATGTCAGCGGCAGGTTAAGCTTAGAGGTCTCACTGTGTGAAAATATTCATACATGGCTAAACATCTTGGTATTTTAATTGCCTGTCATAGTGCCAAGGTTCTTATATTGTACCTATCTCCACAGCAACAGGCTGGAATGAGTAAAGCACATTTAATAACTGGAAAAAGGTGAATTTATAAGTTCTGCAGTTATTTTATGACTCCCAGACAGTGCAGAACGTTCTGAAGACAGCTGGAGATGTAGTTGTATTTGAGAGAACAAGTTGTATTTGAGACTAAAAATTTCTTCTCTGGGCGGACTGTATGTGCAGACTATGAAACAAAACTCATCACATAAATCTGGAAATTGTTTCTAATTACAGCTACTGGAGAGGTCAGCCCACGCCTGGAAGTGTACACATGCCCAGTCTGACAGGACACTTAATCTCAACACACCAGGAACGGCTGTGTAAAAACAGCTTCTTACAGACCCCTGAGGACTTAATCATGATGTGTTTGTCCATCTAATATTCTAAATTACTTGTAGGCTACGCTGCACTGAAAGGCTCTGATGTGCCCAAACGCTAACCCCCCTGAACTCGATGGCCAGGCTCCCAGTGCCCTTAGCAGCAGTAGGAGTTACAGCTACTGTCTGGCAGTCTGTGCTAATTGCACATGAAGATGACAAGGGCAAAGTCTTTGTGGCCTGAACTTTTAACAGTGACAGAGTAAGACCAAACAGACTCGATCAGGGAGAGGTACTAAGCAGAGTCTCCCAAGGAGGTGAAAAACAAACAGGCACTGGGAGCTGATGGGAAAGAGAATGAACTCCTTCCCAGGAAATAGATGTGAGGCAACAAAATATCTGTGCAGTAAAAATAATAATGTGGAAAATGAGGAGGTAAACAAGTGGAAGAACTGCTGCACACATTAGCAACAGGCAGTTTTGGAGGCTTCCACACTTCAGAACTTTAAAAATCAACACTGCAATGTAAATTCTGATTGTATTTTTTCTGGCACAGAGAAGCCTCCATCTGTATGAAATTTCTATGTGAAGAGTTAAATTGCTTTCAAACCCTTTATAAGCCCAAATACAAATGAACAAAAAGTAAACAGAATCGTTGGGGAATCCTTCCACTCATCAGCAGAGTAACAGAACACGAGTTGGTGACAACGCACAGATGTTTAATTAAAGTAACACATCTCTACGACCTTACCTGCTCTGCAGACCTGTCAGGCTATACTTTTCCCCTCTGATCCTCTTCAGTTCTTCTCAGTGTTTTGGCTGAGTTTGGCTTTATTTCTTAAATATCACCATGAACTGAAATCCTGTCTACGCATAAGGAGGTGGAGACCCAGATTTCTACTGGCATAAATCAGCATCACCCCGTTGAAGGAAACAGCACTGTGCTGACTGTCACTGTTGAGGAGCAAGCCTATAAACACAAACACAACTCAGAGGTAGGCACACATTTCCCTTCCTGAATTTCAGCGTAGGTGCAGTTGCCATCACATACTGGCCAAGCATTCTTGGAGCTGCTCCAGAATGTCAATCTAGCATGCTTTCAAGCCTGGCCAGAAGACTTCCCAAAGGATGTATTTTCCATATCCATTCAAGACAGAGAAGCCAGAATAAGAATCAGCACAAAGAATTTTACAGGGCCTTTTATATTCATTTTAGTACTTAAGAACAGGAAGGGTATCACAGCTCTTAGTGGTTCATAGTATAGAAGATCCACAAAGCTACATTCAAAGATCCTTTCATCCACAGAGTTACTATCTTCTCTACCCGTTTATCCCCACAAAGCTCTAAAGCAAGGACACTTTATAAAACCTTTTAAAAATTTCATAACAGTATTTGCAGGGAAATATCTGCAAATTCATAAGAACTGCTTTTCCAATCAACTTAGTTAATTTTTGATTTTGCTAATTAGGCTTATTTTTCCCTTGCAGCTAAAGTAAGAGGAGCAGATATTGTTCCTTTATAAACAACAAAAGTGCCAAACTAATAAAGTTCAAAATAATGATTATCAGAATCCCTTTCAACTGAAACATTTTTTCAAAGATAATTGCACATTTTAAACACTGTTCACAGAGCAGTTTAAGCTTTCAAGTGAGTAGCTGAATGAAATGAAGCACAGAGTTCCCCCCAGATAGAAAGGTGGAGCGTGTGTATGGGGCAAGAGCAGGAGTTTGGGGTAGGGTGCCTGCCACATCCTCAGCAGAGTAAGTCAGATTGTCTGTCTGATTGCCAGGAGCACAAAAGCAGGTTACACCAGCCAAGGATCAGCCCCAGTATCTGCAGCTGAATTTTCGAACCACAGACAAGGCCTAATTCAACTCCCATTAAAGTCAATAAAAACCTCCCATTGATTACAGCAGCAGTTGGATCAGGGCCATACTGATGTTTACTAGAAGCCAGATACAAGGTCTGATTACTTTTATACTGTTACACATCAGATCCTTATTCACTCCATTATTTACGGGCTTGCAAACAACCAAGAAATTCTGATCACACAGTCATACAGACCTCCATTTGCATCCTTGATTGGCATGATAAGAGCTGCAGAGAAGGGTTTGAATATGTATTACACAGAGCAGCAGTGCACAAAAACCTGCAGGATGCAGTAAAGCAATCAGGAAGCATAAAGAAATGGAATTCCTTGGAGAAAGGGATCATTAAGTGCTTAACAAGCATCACTCCGTTATATCTGTTTTAGTGATGTTAGCATAATTTTAATTGTTACCATCCAATCTGTTTTGATAGCTTTAGAGTTATCAAGATGCTAAATATTTTACGGTGACATTTGAACAATCAGGAAGATTATCTGCAAAGCCCACTACGCAGTAGCCCAGTGCCTGTGAACAGACAAAAAGAGGGACCTATTTTCTGTGTGGAACAAAGACAAGATAGAAAGATCAACACAATTAAATATTAAACAGAAGTAATTACATAGGCAGCTAAGTAATAACTCAAACACCCTGTATTTTATTATGCTTTTCCAACCAGCCAACTGAATTATACAGTATGGTGAATGTGCCTGGCATACCCTGCTCCATGGGCTGTCATTTAGCCGAGTTTTACTTCTGGTACAGATGACCTTTACCAAAACTGATATAGGGCCAAGGAAGCATCCAAGATAGAGCTTTGTGCTAAGCTGACAAAAAGCTTAGTTGTCCCTTCTAAGAAGTCTCGAAGTCCTGGAGTCCTGTCTAATGATAACAGATTGTCAAGTACAGCTTCAGACTCATTTAAGGTGCTAACTTAAGATATGACAAGCTTGGTAATTTGGGGCCTCAGCATCACACCCACACGGTAAGTCATGGAGCTACAACAGCATTCACAGTCCCAACCTGCATGCAGGCATTTTTGAGGTGTAGGGTTCATGCAATCAGTGGATGCTAGGCACAAAATATAACCGAGGACATGAGCCACAGGGATTTAAATGGGCTCATTCACTTGCTTTGAAATTACACACCTGCTAGAAGTGTTTGCTGAATCAGGGCCATAAAGGTTATTTGCAAGTGATCCCTAATTAAATGCAAACTAGTGTTCCCAGCAGAACAATAGTAAGTAATAATAATGATGATAAAGCTAAATATTATCCAGAACAGAAGCAAAGGACATAATTACTGCCAAATGAAATATAGCAACATTAGGGTTTAATATGCTTGTAAGAAAAGCTTACAAAAGCTTTGGTAACATAGGGCTGAGACTTCCATCTGGATAAATATACATCAAGGCTAAGATCTGACATGTTTTCAACTTCTTTGGGAAAAAACTCAGAACCTAGCAGCACATACTGCCCTTCAGTCAAATTACACTGCTATCTAAAAATTTTCATTTTAATAGCTCATCTCTCTGTTTGATAATGAGACTAAATGTTTTTCAGTTATTCAATCCAAGTTCATAAATGGGTATTTGAAAATAATCTCTCTCGGGAAAAAAGGTATTCTTTACCTGTGAGGAGAAAGAACAAGCTTCAATTTTTTGGGGTTAATTTGATTAGTTAGGACATTGCAAGGCTCAAGCTGGCAGAGCTTAGAAGGGCCCTGCTAACTCAGGGTCATGCTAAAATACCAGAAGATCTGGGTTTGTTAAGCTCATCAAGATCAGGCACTGGCCTTTGTAGTCAGTCATCCAAAGCCTACAGACCTTCTGTGTGGGCTATCAAAGACAGTGGCAATGCACAGGTAAAGGGGAGACACTCCAAGTTTGGTCATTTATCATCAGCTCTGCTTCTGACAGGGAAGGCTCAGAAGCTGCCAGCTCAGTACTCATCAGGGAAGAGACTTCCCAGCTGATGTGCAGTGTTTTCAGTGCACGTTTCCTGCTAACTTGAAAACAGGAATCACAAAAAGTCCATAAGACAAGGGCAAAGGTTCAGGGAGAGCTGCTGGTCCACATATTCCCCACGATCCTTAAAGGGAAATCTCTTCTACTGAGCAACTGTAGCAGCTACTGTCCTTCCTTCAGACAGAGTCCCCAGAATGACATCAAGGGACTCTCCTGTGGTAACAGAACTTGCTCTGTAGACTGGTACTTCACCTCTCCACTGATGATGGGGACTCTGAGAAAAGAGAGTATCAAATGCTATGAAGGTTATCACTTAGATTTTTCTTTATTTCCAAGCTCAGGCAGTGATGTTTCTTTCTTTTACAATCAAAGGTCAAAGTTGCAATTCCTGCTGCCAAAGGGAGCAGGGTAGTGTGATGAGTTAGTCCCTGGTAAATCCATCTGTGAGACAACACTGTTTTTCAGCTTGCTGTGGATATATTCAGGAAATTTATTGTAAGAGTCTTCAGGCAATTTCACAGGCATTGACACTGGGCACTAGACCAAAGCCAAAACATTAGTCAGCTCTTGACTTACAGGGCTTGGTTTCCTCCAGAGCATGTGCTAAACCTGTCACTTATGAATAATTTGATTCAAAAGGGTAGCAACAGTTTCATAAGCAAACAGAGCTCTAGAATAATTAAGAACAATATTCTTTTAATTATGCTGACATACTACAAGAGGACTCCTCCCTGAAGATACAAGGAGAAAATTTACTAATAATTGAGCACCTTCCCTGATAGATCTTAAACAGTTCTGTGCTGAACCCCTGGCAATGAAATAGAAGCACTGATAGGCTTGAATCTGAGTGGCACTTTCAACAATATTTTTGTTCATGTTTGATGAAAAGAGCAAAATCTTTCAAAGGCTGAAAAGCAGTAATTCAGTGGAACATCAGGGCTAAAAGATGAAGGATTTGGGAGACCACAGGTAATAGTAAAGTCCAGAGTTCTGAGGGAAGAGGTGTTTAGACTCAGCATCTGCAAATCCCACCCAAAGAGCCTACAGATAGTGCAACCTAAGAAGAAAAGACCTGTAGGGGAAGACTGTGCCACCAGCGCTATCTCGGTGACTTTCACAGCAAGCCCTGACTGCACTGAACACTCAAGTGGCATCTACCACACCTTTTTTTTTGACATATCCCTGGAGATGGCAAGGAGAATCCAAGGAGCCATGTGGAAAACTATGCTGCCACTCCAGGACAAGGGGTGCAATATTTGCTGTCTGCATCAGCGGGAGCAACTCAGGACCCAAACCTGCTTCCTGGATGTCTGGGTAATTTAGAAGCTTTTTCTTGAATCACATTTCTTAGAACAATTTTGCAGCTACTCCAAATCACAAACACTTGAGCCAAGTCTCAAGAGTACCATTCAAAAAATGAAACCTCTTTAATCTTTTCAGTGGGATAATCAACTTAAGTGGTTAACAACTCTCCGTCATTTGAGATGAAACTAGTAAATACTTGTATACTAAGAAAGCTTCAGAGGAAAGAAGGAAATTATCCAGTCTTGATGTTAAGTCTGCAACATTTTAAAGATTAAGTAAGTACTTGATGATACTATTTTTAGCTAAAGAAAAACAGCATTGTTCCTATTAGACATTTCAATTTACTTAAAATAATTGTGCCTCGGTAGTTTACAAAGGAGTGATTACATACAATGTGACAATTGTATTACTTACTACCCTTGACATCACTTCAGTGAGGGTCACTCTAGTTAAATATTTCGTTTGCTATAATGTCCATCTTCATCAAGCTATTTTTGAAGCAATCTGAAAAAATCTTAAAACCTTTGTTTCTTTGTCTTGCTAAAAAGAGGGCCCTGTTCATTGTTCCCTTCAATACTCAGCAAATTGCTGGAGCAATTCACAAAACCCTTGAAAGAAAAGGGCATGCAAGAGAAATTCAAAGTAATTCATTGAAAACATCCTTTTCGCACTTTCTTAGTCCTTTCCACTGTTAAATACTCTGCTTAAGTCCAACCTCTGTCAGAGAGGCAAAGATGCTTTATTAACAGTATCCTCATAAATATTCTGTATTTGAATGAACGAAATGAAGGATACTTGACATTTAAATGCTTCTTACAACTTCATTTATAAAGCAATTCTCTGATATCAAAGCATGCCTCCAGAGTTACACATGAAAAAAACTGCAGCCTTTTTATACTCCTCCATATATGACTTATACATCAGAGATACATCACCATTTTCTTAAATCCATAATGAACTAAATTCTATTTGTTGAATCATAACCACCAGCCTAACACCATTGAAAAGTACACAGCACTAAGCTTTGGTACATACAACTTGCCTATAAATCAACACAGAAGGAGGTTTATGTCCTGGTCAGACTATGGAGAGCTGTAAATTATGACATTGCACGGAGTACTGAGGAGTAAGGGAAGTAGTCAGTGGAGTCACAGACAGGCCACCTCCTCTCCATTCTCAGTTTGATCTGCAGTACTACTTACAGAAGCTGGGGAGGGGGAGGAAAGTTCAGACGGTTCCCAACCCTGCAGAGTCTCCAGGCCAGCAGAGCAAGTGCATTTCCAGATCAAGAGCAAGAACTCCAAAGCAACACAGCACCTTTCCACCTGGTTGCAACCAAGGATTTGTACCTGTACCAGAGTCTGATACTGATTCATACAAAACCTACATTCTCATTAGCATTCCCATGACCTTTTCTGTAAACTGGAAGTCTTATTAAGTATTCTGAGACCTAAGGAAGAAAAAGAATAGTTTTTAAAATACACTGCATTAGTGTTAAATGGTTATTATTATTATCATCATTATTAGCATTGTGTAACTTCATATGGTAAACACTACTTCCTTCCTTTCACCTCAGCATGAAATGAGCCCCAGCATGGAGATGTCATTGTGCAGATCTCAGCACAGGCAGGTTGACCTCAGTTCTCAGGAATTAATGCACAGCTTTAAAGCAAGTCACACCAAAAGCATATATTACTTTATGGGTTTCTCTGTAAAATAAGCTATCCCTCTTTGAGGGATGATTTAAAGACAGAGCCTCCAGGACATAAATCACAGCTGCTAAAAATACAAACCCCTTTAGGACATCACTCCTTAATGGCAGCAGAAATCTTCACAGGAAAAGACACCTGCCCCAGTGACAGAGAATAATCACCTTCTCCAAAGCACGTGTTGGATGCCTGCTGGAGTTAGCAAGTTCACAGTGCCAAGTTTTCCTTTGGAGGAGAAGACAAGTTACAAAATGCAAACCAAAAAATCTGCATTTCCTCTCAAAAAAAAAAATGTATCTACTTTTCAAAAGGGTGAAGTGCATTATAAAAAAGAAGGTGTAATGGTGCACTAAGGTCTCAGACAACTCCCTGGGAAGGGCCACCCCATTATTCTTGCACCCCAATTACCAGTGCAGCCAAACCAGGACCACTGGAACTGTCTGCCTAAGAGTCACCTTATGTGCTATTTCCCAAGCTACTGGTAAAAGACAGATTCAGACAGTTAATTGTAAGAAGTCTTTCTCCATGTTTGTTTTGGTTTTTTGCAGCAGTATTGACTGCAATTTTGATCCAATATGAATTTTCTTTCCTTTTCTACCAAAGTAACACTGCCAGAATACTTAGGCCATTTTCCTTGGTCAAAGAGATTACCCAGCCACCATGGGAAATGTTAAAATGTTGATATAGTTTTATTCCAAATTTGAATAAAATGTCTAGTATTTATCCTATATTTTAAAATCGAAATTTTGTCAGGCTCCAAGCTTTTGATGAGCTTATAACAAATTGCTTCAAAATTTTCCTTTCCTCATCCCATCCACATTCTACTTAACATTAGAATAATTTTATGGAGTATAATCCATGTGCATCCACAGGACACAGAAACACTGAGCAGAAAGGGCACAATTGGAAAAAATCCCCACAGATTTTGTCAAACCAACATCATCTTACCACAAAATGCCTGACACATTTTGCTGATAATACTAAAACCAAGAAAGAGAGTTTTATCAGACTTTACTATAAGAACTGAACAACAAGCAACTCAAACCAGAGAGCAGATTTGGCCCATTTTCTCCTCCTCTCCAAACTGACCTGTGTTATACAGAGCTCAGCTCTGTATTCACCTTTGAGTCACAGCACACTGGCCCTCCAGAGGAAAGCCACTGTTGAAATCTTCTAAATACCTGAGCAAAATGTTTTGGGGCTAAAAGCAGGGTTTTCTCTTATCTAAATGCACTGATGCAGCCTTTTTTCTGTCTACTCTCCTTGTCTTCATCACTGTCCTCAAACAAGTGCTCTGTGTGACAGACTCTGAGCTGGTGGATGCCAGCAGAACTCCATTAACTTCTTGGGGACACAGTCACATTTGGGGATTTGGTTTGTGATGCAGAGTAGCACCACTTCAGAATGAAACCTCTTCCCAGGCTTTGGCAGAAGGTGCTGATACTTAATGCCCACATGCCAAGCTTGATTCTGTGAAGGTTTTGAATCACTACATTGCCTTCAGAATCATAGAATGGTTTGAGTTGGAAGGGACCTTAAAGATCACCTAGTCCCAACACCCCTGCCACGGGCAGGGATACCTTCCACTAGACCAGGTTGTTCAATACCCCATCCAACCTGGCCTTGGACACATCCAGGGATAGGGCAGCCACAGTTTCTCTGGTCAACCTGTTCCAATACCTCACCACCCTCACAGTTTTCAACTTTCCCTCCCCTTCCCCTTTATTGAAAGGCTGTACATTCCACAATAATGACCCAATTTAGGAAGGAAAAAAAAAAAATCTGCATTATCCAGAAAAAAAAAAAAAGGAGTCTCAGTTTGATATGAAGCCAGATTATCCATGAGCAAAGCTGGCACGCTGGAGAAGCTTGTGGTCAAAACCTAACAGCTCTGATGATCAAAGGTATAAAGCTGAAAGGGAGGCTATTTGTAATACCAGCTTGGACCATGAAATGACATTCCTTTTCCTACCAATTTTCCCAGCCATTTGGCAAATGCCATCCTTGCTGCGGTATCAGGTGTTCGTGGGCATTACAAAACTGGTGGGTTTTTTCATATATTTTTGGTGCTTTCGTGTGGTGTTTTTCAGTTTCTGCGTTTTTGCAATTAAACAGCTTGATTTCAAAAGTTGTTGGCACATGAAGTGCAGCAAAGATAACAAAATTAGACCACAACAACCACGTGGGACAGAATAAAAAACAAACAAATAAATAAAAGCTCACTGTATTCTGATTTTCCAGCTGGAAGTGAGAAAGATATTGAGAAAGCTTAGGAAAATATAAATAAAGATAAAAACAGTCATCCAAAAATGTGCGCCGCAGAGAAAATGCCTTAAAGATATTAAAATATTCTGAATAATAGGCAACCATCAGGTTTTACCCAAGAGAAGCACTAATCCTGGCATGCCTCTTGCCCTCAGCCATCCTGTGCTCAGTACGTACACAAAACTTCCTTGGGAAATGTTAGCCAGGTCCCAGAAGCAGTGACATTATCCTGTCAGCAGGGCTCCCCCACTTGGGTGCAATATCATGCTGACAAAGCTCTCACGCTCCAGAATCCCACTCTTGTCTGATTGCCATCATTTCAGAAATCTCTGCAATATGCTCCTGGAAGGGGCTAGACATAAAGCAAATGGAACCAAGCCTTGGATGGAGAATTGTCCCAGAAAGCACCCGTGCTAGACATTGCACAATCCTGAACCAGATGCTACTCAAAAATGTTATCCTAGTGGCACAATTCACCTAATTTCCATGTCTCATTTAAGCTCTCACACTTCTTACAAAGTCTACAGAACAAGGCAGATGCCTTTCTGATGTGTCAGGGACTTTATGTGCCTTGTGGAAGCTTCCCTGCTGACTGCTGCATACTCATATATATCCAAGAGTAGACCTTGTCCCCTTTTATACAGGCTAAGGAGGGAACAAAGGCCTCATATGAGAAATAATTTCTTATGTATGTCTCCTTTTGCTGCCAACATCCCAGCTAAACCAGCCCCATTTTCTTTTGGACTAGGCAGTAAAGACAACTGAAGTTTCGAACCTAATCTTGATCTCACCCTGACAAAATGGCTAATATTGAAGCTGCCCACAAATTATCTCCCACCATATCTTTTCCATCCTTTCCAAGTAGATCTTCATTTCCCCCCTCCTCCTCATAAAAACACCACCAATATTTTTGGCGGTTTCCCCCTGTGACTTCAGAACTAGTTTAAAGGCCTCTTTAATTTTTGTTTTGTTTCACACATCTTGAGGAAAGAGCCCTAGAATGTTCACATTTCCCAAAGACGTGCTGTGCTGCATTTATTCACTCATTATGTTTTGAACATGCACAGAGGAAATAAAAAGGATGGAGAAAAGGTGGGAGGTGGGGATGGGAACAAGTGAACTTGCTACATCTGAAAACAGAGAGCAAATATCCAGAAATTAGGAAAGCCCTCAGGCTGGCTCTCTGCTCAGATACACACATTCAGTAACCAGTGAGATATGTAAGCAAGGAAGAATCATCGGGATTTCCCAAGTTAGGATTCTCCTGTACTTTACATCTTATTATTTTTACCTGCCTAAATGGCCTCTCTCCAAGGAACAAGCCCAAAATGCATCCACACTGAGATTAAAGACAAAAGCCCACTCTGACTGCAGTAGTGCAGTCCCATACCTTGCAGTAACACAAGCACAGATCACAAAAAGTGTGTGAGCACCCCACGTAGGCTGAGGGCTGAAGACAGCCTGATTTTTGTACAGCTATTCCCTTACAATATATTGTCACAATGTATGTGACAATATCCTCATTGGAAACTACAGCGCCCAATATCCCTACCACAGATAACAAAGCACAGTCAGCAGTGCATCTTATCCACCCTTCACCAACCACTGAAATAGATACAGCATTTTAAAGCACTTAAGACTCCCCCTTGAGACACGACTGCCACTCTAAAGCCCAACGCCTCAGCTCAAGTTCCCATCATCCCCTAAGAGCTGTATGTGGCCTACGGCAGAGAGGTACCAAAGAGAAGTGTTTTTAGCCATTCCTTGCTCCCACGCTCCCTCCTCAAATTAAAAGGCTGTGGCAAACATGGAATACAAACAAATTCCCCGTGTTCAGTGGCACACACCACATTTCTGTCCATTATTAGATGTGACAAACACGAGAGGGGGCAGAGCAAAGGGCAGGACGCTCAGCGATCTTGTCATACAAAACTTCTCAAACATGCTCAGTGCAGTGTGGGATTACTCAAGGCTTCCCATGCGGTGGGTCAGGAACACCAGACGTGCAGCAAAACAGCCTCCCGGGAAACCTAGACAGAGAAAGAGGAAAAAAACAGCCCTGTATGTATCCTTACAGGCACACAGCATCACTGTCTCTTTCAAGAACAGTTCACCACTTTGGTCTCCTTAACTATCACCTTGTTACACTAAAACTGCACCACTGAGAGAGATTTTGCCAGGTGCAGCAAGAGGTCAAGGCTAATGCCAAGAATTTGGGGACAGAATAATCTCAAGTTCTCACAAGCTTTTCCATCATGTGTTCAAGATGAGAAAACACTGCTGGCACATCCCATTCATGTCCTGCTCCCCAGGGCAAACTGCAAGATGGTTTGTGCTGGGGCACTTTAGCCTTCAAAAAGCAGAAAGCACAGTCTGACAAAGTGTAATCCCCCAAGTGCTATATTGCCTGCAGCATCTGCCTCTACCAAACTACCTTCCCTCTAAATGCTGCCACAGGTCTGATAAGCTCATGGAAATGAAGACTGTGCCATTCAAAAGGAGGGGAAGGCAAGCTCTTGCCTATCCCAGTCACACACGGTTTCCCCTCTCCTCCGCCAGACCCAGGTAGCCTCCTCAAACTGTGCTGATGTTCCATTGTTTATTTTTCAAGCATCTTCAGAGAGCAACTTTCCCATGTGGAACCTCCCCTCCACAGGCTCTGTTCTGATGCAGACAGAAGGCTGCACTGCTGCTGCCTTTTTGATCTTGAGGCAGAGGTGAGGGGGCTAGAGGAGGGGGATGCAGTGGGAATTCCCACCCTAATGCTATTGGCTTGCTTTTCAAGATGCTCAGCAGCACTGCACGTGACAATCCTGTGCAGCAGAGGCTTTCTTTAAGATGATATCCTTACTTTCCTCTGTGACCTTTATTCCCACTGTTTGCTTTCCTTGGAGGTTGGTTCCAGCTGTAACTGATCCTAGAGCATCCCTACCCCCATGTCTCCTTTGTACTGGCTCTCAGATCAGGATCTCCATCCTCACAACTGTTTCTCCTACTAGCAGATGTTAAATACAGAGGAAGGGGTGAAAACCCCTGGCACAGTAATGTTTGTGTGAGCAACTACCCTCTCTCATGTCATTCTTGCAACTCGTTCAACCTCAGCCAAAGCTTGCCAAGGATGAATAAGGGTACAGGATGACATGGCTTTCCTCATAAGCATTCTGCTTTTGCTCCCTTGCTGGCACCTCCTTCCTCCCAGTTATGCCTTTTCCACCAGTTCCATCTAGGTGGCAGAGTCCAAAAAACAATAAAAGGGATATACAAATGGCTTTCTACTAGAGAAACAGCAGCAGCAGCAGTGGCTGTCAAAAGCAAATCCACTCCAATGTTTCAAAGGGATTAGGGGAAAGCAAAGATAATCCAGTCACCAACTGCAAAAGTCAGGGACAGGAGAGGAGAATCACATAACCAGCATGCCTTACATACTCCAGGAGAAGTCAATACTCTACATTTCACTTACATTTTCTCCACCACACAGGAAAGGGCTGATGACTTTTGAAAAGCATGCCTTAGACACAGCCTGTCTGTATTGGTATTGCACTTTGAGATCAGAGGAGGAGGAAATCTTTGGAAATGCTATGAGGCAGAGTTGGGCCTGAGGTGTTCCAGTTGCTTTCTAGAAATGACACCAGGGTAGTCCACGAAGAAGGACAGCCAAACAGAGACTTGGACTTAGGGTGGACAGAGAAGGAAAGACAGTTGTAGGCTCCCTATCATCTGAAGACATATTTACAAACTTTTGCTGCAGTTAATGCCTACTGACTCAGTTCCTAGTGCTGCTCAGAGGAAAAGGATTAAGTCCATCTGAGTTTCTTTAGTTCTGATCCAAGCCTCTGCCTCAGCCAGTGCCTTCTGCTATCCCACCAAATACTTCTACCGTGTTGCTTCTGTTTGTTAGTTACACTTCCAAGTTGATTAATTGCACTTCCTTCTCCATAAGTTTTTCTGAAAGCCTCAAAAATCAAGTGCACTTTTCACACACAGCAAAACCACCTAATTCAACGGTGTTAAAATGTTATTCAACATAGAAAAAAAAAAAAAGGTAAAATTTTTGTGGAAGAATTGAGGCATAACCAAGAAAGTTATAATGATTGTCCACAATTTGGTTCTAAATCACTTCAAGATCTATACATCAGGAGTTCTCACATTACCACAAACTTTTTTATCATAAATAAACTTGTATTTCTACAACATTGACCAAGATTAGTACTAGTTACGAACTGTTTTTTCTCTCATGGCTTCAAGTCCTTAAAATGTATATTTTTACCTCTGAATTTTCAAATGCTCAGTATTTTCTTTGCAGATCTTTCTAGAAAATTCACCACTAGCTCAGCATTTCCTATTAAATTATCATTGTGGTCATCCTTTGCAACTTTAACTTATGGAAACTGGTCAAACCACAAAGAGTCACACCTACAGCTGTGCTGTATATAGATATCCAAGCAGACAGTAGCCCATACCAGGAATGTGTGGGAGGAAGTGGCTAGAGATGTTCACAAACATTATTGCCACTTTTAGAAACCAAGCAGGGATCTAAATAGATCCAACAAATGCAGAGGAAGATCTGCGTGGCTTTACATGGGAATTTTGCGGTCATCCAAGCTTCAGATTAGTGTTTCAAGTGGAAAGCAAAGTCATTATAACAGTTTGTTACTAGTTTGCAAACAGCCCATTTCCCACCATAAATATTAAGTGTAACCTGAGGACTTCTGCAGCCACAAGACCAATAAAAATCTAGCAATAAATACGGGCAAATTACATGTAAAAGCTCAAAGAAAATCAGATTACCAAACATAGTAATAAAACCTATCAGAAATCAGCCTCCCACTCAGCTCAAACATGAGAACATCCTCATGACCTTTCTCAGGGATAACTCATGAATTGTGAGCACTTAAGGCTGCCAAAGATATACAAACTCCTTGTAAAGATGCAAGTAGGTCTCAGAATTCCCAAGTCACAGACAGTACTCAGGTCCAATAACCAGAAAATAGATGCTTTTCTGCTTCCTTCCTTCCACAGCTCATTCCTCCTTCTGTCAAATACTACTTGTTAGCAGTGTAGGCCTGCTGCAGGTCTCTGGTTGATACATTCCCAGCAGGTGTGGCAGTCCTCCATGGCATCCTAGACCTTTCCCTGGAGAAGAAAAGAGTCAGCCATTCATGTCAGAAGACAGGGATTAACCAGGGAGCAAGACCGGCAAAACCCACCTGAAGTCAGCTGTACCATATTTCTGACTTTTTCAAAATGCAGCCACCTTTGGATGAGACCCATAGATTCCTCCTCACAGCAAGTTTAATGAATAAGAGCAACAGTTGATAAAAGTTTGTTTTACACATAGCTTCTGCTCCCCAATATGTCCATAGCCTATATTCTATGTTTTCAAGCAAAATCTCTTTTGAGCTTTTCCCCCTGCTGCACCTCCTGCTAGGAAGAGCTCCCAGCCATCTACAAAGTGACTTCATTGTTTGCCTTCAAGCCAGCCTTCAATGTCTCCCAAACCATCAAGCAAACAGCTTGTCATCACTTCAGTAGCTGTTTTCCTGAGAGAGATCCATAGACCAACCTTCTCTTCAGCCCCTCAGACACCCCCATCTGACTATTTCTGTTCCTTCTTGTCTCGGGCTCACTTTGGAAGTGGTGTGAGGACAGAACCATTTTGTTTTGTTTCAGTGCATTCCCTGACGTCCTGTACCATGACTATGACTTGTTGGCCTCACAAAGCAAGGAATAAATTCTAAGAAAATGCACTCATTGAGAGTTAACATGAACGTCTTTAGGTTCTTTACATGTGTCACTAATAGGAACTGGGAAACTCTCTTTATTTGTTCTTATTTTCACAGACACATTGTAGTTCCCCAACCGATCACAGTAGTTCCCCAACATGACTTCACAGAATCACAGAATAGTTTAGTTTCAAAGGAACCTTAAAGATCATCCAGTTCCACTCCTCTTGCCATTGTCAGGGACACCTTCCACAAGATCAGGTTACTCAAATCCCCATCCAACCTGGCCTTGAACATTTCCAGGGGTGGAGAGCCACAGTTTGTCTGGACAACCTGTGCCAGGGCCTCACCACCCTCACAGGGAAGAATTTCTTCCCTATATCCAATCTCACCCTGTCCTCTCTCAGTTTGATGCCATTCCCCCTTGCCCTGTCACTACATGCCCTTGTAAAAAGTCTCTCTGCAGCTCTCCTGGAGCCCCTTTAGACACTGGAAAGGGCTCTACAGTGTCCCTCGAGCCTTCTCTTCTCCAGGCTGAACAACTCCAACTCTCTCAGCTTTGGGATTCGGGACACATCACCACAACCCTTCCAAAACAAACAAAAGAGAATACATCTGGAGTCACAAAACTAAACCATCTGGGTGTCTAGTGGGCCAAATACTATACACAAGCAAACTATCACTAATACAGCTGGGTTTTTATAATATTGATTTGTGGGCAGGACCAGGACAAAAAAAAAAATTATAATGAAAAAAATTACACCAAAGTGAAAAAATATTATCATCAAAATAAACCATGAAGATCCAACAGGGAGAGAAGCAAGCATTTGGAGATAACCATTGATCCCCAAAAGTCATGACTAGTGTAGAATAAAGCTGACTTACAAATTCACATGCAATTCTTTTAAAAACCAACCTGTTTCTTGGAGGTACCATAACACTTTGCCATCTTTCAGTTGCTATGGCAGCTGCTGTTGTATTGAACAACGAAGTACTGTGTGTAGTTAGATAAATCTGCTTAAGTTATATCTGCCCCAAGTTCCCAATGTTACACAAAGTTTTTATGCACCCTTAAAAATAAAGGAATGTAAATTGAAGAAACACATTTCAACACTGAACAATGGTATATAGAAAATATCTTCTCCATAAACATTGCCTTTCAGGGTATAGTCATCATGTACCTCTGCTGGATTTCTCATGTCAAATTCCTATGGCACAACTGACAAATATGTGTAATTTACTCAAATAAATCAATGCAATATTAGGATGACATTACAATAAAAACTACTGCATGTCTGTGCATGTTTTAATGTTAAAATCTGGTAATACAATAGGCTTTCCCTTGGACATTTGGTATGCATTTGCTGGGGAAAAACAAAAACAAAAAAAGAAAAAAAAAGAGATGCTTTAATATAAAATAAAACGCCTTGAGATGTACCACTTTATCATACTATGTCTTTCATCTCCTCCCTTCTAGAGCCACAGCATTCCAGCATTCCATGGGAAGCAGATATCTATTATCCCACCCCGCCCACACAGCAAATGCAGGTTGCCCCCCCATGAAAATAATCTCACCAGCACCACGGCCCTCCATTTCCTTCTCCATCCCATGGCTTTTCATAAAGGACTTCCTGCAGGAACATGGATTATTTGCAGTTCATTTGCATACTACAGGGAGAAGCTGTAACACACTTCACAAGTGCTTCATTTGCTCCAGTTGCTCACTTTATCTCAGCAGGGACAACCAGCATATGAGCCAAGAGCCTTTTCCAGATGAGAGGTATCCACCAGCAACCAGCTGACCTTTCTTTCGTTTTAAAAAATTACCTGTTTTTTGTGGTAATACCCAAGCACGAATCTATTCTGAGAAGATAGCAACAGAAAAACAAACCATTTCACAAAGGTGAAACAATAGATTCAGAGATTATTAAGGAGTCCCAGATACTGAAAGAAGAATCATCATCTCTGTAGAACTACTGAGGTTTAAGTGCTCAGTTCATTAAAGCAGGGAAAGGCAAGCCATCATTTCTGATTTCCTCACCAAATCCCTTTCATACTTTGTGGGCAAGAGAAGCCACATCATTCACCATCGGGGTTTCTGACAGACTAAGATCTTGTGCACTAATAAAACCTGGAAGTGGTAGTCAGAGGCAGTGACACTGCAGACATGAGGAAGGGGGACTCATCATCCCAAACGGTGATGGCACCCTATTGCTCCTGGTCACAGGTCCAGAGGCGAGGGCAGAGTTTCAGCTGCCAGCTCCTGAAGGAATGCACAGACACTTGGCACCAGTGGAAATGCTCACAAACACACACATGCACAAAAGCAAACGTTCTGTAATTCCCAGACTTAAATTTAAGTGCTTCAAAGTTTGTGGAAGAGCAGAACCCTTCTGGAGTCAGCATCTTGCTCTTCAAATATTTGAGTATATTTGAATGTTTGAGTACATATTCTTTGGAGCAGACATCTCCTTTATGGATTTTAGCTGTAGGAGCCAAAGAAGGATACTGGTCTGATACTGAAGACATCTTTTCCCCCTCAGTACAGTGTCCCTGTGGAGCAGAGAGCAGCTGAAACGTGTGGAGGCTGAACCCAGCAGTGAGCCCTGCCCTCCCAAAGGCACGGGGTCCCTGGCACATCCCAACAGCAACCATCACAGTGTTCCCTCTGACACACATAATGGAGAGGAGCTTCACCTTTTACTGCTCTTCCACTGACACCACAAAAGGAGATGAAAGAGTTGGGTTTATTTTTACAATTTTATGACTTTTCCCACCCCTTTGCTACCACGCTGGCGGCATTTCCCACCCCCAAGACCGTGCCCTGACTGACCCCACAGGGATGCCTATGCCCAGGAGGGCAAAGATATGGTTGCTATAGCAACACTGCCTCCAAATTTCCTGGCCTCTGTGCATGTAACATATTAACTTTATCATTTAATTGCCAGATGCATTTCAGGGTGGCACACGGGCAATTATTTTTAAGTAGATTTGCAGAGGAAAAGAGGCATTTTGACAGGCAGCATTTATGCACATCAGGGCTATTTTCCTCATTACCCCACCACTTGATCTGCAGTGCAGAGAGAGCACCTTCCTCCCTCCACCAGACAAAATCCTGCCAGGGAGTCTCTGCTGAAGACTCCTGCTTCCCTCTGCCTCACAGTCCAATCCAAAGCAGGGACCACCCTTTCTTTGTGGTCAGCTGGAGGCCCCGTGCACAGACAGGGTGGGCTTACACTGTCTCCCACCCAAGCCCAGCCAGGAGGAGCATCTTACAGGATCACATGCTACAAGAAATAAGTCGCACAGCACACAGGGTCTGCCCTGCTTAGCCCAAGATGCTCCCTCAAAAATATGTTATTGCCTCTGGGAGACTGACACAGTAATAAACCAAAACCTTCTTACACAAGGATGCCAAGGAAGCGGAGCTGGCACCTGCCCCCTTCAGTCACCCATAAAGCAGCACAAAATCAGCCTCAGGAGCACCTCACTCCCTCCCACCAAACACTCCCCAGAGCTCCTGTCCCAAACCACTATGAGAGAAAACAAACCACACAACCCAAACCTCCTGAAGAACCTGACTCTGCCAAAAACTTTTTTTTTCCAACATACCTCCTCTGTATAGAACTTGAGAGATTAAATGCCTACCTAGACCCTGGGGAATACTGTGCAGAATTCCTTGGGCTTGTGGATTATTAAAGCTAGAAATTGATTTTGTTGGCTCTGTCATTTTCTTGATCATTTGTAGGAGTGGGATCCAACTACTTATCTTTTTTATTTTTTTTTACCTCAACCACTTGTTATGAGCACATGAGGGAAGGAGAGAAGTAGGAGGAATCTATTTTATTCTCTGACCACTTTAACTTGTTTATTCTAGAAAATAGCATCCAGTAACATTTTCCAAGAAAACAGCATGACACTACCCACCATCAGCAGCAGGTGTGGAGAGCTCTTTGCACAAGAACTTTCCATGGGCTTGCAGAAAGACTAGCTTCTGCCAGGAAAGGAACCTGAACCAATATAAAAACAAGAATGTGCAAGCTTATTCACAGTTACTGTGACCAGTAAGTCCTCACTGAACCATTTATGTCTGCAAAGTTAATGCAGTATTACATAAAAGGCAGTTCAGTTTTTTGCTTCCCAACATTCCCATCACAATTTGAGGATTTTCAAAGTATTGCTGAACATTATTGTTGCATATATAACAAATCAATGTGTTCCACTAAAACTACCATTCAAGAAACAGAATTCACTTCTCCCTCCCCAATAATGTCTACAGCCACGGCTGGGTTTTCTTTAGGAGAAATAAACATCTCAACTGTGTTGAAGGTAGACAGACCACACCAGCTGAGAAAGTTCCAGATGCAAAGGTGACTCTCAACAGCTGTCTTTGGATGCTGCCAATTTTATTTTGAAAGAAATAGAGGACCAAATGGCAGAAAATAAAATTTGTCAACTGGTTAAATTTGGCTGTCTGTGTTCCCACTGTGTGTCCACCATCATGGTAGATGATCTTTCCTACTTCTAGATGTTCTGGACAATAAATATTTACAGGAAGGTCGTTAGGGCATGGCAAATCCTGACAGAAGGGTTATATATCATCCCTCAGCCAGCGGTACCCCACAGAGGGATGGATCTAGTAGTACATGGGGTGCGTGAGATACCCTAAGCAGGCAAGGGTGAATTCCCAACACTCAGGTCTGTTAAGTCACCCTTGGTGTACAGATTGTCTCAGACACCAGCACAAGGGGAAAGCACCTGTGTGCACATCCCTCCTTTTTGGAAATTGTACGCAAAAGGGCATGAGACAGAAGCAGTTGTAGTCAAATCCACCTTGAAAGAAAAACCCAAACTCGCTAAGCAGGAACTAACTGCTCCAGCTAACAGTCTCCCTGCCTCAGATCCCTACATACAGCTCACAGACCAAACAGTATCCTACAGCCTTCCCTGGTGGTAGAAATGCTGGAGAGAAGTAGGGCAAATATACAAGAATTCTCCATAAAAACAAAATCTTTCACTACTTTCATCCCAGATGAGAAGCTGCAATTACTCAGCAGTCATTAAGGTGGAGTGGGAGGAGTGCAAGAGCCAAGTCTGGGCTCCTTCCTCAGCCTACTCCAGCCACTGAGGGCTGTTAAGCAAATAGCAAGAAATGCAACATTATCCATCCAGGTTCCATTTACACTGGGTGTAGGATGGACAAGCAAGTGGAACTTGGATAGGCTGATAACCCAGCATCACCCATTTTATGAAAAGCAGAGCCTGAACATGCAAATGAAGCGTAAGGAATACAGCTCCCTGCATTAGCCGTGCCACAGCTTTCCACAAAGAATTAGCAATAGGAAAAGACCACTCTGCCTAACAAGCCTGCCTGCTCTGTTTCTCCCCTCCTCTCTCGTCTGTCACCACATCCTTTCACCTCCCCACCCAACCACTCGTAACACCTCTGGCTGTGTCTTAAGCTCATTTATACACCCTGCTTCACTGCCCTCGCTTGGCAGCCTCTCTGCTGCTGCACTCGGAGCAAACAGCTCCACCACTTCTCCTGTTAGACATAGCTTGTGGTAGGCACTTTGCCTCCTCAGCAGTGCACTTCCACCGACCCCAGCTCAGGAAGTCACTTGAGCATGACCAAGTGGAACCAGCTCACACTCCAGAAGGGAACGCAGGAGGGAGGGAAGGAAAGCACCAAGATTTCCATGGGGCACTTCACTTCTGTGGGTCACTGCTGAGGCAGACGCTCTCCAGCAGAGCTCCCAGCAGGGCTGGGGCCCTCCCTTCCACAAATCTTCACGGTCAAAATGCTCCAAACCCTTTGTTTCAAGCCTCTCTCACCCTTTGCCCTGTGCAGAGACATGATTGTAATCCTCTTTTTCCACCACCCTCCTTGTGCATCAAAGTTATGAGATGTCACCCCTTCTACCACAAACCCTCTACAAGAAACATCCTTCCTAAATAACCCACAGAGTTCATGAGGAAAACCCAGAAAAAAAATCTTAAGACCCTGAACACAGCTCTGCCTCCTTGCAGGGACTGCAGTTGTCATGTGTGCTCTTTCCTCTGTGGTTATACCCATTAACCTGTTTGTCTATTTTACAGCAGCCATATAATAACCTGACCACCACAAGGATTTTTCTATAATATTCTCTAAATCCTCTCACACCTGCCCCCTACTAAAATACTCCCTATTCATGCAGAGACACACTGTCTGTGTCCACTCTTATTGCTGTAGTCATTTGGACAAACAGACTTCAGCTACCTGCAAAACTAGAGAAATAGGCACTCAATCCTGGTTTTAATAATGAAATATAGATTGCCCCACAACCCTATATGTTTGAATGACAGTCTGTACATTACTCACTTCTTTCTCAGCCAGCCACTGCCTCCTCATCTGTAAAATGGGGCAATGGCACTTCTTGCATCTGAGTGACAGTGTTTGCAAACATCAAGAAACGACTCTACAGAAACCAAAAGGGAGTACTCTATTTGCATGCAAATTCATGTAAAAAATTAATCCTCACGTGGTTCCAAAAACATGATGCATACAAATACATTACTGCAAGCCTAAGAAATTTAGCTTTAGAAATGCAGCCAACTGCTTTCTACACTGACTGCGGGGAGGAGTGGAGAATCTGACAAGGCACCTTCCTTTCTTTAACTGTTAACTCCTTATTCTAAATCTAATATTGATCCTTAATTTTCCACTAGCATTTTGACTGCAAGAGAGCAGGAGACAAATAGGAATGGCAAAGACAATCCATTTATTTCACCCTTTCTTCACTCCTTGAGTCAGCTAGTCCCTCTCTGAATCAGTGCTAGACCTGCTTGAATAGCTGAGAATGAACCTTGCACAAAGTGTGGATTTACTTTTACTAAATCCTCTAAGTATTAAAGCTCTTCACACCATTTGGTCTTGAAGTGATGCAAGAGCGAGGTGTGGACACCAGTGACAATAAAAAACCATCTGGCAAAGTGAACTCCAGGCAAACAATGACAAGCACAAGTGAAAAGAATTGCAATGATTTCCACAAACATGTGAAATACTATAAACTGTGTGACTTAGCAGCTTCCTCCTCCTTGCAAGTAAATAAACATGTCTGCAGTAGGCTGTTTGGTTCTGTCTTTTATATGAGCTGGGAATACACAGAGATTACCTTATTTGCATTTTGCCTTTAAAAAAAATATATGCAGATCTGTGAGGAAGGGGAAAAAAAGGCAAGAAAGAAAGAAAAAATAAGAACTAACCAGACTTCACTTTTTCTTGGTTCTTTACTGTCAGGGTGATGTACTGGAAGTCTTTATTTCTTTCAGCTTGGGCCCCTCAGTAGTTCATTCTCCTTCCAGCCTGTTCTCATGCCTTTCTTATCACCTGCTGAGGCCTTGATCATGGACAGAGCAGACAAGCAGCAGGGGACAATTAGAGAGGAGTTCAGACTTTGATCATTTGACCATATGTGAATACAACAGCTGACCACATGTTTTAAAAGACAACTAACTTAAAAGTATTAAAAAAATCACAAAGCAGGCATAGATACTTAAATTTACATTTTAATTATCTGGCACAATGGTGCATTCAACTTTGCAGAATATTGAATTTTTTTTCCTAAATGTACACATCTCCAAAAGGAAAACCAGCACTTTGCTGCTTCTCCAGAGCCTGGAGGAACACACTCTCACTAAAATAAATATTCGGATGATTTAAAACATAAATAAACATACCTATCTAGTAACTTGCTGTTCCTACTGACAGATAAATTCACAAATAATTTTTGTCCTGCGGACAGCCCAATTTAAATGGAATAATGCAGTATTAATTTACCTTTAAAAATACCGTGTATTTAATAACACAGAGATATACCACCCTACAATACTTACACAAGTGATTTTTTTTTCTGCAAAACCCCCCCTTTTAGCCTTTAAAACTTAATACAGAAATACAATATGATTTAAATGTTCAGCTACTGTAGGGACTTGGTTCTGACTGCTCACCCGCCTGCTTTTTCTTTAAAAAAAAAAAAAAAGGAAAAAAAATGTTCATTTACTCAACTGTTCAATCTTTGCTAAACCTTTAAGTTATCAAAGCAAAGGGTCCAGTTGTGAGCAGTTAACTGCAATCGCCTGACCCCAAATACTTGGGGAAAATCATTGTTGGAAATTTTTGTATACAATAGAAGCTTTATCATCATTTGTGGAGATACACCATCCACTTATCTTCTGCACCTACAAGATAATTTGCATATTCATGAAATGGCTATTTACTCTCAAATAGGAGGATAATAGAAAAATAACACTAATTGTTTTGACAGCAGTTTGCTTAGGAGTTATCTGAGGCAACAAATGTTTCTTTTGTAGTTGTGGAAAGGCAGAAATACTCCTTTCTGTAAACACTTTTGACTTCAGCTTTCCTTTCTCTCTGAAATTTGAATACTACCAAGGAAAAATTGTGGAATCAGTGAAAGGAGGAGGAGGCGGATTTAAAAATTAAATCATAGTTAGTTTTGTTTGGATAACAATTGTTTGCATATTTTTATTATAATGGAAACCACAGAGTATAACAACATTTTGGAGAATGTGTTTTGCAGAGTACAAGCAGGACTGTACCACGGGCTGACTGAATGAAACAATGGTACTAATGGGGCATGAAGGGTGTGTTCATAATATTTTAAGAGTCTCAGGCTATTACAACACAGTCTTTCAAAGCGTGTTTTTATGTTTCTCTGACTGGACTACAAAATGTCTCCTTCCTGGCCCGAGTCTGCTCCTAATGAGGACAGAAGGGTGAGTGCTGACAGCAGGTCAGCCTGTGCCTTGTTGCTGCAGCAGGGCAGCAGTGGTGAGCCATCCATGTGCAGGGCTGGGGTCTCCAGTGAGAAGGGCACACGCTGGCTTTGCTACCAAACCTGCTCGGCCACGCTCACGGTGACCCCGAAGCATCACCAGCTTCCCCTGGGTCATGCAGGGCAGCGTCTCACCCAGACACCGGCGAGCGGTGCCTCGAGGTGGCCACCAAAGCAGCCAAGGCCACTCCAGCAATCAGCCCTCTCTCACGTGTTCAGCTCTACCAAGCCCAACCCTGCCAGGCTCATGGGCCACCCCAGACCCACCACCAGCCCCGGCCACAATGATCCAGCTCAGCCGGACGGGAACACGATGGCCATTTTAACAAGAGCGTGTCTTCTTGCCAGGATTCAGAGCCAGAAGAGAAGGAACACAGCATGCAGCTGGAAGAGGGGAGTAAGCTCAGAGGATGGAAAAGGAAACCTCTCCAAGCCTGGCAGCTTATCAAAAGGAACAAATAATCAATGTGACATTTGTCTGTAGCCCACCAAACCTCACTCACAATATTAGAAAATATTAAAGCTAATCAGATATGAATTATCAGAAAATTTACCAGTTGCTTTTCAGACAGAGGCTGGGAAGTGAGAGGGAGAGGGTTTCTGGGCTTCCCCAGGTCACCCTGGAAGGATTTTGGGTTTGTTTTCAAAACCAAAGTTCACCTCCTCAGCCACCATACAATAGCTTCAGCACTCCAAAGCAATTGTTCTCACTGAGAATCTTCCTGCACCTAAGGGCTCTCCACAATAAAATATGGATGCAGTATTAATTAAATATAGATGCAATTTCCTCCTCCTTTTTCTCCTTAGCTGCTATCAAGAACATTAGTGCAGGCGCCTAAGGAAAGCTCTGCTAACGGAGAACAGCTGCCACACTAATTAGGCACTGTGGTCTATCGGCCAGGCACGGGCCCAGGAACCAGCCACCTGACTTCTCCCCTCGCAATTCCCACACAGCGGCTCCGGGCATGTGGCTCCAGCTCATGCTCAGCCAGACGCTTTGCACTCGCTCGGCTTTAAGCACAGGAGAAGACACCACTGACAGGAAAGAATGGGGTTACCAATGACCCCCAGAGGGGTTTGGTTTAGCTCCCTAAGTGCAGCGAGCATTGTCTCTGTGCTGAAGACACTGCTAATGGTTCACGTTTGCAAAGCATTTGGAGATAGGCTTGGCAGCATTGCCATCTTTGGGAAATGCAAACGGAAAGCTACTGCCAGAGAACAGCCTTGTGGAGTATGAGCTGCCAAAAATTCCTACCCCAGCGGACAGTCTGCTCAGTGCTCCAGCAAAACAAGGCAAATCCTGAGCTGATGGCTGTGCTCTAGAGTGCTGGGCTCATCCCCACCTTGAAGCACTGAAAAGAGCGGGGTCAATCCCCCTCCAGTGAGCAAGAGGGAAGGATTCTGCCATTAAAAGATCCTTTGCTTTTGGTGTCAGACTAAGAGGAGTGCAACCTCCCTCTACATTCTGGATGGGCAATTTGACAGAAGCTTTTACATCCGAACTTGTATTACTGGGACAAAAATATTTCAAAACAAGATTCAAGAACGAAGAGGCCAAAACAGGGATAGGGCATGACTAGGACCTTGTATTCCACTGGCTACAAGGCTCATGTAAGAGTGAGGAGACCTGTGTTTCCATTTCTTGTGATGTCATTTTCTGTACCATGTGTAAGCAGCCTTCCTCCATGGCCACCACCACCTGCTCCCAGTTTAGCCAATTACCATTTAATGTTCTCCATCTGTACAATAGGAGCAATGGTACTTCCCGGCCTCACAGGTATGCGTGTGTGTCTGCATGTGTGAAGATAAATATATTAAAGATTGGGAGGCATTCAGGTCCTGGGCCAATGGGAGCCATATAAGTGCCAAGGAGACTAAGACAAATGAGGGCCATATAAGTGGATGGCTGGAAAGCTGCAGCCCTGAGGCTACAGGCAAGAAAGGGGCAGAGGCAAAGACCAGCGTGGGAGAACCGTGGGAAAAAGCCCCGTGTGAAGTCTCTAACAGAGCACACGAGTGCCAAGGGAACACAGAATAAAACCCAGCTCCCTCACACTGGGAAACTGTGCTGACACCCTTGACATCAGGAGGCAGCTCATGGAGGAAGAGGCGGGGTTGTAAAAATAAGCCTGGCTTTAGATCAACAGCTGATAATGCAGCCTGGCCACATGCATGAGGCCCATGGCTTCTGGAGAGATACCACAGGTGTAAAATGGAGCACTGCTCTCAAAACAACTCTCAGCACAGAGGGGTCCTGGGCTCACCTGGCACTAACCTCCCAGCTCTTGCTGCAGCCAGTTTAAGCAGGGAAGCAAGGACTGAGCAAGCAGGTGTCCCCACTGAGTCCATGGCACCGGGACAGTCACCAGGAGCAGATCCATCCCCAACCTGCCTCTGCATCCCCAATCTTGGGAGGACTCCAGTCTCCAGCTCTATCAATCCTGCTGTGAAATGCACTTTATAAAAGTGACATAAATCATAAAACACATCTCCCCCTCAGATCCACTGCCTCTTCTGCAGCTGCTGAGGAGGAAAAAAGGCACCTGGGAGAAATCTGGCCCACAAAGGTTCACAGAAGACTGCACACAGCGCCTTACCAGCAAAGAAAGAAAAAAGAACAGAGGAAAGGTAGAGACTGTGAGAGGTTAGAGGAAAAAGCAGCTATATCCTTTGAGAGCTCCCCGAGCTTTTCTCCCTGGCAAGCTTTGGGGATCTCTCACAGCTTTCAAGAAGGCAGCAGCAGCATTTTTCAGGGGAAAAAAACCCCGTAACATCGAAGGGACACAGATTCTAACCATCAATGCATTTATAAAGGAAATATGATGATGATTTTGCCACAGTGGGTCTTCAAAGCATCTCCCATGTCCCCAGCTGGCTAAACAAGGGGAGAGACTAACCAGGATCTGCTCTCCATTTCTTCACTGGTACACCCATCAACTGCTAAAGCAACACCTCTTCTGGGCTTTATTATTTAACATCTTTTAAGGCAGTACCCAGAGGCCCTCCCAGATCCTCAGTAATGTACAAACATGCAGATAGTTCCACCCCCAAAGATACTTAAAGGCAAACCACAGAACACAGCAAGGGAGAGGGAACAGGCAGAGGGGTAGGAACAGAAAATACCTTTTTAAATTCGGAGCAGCTGAGAGCAGAGGCACACAGCTGATTAAAGGATGTGGAGAAGCATTTTAGTGAGAGAACTCTGTCTAATTAGCTTATCAAAGCGTAGGTTTATGCACACCTATGTGGGAACCAAACTGCGATAAGAGTTCCCCAGTAGAGAAAAGGCCCAACAGAAACTAAACTCAGTCTGACCAGGCTGGAAGTCATTCACCACAGGTGACAGCAATGCAGATCCATCACTACTGTTTTTCAGTGAAGACAAAGCAGATTCTGTGGAAAAGCATCCTTATTCAAACAGATTCATTCACTTCAGGAGAATCCTGTTGCCTGTTTGGGAGAGGTGATCAGATAGGGTGATCACAATAGGATAAAACACAAATTTCCCTGCACTCCAAGGATTAATCAAACTGCAAAGTGTTAAGAGTGGGGTAAAGAACCACAAAAAAATACCAGAATGCAGCAACAATACATATTTGCTCCTGTTTATTTCACAGCAAGAAGGAAGAGATTTGTATATCTCTCCAGGATCTTAAACAGCTCTAAGATAAAAATGAAGTTCCTCAAATATTCCAGACAAACAGACTGCAATATACTGATGTTTAGTTTTTGCCTGGGGCTTAGAAAAGTTCCCAGCACTGCCACGCTCCATGAGTCTTCAAATTAAATACTCCCCCCACCTTCCCAAAAAGACAAAAAAAAAAAAAAAAGGAAAAAGATCTGAAGTCACCGAAATTGATACAGATGCAAAGCAGAGGAACCTTTTTCTAGACGAATTAATCTTCCCTTTTGCTTGTCTCAAAGAGACTGATGCAGCAAAGCCGAAATCCCCACACATCCATATAGGATGATGAGTTAGTGTAGGAACCAGATAACCCAGAGTTTTAGCCTGCAGATGCTGGCTGCAGGGACTCAAAAGGTATCAGCTCTCAGTTCTGTCCAAAATCTACAAAAACTACCAGTAACAAGCAAGCTTAGGACAACTGCACTTTTAAGACTTGAAAACCACCATGAATTTTCTGAAAACTATATCTATCTGTATTTTGGCTCCAAACCTTTGTTCTGTCTTGATATATGCTTTTTTGTTGTTCTTCTTCGTTTTGGTTGGGCTTTTTTTTTTTTTTTTGACTTTTGGAAGAACACTACAGTCATATATACAGCTAAAATCTGCTGCATTCTTGTTATTTCCAGCATTTCTGCAGTCTAAAAATCATCTGAGGTAAAAGAAAGCACAGTAGCAAAACCAGCAGCTAATATTATTTTTTAAACCACAATAAACCAAATATTTCACCTGGATTTAGCCAAAAAAGGTTCAGCCAAATGGAAAAAACCCAAACAAACACATAGTTGCTTAAGCCTGAGGAGATATTTATGGTGTTACAACAACGCCTTCGCTGCTTAGCGAATCATAGAATGGTTTGGGCTGGAAGGGACCTTAAAGATCAGCTAGTTCTAACCCCACTTTCCACTAGATCAGGTTGCTCAGAGCCCCATCCAACCTGGCCTTGGATACTTCCAGGAATGAGGCAGCCACAGCTTCTCTGGGCAACCTGTGCCAGGGCCTCCCCACCCTCACAGTGAAGAATTTCTTCCTAATATTTAATATACGTCTATTCCCTTTCAGCTTAAAGTCACTAAGTGTTGAGTTTTTGTAAAGACCCAGGAGAAAGGACTGCCAGTGAGAGAGGAGCCCTCTGACAAACAAACCACTCCAGGGCAGCAGCTGGAAGGGCATTAGGAGTTTAAGAGAGAAGGGCACCACATACCACCCTTTTGGAGCTGCTCTTTTGTTATTTATGTTGAAGGTAAGGATCCAGTGTGATGGGAGGCAGAGCACCCCTGCCCCAGATCCAGCCCTGCCATTTCTGCTCCGCACAATTTTGGTTACCAACATCTGCACCTCCTTGAATGCAAAAGGGGTAATAGCACAGCATGTGAGAGCCAGCAGTAAGGACCACTGAACTAAACCTTTTTGCTTTCTATCCTGTGGAAGGGAACACTGGAGAAAACATCTCTTGCCCTCCTGTTGTAATGGGATTGAGTAGCTCTTAAAAGTTTCAATTTGGCTTTTCTCTCCCCTGAAGTCCAAAAACGCTGCACACATTGGAAATCACCCCCAGCGCTGCCTGCACCCTCCACAGCACACTCAGACTGAAGGCAAGCAGTGCTGAAGGAAAACTGAGTTCCCTGGCACACTAGAGCTGCATCCTTAGGCAGCCACACTGAGTCAAGGGCTGGTCCAGCTAATCCAGCCGGTCCCTGATCAAGACGCGGGCTCACACAGAGCTCATTTCCCTTTGTTTGTTCTCCCAGGCCCAACAGCAGCACACAATGAAAGGGCACATCCCCAACAGGGTCAAGTGAGCCAAGACAATAAGGAGAACGAGACAAACAGAGATCTCCCCTTTGTGGCGTTACTCTTGATTTTTCAAGCATCCACAGTTATAGAAAGAAGACTGTAAATTTGAGGGAAAATTGGAACTTGGCTCTTTTCCCCATGTTTGCATTTAAAAAAGAGAGAGAGGAAAGAAAGAAAGGAAAAAACCAACCCTCTTGGTATTTGTTCTTCGCTGGTTTCATATTTTAGAAAGCCAGACTAAAAATAAGCATGGCTAATAGGAGCTGTCAGACTTCCACCATCACATCTCTCTGGCTCCTCTCAGTGACACAAACTGACAAGAAGTTTCTGGCTTTGTCCATAGGAAAACAAATCAAGGCAGAAGTTGAAAACACAGCCGAATCTGAGAGAATTGGAAACTTCTTGCACCAGTAGATCCCTGAAAGCAGAGATTCCACTCCAGATGACCGGACCCCAGAGCAGAGTGTCCCCCCAGCCAGGGCTGACAGAGGTTCTTTGAAGCCCAGCCACCGCTAGAGGAGGTCAGAGTGCCACAGAGAGAAAGGGGGCGACGCTTCCCAAAGCTTTGGAAGACAAATTACAGCCTAAATTATCACAAATAGACACTGCACTCCCTTCTTACCATTTACATTTTCATACCTGTGGAGTCTCCTCAATTTTAATGAGGTTCAGTAGTAGCTGGGGGGTAACAACATGACACACACACACACAAAACATCTCCAAATTTTATTTAAAACACAAAGGACCCCAAACCCATCGTCATCACTTCTAGTCATCATAATGATGCTAAATCACGTGTCAGAGAATTTCAGCCGCAGAAATCAAGTGGCTACACGACAGAGTTACCTATTTTTTGTTTTTAACAAAAGCTGGGCTTCCACCCTTTCTATTCCTTTCTATAATCCTCACAGAAAGTCTTCAAGACATGAGCTAAATGCAAAATGAAAATTGGCAAACCAAGACAGCGAAGTCTGTGCCTTTAAAGGGACTTCAATTTAAACATGAAAGATAATCTTCCCATATTTAGGACCATCTCATTATTTTGAGTGGACTCAATTGCTAATTTTCAAGGGTACAGGACTGCTTATTTTGTGGGCAAGTCCCTGACATTGTCAGAACAGAAGGAAAGCTATCATTTGGAACGACAGCAAGACTGCAGACCTCAGCCAATTTCAGATTGCAGTGGCTGCAGTTTCAGAGTTGCATCTTGTTTACCTATCGAACGTTCTTAGATCCTTGAAGGAGCAGAATGGTCGCTAAAGGCTACCTCTCTGAAAAGTACCTTCGACTGTATCCCACTTCATACAGTGATATGCTGGAATTTAACCTCCTAGCCATGCTTTGAGCATGTTAAAATCCAAGATACCATCACCCTGGAAGACTCAAAGGCGCAAGGCTTACCGTTAAGCGTTGCTGCAGCGTGGAGCTCCTCTCTGAGGACAGCTGATGGTTTCATTCTCTGCAGGCGATGCTTGGATGGAGTTCCTGAATAAGGGCTACTCCAACCAGTCAAGAAGCACATCACAAAAACAGCTAGTCCTAGAGCTCTGCTGCAATCCCCAAAAAGGGAAAATTCCCATGGTAATGCCTTAAGAATTCAGCTGGAGAGAATGGCAGAATGTGTATTACTAAGTAACTGTCAGCAGCATGAGTGGGCATTATGCATTATGCCAACTACCAGTGTAATTGTTTATGTCCATATACAAGATACACACATGCAAACACATGCACCCATGCATGTATACATTTATGGAGAACAGTTTTTAATTTTTTGGCATTGCAATTCCTTCTACAATATTTTTCCACTTAGGAAACCCATATATAACCTCTCTATTCCTCTTACAGGACAAGGTCTGTTTCAAACAAAAACCAAACAAAGTTTCTGTGCTGTGAAAGTCCTTTTGCAGCAACTATATCACCTAGAGCCCATAGTTAGACTGAATTGTCAGCAAAAAGGAAACAGTACACATTTATTCTGAAACATACAGTCTACCACAGCCATTGTACTGGGGCACCAGAAAGAAAAAAAAAAATCACTGATAAGACAAAAAAACTTTTCAAAGCATTGAATTTAAAAATTCTATTAGAGAATAAGTTCTTTCCCAGGCTCCAGAGTGATTTCTTACCTGCAAAATGAATCACGGTAGCCAGAACTCAAGAATTAGGATACAGCAGAGCACTACTCTTTAAAATACATTTGAAATGCTAATAGCCAAACAAGACTACAAGTGAACTCCATTACAAGAGGACATTTTCTGGAATATGATATTTTAACACAATCTTGGAACTTTAAATAAACAGTACTACTCAACTGTAAAATAAACTCTACAGGCTCTAGCAAATAGCTCCATCAACTTGGATTAAACAGCGTACATTTTGTGTGGCAAGAGGTACACCACATTCAGTGCTGAACTTAGCTATTTTAAAAATTAATTAGGCAATTATACACATGGGGAAACTGTTCTAGTAATTTAGCTGCTTAATCAAATCCCAGGTACCAAATTATGGACCTGATCCTGCAGTTCTTATTCAAGTCAAACTCCTATTGATGTCAGTGGGAGTTTTGCCTAATTAAAGATCAGGACATACGCGTGTGCAAGCCTGCTTTTAAACGATGGCTTTGAATTTAGTCTTAGGAATTTGAATACGGCTCTGAATCCCAAATCGTTGCCTACAAGTTTCTCACGTGAGACTTTGGGTATATTAATATATATTTTTCCTAAGTCTGGATCAAATTAACTTCTAGGTAAAGTCTGGAGATTTAGCTAAAGAGTCTTACAAGGCCCAATGGCAAATTGACCTAGTTTTGAAATTTTTTTTTAAAACCAATTAAGTACTGTTACAAAACAAGAAGCAGGTTGTAAAAATATTGGCTACAAATCACGCTCAGCAGCACACACTGGGTATGTGTCATCACATCCTCAGTGCAGTCCACACAAGCTGTCCTCAAGCGGTAGGATGAGTATGTTCCCAAAAGGGACTGCCCCAGACAAAGATTCTGGGTGGTGTGCCCAAGTCTCTGCTGAACAAGCTGCAAGACAGGAGGAGTATCTGGGATAGAGGAGGAACAGTGTCCTCCCTCATGCTCTTCAGTCCCAACCACCAAAGCTGCCTTTGCAGGTTGTACTTCAGGTGGGAGCAGACTGGGCTCACAGGGATGTGCAAGAAAACTCTTCACTCCTGGCTGCTCGTTCTGACATTCCTGGGGTATCCAACCTGATGCCTTCTGAGCAGCTGTACTGACAAACTCTGCTGATCTTGCCTCTTCAGATGCCTTGGTGATGCGTCAAGGGGCACATACTGAAGCGTCACAAGCTAGGAAAAGGTAAACCAGAATCAGTCAACAAGCAAGAAATCTGATGGAGCAGGAGACTGCTAAACACTGACAGTTGCCTGATTAGTATTAGATTCTTAAAGGGAAATGCCTGTCTGCCAAAAAACACATGGGAATGGGCATATACCCCACATCCCTTCTGCTCAATGACAAGGAAGAGCAGTAGAACTCTTCTTCTTTTAAGCAAAATAAAAACAACATTGGTCACCGAGCACTGGGTTGTCTGCACACTCGCTAAGTTATACCCTCAAAGCAGGAAGGACAAGACCTTGTGTGTGTCTGAAGATAGAAGGAAATCACAATTCTGTCTAATATATTGGAGCAATTGACCATGAAAAGGTTACATGTTAGGAAATAATTATCTCTAGACACCGCTACTGACCAGGTCAGTGTCCAAAAGGATTATTTCCTGCTCACCCAGTGCCTGCTGCCTGGAAGGGAGGACGCTCCCAGCCACACATTCCAGTGATGCTAATGGCACTTGTGCACTGAGTGGCCCAGCAGCTGAAGCAGATAACCAGGAGTGAAGGGGTTAAGTGCCTGTCACAATAGAAACCTCTGGGGGCACTTGACCTTTTCACATTTTTTATTCAGGAATGAGCATTTTGTGCCTGTTTGAGGAAGTTCATCTACATTTGTCCTCATTCTTCACCCTGTTTGTGTATTGTCCCTTCCCTTCACTCAGTGCCAGTGTCCCATTAAGTACCAAGCAACCTCTGTTGACGAATATGAATTTAGGGCAAAGATACAGAGGGGACACAAATACTGCACATTGATCAAGTGACTTACAAAGAATTTTAACATATTCAAGGCATATGTTTCTGCTGAATAGCTTCCTACACATATAATACTCACCTGTCAGTACTTCAGTGTGAAGAGGAAGAAAATCACAGATAGTGAACAGAAGCACTGGGCTAGCTGGAGCAACAGTCTCACAAGAGTATTAAGGATGTTTAAATACTAGAAAAAAAAAAAAAAGTTTAAATGACAGCATTGACTTTCACATGCTAAAGAGTGTGCCACAAGAGAAGGCACAGAGATACCTGCCCTTGGTCTTTCACTCAGCAATTAGACTATGAACTTCCCTGTCCCAAGAGGGAGGGTCTGCAAACCTCTCTGGCTGCAAACCAGTCAAGGAGGATAAACCCAGAATGTGTTTGTCACTGTCTGTTTCATTTAGAGGCAGATATTCTAAAAAGGTACAAGCAATATTCAAGACCTTGATCCTGCTGGGATCAAGGAGACTTTTGCATTGGCTTAAATAAGAGTGGGCTCTAGTCTCAAAGCACGTGTGTCCAATTTGTTAATGTTTTGGGTTCAAATAAAAAACAAATCTTAAGTCTTCCCTGCATGGGAGTTTCAACCACATTCTTCCACTGGGGGAGAGCATCAGGGCTTAGACAAGAAAGAGTTTCTGAACGATCTAAGTGAATGGTCCTGAGGAGACTGGCATTACTGTGAGCTTTGAACACAACTACAGAGGGTCTTTTATAGATGTACTCCAGAGGGGAGATCCTTAGATGGGTCCTTTAATGCCTGCCCCCATATGCAATCCAGATGAAATTCTTTATCAGATGGAGCCTGGATCTTGCTCCCATTAAAAATTCTGTCACTGAATTCAGTGGGAGCAGATCTATTTGTCTTCGATGCTTACACAGCTTCCCTTATCTCAGTCCCTCAAAATAATTATCCTTCATTCTTTTGAGGCTAGGGAATAATATTTTCCCCACTCTGCATACAGACAACAGCATGACCAGGTGATGTAGTTGTGTGTCACGGGCGTATCCAGGCCAGGACAGGGTCTTAACTCCAGGTAGCCCAAACATTAGACAGAAGTACTATCCCCTACTCTGTCACCATCCTGAAGCACCTCTTCCAAGCAGAGATGAAGAAGTCAGATTAGAGTAAACAGTTTCCTTCTCTTGTTTGGACAAGGAGGAACAAAGCCAGATAGACAACTTTCAAGTGTCTCTCACTTCTTCCTTCAAATAAATTTTTCGAGCTTGTCTTCTGCTACTGGCCTTCCTCAGCTACCACTGGATGAACGGGAGTCAGCCCTTGGCTGCTGAGATATGCTACAGCTCTAGGAAACATCCTTCACAACTTGTACATCTCCTGTGGCAGCTTTCTAGGATTTGGCAGCCCACCCCAAGATAAAAGCAGTGCTCCAATAAACCAGTAGGTACAAAACCAGCACTTGAGCAAAATTTCAGTGACCTTCAGTCTCTGCCCACAGTGTCCCAGAGGCAGCAGGTAACTGCACTGTCAGCAAATTGTCCTTGAAGCACACCCACAAGAGAGGTTTTGGGAGGATTCAGTGCTGAGTAGGAGGTGGGTTTGGACTAGAACAAGAAGTAATTGAAGGCACCTCAGGCTCATATGGGACTGTTCCCTGGCAGTGAATATTGCAAAATCCCTGAGAGAGATCCCTTCCCCATTCCCAAGGAACAGCTGTGCTCCTCTAGTTACCAGCCACTGACAGTCTCACCTCATGTCTCCAGGGATGTGTTCCAGGACAGGGCCAGGAAGCAGGGATGAGCAAACCAGTTTGCTCCAGCAGTACTGCAGGAAGTGGTTTGCTCCAGTGGTCTTGCACTCCAGCAAAGCCAGCCTATGCCATGTAAACATACCTGCATGTGCAAGATGTCACAGCAGCCTCCTGGAGAGGGAGCAGCATCCACTTCCCTGGCAGCTTTATGTCAGATCTGTGTATAAGCCATCCAGCACATTGCTGCACCCGTCATTTAGCCCATGGTCACCTGGGCATTAAAAAGGAAAGCATTTTGAAAGGAAAATCACCTTCCTGAATGTATGTTATTACTTACATTTCTGTTAGTCCCAAAAGGGTTCCAGCTGGGAATCACACCAGGCAGTCCCCATGTGCTGAAGTTTTCTGTGTGCAGAGCCAGAGTGAAGGCTGTTGGCATCAAAGGGAACCTGGGGAAGATAGGAGAATGGGTCTCTTGGAGCACTCAAAGGAGACTCCAAGTTCCCCATTTCCACACTAATACCCTGCCCAATGGCTCCCTCTCCATTTCCAAGAGTACTGACCCAAATACATAAATGAAAGCAAGCATGTGTTGTTTATTTCCAAGTATGAATGGCACTGTTTCCCCTGGGCTCCATGTTTCTTGGAATTATTTGAACTGGAAACCAATCAGACTGTATTCACTATTGATTTATTTTCTAAAAATCTCTCATCCCTAAAGTAACAGTGCCTTTCCATGTCTCAGCCTGCTGTTTAGTGACACAGTAATCTAAAAGCTATTGATCACTTGGGTCTCTACAGCCATAACATATCTTTCTAAGTGCCTTCATGTAGGACTATGTTTGCAACATAAGTACTATAAACGGCAGGGCTGCTAATGAAATCAGCAAAGATATTAATAGAGATGTAACACTTGCATAGTAACACGGCATGGACAAGGGCCAGTGGAGGCCAGCATCACGAGGGAACAACTACGGTCATTATGACACAAGCTGCATTTCTCTTTGAACACCACATGGGCTGCAAGCAAATTTCATCTAAACAGGAGCCCAGGCCTGGATGCAGACTGGTCAAACTTCTCCCTACCCCAGCAGTAGATTATCAGTGCTGGAGGGACCAAGATGGTTTCATTCTGCTACTGCACTTGTACCTGACTTCAAGTTTATCTGTAGTTCCCAACATCCTTCATAACTTTCGCTTTTCTACATTAGCAGTCGGGGTTGGTGTAGCCCAGGACGCAGGATCTGGAGCAAGGAAGGTGCTGACATGTCACAGCAGACCTGCTGCTGCACAAGTGCTGTGCACGCCAGCTCCTATTGCCTTGAGGGGATGTTGTCAGCAAACAGCTCCTTGGAAGTCAAGCTCCTTGCTACATTTTTTTCCACACCCCTTGACAGTCTGGATGACCAGAAACGTAAGAGCTCGTAGTCCCTACTGATCTAAGGACAGACAGCACAGCAGCGTTACTGTGGACCTGCCTTGGTGTCGCACAGAAACAATCGGTGTTATTTAGACCAGGTCCTGTTTCAGGTGAAATATGAAACACTGAATTAAGTCAAGAAAGAATTCTCTAGAGAGGCCAGTCTAATGTGTTACCCCAATTGAGACATCCCATGAGCTGCAAATCCAAATGAGAAACATATTGCCCAACTCACAGATAATGTGTGTGCAAGTCAATAGCTATCAGCATGCACCACTTTACCCACCCCAGCCACAGTGTACTGTGCCTGCCCAGTCCTCTTCTCCAAACAGAGCCAAGATGGGCTTAATTTACGTGGCATAGCTCTGCAGCCTGGACTCTGCCCCACGTTCTGTGGAGGAGTGTTGTCTTCATGACCAGAACAAGATATTTCTCCCCCAAAATTATACCAATTATGGCAACAGGACAGCTCTCTCTAACATTGCTAAGCAGTGAGCCTGGAGACAGCCTGCTCAGTAACATTCTTCCAGAAGCAGCTTTCAGAAGACATTTGTAACCATTTAAAATTTCCCACCCAAGCAGTTTTGCACTTGTCAGTTTACCTTATGCCACAGGTTTTTAATTTAGTTGTACGGGAAGAAACTTTATATGCCTCAAATTTTATATGTTAATGCCAGATGTGAACACAACAGCATGTGTTCCCTCTCCGCTGTGCTGCATTTCTTGGGAAAGGATGCTGTAACGCTGCAGCTCCAAATACTCAGACAATCAACAAAACTAGCATCAGACCTGGAGCCAGAAGCCCCTCTTCCTCAGCATTTCCCCCAGTGCCCTGGGGAATTCCAACTGGCAAGACAATCGGCCGACATACTTCCCAGCCTTCTGAGCACAAAATATCCCTGGATGCAAGAGGATTAAAGATGAAAATTTGATCTGCTAATTACAAAAGATAATAAGGAAATTGCTGGAGACCATGCACTGTCTATTGCAACATGAGAATGCATTCCAGCTGCTTCAGTTTATTGAGTGGAGATTATTGATCCAAGCAGCCTTTAAATTAAAGCAGGTGTCAAGAGTTTTTCCTACTATGTAGACAAGACAAATGAATGTGAAAAGCTGCAACTTCTTTGGGTTATCATTGTTCTGCTTTAAACTATGAGCTCCTTTGTGTATTTTAATGCTGGTTTTTTTTCCTGAAGCTAAATATTTTTGCAACTCTTATCAGTTATTAAAGTGGAACTCAATACATGATACCTGTGTTTGTCCTCCTGGACTTGGAGCACTCTTCCCAGCACATCCCCGAGGACTAGGGATACAACTCCAAACTCCACTAATATTATAATGCATAAAAAAATAGCATCAGTTGTCAGTGGCACCAAAGACCTTGAATTTGTTAAACAATAAGCAATATTTTCTTGCTATCAGCACTGACCAAACATTGCTGCCAGTGGCAGGGCCTTCTTCCCCCAAAGCCTGGGCCAGAAGAGATAGCCACTCCAAGCCCTCCTCTCATTTTCATGTTGATCCTTTAGCAAGAACTGCCCCTGCACATTCAAAGGAAGCAAGATGTGTCCTGGGGATGGCCAAGGTGGATGACCAGGCAGAGCAGACATCTCTTTTGGCCTCTCTCTGTGCCACCAGGCACCTGCTACCTGCGTCAGCCTCCAACTGCAAACTCTATAAACCAATTCATTTCTGAGTCCGTCCATCCTTAACAGGACACTTGTGCAATTGAGAAGCACATGTGTTTGCCCCCAGCCAGCCTGCTTTGAGCACTCAGCCCAAAGTGGGGGGAGAAGGGGCCCAGGACAGCTCAGCATGGCGGTGCAGAAGCCACGAAGGGGCCCATTTCAGTTTGATTTGTTGCGGCACAATAGATGCAAGATGAAATCTGAGAGATGAAATCTGAGCAATTTCTTGCTTCTCTTCTTTCTGGACAGTTATTAACACTATAAAGAAGGCTGAACAGTGGGGCTTCCCAACTCCATTATTGTCAAGGCCTATTTCAAAGGCAGTGGCTGAAATGCCCAGTGCTGCCTTTGTTGATCCTGGGCTCAGGTCTCCTCCACGTTCACTTCTGTCAAACCGCAAGGCTGAGCACATTAAAAATAAGCTTTCTCTGGAGGGATGGAGGAGGGGGAGACAGGAGGAGCAGTGCCTGAGCTGCTGTGCCCACTACATTCACACTACTCTCAAAGTCCTTGTGTAATAGTAGGGGAAGAAGAAAACCCATGACAGATGCCAATTCTCCTGCCTGAACTCCTGGACCTGACTTTCCAGGCACTGGTGAGAAGCCAAGCCATGGTGTGGGTTGTCAGTGGGGGCTGTAGTCTGACTAGCTCTGTCAGCCAGTCTGCCACCAACCATTCTGGTCACAGAGAAATACAAAATGCATGGACTCTTTATTTACCACCTGCAGGAGAGGGTTTATTTGTCCCCAAGACCCGTGACAAGCTTATTACAGACCGTTTCAATCCAGACCATTTCAATTCGAATCAACTTGTCAAGAAAAGAAAGTGGAGAAAACACATTAATTAAGCAGCTTTACTCATGCAGAAAAGCTGCCAGCGTGAGCATTTTAAATTACCTGGGCACACCTAGTGGATTTGCATTCCCTTGGCACAGCTTTACTCTGACCCACAAAGCATCGTCCACTCCACACTTCCATCTGAGCAACCAACAAAAGAGGCTGACAGCCTAGCACCACCTTCCCTGCTTGGGGGCTAGTGCCCATTCCGAGGGATTTTGTGTCAGCTTATGCAGAAACCTTACTTCTGCTAGGTGAAGGGACGGGAAGTTTGGATTCTTCTATAAAACCAAAGACCAAGGCAAAAAGAGGCCTTCCAGAAACAAAAGAGGTGGAGCAGTGGCCGGCAGGGGGGTAACTGCATGTCATTGTTAAATATTAACATAAAATAAAGCAGTAGAAATGGATGTCCATCAACAGAATTAGAAGGAACTAAGTGAGTTTAAGAACAAAAGGTTTACTTATTTAAATTATAGGAGATGAAAAACAGCTGGGAACGCAATTTACAGCACAAAGCTACAAGACTGCTAAATGTAATTATATTTCAAAATACTTTCCCCCTCCATTTTAAACTAAACATGTACAATTATTTTAACTAAAACTAATGACAATGTAACCTTTAGATGTTCCATCCCTTCCCTCAATCCCTTTCAAATTCAGCTCATCCGTTTACGTTAACTAAAGAGTTTGATTCCCTCACCCAGATAGAGGTTGGCCTTTCAGATAAGAGACTAAAGCTTGAAAAAAGAAAACCACTGTGAGCAAATTTTTATTTTTAAAAGTTACCTCTTGCTATTAAATTCAAGGACCTTAGATTGTACTTTCATATTTATCTTTACCACTTCTCTGCACAAAAGGAGAGTGGAAAAGTAGCTGACTAATTAACTTCACTATTTGTCACATTTGATTTGTACATTTAGTCATGGTAGGGATGCCTAAAGATATTTAAGGATATTAAAAATTTTGAGGTTTTTCCCCTGCTTGGGAAAAAGAGCACCAGTTTCGAAGGCCAACAGGACCTAGCACTAGGATGATGTCTGTATCAAGAGCTGGGTTTGCAAAACCACCCTTTATTATCCTTCCACGATTACCTGCACAAAACTCTGCCTTCACCTGAGACACTGTGTGGTCTTCCTCTACTTCTGCAGAGCTGCCATTTGGTTCCACCGGGCTCAGGAGCAGCAGACTCCAAATTCCAACAGACAAGGCTCCACTGAGTCCTTTCTGTTAATGGTACTTCTAATTCCAGGTGTTTTTAACACTGAACCACACAACTGGACCCTGACCTGCAGAGCCCCCTCTGCCTCTTGAAGCTGCCTCTTGTGTCCAGCCATGATCTTTATTTAGAAAACACGGGTTCCACTCCAGCATAACAAAGGGTTTGTGGCCATCCAGCAGCAGTGCATCTCTAATGGTCACTGCTCAAGGCCAGAGAACGTGCAAAATTAGACCTGAGAAGTTTTCAGAAAAATCAAAATGCTGGCACAACCAACTTAGGCCACTATTAGCTTTTCCAACAACAAAAATATTGAGGACTTTAGTCAAACATCAATACATACATTTCTTAAAGTTTCGTTCTAGTACAATTTTCATGCTTAAAATGTGTTCAAGAGATAAATGAAGCCCTTCAGCCTCAGTAAAAAACAAACAAACAAAACAAACTTATTTATTTCAAAACAAAAACAGTAACAACTCCTCGCTGTGACAAATTTTTCTTGGGTTAGGTACTCTTAAAAAAGATATTACTGTTTCAGATGCCAAATAACTGCCAAAAAATAAGAACAGCTACTTGGACAGATCTTTTTAAAGCTAAGAACAGACCTCAAGTGTTCTGGGCTGCAACAAGCCTTTGGTTTTGACTCACCTAAGAAAACCTACCAACTCACCAAAAATTCACTGAAAAAAAGGGCCAGCCTATGCTAACGAGCTATAAAAAACACATGCACATATAAATTAGTTTATGTTCTTCTGACAACAGCCTGTACCAGATGTTTCAGAAAGAGACACAAGAAGCCTTGAAGTAGACAGATGTGAGATAATCTGCCTCCCACCATGGGTGTTTTCCTAATCCCTTAAAAGCTGAAGCAGAAGGTTGAGTATCTTTCCAAAAACATTGCAGCAGTTTCTGTTTGCATTAACTATTATTAAAGACAAAGCTAGCAATCAGTGACAGGTTTTACAAGTTCTGTTTTCAGTTACTTGCAGCTTGCAAAACTCTGGATAAAGTTTCACGCCAGGTATCTTTTTGGACTAAATTTTTGCATTTGCTTTTGAAAGTTTCTGCAAGAGATATTAATGTACTTTTTAAGAAAACAACTTGAGGAATTTACATCGTTTCACAGGCATAACTAATTCTTGATGATGGCCTCAATGCACAGATAGCTTCCCAACAGAATAGTACCTTACACTTCAGCAGAGGGATTTTGCTGTGTTTTTTACTAATTTAAAAGAAAAAGAAGGAAAAAAATTCACATTTGGCCAGGTTGTAAATCTTCGGGGAAGAGAGAGTCAGCATAGTTCTCTTAAGACACCATATGCACAGAGCAGACTCCAGCCTAGCTCAACGGGAGCTGAGCTGGATGTCCTCCTTCCCTGCTCCCCCAAGCAGGAAAGAGAAGAGCCAAGACTCAGGATATCACCACTCCCAAGATCCTGCTGCTTCTGGTACCAGCACAACGTGAACAGTCTGCAGAAAACATGGGCAGTGAGAACTACATCTGGGAAAGAACAAATCAGAGAGGAACACTGAGTGGGAGAAGTTGGAAACTAACTGCAAATGAGGATGATGCTGGGGCATTACCTGAGGAGGACTGAGGCATGAAACTCATGAGAGAAATGCAGGCAGGCAGTGGCTGGAAGAGCCACCGTGACATGGTGAAGTCCCCAAAAGTCATAGAATGGGTTGAGTTGGAGGGGATCTTAAAGAGGATGTAGTTCCAGCCACACCCGGCCATGGGCAGGGTCAGCTTCCACTTGACCAGGTTGCTCAGAGCCCCATCCAACCTGACCTTGAACACTTCCAGGGATCTTGTAATGAGGACAGGGATAGAAGCAGCAGGGCTTGGTACTGATACATGGAGCACAGGACAGAGCACAGGACAGGACTGTCACAGGTTAAAACTGGAAGAAACCCAGGAAGATGCCATGCTCAAAGAACCAGGGAGTGCAATGAGACCACTCAACTGCAGGGACTGAAATGCAAACTGATGTTCCTCCATCAAAATATGTCATGTTCCTATAAGGGTTCAGTCCTCCTCAAGCAGTTCACACCTGAAGGCATTTACCTGTTTTCCCATTTATTCTATTTCAGTTACAAAAAACACATATCAGATCTGTCAGGACACTGAAGTCTTGATTACTACAAAGTTGCAATACATGGGTGCAAATACTTGGATCAAAGAGTAGGTCCCTGGGAGACAAAGCCTGATCACCTAAAAACTAATGCAGTGCCTCATGTACAGATTGCACAATTCCAACACCGAAATTTCTCCACTTCTTCACTTCCATGCAAATAACAATGGACTTCTAAAAATTATATTATTATTTTATTTTTTAATTCATCTAGGCATTTCATTCAATACCAAGATCTTAGTAGGGCTTGCTTCCATCCAGCTCTGGTGGCCATGAGCTCCACAGATGAACACCTGTACACAACATCCTACGCTGCACCCACTGCCATATGGGACAGTTGATCATGGGATGGGGCACTGGGGATCACATCTTGCATGCTTGGCTTATTTATACACACAGTTATTATACCAGCTTAAAACAATGTTAATTGTGCCATTTTAAGTCAGTTCAGCCTACAAAACGCTAAACACTAAACAAACAGTGGTTTTGTTTAAAAGTCTTATTCCACTCTATTTTAAACCAATTAGGAGCAGGTTAAATTTAAGGACTTTGCTGAACCATTCAACACTGCCTTATGATTTGAAAGTGGAAATACAAATGCAGGCAAATCCACAAGCAAGACAGTTTTTGCCAACATCCTTCAGTAAAGTGAAACAGGCCAGATGCTCAGGTGCTGAAGCACTTGCAACCACAAAAAATGGAAGTCAGCTACTAAAGTTTAACTGCAAACAAGATGTAGACAACATAAAGAGGTGCAAAAAAAACAGTTTTAAATGCCCAGACAGAAAAAAAAAAAAGGGGGGGTGGAGAAGAGAAAAAAGAAATCTAGTTCCCAAGAGACTACTGCCAGAGGAGAGGCCTTGTTAAGACATTGTTAATTTGTTATTTTGGCAAAATAAACTATGAAGTATTCAGTATAATAATTCCAGATATACTGTGCTCAACAAAAAAGAGTGGTGCCTTTTTTTTTTTAAAAAAAAGCATCCTCTTTGCTTTTTATTTGGTTTGTTTGAATATTAATTTGTTTTTAAAGTCATAGTTCTAAAAGTTTTCTATGGCTGAAAGTCAGAATTCACAATATGAACACATATTTAAAGAGTAAAAGGTCTTTAAAGACTTTTTCAAGTCTTTAAAGGACTGGGGTCTTCCTGTATTTCCTTGACACAATCTACAGCCTATACACCAGAGAGACAGCAAAAATCTCACCAAAACCAGGAATGCTTTAATAATAAATAAAAGCTTTCCTGTTACTGAAAAACATTTTCACCACAAAAAAAAGTTATGTATTTTTAATTAAAATGTTGAACATCTCTTCAGCAGGGGGATGTTTGCCTCTGAGAGAACCCTTAGCACAGATGCACTTCTCACACAGTGACCCTGCTCAAGCATCATCACAGCCAGTGTCACCTTCCAGCACTGCAGCTCATCCTCAGCAGGGGCTCTCACGGCTGTGATGTCATCAGTCCAGGTAAAACAGGTGGCAGAGCTCAAAAAAGGTCGAATTTGATTAATTTGGACAGGGAAGCAATCGCCTTGCCCTGCCTTCCCCTAACATGAAATTTATTAATACATTCTGCATAAGAATGGGTGAAGCACATCTGGTTTCTGTGTCCTTTTGAAGAACTTTTTAAGCACAGAGACAAAAGAAAGCAGCGTGCTGAAGTGGGAATGAGAACTTCATACAAGGTCCACGGGCACTGCTGCCGAGGGCAGGCAGAGCCACGATGGGGACAAGAGGGACACATCCTGCACTGCAGGACCACCAAGCCTCTCGAAAATCCTCCCACACAACCACAAGAAAGGATGCATTGGGAAGGGTGAGCCTATACAGTATCAGACCTTGGTTATCCATCTTGGACAACCTCAGCACTGCTAAGGCTGTTGTCAAATTGCATGGGCTAAGTACCCTGAAATGGGAGCATGATGCTTGTGTGTCTTACCCGGGGAAGAAAGACGTTTAACAGTGTCCATAAACGATGCAGACTCCACTGTTACAGACTGAAGCTGAGATGGGTTCTCCGAACCACACACCAACTTTTCACATACCTTCTTTCAGGTGGGTACATTTTTCTCCCCCCTTTTTTCCCTGGTTACCTTTAAAAGCTTATTGCTGATTTTCCACTCTGTTGCATCAAAAAAAATCCCTGCAAACAATGTTACAAGACCATAGCTAAGCATCTGCAGCTTATAAAACATTTAAAAGCTTTACATTTAACCTATCTATTGGCAATAAAACATACTCCAACACAAATTCACTATTTGAGACAGATGTTTGAAATATGAATGAATGTTTGAATATTCAGTTTTAAATACTCATGATAAAAGAAGCTGCAGAGACATGCCATTGATCTAATACTTGTTTGCACATTCCTCAGGGCTATGCATGAAGCATAATGGGATTTCTATGTTACTAAACAACAAAAGGTGTAAAAATGCCTTTTCAGTTGCAAACTTTGTTCATTTATTCCTGTGGCAAAAGAATGCAAATCTTAAGTCATTTTTTTGTGCACTGACATCAAGTCTTTCTCACACAAAAAGTTCCTTAAAGGAACAAGAAGAATGTTCAGAATAAAGTCATGCTTCCTCCCCCACAGGTCCCTTAAAAAAAAAAAAAAAAAGGAAAGAAAAGAGAAAGAAAAAAAAGAGAAAAGAGAAGAAATTTCACTTAACCCAATTGTACCTACCAGCTAAAAGCAAAGACTACTTAAGTGAGTGACTCTAAGCTATTAGGCAAATATGTTCGTAAGAAACATGGGGTTGCAAGGTCCAAGCAAAATATTTGTATGGTTAAGCCTTCAGTTTTTCATGGATTTCTGCCCCAGATCTGGAATGAAGTGACAGAACCCCTTCACAGAGAGAGATGGCAAAACTCTAGATGAAGGCATATGATAACTGGTAGCTTACAAACATGAAGTTACTCCTTAAAAAAACAATATTTCCTGTTAATCCCTCTAATTTGGGGGTTTTTTCAACCTTTTATTTATAGAGTGGAAGAGGAGCTATTTTTTTTTCCCCGCTATGAAATTGCAGATATTTAAAATTAATACTAAAGCAGGAACTGAAAGAATGGGGTGGTGGGATGCATTTTCAAGGAGTGTAGGGAAGCAGTGCTAATGTCAGAATCAATCCTTGAGCTATGAATAACTTAACTTCAAAGCTGATGCTACTGTCTGACGGAGCACCCTATGTCTTCAAGGAAGATAAAGCCACATATGTAGTCAACCCAATGTTTAATTCAGATTGCGCAGAACAATACAGAAACTTGACTGGCGCCAATTAAACTAAGCTTTCTCTGACTGATAAAAATGCCATTTCACATCCTTTCTGTGCACAGCACGGAGCAGTCTGAGAGTGTTAGAGTTCTAAACCCACATTTATTGACCTAAGACATTTTTATATTTAACACATCAACACCAGAATTTCAATTATGACATTTGATATTCTCCTTCTCCTCTCAAAATGGGAAGAACCTTTATCTGTACCAGGAACAAACTCCCATAAATCTGTATTGACTGTGTAGAAGTACAGAGAATATTTTCCAATGAAAAATGCCACTTCTGTAGGAGATTATTAAAAAAGGTGGTGTTTGGAAAATGCAAGATACTTTGCTCAGACACCGTGCATTCATGCAAATGCATCTCTCTTACCAGTCTCACTACTGTAATTCAAGGAATGTAGGCAAATCCAGGCCCTATTCTTGCCCATGGCCAGAATCTGGGTAATCTGTGATGCCTCACGTGAGCCAGTCTGCCCAGGGCCCACCAAACACAAAGAACAAGGACAGCTGTCTCCCAGCTCGCGTCCCTATGGAGTGAGACACCACAAGAAGCTGCACTTTATAGCTGAGCTGCCCAGAAACAAAACATTTATGTTGACTTAGAAAAGTGTGTTGAAACATTTCAGACTGCAAAATTAAATACTGTGACTCCATTGAGTCATATATTTTCAGAATAATAGTTGCTGGCACTGTTGACGGTGAAAACAAAAGTATCCCAATCCAAGAATTTACAGTTAACCTAACTTAAACCTTTTGGGACCTGATTCCAAGACAGCCAAGAATTTTATAGGTAACTGATGGGTGACTATAAAAGGCTACAAATTGGCAGAGCTACACAGCAAGACAGACTGGTCACAAAGCAGTCAGGGGGAAATGACAGCATCTGAAACCTGGAAAAAAGCCCCTTCATCCCTGCAAGAAAGAAGCCAGAATATTACACTATTGATTATGTTCAGCTGCAAGTCTTCCATTAAGCCTCTTTCTAAAGGGCTGGCTCCAATGCTCCTTCTCAATTCCCTGTGCCTCAAATCCCCACCTGTGAAACAAAAGCAACTTCATCCCTGTCCTACACCTTGCCCACTTGTCTATGCAACTGCAAAGTCTTTGGGGTAAAAGAACTGCAGGTAAGGCCTCACACTGGGGTGGTGGCCTTTAGGAGTGAAAAAATACAAATAAAAGCTGTGTACGTAGGAGGGAGCGAAAGTCTGTGAGCAACCCTTGGAAGGGAGCAGAAGTTTGAAAGCAGCTGTATCACCTTGAGTCTAAGCTTTGCCATTGGTATCAGACAAATGGCACGCAAGCAATGTTAACTGCCAGCAGTAAACTTCAACAATAGGCAGGCAGGAGTGGAAGGAGAGAACAACTGAGCCACTTTCCAAGAAATTCTGTGATTTTCCAGCTAACTGTGCAGCTGTAAAGCTGAAGAGTCCAGGCTGGATTATGTAATAAGAGAAAGCCAATATTATGGCCAATCGACATTTCAAAACACAGTGGTGAACTTTCCTTGGTATTTCTTCTCCTTCCTTCACGCTCATCTCCATTTTATTAAAGTTTCTAACCCACATCCTTGACACCATTTCCAGGGAGAAGGTCTGTGCTGGCCACCACTCATTCCTCCGCCAAACAGAGCACCCTGTCATGCAGATGCCCCAGTCCCCTCTCGTTGGCACACACAAGCCAGAAGAGAGATTAACAAAGAGGAGAGGAGGGTCTCCTAAGAGCTCTTCATAATAGACAGTGTCTGACTCCATACAGAGGGATAAAAGGAGAGTGATAAACTCTCTTGTTGTCAAGAAAGAGAAGAGTGCTTAAAAAGCCTTTGAAATAAGCAATTTCCCCTCTCATCAGTATCCTCTTGACTGCTAAACTCTCTCCTTTGTCCCTTACCTGAATAGTGATCAGCAATGCATGATTGGCCAAGGGGCATCAGCTGTAAAGAACAACACCAGCTGAAACCCCTGTGGGAAGAAAGGCGGCTCTCCTAAGGACCTATCTGCCTCGTGGAGAAGGAAGGAAAGGCAAGGCATGACAGCTTCATTTGTCTTGCCTGTTTTGGCAAAGGGTATAGGATTTGCCATACCCTGTATTAGGTTTACTTAGCATCCCATCTCTGAAATGAATCGGGATTGAATGTGCAGGTGCCAGGATCCCCACTGCCAAACAAGCTTCCACCCTACAATCCTTAATGACATTTTGTTTATCTTTGATACCATCCCACAAGGGCAAGGAAATGTTCTGAGAGCTGCCAAGCCTCAATTCAAAGAGCTGAGGGCCATCCTTGCACGCTCAGCTCTGTAGAATGGCATTATTTTCCTCAGAGTTTTATACCAGCAGCAAATTCTGATCACCAGCATGTTACCATGTTATTTCTGAACGGCCAGACCCCCTGTTCTTACAAGTTTTAGAAGTCAGAAAAACGTTTTAACTGGAACCAAACTTGCTATCATCAATGCCAGCTACTACCCAAACTTCAGAAGACAAGAAAGGAGCACACAGTGTTCAAGTAACACAAAGTAGAAATTAATACAGTCTGTTACTTTTTGTGTGGGGTCATTTTCCTAAAATAAAATGTTATGGGGGCAATTCTATGAGCAACAATGACCTAATAAAGACATCACATGTTACACCATTTGCACAAATAATTACACATCATTTAGATATTAGTCTTCCATCTCAAGGCATCACAAGGGAGTCTTCGCTTTCTGAGCACATTCAACTCCCATTAACAATAACGAGAGCTACTCACACATTCAAGATGGACAGTAGATCTCTTGGGAATCTCTGCATTTGTCATACCTTGTCTGGGGAAACAGAAATGTAACAAAGGCAGACCCTAAAGCAAGGAGGATTCAGCCACTGAAAACTGCCATGCCTGATTCTCAGCATTTCTCATCACTTATTGCTCCCCCAGCTCCTTAGGAAACATTGCTGTGGTGCTACTCATCATGCTCCTGAATAGCACACCTCTGCCTCAGAGTCTTCCTGGACCTGCTCCTACTCCAGGCTCCACCACCAGGCAACCCCACATTCCCTCCACACTGGGAGCGAGTGAAGTTTCCTGTTCCTGAAATTCAGCTTAGTGGATCAAATGCACTTTGGCCTTTCCAAATGTTGTGCCCACTAACAAATGTATCGCAGCAGCCACAACTGGTTTTGCTCCTCTGTGGTGTTACTGCCTTGAAAACTGACATATGCAAAGGAGAGCATAAGTGCTAATGCTTTTCCTCACAAGTGGGGCAGCCATATCACACTGAGACTGTACTAGCAACTATCTTAACCCCTTTTTTTTCCTCCACCTCTTCAGCCCTGTCACAACTGTACAGATCAAATTGCTGTTTGCAGCTATGCTGGTGGGGAAAATACATTTCCATGTGCTCATTCCTGCTTATAATTCAGCAGAAGCTCCAAGAGAAGGTGGTGTCATCGATGAAGAAGAGGAATGGCCATCAGGAGCGTTGAGCTCTATATCCAGTTTTCCTTCTGGGAATGCAACCTTTTTTCACTGGTGTCTCAGCCTCCAAAACAGTGATTGCACTACTTCTCAATCCTTTAGAGGAATGCTGAGAAGGTAGCCAGTCTTTGTGAAGGGTATTTAAAAAGCTTGTTAGCCTTGTGTGTCTACACTAGGCTTTTGTCATATCCCTCACTGTGCCTCTCCAGTCCCTTGCTTTTATTTTACACACAAATGCCCATGACTTCAGTTCACACCAGTAAGGCTGATGGAGAGCACTTGCTCCTCAGCAATCAAGTTGAGCAGTAAACTTCCTAGGACTTCAGCAAATCAACAGAATTTCAATGGAAAGTGAGACACTTCTGAGCTACTGTGCTATAATTAGTTGCTTAAGTTACAGCCTGAACCTCACAGACTATTATAAGATTATCACACTTAATTTTTCATTTTATTAGGAGCCTCTGTGTTCAGTAGATAGAAACAGTACTAACTTCCATGGCTGCATGTCCCTACCCAAATTAAATCCCTCCCTACAAATGCCTCCTGTGATGTGCAGTACTGCTTTGTGTCCTAAGAAGTCCTTCACTTACATAAACTGCTAATCTAAATATATCACTTTCCATGGCCAACAATGGTTGATAAATTACACTCCCTTTATTTGTACCATTCCATAGTCATTACGAGACTTGGTAAAGAACTTTCTCCAGAGCAAAGTTAAGCCAGATCCATGCTGCTTCAAAGTGCTGATTCAGCCTTCTGATTGTTTATCACTCAGAAGAAAAAAACATTGTGTAACTGAAGAGAATATTACAGGAAGACACTCCAAAGAAGAAGAGAAGCAACATTAAAAAAAAAACCAAAACAAAAATTTTTAAAAAAATCCAACTTACTTAGCTTCTCTTCTAGTAGTTATCACAAGAGCTTGCTTTTAAAAAAACAAATTAAAACCTATTATTTCAGAGAAAAACAGCTTCCAAGATCACGATGCCATACTAAATTCTTTCCCAAGCTCAATAAACTATGACTTATAAAACTTGTAAAATACTTACTAGACTCTTGACAGCTCCACATGTGTCTGTGGCAAGAAGAATGGAACCTTTTGCTAAACATCTGCTAAATCTTGCATCTTGGCTAGAACGACTCTACCCGATAGCAACACACTGTCTTAACACTTGCTGACTGCGGTCTGGGACTGTGACGGAATCTGTTTTTCTTCATGAAAACAAGGTTCTGTTCTGCCATGGTGCTTTATCATCCCCTGTGTTTGCACAGCCATTTCCAGTAATATTGCATAAGGGCACATCTCTTAGGGCAGTTGCACCTCAACAGTGGCACATGTTTCAGCCCATGATTAACGCACACAGCTGCCAGCTACGCTTTCAGAGAGGATGCACTCAGAGCATCTCCATTTACACACTGTTCCAGGATTTAGGAGCCCAGCAGCTCTGTAAGCAGCCAGGGTACAAAGCCAGAGGAAAGCTTAAGAGCAGCTAGTAAGGTTAGTCAAAAAAATTTCCGAGAAATTTAATTTGCTCACTTGTGCAACGTATCAGAGATTCCTCTACAGGGTATGTTTAACTATATTCTCTCATTCTACAGAATGGTGACTTTTGGTTTTCCAGGACAGATGAATTATGTCTATGTTAAGCAATTCTACCCATATATACTCAAGTATTCTGAAAAACTATTAAGTCTCATGTTTCTAAGTTCACACTGTCCTATTCCTACTGGAACACAAAAGATATTCCAATAGGGTCAGTATCCCCACATCTTTCAGGGGGCTCCCACATCTGCCTCAGAAGCATTTTTCAAAGGACAATGCTGGAAACAAGGCATTTGGCTACTGGCAACTTCAGCAATTAAACATTTTCTTTTTGATCCTCGATGCAAGACTTTGGAGAAGAATCCTTGACAAAAACCCACTTTCCTTATTTGAAGCCATCTTACGATTCTTGATAAACCTCTCTGATTCAAAAGAACCCAAGTGTCTTCTGTTAATACTAGTTAGATTAAGTTTCTAAATTAGCTCAAAAAATGGAGTTTACAAAAACTTCCCTTGCTTCTGCTCAGAGAAGCTTCTCACCTTCAAGGAGAAGCTAATAATCTTACATTGTCCTGTAGAGATGCAGAACAAAATCACTGATGTTCCCATAGTCTGCTGAGTTTAGTTTCAAAGCACAAGTCTGTATAGCACAAGGAATAGTTCTGCTGAAAGAGAGCTTTACCCACCTAGAACCTTTAGACATGCTGGTCCACTATTTGGGTGTGGAAAGAAGTCGTACATCTACAGATCAGCTGAATTTCCCAGTCTTTAATAACATGATCCCTGTAGCTCAGTTCTGCTTCCTAGTTTGAGATACTTTTCTGAAATCAGCTATGCCACAAGAAGCTTCCCACTTCTTGTGAGTGTAACAGATAACCATGACAGTTTTTTACCATGAAATACTTAAAAAAAAAAAAAATTCTCTTTACAGTCATTACAGGCATTTTACAATGCCATTTGTAATAAATAAGCATTTTCCCCCCACACATCTTTGCACAGCCATATTACTCTGTAGATACTAGTCTCCTGGGTTTGACTGATTTTTGACAATAATTTCTTTCCCCTGTTGTAAAGCCTTTATTTTCTGAGACTGTCTTCAAAAACGTGAAATAATATATATATAACCCACGTTCACTTTGCAGTACAGCAAGGTTTAAAGTCTTTCTGACTTGCTCTTTAGCATGTAGTGCACCATAAACCATGAATAAAGAAGCATTTTTCCCGATATATCACAGGGAGTTTCCTTTATCAGGATGGACTTTTTTGAAACTGGCAAGTCATCTTAAATCCTACTCATGGAGACCTTTCAGAAAATTGAACACTATACCACCACATTTACCCCACCGACCTCCCTCCTTTCACTTGGCAAAAAGACAGAAAGACAAAAAAGCATGTCTGCATGCTCACAAGACAAAAAAATCTCTCTCACATCTAAAAAACAAAATGCTATGGCAATCTGGGAACTCCAGTGCACAGGGAGATGAAAGATCAATCGCGTTCTGTGAACGTCGCACATGTTGTTGTTATTATCTCTAAGAGGAGAACCCCATTGTGCTAAATACTACACACATTCAAACTAACAGGCAGTTCCTGCCCCAGAGGCCTCACAACCCAAGATAAAAGCAGTATTGTCGTCCCCTTTTTATAACGGGGAAGTGGGACACCAGAAGGTTCAGTGACTTGAACAAGTTACTCAATGAAATGGTAAATCTGAGAACTGAACCCAGATCCAAGTCTCCATCCCATGATTTAATCCACACATCACTACTCAAAAGCACTTTAAGCAGTAACATCTAAGCTTCAAATTGGTACCCACAATTATTTCTACTTATTTAATGACATCGAATAATACTCGGTCTGTTCTTCATTCCCCCATTCATTTTAGATTCCCATAAGATTCATATTTAAATAGATGTTCAAAAGATACCACAGAACCACAAAAAAACTCCTAGTATTCACTTCACAGTCAATTCCTAGGACACACTGAGTCCATTCGTAAGTGCAATACTTAAGCCCTACCTTTGTATTTAATTTTGTAGGTCAGTGCAAAGAATTAAGTCAATAAGATTTATGCTGTTTCTAAACACAGGACACGGTTATGAGACACTCAAGAGATTCTAGCTGATGGAATACAGGAGAGGCAAGAAGGCTCAAAATTATCACAGATTAAAAAATCATGCAAAACAGCAAGCTGAAGGTGTTAGATAGGTGAAGGAAGAGAAACTGCTGCAGGAGGTACAGAAGCTAAGAAGGATGATGAAAAGAACACCCAAAGTGCAGTCAACAGCAAATTCAGGAGGAAGAAGAAAGCAGAGCAGGGCTGGTCTGAGCTGTGCAGGACACGGAAAGTGAGGATAGAAAGTTCTTGTATTTATGGAACGCAAATTATCAACAAGTTTAATTGTGTGTTACCATGTCATTAGTATTAAATGGGGCAAGAATTCTTCTCCAAAAGAGTCCAAATGAAAGGCTAAATTGTAAAGAAAAATGGACCTAACGGGGCCAGGTGTCTCAGGACAGCCCCAAGGAGGGAATAATGGAATACAAAGGCTTCTGCATTACTATTTGAAGAGTTACTTACTATAGGAGAGCTCAAAACAACCTGGCTGCTGAGTAGCTCACACAGAACCAGACAGGGACCACACAGCACTTACAGCACCAAGAAATGCAAGTGCCCAAAAAAGAAGGCTTTACTAACGAGAAAAATGAACCAAAGGATGGGCTTACTAGAAGCAAATTGCTTAACATATTAAAATTCAGAGAGCACTGACATCTATCTTTATACAGACACTTAAAAAGCCTCCCCCCCCCCCCAAACATTACATGGAAGTACATGCAGCAGCAGTATTGTGCTTCACAGGTGGTCACAACGTTAAAAAAATTACTGCAACCATTGGAAATAGAAGAGGAGCAATTGTTACGTTGCCCAAGAGTGCAACATTAAGAACCAAGTTGGTCAAAACTTTCTGGAAAATTAAGGCAGTACAAGTTGGGTACCTAAAAAGCCAAACCTAATGGCTAAACTCAGAGCTGATCTGCATGGGAGAGAATGCACTTTTTGAGACAAAAATTTGGTAATCAGTAGCGGAAAGGTAGTGAAAATTGTGGTGGTAAAATTTGAGGTAATCTGTAACGTAGAAGGAATATTCTGCAGCAATAATCTGAATTAATCTGTACGGGACAGAATGAATATTTTTGAGGTAAACTGAGGCAATCAGTAGTAGAGAGGTAGGGTGAAACAGGAATGGGTGAAAACTCAGACTGGATCAGGCACAGAATCCAGACTGGGAAAAACCCGGAATAAGGAATGGAGGAAAACCCAGACCAGATACGGGCTGGAATTGGGAATGGGGGAAAACCTGGACTGGGTTGCAGCCAGAATCAGGAATGGTGGACAATCTAGACTGGATCTAGCCCAGAACGTGGAAGAGAGGAAAATGGGTATTTCATCCAATAAGCTGAAATTCCTGCTTAATTTCACACTATGAAATAAATGGTGAAATCACACACATAGTAAATTACTTAAACATTTATCCATTTAATATCTGAACCTAAATCAATATTTCAAGAGTCTTGAAAATCTTGTCTTCTCTTGGGAAATTAGAGACAAAATTACTCTAAGACTTAGAGTGAGGAGGGATACAAATCTTTTGAAGGTGCACAGAACAATATTAGAACTTCTAAGCCTAAAAATAACAAGAGCAAACTCACTAATGTAGAGCAGCTGAAGAGCAACAGCACTGTGAAACTGTGACCTTTAGAAGAGTTAACCCTGGGTCTAATAGAAAAGCTGAGGTAGAAGACATTTGCACAGCAACAAGGCTAGACAGGAAGATGCACCCTGGGGAACCATGAAATTTGGGCAGGATAAAGAAAATGAAAACTCATAATGAAGTTCCAACACTTTGGGATGGGGGAAGAGCGGCAGTCTCGCCAAACTGGATGGCTCTACTGAGCTGGAAAGTGTCCTTTCTCATAATCCAAGAGTTGCCTGAATTGCAGCAAGTTCTTCCAATTATTTTTAAAAAAATACTTGCAGATTGAATTCTATTCCCATCCAGTGGGCTTTGTATACCTTCATGAGACAGCAATCAAATTTTATTTGTTCTCAGTATGGAATGAGGGATTCAGTTTTGGTCATTGTTTTAAAAGAACTAGTCATAAAAGGTCAGAAGTGTTGGAGGAGGGAGCAGAGGTCTCCCAGCAGAGCAGGCTGCTACTGCCTTAACCTGGAGGTCACCACAGTGACCAGAGCAAAACCCTCACCACATCAAGTCTTTGGAGAACTGATTTTTATTCATCTTTCTGGACCAGACTGGGAATTGCCTCCCACTGCAACTCTTGGGATCTAGTAGAATAAGAGTCACAGAAACTGAGATTACACTGAACATTTTAGAAGTTTATGTAAATGGACTGCTCCTCTCACCAGTGGCATCAAGCCGCTCTCTTAAGTTTGAGATCACTAAGCTTTGTATTTTCCTATTGTCTTCTCCATCTTGAAAGTGCATTTATTTCCTTATTTTTAGGAAGAAAAAAGTACATAGGGCTACCTAACGTTGCCAGATGCTGTATTTGGAAAATTGGGAATAGTAAAACTATGTTGTATTACTGAATCTGTACAGGACAGTTTCCCTGTTAACGTCTGACATTTCAACTTGGTCTGTTCTGGCAACTTTCTGGCTTTTCAGCAAGAAACCCTAAACCAAATATTTTCAAACACTACCTCGAGAAAATGAAGTTCGCAGATCTTTTTTTTGAGAGATCTCTTTAAAAAAAAAACAAAACAAAACCAAACACACACACACAAAAAACAACAAACAAAAAAACCCAAAAAACCCACCACTCTCACACACCACAAGAACCACAAACTCTAATATAGTTTTGTTTTCTCCTCCTCAGAAATTAGAACATTTTCTTATTAAATGCCTTCAAATACTAGCAAACACTTTCCAGAGAAATTTCAAGTAACTCTAGAGAGTAGTACTAGGAAAATCATCCTTCCTATGCAAATTTCTATCCAGTATCAGCATCCCCATATAGTGATCTTAATCCCCCACTGAATGAAAGTACACATGAAAATTAACAGAAATTTCTGCCGATACACTCTCTTTCTCCAGGGAATGCTGCACCAGCTCAAAGTCTGCCTTCATTGCTGCATTGCTTCAGTTATTATCTAGACAGTAACATGTAATTCTTTCATTACCGAGTTTGAGAGAAAGATCACTCATCTCTCCCAGTCTTCTCCTCAGTAATACATCATCTAGTATTTAGGAGGGAAAAAATAAAATACGAGAGAAACAGTGTATTCTCCCAGGAAAAGTCAGATCTGGGACACTATGTTAGGAAAAAATAATTGGTCCCATTATCATCATTGTCTCTAGCTTTACACTTAAGGGAGAAATATGTCTGAATAGCTGGTTACATCAGCAATGCAGATAGAGGAGAAATTCCCACAGTGTGACTAAGTCTTCACACACTTAGAGAACGTGACCACACACAATACATATTACAGTGTGGAAGAACAAAGAAACCTCAGGAAGTGTCCCTGATTGTTTTCCACTGATTAAGGACATATGCCAACAAGCCTCTGGTTGTTGAGGGAAGCTTTGCAACTTGGGTAGCTTAAATTTACATAACGCAATTACAGATATCGAATTGTTTGGGTCCATATAAAACTCACACTCAGAACAATGTAAGGTCCAAATGTAAGTCAATTTTGTTGTTTTGGACCAGTTCAACCAAGGGAAAGCTTAATCTTTCAAGTTAAATGAGCAGGGGAGAGAGTAAATGTCGATTTAGCTAATGTAAGTAGCTGATTTACATTAACATCAGCCATTTGTTTTGGAACCAAAATACACAGACTTCAACTAGTAACAGCAGTCTTGAAAAACAGCATTAAGACAGCATGAACATCAGGCCTTGGAACAGAGATGCTGCCTGTTACTTTTTACTAAAGTCACCACAAAAAGACCAAAATCTTTTTGGATAAAATAAGCTGCCAAAAGCTGCACTGAAGTTAGCAGGAATTTCCCAGGTTAGTACTCTTTCCAGCAGAGCAAACAGAACTGCCCATTTTAGGTGTGGAGCAGGAACAGCCATCCTCACTCCCAAAGGCTTCCAGGAGCTCCGAAGTGGGATGAAACATGCACTGTCTGGGCATTGCTGGTGTTGGTATCACCTCAGAGCTCATCAGCAGGGGAAGTTTTAACACCTCAGTGTTGGGCCAGGAGTTCTGAGGGAGGCTTTGGGAACAGCTCACCTACACAAGGTGCTCAAATCTCTTCTCCCAAGTCAGCCAGCCTAACAAACAGGTATTGCATTTCCATACAAATCATTCAGACTTCTGTAGGGAAGCGTTAAAAAAAAAAGCCACAGTAGTTTTAAATAAACTAAACATAGTACTTGGAGAAAAATGTAAGGCTTCCTGTAAATTAAACTGAACCTTTTTACATAATAGATCGCTCACAGCTATTTGTAAGGAAGTGACAAAGCTGCTGCAGATCTTAAGATGCTGTAGTGAGGTTCACAGATGCACTTATGTAAATATTTTCTGACAACTCAGCTGCTACTGAAAACATTTTTGAAGTTATCAAAAAGAATTTAAAGTATTTTCCACTCTAATCATTAACATTTTATTTGCAAAAAGGCACCACCAGAACTGCTAAGCAAAATGATCCCTTCTACAGAACGCACAGGCCCAGACAGCAGTGCTTTTAAACATCACGCCAAAATGTGAGCCCCAGCACTGCTGTCAGTCAGGAGGTCAGTCCACTCCCAGCCTGCTGCCCCAAGCCAAAAGGCAGCAGGTTTTCACTGTCAGAGTGATGATTATCTACAGCCCGTACACCACTCGAAGCACTCCCAGTCTATACACCACACAAGAGAGAGCTGGCGGGGCAGCTGAGCCAGGAAAGGTTTCCCATTCCTTAGGCTGCCAGAGATAACACTATGCCAGTTTAGCCAGTGCAGTTCACATTGTATGGTAAGACAGGGAGTCAGAGCCTGACCGTGCTTGGAATTAGCAACCTGAAAAAAACAGACAGAAGCTTTACCTCAAAGCCATTATCTATTTCTTGGCATTGCAAAGCCAGAATGCTACATGGCCTGGCAGCATTCTATTAGCATATGTATTTTATCTACTGTCACATAAGTATTGCCATTTAGCTGCAGCTTCCTTCTTTTAGAGCTCATTTCTCTCTCCAGACATTTAAATTGCATAATATTTTTTGCTGTTAAGAATATACAAGAAAACATCTATTATGTGAAGACTATACAAATTAGAGACATCTAAGAGCAGCCCATGAGCGGTTTGTTATCTCTCTAGCAATCCTCCAGGAATCAGTAGTGAATCCACTAGATCTCATTAGATTCTGTGTTTGGGTCTCAGGTTTAAGACAAAAAGCTTTGTGAAGACATGTTTACAGACAGCTTTTCCTACTGGGTACACATCCAAGTCACCTCAAGCATGCAAGATACAACATATTACTGCTAAGGTCAGCAGGAATTCACATTACTAAAAGGAGCTTCACTATTGCTCTGTTTCAGGTGATACAACTCGGTGCTCGAGTTGCCTGGGTTTTGCCCCAATATTACACCCTTTGAGGGGGGGTGGGGCATTTAAGGGCAAATGACAGGACAAACCTTCATTGCAGGGGAAGATTAGGTGACAGCAGATTGCCAGGAGACCACATCTGAGGTACAGAAACTGCTTGACAGCTCCTCAACCATGTAATTCATTCCTCTTCTCAGAGCTACACAGGGCAGATCTCACAGTAGAATGGATCTTCAGGGCAATCTGCTTTCAGACTTCAATACTGCATCACACTAGGGATGCTTAGAGATGTGTAAAAGGCAACTGGACATATTTACAGCACCATCTCCTGACCAAACTACCCAATTAAAAATCATAGATTACAGCAAAAAATTGACAGTTAAATCAAGTTACCTTTTTTCAGCCCTATACAGAGATTTCTGCAAGTTCTTGTTAGTCTAACAGAATTAATTAATGCCTTTTTAGTTGGTTCCTTTTAATTGTTATTTGATTTCCCTGTATGGGTGAGAAGTATTTATAGCACCATTCACTGCACCAACAGATCAGGCAGGTCATACCATCCTGGGGAGATGAAACAGCTTCTTCCCTCCAGAGGAAGAGCCACATTTAAAGTTGGGAATGGTCCACGCTGGAGCTCAGCTGTCTCCTGACTAGAAAAGGAGCATAGGCAGTTTAACCCTACAAACACTCTCACAGGTTTTCCTTCAGCTGTCTGAACATCCACATGTAAGTTTGAGAGCTCTGGCACCGCAGCTGTGATAATTATTTTCTATAAAACAACACCTTTATATGCTATAGAGCTCCAGCTGCAAACACTGCAGTGGACACAACTCCATCTTTCCCCACACAGCTGGGATAAAACCTTGATGCTACTGAAGTCCAGAACAAAACTGCCATTGACTTCTGTGGCGCTTGAATTTCACACTAGTTTTTAAGGGTTCTCATTTTTGTCTGGCAGGATTTCAACCCTTTTTAATTCCCAGAAGCTCAACCACAAATCCCTCTTCTCCTCCCACGCAGCTGCGCCGAAACTCCCCAAGCTCCTCTAAGGCAGCAGCAGAGCAGGGCTCCTTGGGAAGGCACAGGGCTTTGCTTGCAGGAGATCCCCACCTCCTCCAACCATCCCCCAGCTCCAGAAAGCCAATCTGTAAAAATCTTCAAATGGATTAAGAACAGACACCCTCTGAGCCTACCCCTTCCCCCTCGAGCTCTGTGTGTCACTGCCCACAGCAGCTCACTGGCTTCCTCCGGGACACAGTCAGGGGAGCACAGACCTGGCACAGGCAGGACTACTGAGCTCTGTGAGCATGGCCCAGAGTCTGGGGGACAGCAAAGGACTCGGCCCCGGACTCAGCAATCGGCAGCAGCCCCACGAAGTCACAGCTCTGGGATCTAACTCCAAGCCTGACCCGCTCCCCCTACCCCCACCCCCTCGAGTTTGTTTTTAAAGAAAGGAGACACTAAAAACCAGTTAAACAAAACTGCAGTGACAGGAACAAGATAAATCAAGCATTGTCCAGCCAAAAAATTAAGAACCCTGCTTTTTGGTGTACCTGAGTGTCTTCCAGATACAGAGCTTATCCCATCTGGCCATCAAACACAGAGACAAGACAGGAACAGCCTAACAGAAGGATAGATGTCAGAGAGTGACAAAGCAGCCTTAAACAGGGCAAATAAAAGGATGAATGCAGCCCCCTGAGAAGAAAGGATCACTGTGATTGGAAGAAGAAAGGAATTAAAAAGTTGAGGGAGGTTTTCAGACTAGGAGCTTACAAATACCAGTATCTACCAGCCATCCACAGGCTCTGGCACATTCATTTTAGGTTCCTTTGACAAAATCTGGCAGTCCCAGCCGTGTGAACGGCTGGTATATCAAGAGTCACGGGCACAGCACTGCCAGCAGGAACAACAGAGCCTGAGAAAGTGATGCCACATGTGGTGTTACATGACTGAGACATTGCACTGGTTATGGCAGCTTATTCGAGCAAACACAGTGTTAGCAGGCAGGTCATGGAGGAGTTAAAGCCTCATGTTGCAAAGGCTTGCCATGTGCTTCACGCTCAGCCACCCCACTGGCTATGGAAATACTCCCTCGCAGCCAGCCTTCAAGGGTTAGGGGACTCTATGTAGATCAGTCTGGCAGAAAAATCAGAATTTCTGGGGTTTTTTTATCTCTGGCCAAGCTCATTACTTTTTACTCACAGTGCAGTAAAGCCTAAAGAGATTTCAGTCAGAAACTGGAGCCATTAAGCAATGAATATTCTTACTCTCACATAGGAAAAAGACAGCCCTTGACCCAAGTACTCATGTCCCTAATGCAAGACAGTCACAGAGAGAGTCACAAAATCTTTCTTGAAGCCCAGAGATTCCTCAGGGAGAACTAGAGGAGATGAGATGATTTCATGGCTAAAATGCAGAGGCACCACAAGTTGTTGTACACAGGGGCCAACTCTTAACTATTTGTCCCCATCAGAATAGGCCTCCCAGATCAATCCAGTTTTAGGCAGTACAGTCCAGCTGGGCACTTGCAGGATTTCTTCACCCTGTAAGCATTCAGGACAATGCTGTGCCACCTCTGGGCTCTAGCCCTTCATTGCCCCTGTATTACATCAAAGGCTATTTGTTGGCATGTCCTTGCTTCATCATTCTACCCTTGGTGAATTATCTGTCCCTTAAGGGATTTCACAAGGAATCTCACCTGGCAGTACTGATGCCTGCTTAGGGTCAGACAGCTTGGATTTTGCCATGTACTCTTACTAACCATGTGAAATTTCTAACTTCTAACCACAAAACTTCTTCTAACAGCTTCTGCTTCACATGTGTTACACATCTTAAGGCCCCCAACACAGTACAGCATTCAGCAGGGAGCTGCCATCACATTCACACAACGGGACAGCAAAAGTCAGACAAAAGTCTGAATTACAAAGTGATTCCAAAGACAGGCCGTGCAACAGCTCTCAGGGGTCAGACACGACACTGGAAGCCTTTTTGAGTCACAACTCAACCTGCAGGAGCAAGGGTGACAAGTCCCCAGGGCCTTTCCATAGCAGCATTGTAACCAGCTCCCCATGGTCTCTGTAGCAGCAGAGAACAGAGTTGTCTCAGGAAGAGTCTGACATAAAGCAAAAATGCAGACCCACAAGCCCTGGGCTCTGGCTTCCTGACCCGGCCCTGTCACCTCCCCTTCTGCAGAGGACAACCCACCATCCCAGTAAAGCCATCCACTGAGCAGCCTTCCCTTGGGTCCCTGGGGTGTCTCCTACCTTCCCCCGTTTGGCAGGATCTCAGAGCAGCTGTGCCACCACTGAGGAAGTGATTAGGCCCTTACTGAACCCTCTGCAGGCTGCTGCCATTGATGTGCCCCACAAATGTATTCCACTTCACTTGCCAAAAACATACAGGAGCTACAAAAGAGGGAGACATCTTTCAATAGCCCCTAAAATGACTTTTGCTCCTTTCCCTAAAAAGCTGCAACATAAATTAGGGCAGAGCTGGGCTGCTAAGGGAAGCTCCTTTGTCCCTGTTATGTTAGAAGAGAAAAATAATTGTTGGCTTTCCATCAGCCAGCAGGAACAACTGCTGTGGTGCCATGCCAAAAGGATTTGCACCTCTCTGTGCTTCTTTGTGGACAGCTATGATCTGCTGTTCTCCAAGTCAGTGTTTCTTTATTATGGCATGTATCAAAAGAGCACCATTGTTTAGAATATGCTCCTTATTTCACATTGGAAAGGGAAAATGATAGGAACATAGGGGCTCAAAGTTTGGAAGATGAAAAGGAAGACACAATAAAGACATTCGTCTTTGAGCTTATGAGCCTCTGACATGTCACAACTGTAAGCACTGAATCATCTCTCTGGTATACCTTGTGAACCACTTCCACTTCAAAAATAAAAATAAAGCATCAGGTTTTTTTATGTTCTTGACAAAACGTGCAGTGCCTGGCATTGAGCTGTGCCACATTATTTCCCTTGCCGGTGACCTGGGAGGGGTTTTTTGAAAATTGATTCCTGTTTACTTTCATATGTTTCTTTACAATGCATAAATACAGTCTGAAGGACCCTCACCTCCCTCAAAATCTCCTTCTGTTCTCACTCACTGCCCTCAAACTACTTTATTCCTCAACAGCATCGGGAATACTGATGCTATTGAGTCTCATCCCTCTATGTTGACTTGTCTCACACATATACTACGAATTTTCCAAGTTGAAATACTAGGAACATCTTTCCCCCAAGCATTTTCCCCAATATTATATTTGACATACAAGCTAAAAGGCCAGCAGCTCTGACATCTCCTGCCCAGCCACCCGCAGGAACAACGTGCAGAGCTTGTGCAGGTGCTGCCCCACTGTGTGCTGCAAAGTCTCACCACACTGTCCCGCAGGTCACACAGAGCTTTGCATCAGCCCATATATCCAGCTTATCCACAGCCTGAACTACCTCAAGTAGGGTACTAGACACTACACAACAAACCTGTTAGTTTTCACTGGGACTGGCAGAGCCAATGCCCAGAAGATTCCTGCCTTTGCTTCATTTCAGATGTGTTTAAGCTTCAGCAAGCACTCAAATCCACTCACCTAGAAACATCCAGAAATCAGAAATTTTGCAACTTTTACATTTCACCTGAACCTTAAATATTTTTGTGTCCATGTGAGTATGAGTAGCATTGGCCTTCTCTCCATCAGGAGGCTCAGAAAGATGAGCTCTGTGTGCACAGATCAAGACACAGACCATCACAAAAGCCTGGGTTTCACTCTAATGCAACACACAGGACTTTTCCAAACCCCATCCTGCTCCAAATCCAACATCAACAGGATGAACTCGTTTTGACCTTGTGCAGCAGGTTTTTAGAGAAAAACATTCTGCCTTGACATTAAGAATTGTAGTGGCCATTAAATCACCATATCCCTCAGCAAGTGGTTCCACTAGTATCTACTCCTAAAGTGAAAGATGTACCTTTTTGGCCCTGTGTATTACTACCTTGAGGATCTGGACTGTATTGTGCCTTTCTCTGGAAGATCAAAGAACCCTTTAGTATGAAAACCTGCTCCCATGTAATTAGGTGCAAACCCTGAGCATCTAACAGAGTCTTAATTTGCTTGATTCGGAGGTGCCTTACCTGCTCCGATGGCTGCTCTGGACCCACTGCAGTGCCCTTCTTGGAGTGAGAACTCCAGTGCTGGGCAGCATTGCAGCAGAAGCTAATCCAGTAATCCCATTTGTAATAAACAGTCACCGGCTGCTAACGCTTTCCAAGCATTAAAAACACTCAAAGACCTCAGTCGTTAAGTCAGAACTTTCCAAACACAAGACCAGAGAGGCAGTGGGGGTTTACTGAGTTGGCAGGAACACACAAATCCTGGGTCCTGATCTCGGTTTCCTCAGTGACTGGCAATTCTTCTCTAATTTCTCCTGGAGATAAGTGAGTTATGGCCATTTGAACCTGCTGGTTGCCTATGTTGTCAGTACACCTTTGGATGTCCCCCTCCCTCAGGAACCAAACTGTCCACATCCAGGTCTGTGCACGGCTCCCCATCCTGCCACCATGCCCAGATGTTCTCTCTTGAAGCTGCCAATCCTTGGCCTTCTTCCAGAGAAGAGTTATTAATCAGGCATCGCCAGCTCTCCCCACTTTGGTTTTCAGGGGCAGCTGCTGCCTCTCATTACGGGTTTACCCTTGCCCTTATCAGCAGCGAGTGGGGAACTCCAAGGCACAGCCCCCCCCTGTCCCTCGTGCCCCAGGAAGCAGAAGGCAGGGAGCTGTGGTGGAGCAGGGCCCCGTTGCCGCTGGGTCACCAGCCCAGGGCTGCCCGTGAAGCATCGCAGGACTCCCCCGGGTGACCGGCTGAAGGAGTTCTGAGAGCCAGAACAAAGCCCAGAGCACTAACTATCTAACTGGTAATTACTTTCTGGTGAAGACTGAAAAATGGGTCATTAAAACCATATTAAACTGTTTTCATTAATACAAAAACCTGATTTACATTTTTTTTTCCCACAGAGCCATTATGTTCCAAACGCGCTACACGGATGATTTGTTTAATCACAACCACATGGAATAGCAATTTTAAGGGCCTGTGACAATCACTTTTTTTAACCAGGAAACCTGGTTTGCAATAATTGTCATGTTTTCTGTTAGCCACCCTCTCCACTACTGTCATAAACCTGCTCCTTTCTAAACACTCTGCCTGCCTAGTTACACATAAAAGCAGCACAATCCACTGATACAATTAATAACACTGAATATTTAGGTCAACGTCAGTTCTATTAATTTTATCTCTTAAAGACTCGCACATTTTCTAAACAAGTCTAGCCCTTTGGGGGGTTAAACTGTAATTTGCAGTCTGGTTCTGAGTCCCTATCACATAATAGATCAATTAGGTTGAACACTCCAGTATATTAATCTTATTCACACATAGTAAAGGCAAATATGGCTAATTACTGTATTACAATATTGCCTACTTTTTGCAAATATGTATTAAGGAAAAGGGGATTTTATTACATTGAACTATCAAATAAAATTATCTTGATATTAAACTGACAGCAAAGATGAATGCCTGTATTAATCCCTCTTATTTTTCCTAAATCAATATCCTTTGGAAGATCTGTTTGTCATTACTAATGTGTTGGATCTGTAGAAGAGGCTTTCTCTTTCATAGCAAGGACTCAGCATTTCCACTTTAAGCATGGCTTCTCTGTCATGGCATTCTATGAAACACAGTAGTGAGATTTCTTTTGCCATGTCTATCAGCTTTATTTTTGTACTTTCAGGTTATGAACTAACAGTAGGATTTCAAAGACTCCAGAGAAATGCAGGTAGTGATCCAAGCCTAATTTCTGTGCCTCTCCCTGCAAACTCTCATGGCCAGAGGGCTTGTCTCTATGATGAAATTAATTGAATTCAATTTTTAAACTACCAAGTTAATCAAGATTGGCACAACATCTAACTGGCCAGTGGAAACAAGGAAAAGTCATGGTCAGCATTAAGTTTACCCCAGGCAAGCTGAGGTGAGCCTGAGCAGGATTTGTCTTTGTCTGCATTCACTAATTAGCAGGTACCAGCTAATTCATCCATGGGCTCATAATAAAATGGAGCAAAAAAAGTACTGTAAGAAGTCACCTAGTCTGCCTCAAGGCACCATGAAAAATTAGTTTAGATGTGACTAAATATCCTAGCAGGGACCTAATTCTATTCCTCGTCCTGCCACTGAGCTGTTGTGTGACCAAGTCACTTCCTCTCTTTCCCCACTGTGGTGATTTCCCAAGCCCCTGTCTCATTTAGTTCCCACTCAAGACCCCAGAAGGCAGGAATTCCCCCTCCCAACCACACGGTACCCAGCACAACAGGGGCCGCTGCTCTAGGCATTACTGTAGTCAGATGTTACACACTATTAGTAGCGAAGACAGGGCACAAATTAAGGGAACGGCTATGCTTAGTGCTCCCTTAATGTTTTGCACATTTGAATTTTCCAGCAATAGCTCACAAGCTGTGAATTTGCTAAAGTGGAAACCAGGCCAATAAAGACAGATATCTGAATGCTTGGGCTGCTGCAGCAGAAGTCTCGTATGAAACACCTGACAAAAACACAGAGATTAATTTGCCCACATAACAGACAGTAAATTCAACAAAAGCATGTTGCTTTGAACAAAAGAGGAAAAAAAGGTGTAATTTCCTCTACCCTGCTGCAGCATATGGAACAGCTTGGATCTCAGGATCATGCCACAGGACACAGATGAAAACAGGTTCCTCAGCTTTTTTAAGAACACATAAGTGTTTATGCTAAGCACCCACTCATCCCAGAATCCAGTCGCTCCAAGGCAGTCCCTCACCACATGAAACATGTTGGAGTGTGATTATTTCTACAGCTCCACATACATGCACACTCCCACATACAGGAAAGAGGCTGAGCCATGGAGGATGCAGGAGCCAAAATGTTGATTTCCTGCCTTGGGCTGATATCACTGGTTTACTATTTGCTATTGGAAACCTCCTTACTTGGAAGCATTTCCCAGACTTCTTGCATCTCTTCTCTGCGAGCTTCAGGAAGATAGACTATTCTCAGGTGATCCACAAAATAAAATGTTCCACAATTGATTCTGCTGAGAGCTTATACAGCTGCATGCATTATAAATTATTATTATTTCTGCCTTGAAAAGTGTTATTACATAGTCTGAGGCTACACTTTGTCTTTTCCATGCCTAGAACTGTTCCCAACTAGAGCTGCTTCACACATGTAGCTGTTCTATAAGCAAATCCCATTTTTTAAGTGGGTCATCAAAGGTCAAGAATACTTTGGGTTTTCCTTCTCACGCCATGGGCCTCTAACTTCAAATCCTCTCTAGAATTTTTTTAACTGCCAGGTTGAAGAAATCCATGGCCAGAGACATCCAGATGTTTGTTACAAAAGATCCAGAATATGAGAAACAATGCAGAAAAATTTCCTATTTGCTTACAGAAGAATCAGATTGTCTCTTTGCTCAATTTACCAGAAGTCAGTTATTTAATTAAATCTGTTCCTGTTGTTTAACAGGATAATCTTGGAAAGAAAAATCATTCTCTCAGTTCAAAAAAATGTGTGCAAATGACCACTTTCCTTGGTTGGACCAAACTGTACTAATCAATAGTTTAATTATATCATATGGAGCCAACACTTGGATTAATTACTCTGACAGAAACATGACCAGCAATAGGATTGTTGGCTTCATAGGCCTGAAGTTCCTAAGACTCGCCCCATTTAAAAGAGCAACACTCACAGGGGCCTGGAGTGAGGAAAAATTCTCCAGGATAATCTCTTGAACATGAAGAAAGGGACAGAAAGGGACTTGGGAGTTTGGATTGACAGGAACATGAGCCATCAGTGTGCCCAGGTGGCCAGGAAGGCCAATGGCATCCTGGCCTGGATCAGGAACAGTGTGGCCAGCAGGAGCAGGGCAGTGATCCTTCCCCTGTGCT
>JAYRBT010000156.1:208844-266201 GCA_036023395.1 Myiotriccus ornatus | reverse complement strand
GCCCCGCCGCCCCCTCCGCGCGTGTCCCGCCGCGTCCCGCCGCCCCGGCCCTCCCAGCGCCGCCCCGCGCCGTGCGGGACTCTTGCCCTGGGCGGCGAGGCGTAAAAGCCGCTCTGAAAAGCCGCCGCGTTGATTCGAAAACGAAATAATAATAGTAATAATTAAAAAAAAAAAAAGAGGGAGAGGGGCAAAGCCGGAGCTATTTTCAGTTTAATTTCTTTTTTTTTTTAAATGATTGTGTTTTTTTAATTTTATTTTTCTATTTGCTTTTATCTTTGCCGGCTGAGCGCGGGGGCAGAACCGCCCGCGCGGGGAGAGCCCGCTCCTGCCGCCCAGCCCCGGGGGCGCGGCGTGACCGGGCCGGGGTTCCCCCCGCCGGCCGAGCCCAGCCCCTCTGTCCCCCCTCGCTCCCGTCGGGGGGCCGGGAGGGGGGGTCACACCCCGCTCCGCGGACAGCGGAGCTCCGTCCCCCACTCCCCGCCGACCCGCCGAGCAGCGCCCAGCACGGTGGCTCCTGAGCCGGCTTTTTCCTACACTCATTTGTCTTTTCGGTTTTCTCCGCTCTCTTTTTGTTTGTTACCTTTTTTCCCTTTCATTTTTTTCCCTTTCTCCCGCCCCCCCCCTTTTTTTTTCCTTTCCTTCCTTTTTTTTTTTTTTCCTTTTTAATTTTATTTTGCAAAGGGAACGTTCTGCCTTGGAATAATTATCAGTTGCAGACAGAGCTATAAATCCACTCATTTTCTGTTCTGGAAAGCACTTGCAAAGAACTATGGGGAGCAAGAGTGGAAATAAAAGGCAGAAAGAAAGATGGCTGTAATTGTAATATCCTGAGGTTTGCTGAGCCCCCAAGTCTGGCTATTGGGCAGATCTCAGGCTCGCCGCCGGCTCTCTGCAGGAAACGTAAAATCTGATCAAGTTCAGAGACGCATTGAGAGCCCGCTTCAAGCAGCGCTTTATAACCGCGGCCCTTTCACATCCTTCCCCCCAGTCAGCCCCGGGAAAGGCTTCGCCTTCTTTATTTTAGGGTTTGCAGGGAGCTAAAAAAAAAAAAAAAAAAAAAAAAAAAAAAAAAAGAAAGAAAGAAAGAAAGGGGGGAAAAAAAGCCACCCATATAAAATCTCCCCGAGAGGTAACACCGGTGCCCGTCAAACACTCAAATTTCCCAGGCCACAGCCGCCAAGAACAGTCCCAAAGTTGGAAGGTGAGTCCCTCGCTGCCGTTAGTGCACGATCGCAGCACAACAGGAGGCGGGAGCGCGGGGACCCGCCCGGGGGGGACCCGCTGGGGGGGCCGGGGCCGCCTTCGCTGCTCCCCCCGCTGCACCCCGCGGCTGTTAACGCGGGAAGCGGGGGCCCTGCAGGATCGTAGCCCTTTCCGCGTCTCGTCCAGGAATCCGGGAGCTGGGAAGCCGAGATAGGGCCGGGAATACCCAGGCACCGACCTACGGCCCCCGGGGGTGGCGGGGCGACGCCACGCACCGCCCTCGCTGCTCCGCTGAGCCTCTACCTGCCTATCTCCGGAGGGCTGCGGCGGGGTCATTAATTACCTTTCGCACGTGTTGGGTTTTCTCAACAACAACAAACCCCCCAATAAAAGAAAAAAAGAAAAAAATAGAAATAAAGGGGGGGGAAGGGAAGGGGGGGGCATAATTCAATTATTCCGTCAACTGAGCACCGGGGAGGGCAGCGCCTCTGAAGTCGCCGACCTGGGGCGACCGAGGGCGACTGACCCCTGCTTGCGCAGAGGCCTCACGTGTGGCATTGTGTGTTGTCTGTCCCTAATGGGACTCGCCGGGCTCGGGCCGGGCCGGTGGCGGCGGCGCCGTGGCCGCGGTGCCCGCTTGGGTGCCCACGCCAAGAGGGACTGCGGCTGCCCCGGCCGGGCGGGGGGTTGTGCTGGGAAACACTCCGTCTCGGAGAGAAGGAGCGACCGTGGCTCCAAGGCGGGAGAACATAAAAAAAAAAAAAAAAAATTAAAACCGGGTTGTTTTTTTTGCCTGGAAAAATTCCCGCTCGCCGGCAACGGCGGGACCGCGGGGCTGCGGGAAAAACCCCGGGCCTTGGGGCTGGGGGATAAAAAGAAGTGGTCGTAGCTTTTGACGAGGACTCGCCGTATTGGGAGGGTTTGGCGGTTACAGCCCTGCCTTGCCTGCTATGTACTATGCGGATCGGGCTACATCAATTAACCTATAAATCTTTTTTTATACGTTTCCCCTTTCTTCTCTGCCAACTTTGCCTGAGTGTGTGAGCCCGGTAGCATCCGCACCAGCGTACAGGCACTGTTTACATCCCATCGCTTCCTGACTGGAATTTGCTAGCTCGGGGACCAAAACTTGCATAAAGTGTTTTTTGTTTTTTTTTCTTAAGGGATTATCGGTATAGCCTATGATTTCCACTCCCATCCCCCCGTGCGTTCGGAATTAAAAACAAAAAAAATTATATATTTTGTATTTATTTTACCACTTCAGTACATTCAATTTTTATTCAGCGTATTTCTGGCCGAACCCAATTTATTTTCCAGAACACAGAGAACATCTCGTCTTCCCCCTTTTTAAATCTATCTCAATTGCAAACGTGCAAACAACAACCGGAAAAGTAGTCTCGCAGACTCCTTTCTCCCGCCGTGCTCCCAACGCGAGGGAAAGGCGGAGAAAGACCCCCCTGCTTTACGTCAAGAACAGATATCGTGTAATACTCCTCCACTCCTCCACCGCCTATTTTTTTTTCTCCTTCTTCTTCTTCTTCTTTTTTTTTTTTTTTTTTTCCTTTAGCTGATTTGGGAATTTAACAGCTACAAAAATGTAAACCCCCTGGAAAGCGGTGCGGGTCCCTCCGCGCTCAGAGCCCCGCCGGTGCTCGGCTCCCGTCCGTGCCCCTCAAGGCGGTGAACCCGGACCTCCCCGGGCCAGGGCCGTGCTGCCCCTGCCCGGGAACTCTTGAGCTTAACACTGCCCCGTCCCAGCACTCCGTCGCGGTGCGGGGAGCCTTGCCAGGGAGAAGACCGCAGGGTCTGGGCCCTGGAGCGCAGGAGGAAAACACGGTCCCCAATGGGTGCCCACTCGTTACAGCGGAATTCGCAGCGGGGCAGGGGCAGGGGGAAGTTTCGGCAACGGCCCTGGGAGTGGGAGGTCGGTTGCTCCATGGATTTCCCTCGTCCCTTTCACCCAGGGCGCCAGGAAAGGGCAAAACAAACCCGGGATAACAGCAACAGAAATCCCCTGCGCCGAGCTGTGAGCCGGCAGCGGCAAGAGGAATATTCCATCCACCCTAAAGAGCTTTTAAAGCACACTGTATCGCGGTTAAATGAATATCCCTAACAAGCGTAAAGACAAGTAGTTTTTCTCCTGCCATAAACATATTGCATCTCCGGTGTAATTATATGCAAACCAGGAGCGAACGAGACATTTCCATTGTAGCTGTCACTCAGCGGAGGGGGAAGCACATGTACATTTGAACTTCAGAGATACGGGATGGAGTAAACAGGTCTGAACTTCGGCAAGGGGAGGGGGCGAGGAATATCAAAGGCCAGGCGGAGGCAGGCAGAAAGACCTCAGTGGCGAGGAAATGTAGGTGCCCGCGGGCTCCATCCTGCAGCTCGGGGAGCCGGCCACTGGCACCCTCGCCGACAGACCAGAGTTTGTCGCATGTTTGGTGGTGATGGGGAGAAGTTCCCCCCCAAAATAAAGACCACCATTCAGCGGCGTGGGAAGTACGCATCGGGCTCTGAAGAAAGTGAGAAAACCACGAGAACCAGTTTAAAGTGCTGAAGAATAAATCAAGTCCTGTCGCTCCTATGGGGCCGAGGCAAACCCAGGGGCAGGGGACGGCGGGAGTCGCAGCCCTGCGGGGAGCCGGGGCCTCTCCTTGGGGTGCCCACGCACCGGAGTGATCCCGGGGAAGGCCACCCTCTGGAAAGAGGAGACGCCCACCCCTGACCCCCTCCCCCCAAAGGCGTTAGTAGGAGACACGGTGCAGACCCGGGAGCGGACAGAGGGGGAAGCCGAGGCCTCGGCACCCCGGCCCGGCCGAGAGCATCCTCACCCTCCGGCCACCCCCTTGATATCCCCCCGCGCCTCCGAGGAGCAGAGGGGGTGGGGGCAAGTGGCGAATATCTCAATCAGCGAGGAGGTGACCTGTGACCCGGAGGGTGGCTCTATTGTCCCACTCTTGCGGGGGACACAGACTTTAGTCAGCCTTTCTGCGTGACTGAGCCCTGAGGGGCAACCGCAAGCCCCGGGCTCTGGGGAGGCATCCCGGCCTCGGGAGCCGCCAGCCCGGCATCAGTTGCCGGGGCAGAACCGCCCCTTCCCCAGCGTACCGAGGCCGCTGCCCCCGCGCCCCGGCTGTTTCCGAGCCCGCACCCTGAGTACGTGGCCCCCTCCTGCCCCGGGCCTTTTCCCGGCGGCCGGCGGGGCTGGGCAGACCCTCCCTACCCAAGGGCGAGCACCAGTGGGACGGAGTTGCCCCGCCGTGCTGAGCTGGGGGTTGACGTGCAGGGATGCTCCGAGAAGCCGATTGGAATAACGGGGGAGGAAGGGCAGGAGGAGTCGTCCCCAGAGCCCCGGAGAAGCCCCTACCCCTGCTCGTCCTCCCCACCCAAGCAGTCTGCCGGGCCCGGGAGAGGGGTTGCGGGAGCCGCCTCCTCCCCTGCCCGTCCGGGGCGGCTCCGGCGGGGCCCGTTGCGGGGCCGGGCACGAGGCGGCGCTGCGGAGCGGCCCGGCCCGGCCCGGCCCCGACGGCCGCCGAGACCCCCGGAGCTGCTCCGCGCCTCTGCCCGAACACGGAGGGGTCCGCCGGATCCTGCCCCTTAAGCTGAGGATGGGGCAGCCGGCGGATGTGGGGCTCTGTTCCCGTCATCAACACCGCCCCAGCCCGGCCCCGGGCCCGCCCTTCTCTCCCCGGGACCTCACAGCAGGTGTAAACCCCCGTAACAAACGCGCTCCCCAGGGGCAAATCGTCCCTTTTGAACAGGTACCCCCACGGGCCCTAAACACCGGTCTCTAGCTGCCGAGGGTCATCTTCGAGGAGCTGCCGAGCTCCGGGGGAGCCCGTCCTGGGGACACCTTCCAGCCTGCAGCAGGTCACTGGGGCGACTGCGGGGACACCTCAAGTTGTGCCGGGACTCTTTCCATTGCCAGAAGCCCCGGGGGACAACGTGGGGTTTACTCTCGCTTCCAGCTCTTCTCCCCCAGCACTGGGCATACCCCGGAGCTGGAAGGTCGGCAGTGGGAGCCGCCACTTCCCGAGGCCCCGGGCTGGGAGCTGCGGTCGGCCGGGATACCCGGGCACAGTGCCACTCAGTGCCGCCCCGGCGACGGCCTGCGGGGTGGCCCGGTGGAGGAGGGGCCCGAGGGGGGTCCGCAGGTGGGCTCCGATCCAGTGTCGGCTCCGGCGCACCGACTGGCATACCGGTAGCGGGCACCGAGGGCGTCTACCGCAGTCAGCATCCCATAAAGACGGGAGCACGATTTCGCCCGCCCCGAGGATATGTTGGAACGATTTAACGTGTTTAAAACAATTAAAACGACTATTTTCCACTACTCGCCTTTTGCCACCCTATCTCTGGCCGCATTGCCCAGCGACTCCCCCCTCAACTGCCAGGGATTTTCCCCAAGGTATCGGGGAGAGAACCAAACTCCTCTTCTCCCTTCGGCCCGGGACACGTCCCCCCCGGTCCCCTTGGGGTGATAGGCCCGTTCCTTTTTCCTTTGTGTTACTTCCTCCCCGGGAGAAGCGATGCCGCCGCAGAGCTGCGGGATCTGACCCGCTCCCGCTGCTTTCGCCCCTGCTCCATTCCCTTTGCGAACGAGGGGAATGCAGCGCTCCGACGGCGTCTCCAGCCCGCAGCCCGGACGGGCTCGGGCCGTTCCGGGGCACAGGGATGTGTCAGGGGCTGGGCGGCCGCGGCTCCCGGGAGGAACCGGGCTCAGCCCTCGCGCGCTTCCCCGGGTTAAACAGCCCCGCAACGGGAGTTGCTTTCACCGGTAAAACCCGCTCGAAGCTTTCGGGCCAAAGCGGGTGAATCACAGCTCCGGAGGGATGGGGAGGGGAGGGCCGAAGGCTTCTGCCCGGATATCCCCCCATGCCCGTGTCCGGGTTGGCACCGGGGTGCTTCGCCCCCTGCCTGTGACCGCGGGGCTTCGGGGAGAGCCAGCTCCTCTCTTGCTGCCGAGATCCTCACCTTTCGGGCCCATAGAGGACCCCTGGCGGGTCTAACCCCCACTTCTCTATTTTTCCTATCGAATATCCCCAGGCCCTGCGCTGCGGGACGCGGGCGCGCAGGGAGCATGCCCCGGGCGCGGGGACAGCGGCGGTACGATTAAGCCGCCTGTAAACGATGTGCTTGCCAGGGGGTGAAGGAGTGGATGCCTTTTAAAGGACCTTTATTCCCCTACCCGAAGGATCAGTTCCGTAACAAGAACCTTGTCGGGCAAAGGCGGGGGAGACGGCGGTGGAAAAGGTGCCTCAAGTGATCAACCTCTGATCTCGCAGTGCCGGGGGGAGGGAGAGCTTGCGGCAACCTGGGCTTCGATGAGGACCACACCAAAAATAAAATTAAAATTAAAAAAAAAAAAAAGAAAAAAAAAAAAAGAAAAAAATAGGAGAGAGCAAGAGAGAAACCAAAAGAAATCCAAAAGGCAATCAAGTAATCGGAAAGCCCCATCACAGCCCTTCAGCTGCGGCTCCCAGATGAAGGCAGCTCTGTGCCCTCGTTGCGTTTCAATTCCCTCGGCGAGACTGTGAGCCCGCGGGGCCGGCGGGTGAGCGCTGCGGGCAGGGCTGCGGACAGGGCTGCCCGCGGGACTCCACATCCTCTCAAGTTTTCAAAGCCAGGAAACAGCCATTTCCCGCTACCTTCGCCCATTCCCCGATAGCTTTCAAGGCACCCACGTTTATTTTAAAAACTCTTCTGAAAGCCGTAGTAAATTGAGTTTGCTTGTAGCTACAAAGGAGAAAGTTAAGCATTTGTCTCTGCTGTTGTATAGGCAGCCAGTTGTTTTAATTAAAGGGTGGGGATCCGTGATATATACACCAGATAAAAGCAAATGCACAGAATAAACTAATTAAAACATTGTGTTTGGAACACATTTTATTTCTTTTTTTGATCTTAGTTGTGTTTTAAAGAAATGTCAGTGCACTATAAAGCAACCTTATTTCCCTTATAGTGTGCGGCGCTTTTCAAAGGCTAGTGTGATATATTTTAGAAAAGAAATCCCGCTGTGAAAGCTTGCGTGTCTTCTCTTTACCAAACTAAGCTCTTGTCAATCATGCCAAGGCATATCCAATCACCAGGTCCCTTTTTGGAAAGCAGCTCATCCCGCTGTGCTTTTATATATCACACCGCAGCATGTTTAGATGCATTTTTACTATCACTTCAGGAGCGGTGACTGATGAGAGCGCAGTTACAGTACCGGCTTCCCCAAACGCCGGAGTTGCTAACAATTTGCCTGGCTATTGTGTGCGTGTCTTTCTCTCCCTCCTCCCTCTTTCCTGTCTCATGCTGCCTCTATTTGTCATGAACACGAAGACGAGGGGAATATCGGGGCGCGGGGGGTGGTACTGGCTTCCAAGGTGCCCATCACCTGCCTGGGACAGAGTGACAGGATGTTCCGTGGCTGCCCAGCCCCGGAGAGGGAGAAGCCCCGGCGGGTTGGGGTTCCCCCGATGGCACTGGGGAAAAAAAATGAGGACACCCCACCTTGTAACGTGCCCACCTTCTCACGCCCGGTTCAGGGGAGCCGCACTGCAAAGCCCCCAGGCCCCCGGAGTCGCATCTTCCCATCTCGCCGCTCCTGAGCCCCACGGGGGTCCCGCGGCCCGTCGGGGGTCCGGCTCCGGGCAGAGAAGCGGCAGAGCACGGCGAGGTGTGTGTCGGGACACGAGCCACGCCGACCTGCATCGCGACAATACCGCCTGTATTTCTTCTTTCGCTTCAACGCGAAACCCCGAAATCGTTGGAGGGGAGCCGCGTTTACCTCTTGATCCCGACGGCAAGTGATAAAAAAAAAATAGGCATTTCTTATTTTTGTTACGTTTCTAGACCCTAATTGAAGACAAGTGGCAAATGGTTTTTATTAAAACCCCCCTCCGTTTCCTCCGCCTCCAACTCCGGGCGTTTCCAGACAAACTGTGCAAACCTCTGGCATCGCGCATGTATAGATACATCCAATATTTCTCCGTTCAAATACATCAATATCGTCTGGTTTTGTCTCTGTTCCCAGGCACAAATTTCGGTGACTCGGTTGTGCACAGATCTCTCCGGCGGTCCTTTGATGTGACCATGCCAGAGACTACAGAAACGGGAGCTGGGAGGGACGGACATCCCCGACGCCCTTCCGTCTTCCGAGGCGACCTGGGCACAAAGGCTCCTGATGCTCAACCTGTTTACAGAGATCCTCCACTTTGTTCCATAATTTTATCTCACAAGATTTCGCACCCCTCGTTTGCGAGAGAGAGCTGCAAGTTTCCCCTAGACTCTGGTGTTTCCCCACGGTCCTTGTGTGGACCTGGTCGGACCGGGAGACACGAATTTATTTTATCGTTTGCCTTAAAAAAGGGACAGATGCGTTTATTTCTATCTTATTTCTCGTTTAACTCAGAGGTGGCAGCGGCTGCTGCATCGCACCCGCCCTGAAACGAGAATTACAGGTGCAAATGAACCAGAGGCTTACTGATACAGGGGGGAAAAAATTAAATATGTATATTTTATATCCTTTCGATACCTGGCACTTTGGATGCTGGGAGTCACCCCGTGCCCGCCCCATTTTCCCTACAGGAAGAAGCGCTCGGGCATCCGCGCTGTCGCTCCACGCCCGCCGAAAGCCCCTGCGCTCATCCCTCTCCCCCGCAGCGTGATCGGAGCACCCCACAGCCCCAGTCACCCCACCCCAGGAGCCCCGGCACGGCACTTGTTGGAGGTGGGGAGCGAGCAGAGGGTGCTGCAGGCTGCGCCCCAAGCCCCTGCCCCTCTCCGCTCTTCCTCACTCCGCAATGGGGACTGCAGCTTCCAGCCTCACTCATCGTGTGGTGTCCCCCACTCCATACGAGCAGTAATTAGCCGTTTTCTTTGAATGCCTCTGGGAGTTTTCCTCCACATCAGGCAGAGGACAGGTCTCCCAGGTCCAGTATTTGTCCTGCATTTCTCCCGTTCCCCCCAAAACTCGTGTCTTTGACCCTCCTCAGAACGGACGCATTGATCATGTCAGCCCTTCTGGCCGCAGTGTCAGGTCACACAGTGGGACCATGCACGTGTGTTGCTGTTGCATTCCTGGGAGACTACCACTGTTCCTCCCTCCCTAAACGTCTCCTAGAGGGGACTTTCTGCCCCTTCACCCCACTGCCAGAAGGCAGAATTGGAGCCGGTGCTCTCTGGGAGCTTGGGTAGGGACCATGCTGAGAGGAGGTGGCTGCAGGGGCAGAAACCGCCCAGCTGGAGGTCACTTGTTGGGGACAGGAGGCCACCTGGGTAGGCACGTGTCCTGGGGGGTTGTCACCCATTTAGGACACAAGAGGCCCTGAAACTGGAGAGGGATGTGGCTCTTGGCAGGCTGGGGCTGAGGGGCAGCTCCCCACACTGAGGCCAAGCCCCTCTCTCTCTGTGCCAGCGTAAACCACAGTGCAGCTCCCATTATCACATGCCTTGAGTCAGAAATATTACCGCTATTGCCACCCCCAGGGGCTCTGCACAGGTATGACAGAGGGTCTTTGCCTGCGGGGGGAACAGATTCCCCCCCACCCCACTGCTTTGTTGCCAGAAGGAGAAAGGACCCTGTGGCAGAAGCACCTGCTGGGATTGCAGCAAAATAGGTACAGATGCAGGTGCCAGGAAAGCTTTAACATCACCTGCACAAGCCTCCAAGAGGTGGAAGTCACTACCAGGTCACAAATACCGAAAAAGAATCACTTAAAACACAGTTTTCAAATATTAGTGATTCAAAATAGTACTGCTGCTTGATCCCTTCCCCCTCCATAGCTTTATATACAGGGCACAAAGATATATTTACACAGCTTTTCTTCTCTAAATAATGAATTTAGCAGAAATAATAGAAGAAATTTAGCAGAAATAAAGAAGAAAACAATGAAAAAAACACCCCAAACTAAAAATCAAAAATTGATACAAAAATTGGATGTAATTTCCAGTGTAAAGCTAGAAATCCTGTTTCCAGATACCAGGCTGATATTTTGTCTGCTTTTGTCCATCTGAATGCTCATTAAAGCCAACAGGCACAAATCATCCCAGCTCAGTAAGAATACGCACACAAAACTAACCCAAGATGTGCCAAAAAAATACAAGCTAACCTCCAGCCCAAACATCCAAGCCGTACACACAACACTAAAATAAACCTTCTCAAATGCAGGGGGGGAGAGAAAAAAAAAATCCAGCTTTGCAAACCAGAACTAGAAAGCATTAGAAATGACTAGTTTTGTCAGCTTCCTCCCGAGCTGCCAGGACGGCACAGTGCAGGTGTCCCTTGACACTGCCGTGACACCCCCCTGCAGGGCAAGAGGTGGCCAAGTGGGAGGCTGAGTGCACTGGGGTGGGTGTCACCCCCCAGCCCAAGAGATGACACAAGGAGCAGGAGCCTCACCCTAAACAGGGACACAGCACATCAGACTTGTGGTGCTGCTGCAGCACAGGATTTTGTTTCCCAACAGTAACAGCAGTATTGATTTACTTAAAAGGTGGGATTTGGGGCCTTAAGGTCTTCAGCTGTTTTTTCCACATGAAAAGTGTTCCACCTTTCCTCTAGTGTCACGCTGGGGAAGGGCAGCAGCTCCCAGCACAGCAGCATTCCCTGCCAAGTGCCACTCCCAGGAACACACATTCCCCATCCTCAAGCAGCACCAGCCACTGCACAAAGTCACCTGTAGGTTTGCATAAACCCCACTCATGGAGAAACACCGAAGCTGCCCATGCAGCACAGGCAGCTGCCCCAGCAGAGAACCATCCACCACAAGGGACACAGAAAAGCCCCAAAGCAGAGCTTAAATACCTTTGAAAAATCTGCATGTCAAATACTTCAGAGAAAACCTGATGTGACTCCAGCAAAGCCGGTGGCTTGAAGCTGTGCTGGAGGTTCAGCTGTCCCCTTGCTGTTCCAATCAGCAGCACTCAGAAAATGCTGCATTTTCCTACTACACACTACCACGCCCTAAGTCCCAAAGCCAGGCTTCATTTACTCAAGCCAGTGATGCTCCTCACCTGCTGGCAGCTGAGGCAGCGCTGAGGTGCTGTGCAGGTGTGGAGTGATGACTTACCAGCAGCACAAGGCTGACTCGGTTCCTCTCACCCAACCCGGGGGCCAGAGCCCAGGCAAAAATAAAACCCCCAACCCCACACTGCCACCAAACTGGGATGATTTCTGTCTGTTGGCTTTAATGAGGATTCAGCTGGAGGAAAGCAGGTAAAATATTAGCATGGTAACTGAAGAGATGGAAACAGGATTTCTAGCTTTACACTGGAACTTATATCCATTTTTTTATATCAATTTTGAATTTTCAATGTATTCATGTTAGATTGCTTTGTTCATAAGTGTAGATTTTGCTGCCGGAAATCATTTTACACACATTTTTAGCGTGAAGATAAGGAAACTAAATGCTCCAAAATCCATCTGCCTGGAACAGTGTGTTAAGGAACAGCACACAAATGGTTATACTGGCTTTCTTCTCCGTGGGATGCAAAATAATTCGGGGTCCTCAAGTACTGACTAGGAAGAGAATAATGTGTAAATAAAGTGTCTGGCCTGAGCTCACCAATAGTTTCCAACTCTTGCTGATATTGATGGCAATTAAATGTATAAATATATTCGGAAACAGGGTCCTGGGACCCAGAGGACAAAGCTGTGTGTGCTCACAGCTTCACCAAACCCCAGGCAAGGACGAATTTTTTGGAGGTGCAGATATTGGCATTATTTAGCTGATATTTTACAGATGCTGCTGTAGAGTTCTTATATATTTCCTCATAAATTCACCATCATTTTGTGTTTGTTATTGAACTCCAGAGAGCACATAGAAGAATTATTTAGGTTGGAAAGTTTTCAGGGTATGAAAGCAGATGATACCCAGACGAACTGTGGTATCGTTATAATAATATATATAATTATAATAATTTCCACCTTGAGAATTAGGAGCTGCATAAAACAGCAGCATAAAATTGGTGTTTAGAATAGAAACTTGGCACCAAGTTCTTTCTGCAGCTGCCTCAAAACTGCACACAAATCTCATCACAGGACGAGTACTATTGTTTTTAACGGATTACATTTTATTAGATTTTGAAGAGTGTTCACATCATAAAATGCATGCAGGAAATACTGTGTATGTAAAACACAGCCACATTAATTATGAAAGCTAGTAAATGAATCATACATTACTCTAAATATATTATGCATTGCTTACATCGCTTTGCCGTGGCATGTTTGCACGATAGAAATAGAAACTAGAAAGGAAGACTGGAAAAAAAAAAAAACTTAAGAGAAAAATAACAACATCAGTTGAGGAGGCAAGAAGAAAGAGGAAAAGCATGGAGGGAAGATGTGATACCAACATGACCTTATTTTTGTATGAAGCCAAACTAATGGCCCTTGTGATATTCAAGTACCTGGGCACTGCAAACCCGTTAGTCAAAGGGAACTCATGGGGTGATTTTTCTGACAAAGATATGTGTGATTTTGATAATAGTCATATGGCCTATCTCACAGATTTCTCTCTTTCATGAAATGACTTTTCGTGCCTGTTTGCAGATTTTAGCAGAGAGCTGGTGGTATACTGTATATGAGGAGTTGACTGGCTTTTTAAGATGATGACTTATTTCCTGCCAAATTTGCTTTAAGAAACCACTTCAGTTCTGTGCACGAGACTTCATGTTGCTTTGATTTATTACCCAGGATATAAATGGGGAGCTGTCTGGTTATAGTGGAATTCAGAGCAAAATTAAATTTTTCTCCTATAGGAATAACATAACTATCTCGTACAGCCAAAACACATTATCTTGTCCGTAAAACTCTCGCTGTACGTTCGTATATATTAGACGGGGAGGAGAGGCACACCATGAGCCTGCCGAGATAATACACATTCGGCTCAACTCGCAGCCAAATCACGATGTGATGTGAGGCTGTTGATACATCTTAAAAACTGCAGAGCAGGCTCCTCGAGTATGGGAAAACACAAACCCTCTGGCAGCCCCGAGCTCCGTCTCTCTCCCCTCGCTGGGTTCGTGCTGACGCGGAGCCTCTCTCTGCCGGCAGGCGGGGAAGCCAGTTGCCCGCGGAGCTAACGCTGTCCAGCTGGGCTTTGCCTTTGGCAGCCCTCTCTCCGAAGCAAAAGGTATTTTCCAAGTTGGTTATCCCGTTGCTTGAATTCCCCATGAGCCTGCTGTTTCTATGTCTGCTGGTGGAGAGGAGGAAGCTGGACTGCTGCAGTGGGACAGGGGCTGCAGGAATCGCATCTCTGCTCCCGCGGACCGGCAGGAGCACTGCCGGCTTCCTCCTCCTGCGGCTTCGGAGGGGCCCTTCTCTCTCATCCGCCTCGCACTGCTGTTGGCACCCAACCGGTCTCATTTGTCTTCAAGGCTCCAATACAAACTGCAAGAGAAACAGAATATACCATCGGTACTGAGTTAAAATCTTGCCAGGCTCTGCCCAGGCTGCTGGGATCTGATTCGGCAATCCGTTCCCCAAAACACTTTTCACTCAATTTTAAGAAGACACTTTTTTCAGGCTCAATCTGGCACGCATACATTTAGCTGAAAGAGCTGCCCCACCCTGCCCCTGCTCCGCACTCGCTGCCATGCCACGGCACTGCAGACACTGCAGGGACGGAGAGAGGCTGAGGCTTGACAGTGGAGCACGTCCAGAGAAGGGCAGTGGAGCTGGGGAAGGTCTGGAGCAAAAGTCTGGTGAGGAGCAGTTGAGAGAGCAGGGGTTCGCTCAGCCTGGATAAAAAAAAAAAGGCTCAGCAGGGACCTTATCACTCTCTAAAACCATGTGAAAGGAGGTTGTAGCCAGGTGGGGGTCAGTCTCTTCTCCCAGTAACAAGTGACAGGACAAGAGAAAATGGCCTCAAATTGTGCCAGGGGAGGTTTAGATTGTATATTAGCAAAAACTTTTTCACTGAAAAGGTTGCCAGTCCCTGTCACAGGCTGCTCAGTAGTGGAGTCACCATCCCTGGAGGTATTTAAAAGACCTACATGTGGCATTTGGGAATATGGTTCAGTGGTGGGCTTGGCAGTGCTGGGTTAACAGTTGGACTCGATGATCCTAGAAAGCTTTTTCAACCTAAAGAATTCTATGGTTCTGTCAAACCTTACCAAATTCTTTCACTTTTGTTGCATATTGAAAGGACAAACATTAAACAACCACAACATTGCATTAAACAACTCACATTAATGAACCCTATGGAGATGTCCACTAATTTTTACAAGAGAAAAATCTTTGAAGGAAACAAACTTGAAATAGGGAGTTTGAGATGAGCTAAACCCAAGGAGGAGGAATGTCAAGAGCAGACATAAGGGCAGGAGCTTGCTGCTGGCAACCTTTCTGCAGAAAACAGCATTGTTCAACAGCCTCTGTTTTGCACAGACAAGTGACTAGGACTGCTCTGGCACATGAGATACACAAATAATTCAGAGAAATATTCAGGTTTTGACATCTGTTCTTACTGCCCTGTGAGTCTGAACATCCAAAAAAGGTAATTGTATATTCGTTTTGGGGTTAGACCTTCCATTGCATCTCTGAGATGAAACCACAGAAAAATGTCATCTGGAAGGGACCTCTGGAAGTCTTGAGCCCAGCCCTCCATTAAAAGCAGGGCTAATGTCAAAGTCAAATCATAATAAGCTTTTTACAATACACAATCCAGAAAAGCCATGAAGGAATTACATTGATTTCCCTCTCCCCAGGTGACTTTGGCGAGATCTTCCACATCAAATTCTATCTTTGTCTCACTTTTGGCTGGATAAACTGTTCTAGGAAAGTCTCTGGGACTATACTGAGCAGAGAATTGGATTTTCTAAGCCTGTAAAGCTTTTGCTGCCACAAGTAAATTCACCATCCATTCTTAAAACCTCGAACACTGGCCTGAGTGGCTGTCCTGGAGAAGGATGGGGTCCACTATGTTTAGATGGCTTGGACTGGGAAAGGGTCAGGTCATACCAAAATCTGCCTCTGCTGATTCCAGTGTATTTTGGACCAAACCTTGAAGTAGGAGAAAAAAATGGCATGTTTTGGACCTGAAGAGTGCTGCCTTTTTGTGCCAGGCTGTCAAGCAGTCACTGGCAAGAGTAAGGACATGACCAGAGTCCCCACACAGCCAGCCCTGCCCACCCTCCTTCTGAGAAATAAAACAAGAAAAAAGTGGAAATAAAAGTCTAGGAAAGTGGCAAACAGATCAGGCAAATCAAAACTCTGGGGACACGTTAATTCCATTTGAGAAACCCCTTCCTCCTTGTCTGTATTCAGCTCTTGCTCCCAAATCTTTCAGTGTCATCCATGCCAGAGAACAGCTGCAATGCCAACGATTTGAATTTAAGGACTTAGCATCAGTGAGGGAAGCTCAGCTGAATGACTCTTGGACCTGTGGGATTCTGCAGAACATTTCCTCAGGATGTAAATCTGTTCTGCTTACCACGGTCATCTGGAGAAATCCATATGAGGGGATCGTTTCGATGCCATTTAACACCACTTGGTTCATGTTAAGTTGTTGGCACTGCAAGGAAAAATGCTGGCATGTTGGTTGCAGACAGGGACCAGGTGATGGCTGGCACATCATGCATCGGCAAGGAGGGCACGTGGGCTGGCGTTGGGCTCCATCTCTCCTTACTCTCTGAGGCTCAGGCACAGAACCAGAGCCCTGCTACCTTCTGTCTTTTATTTCCACCACCTTAGAGCCAGTAAGAAAAATAAAGCCTTTAGATGATTTCTGCTAGCTCCAGGCAATCTAGAACCTTTGCCAAAGAATTACATATAGACACTATTAAAAAAAAGTTGTCCCCAAAGTCTTTTAAATATGGAGGTTGCAACCAGTGCCCTTCCTGGCAGCCTAGGAGGGAGACCAACCGACCCATCAGGACCCCATTTTGTGACTTACAGAGCCTGTCAGAAAAGATCGATAGTTGGCATGGTAACAAGCTCATTTCCCAAGAATAGAGCTCCTTTTTATTAAATTTGGCTGGTTATTGATCAGTTCCTGATCCACGTATCAAAACATGACAAGCACTTAATGAATCACAGATTTTTATTGAGGTGAATAAAAAAATAATAATATCATGAGGCAGCTGGGGACTGCTGCCTGCTTCTGGGAGCGGCCTGTCGGCTGTGACTGGAGCCAGACACAGTGCAGGATACAGGGATGGAAAAGGAGCACAAATGTAACCTACTCCTACGGCAATTTAAAGGCCTGTTTTACCCTGACATGGAGATCTCTTGGAGCAGCATCCCCACCAAGCAGCTTTGTGCTGTGTGGGATTTTATCCCTCCTCCCAGCTGGCTCTCCAAGGCTCTGTACTGCCTGTTAACCATGTGGCTGTACGGTCCCTCCCCGTGGCTCATGACCCTCCAAACCCAGTGGCTTCCCAGAGGTTGCTCTTTGGACCTTGAAACTTCTCCCTCCACAGAGGGCTCCTGGCTCCCCACACATCTGCAGACCAGCACAGCCATGTTATGCTGCAATGAGGGGACTGATAAATTCAGCCCATGCAGACTTGCTAACAGCAGCTCTAAAGTTTGTGTTAAACTTGTTCACTTTTTCGTCCTCCCAGGCAAAGCTGTTTGCTTTTCATCCCTAAGCACATGGCCACAGTCCAGGCAGCAGCTTGGCCACTCCTCGCAGCAGCCTGACATCCCCTGCTTTGCCATCCTGGGGGTCTGTATGCCTCCCAGTTCCCATTCCAGAGGGAAGGTAACTCTGCTGTGGCACGGTACAAACCCCTCAGCCTTTCCACTGGAGGGATACAGCCCATCACCAAGATGATTTGCCTGTTCAAATTATTTTAGCATGCTTTTACATGAGAGATAATAACAGCTCCAAAGGCTTCATCCAGACTATTAAATAATACTCACTTAACATAGAGTCTGAATTCATCCTGAAATGACAGACTATAATAATCCAGTCATATCCCTCTGGCACACACAGCTGGCTGTAGATGCTTAGAAATACTGAAAGATGTATTTATGTACATGATATGGTATATGATGGCTAGTTTTTTCAGGTCATCTCCTGTGACTGGTGTGATACAGAGAAGTCACTCCAAGAGATCTTTATATCTCTCTCTGTCAAATATTTTAAGAGGAGAAAGATGCCTGACCACATCCATGGGTGTGTTAAAGGTTCCAAAAAACAAATGGTGCTGCAAGCTAAATACCCCAGCCATGCTCCTGCACCCTCTGAGGACAGTTGCCACATCATAGCAAAGCAATTGCTGGTGAAGGCCACCATTTCAATAGTTTCACCTAGGAAAGTTCTTTAAAAAAATGCCAAAATTTGTATCAAATCAATGTACAGATTTCAAAAGGATTTAGGCTCTAAGGTCAGGTAATTTGTAAGACTTTATCTGGTATCTGTGCAGTCTGAAACCCTTTTCCACAAAAAGCAAGAGCCCAGTGCAATGAACCACAAGGTAGGTAATGGGGTTCCTCTGAGGCCAAAGGAGCTTTATTCCCAAGCCCCCCATAACAGTGTGCTATATGGACTGACACACAGTGACATGTGCCAAACCTTGATGTGGGTGTTTGTGCATCTTGATAGTGTCTGTCCCCTCTCCACTCATGACAGTTCTGCGCTGCACCATCAAAGCTGGACTAAGGCTTGAATCACTGATCTCAACACTGAGCAACTTAAAAACCTTTATCAGCTTATAAACCATACAGCAGTATCACCATACATACTCTGCCAGCAATATCTGCTCTACTTTACAGGAGGGAAGCAGAGATCAAACAGTTTACCTGCTTGCAGCCGCACCAGTGGTCCTGCAACACGGACAGATCTCCACATCACTGACTCTCAGTGATGTGCACAATCCTATATATACACTTCAGTGTCACTGCTATCACCCACATTCCTGCGGGTCCATCACTGTGCATCGTCTGAGCCTCCTGACACTGCTTGAGCACCCATCTGAAAGGTCACAAGAAGAGAGGTCAGGCAGCAGTAGATGTTTTTTCTCAGGCTTTTGAGAGAAAGAGATGCCTAGAGAGCAAAGCAAAGCAGCCCCGACCTTAGCTGGGGATGAGAAAGTGCCCCAGGTCTGCAAAGTCACCGACATTCTCCTCTTCACCTCAGAACAAAGGATGAACTTCCTCATCACATGACTCATGTTTTTTCCAGATGCTCAAAGAACAGAAAGAAATCAGGTTAAATCAGAAAGTAAGTGGACAAGAGCAATTCTCTTTGTCATCACCTCCCCCACAAGGGCAATTTTGGAGGAGAAAAGAGTTCTGCCTTGCCCATTTGAAAGCTTAGCAAATCCTGCCAATAATTGCACTGGAAGAACATCACGTTCCCATTTGTTCTCTGTTTCAGACTGTGCTCCCAGCCCTATGTGTTCCCCTCCTGAGAACATTCAGCTCAGATGAAGTTACCTAAGAAACACCTCAACATCTGAACATACCTAAAGGTAAATGTTGACAGAGGGTATCTGGAGATACATCAAACCCATAATGTCATTTAGCTGATCCTAAAATCTGAGAGTGTAAGCTTCAGGCTTGAGTTAGGCATTCGGTGGTGGAGCAGTGGGCATGGCTTGCCTTGAGATTGAGCAGTTGAGCTTCACACAGTCTGGAAGCAGAGTGAGCTTCACAAACCACAGGTGATTTGTCCCCATACAAGCCCCAGCTACACTGTGCCAAGCCCTGCCCAGCTGCAGAGACAAAATTCAGCCAAAATCAATCCCAGATGGAGAGCTGCAGCAAAAAAACCCAAGCATTTTCCCATTGACCACTTATCCCAAAGATGCTCAAAATTAAGCTGGTTGGCACTTTTTGCTTACAAATTAGCACCCATTTATTCAAGCAGACAGTAGAAATTCCTAAGGAAAGAAGTGGCTTATGTTTGTGGGAACCAGCCATTTGCCACTTTGAACTGCTTTTGATGGATTTCAACAGACCTCTGCACTTGATGCCGGCGGGGGGCACAGCGGTCGGTGCCCACCGGCTCTCCCGGCAGCTCTCCGGGCACTGCAAGGGGCTGGGAAAACTCCATAAACCCACCACGGAGCATCCTCTAAACTCTCCAGAGTGGGCAAAGGCGGCGAGAGGAGAGCAGAGCAGAGAGACTTAACAGCCTGATCTTGCGCTAGGGTTTAATTTAAGTTAGAAATAACATCTCTTTCTCATCTAGATCATATTAGGATTTTGAAAGGGCAGTCACGCAACTTCCCCCAGCAGTTATGGCAGAACTGCGCTCGGAAATGAATGGAGCTCGTGGAAGCATTCAGGACCGAACAATTGGATTTATAATTAGGCCTAAAAAGGGAAGAACGCTGAATAAAAGCAGCACAGCCAATTTTAGAAGAAAAGGAAGTTCTGGATGGAATTCATTGGGGTAGAGCACTGAAGTGGAAATGGAAAGTGTTCAAAGATAAATGAGTTTAGGCCTAAGAGTTTGCTTGACATCTAGAAAATGTACTAGGAACACAGTGTCAAGAAAAGCTAACGTGAATAACAAAGAAACACAAGAAGTGAGAGAAGAGAGGAAAGAGCCATAAAACTTTGGGACAACAAAGAGTTGCAATTATAGAGGCAAATGTAATGAAGTGTAAAAAATCATAATGAAAGCAAAGATAGAGAATGAAAGGATGCTTGCATATTTGCTTAATGCACATCGGAGAAGTGTCAAAGACATGGGAAACAAGAGGTCACTAAATGAGAAAATAAAGCCTCAGAGGAAAGGCACTGAATTTATTGCTTTAAATACAGACTTACTTGCCTGGGATTTACCACTTGAAAGCCAAGGACAGATGCAAGTGACAGAAATGTTTTCCTAAAGGAGAGGAAAAATTTCATAAGGAAACTGAGCTTTTTTTTCTTAGGCAACTGATCCAGCAATGCGGTCTGACCCAAAGGCAAAACACTGGGATCTAACAAGGGCTCAGAAACAGAGGGAGAACTCAGTATAACGAGTCCCCAAGTGCAGGGAAGTTAATGTTTGCTTACTAACACCCTATGCTGGCATCAGGAGTCTTGTCTCAAAGTGACTCAGCTTTGCAGGTCATTTGCATCAGAAGGGGGGTCTCTTGCCAGCCTTGATTGGGCTCCCCTCCTTTTTGGGATTTCTCTGATAAGATACATATGGTTTTGGTACCCAGAATACCTGCTACATCCCACTGTATCACTTCCCAGTAATCTTACAGCTCAGGAGCTGCATGCAACCATTAATGCTGTGGCCTAAAAAATCTAACCATGTCCAGACCAGCAGTAGAAAGCGTGATGGAAACCATCCCAGGTTCTTCTGAGTGGTGTCCCATGGGCTTCACTGCCTCTAGCAACTCTGTGGTTATTTAAAGGCAAATTCAGGGCTTCCCAGCTATGGGGAAAGCTGAGATCTGTTACTGAATGAAATACAGACGGTTACCCAACAATATATCCCTTTCCCAGCATGAGGTGCAGCCATGGCTTTGCATTTACAGATCTGTGGCTGGCCTTGGCTCCAGCAGAATAAAACCCTCTTTCTGTAGAACAGTGTCCCCAAAAGGGACACAGGGACTTAATACCCCTTTTTGCCCTGAAATGAGGAATGGCCATGAGCTGGGGATCCCACTTTGCTGGGGTAGTTGTGAGAGCACAGCACCAAGAGACGGGGCCTGTGCCCTGGAGGCAACTTCCCAACCCCATGGCATGGGGAAGGAATCAGCAGCTGATGGAGAACACGGCCTAGGCGGCTCCATCACCAAAGAGCAGCACTGGATGGGACACGAGGAATGAATCCTCACCTCATCTACATATTCCCATGTCTGTATGTCTCACCCATGTAGGTGCTGGATCATCCCAGCTGAGGTGCTGGGATGCCCAAGGAAGCACAGGGTAGTCCTGGGCTGGCCCAAACCTCCCCTCTCCTTTGGGACCTCCAGGACTCGGTGACCTCAGAAACAGGACTGAGGAGCCTGGAGACACCCATGGAAACAGCAAAAAGGGAGTGGAGCAAGGCTGCCAAGTGCATTTTTCCTCAAAAACCCTATGAACAGCAGAGTGACACCCTGGGAGCAGGATCCTACTGGTACATTTATCAACCAAGTGATATCTAGACAATTAGTAGTTTTCTTTAATTTAGGACTAATTTTGTCCCACCAGTTTAAATTAAAGCCCCCAATAGGATAATTTCCTCACAACCATAATTTTGTTACAAGCTTTTCATTAATCCAATCACAACTTCTATAATATTATTTGGCAGCTGATTGAGACTGCAGTAACCACAGGGGTTCACACACATTGTCTCATTTCTGATAAAAAAAAAAAAAAGAGTAAAATGAGTCCAATTAAAAATTCTTTTAGTAATGTCTAATATGTGAAACTCCCCAAAGTCAGGACAGAAAAATCATCATTCCAGCCACGCAGCCCGTCTGCGGGCGACAGCAGAAGCTACATGCTAATGTCAGCCGTCCGTAAGTGTCTGCCTGTCTGTCTGTCTAGCTGTCTGTTGCAATAATGTATTTAAAGAGAATTGCCAGGGTGGAAATATTCATGTTTGGAAATATTTGTCTATGGCTTTGGGGAATTTTCTCCGGAGTATTTTGGTTTGATCTCAAGGCTCTTTCCGTTCCCTGAAGTCTTGCTCAAAGCGTCCCAGGCCGTGATGCAAATATTCAGCACACGGCAATTCCCTGCAAATCTCATATTCATAGCAAGAAATGGAAAAGAGAGAAACCCAGTGGTGGAAAGGTCTTGTGGCAGTAATAACATACACAGCCTTGTCAGATGGGGAAGCTTCAGCGTGGAGATGCGCTAATTTGGAGGAAAAAAAAGAATAGAAAGCAGTGGGGATTTTAAAGTAAATTCAAGTCTTAAAAATTGCACTTTCTTCAAGTCACATGCAATCACTCCTGACAGAAATTTTTCAGGCACACTGAAGCGCAGAAGGGAGGTGACAGAAATCTCTTGAAATAAACACAACAAAGGAGTCAAAAGAGAAAATCAAAATTAATCTAGGCTGTATAATAGAAATATTAAAGTCAAGGGGATCTGTTTCCTTCTTCTCTGCGAGCAAGAGCCCCCAGGCGTGGAGGGGCAGCTTCAGCCTCAGGGGAAGGAGGATTCCCTCTCCTTTCTGTATGCAAAGCTGTGGCTTGCCAGCAGCATTGATGTACCACACCATGGCCTGGACCAAATCCCAGGAGCAATCACAATGTCCTGCATCTTCATGTTGTGGCAGGGCAAAGCCCACCTGGAAGCATCAGAGAGGGTGCTGGAGCTGGCAGAGGGGCAGGCAGGGGGAGGGCAAGAGGCAGCGGCTGCTGACCGAGCCCTGCTGAGGGCAGAGTGGAAGGGGAGGACCAAGGAGGCACAACAGAAGGGGGATATTTTTCCTCCTAGCCAACAATATGCAGTGGCAAAGGGAGGGGTACAGGCACCAAAATATTCCTGAATTCAGGCCAAACATGGCAAATGTTTCCAGAGATAAAAAAATAGAGGGTATATATTAATAAAAGAGATATTTTGTGTGGACATTTCAAAGAAAAAACTCTCTTACTTCCCACTTCAAGGCTGCATTTGCTTTTCAAATTGACATCAGTCCAAATGAGAAAAAAGAAAAAGGTTTAGAAAACCCAGGGTTGATCCCCAATGCTTGGTTTCTCCTGGATCAAACCCACTGGAGTTTGCCACACACTCTTTGAGCCTATCAGTGGGCCAGGCTCCAAGCAAGACCACAGAGAAAACCCCCCCCTAATTTTCAAGTTATTCCCACACTCTGCTGCTGAGAAGAGGAATGGGGCTGTGCCTTTGTCCCCTCTCTGTATCAGCATGGCCATGCCATGCCCCAGCCCCTCCATCCACAGCATGGGCATGTGGAGACTCAGTCACCACTTTATTGAAGGACCTCGGCATCTACATCCTTCTATCACCAGCAAACCCCTCGATTCCTAATTAAGCTCTCATTAAGAACCATACCTGCAGTGGCTGGATGCCAGCACAGTGCAACAGGCAGGAGCTTTTAATCCTTCCCCAGCTTCGCCTTACAGGCAGAAGACAGAACTGAGCAATGCCAGAATTTCTATTCTGTGCAATAGTTAAACATTTTGAGACACGCTTTCCATCCAACTCAGGGACAAGTCAAGACCCAGAAATTACCCCAAACACGAACAAGAAAATTTCTCTCAGAGCTACCCAGATGCTTCCACATAGGAGACCTAGAGTGTAAAGAGGTGGTAAAACATGAGCCTGTCAGGATTCCCACCCATTTTCATTTTCCACATGTTCCTGTTCATACTCTCAGGATAATGAATCTGACTCTGCTAAACAGCCTGTCTCTGACAAATCTGTTTCCAGTGGAAACCAATCCTGCCAGAAAACGTGGAAGGTGAGCTGCAAGCTGTGAGCTGCAGCCATATCCCTGCCCACCTGCTCCTGGAGACCACACCTGAGCATAAAAGGACAATCCAAATCCCATCCTGAGTTGAGCACAGGCCAGTTTTCATACCTGAGGATGGCTGCATAGACAGTGAGCAAGTGATAGTGCCCTTTCATGCCCCACTATGGTGAGCTGATAAGCTCAGGAATTATGCCTTTTCCACCTCAAGGACATGGTTTTCTGGGATGTTTGTTTCTACCACAGGTTAAACTCATCAATGCTTCCTTGCTCAGAAGTGAATGTGGAGCAAATTCTGCCTTGAGAGGGGGTCAGGAGGGGTTACCTTCACAGAGCAGCATTGCTCCTCTTCCCTGCTACCCCAGTGATCTGAGTAGATCTCTTCTTCGTTGTTGAAGCTTTTCCTTTTGTGTCCTCAGCTAAAGGGAATTAACTTCTGCCAGGAGCAGCTGATGAGGCCTGTATTGATAATTAGGGGTTCAGAGGCTTCATGCTACTGTTTCCCCACAGCTCAGCCAAGAAGGATGAAAAGTGCCCAAGAAGTGCTGACTTCCCTGCCATGCAGGGAGACAGCCAAGTCCCACATCCAGGGAAAAGAATATGATGGTGGAGGTAAAGGGAAAGAAACCAGAGCAGTGTGTGAGCCAGGCGCACAGAGCTATATTTGGGGTGTCTGATTTTTGGGTTGAGAGGTGCCACTGTGTGCTAGGATACCCTAACACCCGGGATAATTTAATCCCAGCTCCAAAGAAGGGCAGGGGCAGGCACAGTGAGGTGCATAGACCGTGCAGCTTTGCTGGGTCAGGACCTGGATGCCAGGAAGAGGCAGCAGAGCTGGAAATGCAGGGTCAGAGCAGTTCAGCCCCATATTCAGAGGGGCTCCAGTCCTAGTCCTTGTTGAAATTAGTCTTTGCATGGATACATATAAGTAAATCCAGGGCACTGCTTGCGTAACAATAACATTTTGCAGTATCTGGCATTTGCCGCTAGTTGAAGGCTAAGCAAACCATGCTTCAGTGGAGCATAAAATTGCTTTTCCTTTGGAACAAGCAGGGCATTGTAGTAATAGGCAAAACTGTACATTGTGTTAACGGCTGTATTTTCACATTATTGATTTACATTGTGTAATGCCATGCAAGACCTGCTTTCAATGATATGTGCATCTGTCATATCACAATAACTGCAAAAGGCTGGGTGCTGCTTGGAAAAATGAAGCACTGGGGATCCTGGGGCATATTCACATCCATGTGCCCATCATGCAGAGGTGATGATTAGGGGGATGTTGTGGTAATGAGCAGGTCCCAAGTGTGTGCTATGTAAATCAAGGCTGCCCGGGTCAGCTTCCACTTACTGTGCACATCCAACTTTTTCAGCCTGCTTACTCTTCTGACAAGGAGAGTGTATGGAAATGATTCCCCTTGGCAGCTCCCCTCAGCTATATGTGTTTCAAGGTATCCAAGATGGATGAGTTGCATTTTTTTTCCCCTCTCCAGCTATTTTCTGAAGGGGACAGAACTCCACAGCCCCCGCAAAGGGATGCCTACAGAGATCACCAGCCACCAGAAAAGCAGAGCAGTATGAGAGAGCTACCAAAGATAAAACCAGGGTGGTTTGTCACAGGAAATGTCATCACTAAATACACCTTAGAATAAGAGAATGAAGAATCTGCAGATACAATGTTTTGAATCTAAGTGAGTTCACCTCAAAAATGTGATAAAAAAGTGTTGATATCAGTCTGAAACATGTTTAAAATCACTACATAGTTAATGCAAAGCTTTGCTTTACATTATTTAGCCTCGTGGTAAATTAGGTAGCTTAGCTTCCATTAATCTATAATATCTGACTTCATTGCTTACAGTGGCTCCAAGAGCTATATATTATAACAGGGAATATTAAAATAATATATGACTTCTTCCTTTTTATTTGGTTATTTATAAACGGATTAAATTTTCTCATTGCTCAAAGAGGAAGAACGAGCCCAGATCTATTTTGCCAGACCAACAACTGAGCAACCAGGTTCCAATTCCTTCCATAGCTACAGACTTTCTGGCCTCAGGCAAGTCACATAGCCTCTGTGGATCATCCCCTCCAGCTGTAGGACTCAGCCACGCAGAACTTGTAGAGGGCCACAGGAGAGACAGACAGACTGCCCTAAAATCAAACATCACTTAAATATTTGTCTAGAATGTATCAGATTTAACAATCAGAGGGGCTTTTTTTTTTTTTTTCTGTAGGTAGTGAAAATCCAGAATAGTTAAATATTCATCTAAGAATCAGCTCTTTCCAGAAGGAGAGCCATAGAGATGCCTCAGGCGGGGAACTTGGGGTGAGCTGACATTTCCAGAACCTTGACCTTCCATCCACACAGCAACCCATTATGTCTTTAGACACCAGCACGAGCCAGCAGTGTTGGATCCAAAATGCAGGGGAGAAAAGCAGTGAACCAACACACACTGGCCATGCAGAGATTAAAGGAAAGATATTTCACTTCCACTGAGAATGTGGAGGGATCTCTGTGCTCTGATGGATGTGTTGATTTTGTCTTATTGCCCTCCTCAGTCCTGAAACAGCTCAGCTCTGTCCCTTTGCCAGCACCTCACTGGGGAGATGTAATTCCAGGAAATTGCTTTCAACCCTGGCTCCCTACTGCAACACAGAAACATTTTTAAAGCTCAGGCCGATGTGCTGCCTGTCTCCTGCCTCTCCCTGCCTTGATGCACTCGTATCCACCCTGTGCTTGTCATATTACCGAAATGGAAAACCAGGGTTAAATGAGAGCTCTGCTTTTCAGTTCACCTTTAACTGGAAATTACAGGTTTTTTTTACTTCCTTATATACTTCCCCCTCCACCCTCCCCCCCACTCCTGTCTTAGTCCATTCTCTTTGTTTCAACTGAAAAAGTGGGGGACATTTTACCAAATTCTTATTTCACATGATCCAAGATAAAACCAAAGAGACATCATAAGGTTAGTCATTACTGTCATGGACGAAAGAAAATCTAACCTAAGGAAAGTTTTTACTCTTTTATCCTTGATGTTTTTGTTTTCTTTACTATCTGTGCATTTGCATTGATTGCTTTTGAGACTGCTCTATTCTCCAGACTTGCAAGTCACTAATGATCAAGATTTTAACATTGTACGTTGTTTAAAATGTTAGTTGTGTCATCAACAGCTCACAGAAGCAATGCAACTCTGAACTTGGGTCTCAGAAGGTAAAAGTCTTTTCAGTTTGTCTTTAAATACTCGGATAAATCCCGTTAGCTTTCTCCACACCATCAAAGCATTTGGATAGCATAAAGCAACTGAATACATAAAAATGTATCTAAACACCTTGTAAATCCCTACACAGAGCTGTTGCCGACACTACTTTTAACCCTAGGAAAACATTTCACCAATTACTGATCAAATACAATACAGCTAAATTTCACCGCCAGCACATCATTTTGATAATGGGTATGGAAATTATCCATTCAATAGCTATTCAGAAATAACTTAGAAAGATTGGTTTTCAGATTCTTCTGAGAATCCTAGAATAATCCCCTATAATCACCGTGGTGAGAATCCACCAACATTTTTCCCTTTGAAAAAGGCTGTTTGGGGCGAGAGTGTTGGTGGTCTCTGCCTGTCCTCTGATGGATAGATTCAAACAATATATCTGAAATCACCAGCACTTTGCTGGCAGAGGACTGAGAGGTTTCCTACTCTTACATGACTCAGTCAAGAAAGTCTGCTGGCATAGGAGAAGACTTTAGCTCTCCCCTGTCAGCTTGGCTTCTCAGGTGCACCTCAGCAACCTATCAATATACATTTTCTTCCTTTGTCACAAGGCAAACTTGCATCATTTTCTATTCAGAGTCTGGAAGAAACAAAACAAACAACACAAAGTACCTAAAATAAGAAATAACTACACTTTGCACTTCCCTGCTGCTCTGTGACAGCTGCTAAATGTGATCCAGGAGTATTTTAGAATGTTTCAATTTTATGACCTTTCTTGCTTCTTGGTCTGAGGCTGAAAGGATTCTTCTTTAGGGAAAGATACTATTTACTTTACTGATTTCATAGATGTTAAATTTGGTCTGACTAGGGGAGATGAAGCAGGGGGGCTGTTGGATGAGAAATGTTTTCCGGCTCCAAAGTGGTAATTAGAGAGCAGACATAAGTGTAACAAAAAGAAACCCCAGACATGTCCAAAGCTTTCCTTTCCCCTTCAGTAACTCAGCTTTTCCTCCCTTATGAATTTAAGCTGCCCAGGTACCACAGAGTCCTTTAGCCCAAGGAAAACTGCATTTCTCTATACTTGCATATAAAGCCCTCTGGGGATCCCCTGCCCTTGTGCCCTCCTTGTCACTCCGCAGCAGAGGTGACCCTTCTCCCCTGCCACCTTGACCACAGTTGATGTCCCCAAAGGCAGACACAACCTGCCCTTCTAAAGCAAAGGACAGACACTGGCCAGGAGGGCCTTTCCCCCATCCCAGGGCCAGGCCATTTATTTCCACAGGTTATTAGGCAGGGGGTTAATTGGGGCATATCAGCCTTCCCTGAGAAACCCAATTAAAGACAACAGCCCTGGCTTTTATCCCTCAGGTGAGGACCACAAACACACACCTGGGCTCTCAGAATCACTAGTTTCTGTAGCAATTTGCTACCATCCCAGGGTGGGGGAAAGGCAAATGAGTCACCAGTGAGGCATCTGCCCAGGGAAAGACTGTGGAACCACCAGGACCCAAGTGCTCCCAGTCCACGCTAAAATGGGAAAGTCATTCTCTCCTGTCCCAAAACTACAGGTTTCATACCCCAAAGTAGTAAAAGAAGACTTAATACAGCAAAACACTAGGATGAAAAAGCCTTTCTAATAGCTGCACATGGGTCAGTTTTCATTCACAAGCAAACTCACCAAAAGCAAAGAGCAGCTGCAAGAGCACCAGCACAAGCACCCACCCCAATGGCCCTGTGCTGGCCAGTCTAAAAATCTCCACAATTAGAGGAAAGAAAAAACAATACCACCCAGTTCATAAGCAAAACCATTTTCCAGTGGCTTGGAGAACGAATCACACACTAAATCTGCTCACAAGAATGTACCGAATCCCTGATGATTCAGGGAGGGCTGACGGTAGCTCGGGACTATCACATGGTGTCACTGGGCAAGTCTAGCCTGCCTGCACATCACTCAAAGCCAAGAAAGGGGCTACTTTGGGCCTACGTGCTGTTTGCTGTAAACAGTTATGGCTGCTCTATGATAACAGAATCTAACAGGATCAGGAATGTTTTGGGGGGTGGAGAGGGCACGTACAGTGAGGCAGAGCTGAGAGAGGCGGCAGCTCTGGGACCCGCGATGGAGGGGTTGCGTCCTCCTCTCTGTCGGCGGGACTGAGCCTTCAGCTGCAAGAGAAGCTGGACGTGAAGAACATACAAATCCCCCAGCCCTCAGGGGTTTCCTTTCACAGGAGAAAGCATGGACTTGAGCAGCAGCACCTGGAAACCCTGGGCAGCATTTGAGAGCTGTGCCCCCAGCCAGGACACAGGGCATGGGGCAGCGGGGAGACCCACCAGCCCCAGCACTCGGGTAGCCCTTTGAGCAGGCTGGGCAGCACTCAGGGCAGCCTTGCTGCAGGGCTTTTTATATCAGCTTTACCTTCAAGACAAGATTATTGACCTTTCCAGTCCAGTATTTAACAACCCCCATTCACTCCCACTTTCCCCTTCTCTTCCACTTCATTCCCTTTGTTACTCTGTAATACAAGAGGCAACAGGGCACATATTTTTGCAGAACAAAGCATTATCATCCTAATTATAGTTTCCTGGTGTTTTCTTCACTTTTACTATTTTATTAAAAACAATTAGCTGAGAAAAACCATCTTTTTTAATCTCTACCCTATTGTTCTCATCTCTCCCTGAATCCAAGGAGGTCTTTTCAGAGGCTATTTTATTCATAATTACATACATTGGAACAACTGCTCAGAAAGTGAGCCCAGAAATGATTCTGACAATACTTTCCTAGCAGGCTTGGTCCTGCTGCCTCTGAAGCGTGTAACGCTAATGATTTAATAAAATGTATGTGAAAACAAGGGCTTATTTTCAACAGCCTGTGTAAATGATGGATGCAGCTATGCCAGGAGCGTTGGCCTAATGGATTGAGGAGGAGCTGGAGTCACAGCAAAATCAGGAGCCAAAGACTTTTGTTTGGCTGCCAGACTTGGCTCCCCTGACTCCTTTGAGGCCTCTGGCTGCAGGCAAGTATGACCCTGAGGATAACACAGCCAGGCATGAGGATTTTACAAGATAAAGGCCCTAGCTCCACCCATTTGTGCTCAAAACCTGCAGGACTCTGGAGGAAATGTTACCCCTTGGTCCAGTTTGGCCCCTATGCTCCAAGCCTGATTTAAGCACAGACCACTTCAGTTCAAAAATGCCTTCTGGATTTTTTGCACATGTATAATTCTCATTCCAAAGCTTCCCCCCTCCAGTTCTCTGTTTACCCTATAGGCTTTTATTTAAAAAACAGTACAGTCAGAGCATTGCAATTTCTTTTTCATTTGAAAGAGATGTTTGAAATCTTTTTTTTATACTGGGAAAAAACTTTAAAGTGTATCATATTAAGTCAATTGGCTCTTCACATTTTTTTTTAAACTTCCCCTCCACCACCTTTGTTAATTACCCGCCATTTGAACAAGGGTCTTCTCCTGCCTTGATCCTGCCGTGAAATCATGATGCTATATTTGTCTTTCTAACATCAAAGTCATTTCCATGGTCACCAACTGTGATGTCATAAACACATTTTTAATGGCTTGTTTACAGCAGGGAACAGAAGGAGAGAAGAGATTATGGGTGGAAGGAAACTCTTATCGATACACAACAGTTTTAAGCACAACTGTGAGGCTGAGGCATGCAGAAAACTTGAAGCAAAAAAAAAAAAAAATCCTTGCTGAAATAGCTTCTCTTCTGAAGTTTGTCCCAGCACAAAAATCCCTTTTTAAGTTACTAGTGAACAAGCAATCCCAATGGATTACTATTATGTTAGTCAGCCTAGAGTTGGTACTTTCTAAGCTTGGAAGACAGCAAATCCATGCCCCAATCCATCCATCTCACTGCACAAATGAACACACCCAACAAACATCCCCACTGATTCCTACAGAAGTGCTTGGGAAGGACACAGTGGGACCTGAGCATTATTGGCCCATTGCTGTACTTGTCTTAGGTCACAAGAAGAATCAGAATTCCCCCAAGAGACTCCTCAGTTGGACCAAAAGGTCCCCTTTTGTCCAGTGATGGCTGTGAGACCCCACAGCTCATTGTCCCTCTACACAGGGGTTACCACATGCAGTCAGCCACTCAGGAGAAAGGTTTCTCTTTCAGCAGAGAAGATGCCAGGACCAACTTGGGATTTTGGCCACAAAAATAGCAGGCTACATGACCTCACAGCCCAGCCTAACTCCCCAGAAGACCCTAAGCACCCCGATTCTGTCCTGGAGGTCACTGGAGAGGTCGCCAGTTGATGATTTTGAGATGCCCTTGGAGATCCTTGGCCGATGGAGATTGCTGTGGTCACCCAAAGAAACCAGCACTGAGCACAGCTCTTCGGTGTAGGAAGGACAGAGCCAGGCTTCTCTTGGTGGTGCTGAGCAATAGGACATGAGGCAATGGGCACAAAATGACACACAGAAGTTCCACCTGAACATGAGGAAGAACTTCTTTACTGTCCAAAGAAGCTTGGAATCTCCCTCCCTGAAGATGTTTAAGAACCACCTGGATGCAATCTTATGCAATGTGCTCTAGGATGAGAGCAGGGAGGTGGGACCAGAGGACCCACTGTGGTACCTTCCAACCTTACCTGTGCTGTGATTCTGTGAAACACAAAACCTTGCTGCCACCTTCTCAGGGGATGTCAGGAAGGGCCAAGGAAGGGCTGACACACCCTTGAGTCAGCAGAGGAGCTGCAGAAGTCTCTGCTTGGAAAAGGTTTTTCAAACTGGGTTGCCAGTTAGCTCCAGGATGTCCCTGCTCCCACAGCCTGCCAGGACCACAGCCATCCCAGTGACACCCCCTGGGGGAGTCAACCTGCCATATCCCTCCAGAGCCAGCCTCTTCCAAGCAAAACTCTCAAGTAAAACTCCTTCCAGAGCATATAGGCAGAAGGACTGGTACTACTTGAAGGTGGAGCCATCCCTGGCACTTGTCTGTGAGACACCACAGTAAGGCATCCCTGTACATATGTCTGAGGAGATTATCTCTCTGCCCCTACCCAAAGAAAAAACGAGACGGGGAGGGGGGAAAACTCACTGGACGATGAAATTCCTAAATCCTCATCCCATGAGAAGAATTAATGTAGCTCTTTCCCTGCACCAATCCCGGGAGCTCCCCGGTAGGAGATCCTTTTGTGCATCACGCACTAGCAAGGGTACATCTTTCAGCAAGCTCTCTTCCGGAGTGAGCGCAGCCCCTGGCACGCAGGAGCCGGGATTTCACACACCCTATTCATCACCGAGGTACGGCACAAGCGAGCCACCATTTTGCTGCAGTCCCACAGCAGGAATAAAATGGTGGCATAGATGAAAACTGCCAGATCAAACACAATCCAGTTGCCTGTCACCACCTGCAGTTCTTCTCCGCCTCACATGTAACGCTGAATTCTTAATCAGGTTAATATTTGATTTCTGGGTGCTTAAACAAACACAAAAAAACTCACCACAAAAAAACTCACCACAAAAAGATTATAATACTGTAACAGATGATTAACATTGCAGCCACAAAGTACCGAGATGCAAACTATTGATGTTAGAATTTACATTTCTCCCCACAGAATGGTAAGTCTGCATGCCGGTGTTTTTTCATGACTGGCTCACCCAAAGCCACCAAGAACGGGTAACTGGACACATGTTCAACATACAAAGGGCTCAATATCTTTTCTAGTACCTTTGAGAAATGTTACAGTGTCTGAGAAAGGCAGAAGTGTTCAATTAGCTGCTCTTAAACAGCCCCTTTCCCACGTTACACCAAACTGATGCCTAAATACATGGACTTTTTGAAAGGCATCCTTGGAGGATGAAAGGAAAGTAGGCACATGTGGGGTTCCCAGGGAGGACAGTTAATCCAGATCAGGCAGAAGAAGGTTTGGATTTTATCTCTGTTATTTGCACATTTCTTCTGCTCACACACACAGTAAAGCTACCCTAAAGCTGAGCCTAAGCACCAGAACTAGTCCCAAGTCCCTGGGACTGGGACAGACACAGGTTCCTCTTGCTTAACAAGAGACCAACCACAAAACTGAATTAATTTCTGTCTGTGGAGCATCTTGTTCCGTATTCAGCTTTGGGTTTAAATAATAATTCCAATATAGTATACAAGGAATGGATTATTAAAAAGAACTTCATTTGCCAGCCAAAAAGAAGCAGTGTAACACCTAACAGCAATTCTTCCCAACAGTGCAAATTACCTTCAAAATTAAAGCTTATATAATCTCTTTAGAGTACAGTGCACACTTAAAATTCCTTATTTCTTTCTTTCACAGTCAACAACTGGAACAAAATATTTCTTGGCTTACACTTTTTGACTGGTTTGATTTGTACAGCTGTAGATTTCCTGCATTCTGCTCTTCTAAAAGCACATAATTCAGTAATGGAACGCGCTGTTGGATTCTGTTTCCCAATTACTTGTTACCTTTATTTCTACAATAATTCTATGAATCAAATATTGCAAAATAAATTACTGATGGGATAAAAAAATAATTTCAGTAATTTGTAAGACATCTGTTAGATGTCTCAGAGATATCTTGATCTTTCTTTATCACATATATATTTTTACAGTTATTACCAAAAAATATATCCAAAGACTGCAAAAACAGCTCAAGAAAAGTCTGACTGAATTGATAGGGAACAAACCAACCAACCAACCAACCAATCAACCAAAAACAAACCTAATATGCCACCATACTTTTTTTTACTGGAAACCCTTGGCTGAGCAGATGAAGCCTCCATCACGCAAGGGGTCACTGCACTCAGTCCAGTATCTTATTTCAGACTATCAGGTATTGCATATCACATCTTCTCAGCTTTCTATCTAATAGAAATCACTATAAAAAATGCCTATTAAAAGCACAGACCTGGTCATTCTCCCATTTTAATCAAGAGCAGCCTTTTGCTGGGTTCAGTAGGGTAAAAATCAGGCTTTAGAGAAGCTCTTTGGATGCCCCAGAAACAGGCACAGACACACCTTCCCCCCTTTCCAAAATCCCCATCTGTGCCCAGCTCTGACACCATCAGAATGGGCAAAGAAGGGGAGTTTCCACTGCCAGCATTGTCACTTTTAGGGTAAAGTTGAGCTTAAAGCTAAAAGATGGGGGAAAAGATTCAAGTTGGATCCTTTCATAGCATTCTCTCTGCTGGGGAAGGTACAATGTGAGCTGACAGCGACTTTTTGGAGGCGAGAATTAGGAGCGTTGCTTTTTCACTGCTTGATCTCCCAGACTACAAAAGCCCAGTCTTGCAAAAGGGCAGGCTTTGCTGCCATATAATAGTCCAAGTTTAGCCTAAAACATAAATGGTGCCTATACAGTGCTAAATAGGGAAGCTGTTTCTGATGTATTGTGTCCCTGCTTTTCACTTTTCCGACACACAGCAGAGATGCCAAATAAAACAGCAGAGTTGAACAGCTCGTGCCCGTGTAGGAGACTGGATCGCAGGTATTTGCCACAGTTTGCAAGACAGGGGTACAATCTGACTGTAAAGTGAATTTGAACAGAACAATTCAAAGACACTAATGGAATTTTGTTTTTAGCATTAACCAATGCTAAGGGAAAAATCCTCAGTAGAGGTGATCAGCTAGAGGATGCCAGGTTGGACAACATGTAAGTGTACCTTAACCTGCAGCATAAATTGTGGAGATCTGGGTCCAGCTAAAGAGCCGGCAGGATTTCCCTCAAGCTGGGTTTTACACAGCCACGCTGGTTGGGATACCCTCATTCCCCTTTATGTGTTGCTGCCTTTGGCTCGCCCCAATTTTTGCTGTGCATCTTTTACATCATTTCCATAACATCCCTAAATTAGTCTGCCAGACTCTTAACTCAAGCTTCCTGACCCAGCTTTCCTGAAGGGTTTCAGGGAAAGAAAATGACAAAAAAACCCCAACACAACCAAACAAAAGGAAATTCTGGCACCAAATAACCCTTCTGCAAAAAACATCACACAGTTGTGTTATCGTCCCAAAATCCTTACCTCTCGCCCCAGAGACCCACACGATGCTTTTGGGAGCAAGCAAGAGCTGAGAGAGGCACAGCAGTCATTCGGAAGCAGAAAAGGTTCTCCCATCATACAGGCATTAGGACTTACTTCCATTTTATTGTTAATTTTAGCCTAGAACTTCCACTAGCATCTACCTGCAAGGTGCTGAGGGAAAAATGTGCTTTGAGGAGAGGCTTGAAGGAGAAGGTAATGGTGGAGAGAGCTGGAGGCTGTCCCAGGAGGAGGCTATCAATCAGTAGACATCACTCACAGGTGAAATCAACTGCTCATCCTCAGCTTCTGTTTCCAAATGCGATACAAACGTGGGGAAAGGATGCTATTTGGCAATGTTTTTCACAATAAAATATTAGAAATTATGTTTTTGAGAATTTGGTTTATTAAATAGGACATTTTGCTCAATAAAGAGAAGGCAAAATGTCATTGTATTATTATATTGGATGTTAGAAGAGATGATTAAAATTCTCCTGTATATTGAGCAGCCTCAGAAAATGCCCATCACGGGGCAGCTGGGCATTTCCTCCACACCCTGGGAGAGCAGTTGGACAGGCAAAACTCAGCAGCAAAACTCAGTGGCAAAAAAAAACCAACACCTTTCTGATTTAAAAGACAGAGGGATTAACACTGAAGTTATTAAATTAATAACAACCATGAGGGAAAATACTGAATAACTTTGCTTTGGCTTGCTGTGTTTTTCTGAGAAAGCTGCAAAAGGAAATTTGTAGGGGAAAACAGTTTATGCTGCTCCTGGAGGCGGCCATCTGGGATGCTGAGATTAGTATTTTAGATTTCTATTATCAGAAACTCCACTGGCAGACTCTGTAAAAACGAGTTTATAAATCCTGTAGTGGGGTTTAAGTAAAACTATTTTATCTGGGGACTAAGAAATATGTGTAATTACCATAGGTGGATAATGCTTTTTCATTGCCATTCACCAAAATTAGTTTACCAGATATTATTCCTAAGAGGTATAATTAAAATCAACATAAAATCCAGAACACAGTGAAAATAAAACATTAGGAGATAATGTCTTTAAAATTACTAGACCAAACAGTCCTCTCTGCACTGCGGTACAAGCCTAATCACTCTCTGGCTAGTAGTGTTTGTTTTCCCTGCTCAGGGATGCTTTGAACTCCCAGGCTTCCCAGGCGAGCTGTTACTTTGCAGCCCATTGTAAGAAGCAGATATTTAATAACTCTCCATATTAAACTCCCTCCCTAACAAGCAAATGAGAGAACTTTATTGAAAGCAGGGTTTTGACACTGCATTTGGTCGCTACGTTATTCCCTAAGCTTCCATTGAAAGCGGACTGGAAACCTCCACGGGTTTTTAGGCAGGTTCAGATCTGGACCCATGTACCTGTCGTTAACTCCTGCCCTGGCAAAATGTCCAGGGATGAAAACGGGACTCATGCCAGAGTTTTCTTCCCTGCTACTCAGTGTTAAATCCCATGCTGAATAGCAGGAGAGGCATTTTGGAGCCAGGTATTTGTACCAGATGTTTAATCCTATTTTCTGTTCCTGCAGAAGACATAACACAATGTTAGATGCCATCTCTCGTTATGAATGTCTGGCCATCCTTGTTAATGAAAGATTTTGTTTTCTTTTTGCAAATGTTATTAAGCAAAGAACAAACTGATTGTCTAAATTGATTAAGCAGATTCATTCCAGTGAAAAATTTATTATTTGCCTGGTTCATTTCATCAAATCAATTCAGAGGAAAAAGGCTCCATGAATTAAACTAATCACAAATATATATTTTAAAATCCAGCCGTTACTGGCAGGATACAGTTAGAGCAGTCAATCACTGGGACAACAACTGAATTTTAAAGCAGCATCTTGCCTTGCTTCTCAGAATCTTCTTTGTTTTGTTTTTTTTTTTAAGAAAATTGGTGTTTTGGGGTCAAATTCTTCCCCTATTTAGTCCTATACATTCTGAATAAGCATCTGTGGGTGCCCAGGAGTCATTCTTGGGGAAAAAAAACCCCATAATATTTAACTGGCATTTCCTATAAAACAGCAATCTTACCCTAAATAGAAAGCTAACTGTGGTAGATTAATAAGAATTTCTGAGTACTTCAGTCCAAGCTCTTGAAAAACACATATTTTTAAAAATAAAATGTAATTAAATTATTAGACTGAACACACACATTCATTAGGCTCACTCACATTGCTGTCAGAAAAGGTTTCTGTATAATCTCTTGCAGGACACAGATGGAAAAGTCAAGCCCAGAATGCTAATATTCAATTCAGTTAAAAAGAAAGATCAACCATCACATTTGTATTTCTCCAGCAAATTATAGATGAGCTTTGGGCTTTTTGTAAATGGATATGTGTACACAGACACACACATATTTTGTAGATTTTTTTTCCCCTGTAAAGGTAACTTTGAAACCATCATTCAAGAAGAATCTTTTGTTATTGTCCTGATCTTTGCAAAGAGGCTTGTCACGGATTGCTCACTAAAAGCACACAGGTCTCACTTAACTTAGTTGATCTAATAAAAATAATTCTCCAAGGGTTTTTTTCCTTTATATCCTGTGAGCCCAGAGGTACAGCAGCATCACTGCCAGGATCCCCTCTTGGTGGGGCCATGACCCCTCTACCACATTTCCATCAGGTAGAATTTGGTGTCTTAAACAAAAGTAGATTTTAAAACCGCACAGAGTGAGAACAAAAACTATAAACACAGGGGCACGAGCAATGATTTAAAGGCATGTGGCACAGGCAATAGCAGCAAAGCTCAGAAAGCTCACAGCTAAGAAGGAAAAAGAAACCTCATACACAGAACAGCATTGCAAAAAGAATTTAGTGCTTTGAAAAACACAGCAATGAGAGCTCTGAGGACTTCACCCCTCCCCTTCCTGCCAGAGGGGAGCTCCTCCATCCCCACCCCACAAGGGAGGGGGACAACAACATCATGTGTGTTCCAGGTGCTGCCAGCCCTAGCAAGGCTCAGGGAAAGGAACAATTCCCCCCCTCCCAGTTTCACACGGAGCCCCCAGGCCATCTCCCTATCCCCCCTTGCTGGGAAGGGAGCCACAGCCTCTCACCACGCAGAGCTGCAAACAGCGGTGCAGAAGGGATGAAGCTGCCCAGTTAAGCCATAACCCATCAGGGTCCCTGTGGGGTTCCCTGCCAGCACTCCGGGATGGTGAGGGAGACACCTGCCCCAGCAGCACCCACCAGTGCCCCACAACTCCCTGCACTGAGGGGCACAGGATCCTGCCAGCATCTCACCCATGCCATGCTCCCCATCGAGGCATTCATGAGCCTGTTCTCTGGATAAGCAAATGTTTTGATTAGGGACTTTGACAAGCAAGCAAGCAATGACAGTTGACAAAATAAACCAACACTCCCAGTAACAGAAGTTTCCTTCAAAATCTTTGTCACATCCTGCTAAACACCCTCAGTATGTATTCACACTGTCACTTTCAAGTGTTTTCCCCATCTTGTACTGAACTGAGGTCTATGATGTCTGTTTAATGGTGCCTTGTGTGCTGTCATACCCAAGGGTGGGGTGCAGCAATAGGTGTGCCTGGGAAGGTGCTCATGGCACAGCTGAAATGCTGTGAGCAGAGCACAGCCGCTGAGGCTCACACTGCCTCCACAGCTGAAGATGCCTTTCCAGGCCGTATCGCAGCAGGTGCCAGGGAACATGCCATCTCATCACCCCTTTATTATATCCCCTTGCACTGCATCCCTGTGGGTTCAAAGGATCCAGAGAAAATCAAACCTCAGTCCAGTTTCTTTTTTTTTTCCTTATTATTTTTTCCTCCGTTTCAAGGTCTTTAAGCCATTCCCACAAAGTTGCACAGCCTGAATTGTAATTTCAATGGCAACACCAACCACCGGCGGGATCAGAACAGTTAATGAATGTCTCCAATTTAGGGGTTCAGAGTTAGCAAAGCAGGGGAACAGCGACAGACCAGCAGCTCAGAAGTGAGAGCCTCATCTCCTTCTGAAACCAGACTGAAAAATCTCGTGGCAACAGACAACCAAAGGGACAACTCTAGACTTGATGGGCTGTTCATTGGAAATGACAAGTCAGAGGTACACGCCATTTTTTACAGCAAATGCTGAAGAGAGAGACAAGCAGCAGTCACATACCCACTCTGGGCTCCCCAGGACTCTGGACAGTGTCCCACGACACATCAGGTCCATCAGACCTGCTCCAAGAAGGCAACATGATGGGAGGTTTCAGTCACATGCTGGAGCTCACCATTCCCACTGCCAGAACGGCTGCTGCCAAGAGATGCTGATGGCCATTACAAGTGTTTGATGCAATCCCCTGTGCTCCATCACTTCAAAGCTAAATCTGGTCTCAGTGGAGGAAAAGCAGATTTATTTTGGAATGTTTAAGTAACTGCCTTACCAGTTACTTAGTGACATCCATGCTCAACTACTTAACTGCTCAGGGTGAAAAAAACCTTACTCAGTCATTTAATTTAAAACCCTGCATATTCACCATTCCAATTGTTTTTATTCTCCCAAGGAATAGAAAACACCTTCAGACCACCTTTGCCAGCCAAGCCGGTCTCCCCTTCCTTATGGCATTAAGAACCAGGGCACTGCTCCTGAAGGTGGAGGGGATGGAGCCCCTGAGAAGCAACACCCAGGTGTCCTGGGGGCTGCCCACAGGGCATGGGGCAGAGATGCTGAGGTGCCAGGTAAGAAGTCTGCCAGCTCACACTGCACTGCTGACAAAGCCTGCTGCCAGCTGGGAAGTAACACAAATTGGAACTGACAGAGAAATGTGACAAATTCATTATTAATAGCACAACTATTTTTTAATACGTAGAAGGCTGTACTAGATTAATAAAAACAGGCTTTTATATTCCTCTCTGACAGCAGTGATGGTGTGTGATCTCCAGAAAAGCGAGTGCTGCCGGTGCTGTGTCTGGCTGGCATCGGGATGCTGCGCTGGGTTCGTCAGGGACAGGATTTCTCTCCAGGACATTGCAACTCCTGCACGCTCCAGAAGGTCACGCAGGCTGACTCTGTGGCAGGGTAAAGCACTCACATAAAAGGTCAGCATGCTGTGGAAACCTGCACACAGCTCCTCCTCGGGGGGCTCAAACCCCTTGGTGTTCATTAGCATCTGCCTTGTTTTGTCTCAGCCTACAGTGGGTTTTAAGGGAGCCTTGTTTATCTTTTAAAGAAAGAGCAACCCATAGGGTGTATCAGGGACAGAGGGACTTGCTCACTGACGTCCACCCATCTGCAAAGAAAAGCTACATCAGCACACAGGTGAATTTCTGTCTCTCTCTCTCCACCTACCTGTACATGCAAAAGCACATCCACACATCCACAAGCTCTCAAGCAACCTATATCCCAGTCTTTACCTCTATACTTACATTTATAAACATAAATATTTTTATTTTTACTCTAGCTATGTTTACCCCAGGTGTACAAATGAGATCCATTTGTGTGTAATATAAATACTTAATTTAACATCTCATTAGCATTTATTCCCTCTATCTCTGCTATTTTTTTTTATTGTGCTCTTCAGAGAAAAGATGATATGAGGGAAAAATGTTTCAAACAAGCCTTGAAAAGGGTGAGTGATTAGGAAAAATGCATTTACTCACTCTTATTCTTGCCCCCTTTAAATCTAAGTGCAGCTGCAGTGCATGGACTACTTACAAATAACCCTACACAGTTTCAGAAGAAATATGTGGCCACAGAGAAATAGCACTTGAGTTTCCAGATTTTCCTCTTAGAAGAGACACTGGTTTATTCCATTAGAAAGAATCGTTCTGATAATTGGCTGCTTTCTTTTAGCCTCCTTAGCATTTTCTGCCACTCTTTTGCATTTACGAGAGGCAGGTTCCATCACCCCTTGCTGCCTTCCCCGCAGCCGGTACTAAAGGTCTCAGCATTGCCTGGCTGACACGCAGCATCCCCACACAGCATCCTGGTATTCCTGGGGCTGGGAGGACGAGGCAGGTTTCTGCCAAACTCGGTACAGACACACAACCACAGCCTGGAGCTTTCCGGGACAAAAGCAGGGCAGAGAATGTGGCTCTCAGAAAAAAAACAAATGTGACACCGAGTTGCAACAAACATTATCCAGCCACGAAAACGCTGCCGTGCAAACCAGAGCCCTGAGTCCCTGTCCCTGCTCCAAGAGGGGGAACCCGCCCGCCCGCGCACCGGGATGCATGTGGGATGTGCTCGGCCGAGCGTGGCGGCTCCCGAGAGCAATCAGAGGCTTCCCAGGAGGAAGAGGAGCAATAAAGCATGTGGCATGCTGTCACCATGGGGGAAAATGGGCAACTACAGCTTCTGCGAGAATTGCACTTTGTGGGATTCAGGGAGGAGCGCCTGGCAAAGCTGCTGCCAGGCAGGTACTGGGAAGGTGAGGGGCAAAGTGTTTGGTATGAATGAGCCACCGATGCACAATGTCACCTGCTGCCCCACCAGCACCCAATTCCCAAATGGAGGGGAATGCTCCTGCCCCGAGGAGTCCAAGGATAGACCCCTGCACACCGTGGGGATGTGCTCGGAGACAGAAAAGGCCAGTTCCCAGAGCCTGCTCTGAGCCACCAGCTCCTGCAACACTAAACAACAAATTCCATACATTCAAAGGAAAAGCTCCCACAGAATGTTTTACGTAAATGTAAATGCAACACAAAGTAAGAAATACTTCTGGTGGGGGTGGAGACAAAAGGGTTGGAGAATCTCGGAGAGAGGGGCACCTACATCACCATGGAGGCAAAAGTCCTCTCCCCTGGCTCCTGCCACAGGAGTGCCAGCACCTCCAGGAAGCCTCAGTGTGGCCCAAAGCAGCCTGGAAGACCTTACCGCATCTCCAGTTTACCTTGCCACCACCCTCTCCATGGGCTCTCCAAGCTAACTGGGGGGAATGGAGCACTGGCCGCCAGGACTGTCCTCTCCAGAGCACGGCAGTCACGGCCGAGATGCTGCACCCAGCGAGAGCGGACCCACAAACAAATCCCAGGAGTGGGCACTGGCCACGGCGCAAGGCGAGGGGGTGGCTACGGAGGAGCCTCCGTGGTCCTCAGCAGAGGAATTAAAAGCCGGGGGGCGACGGCGGCGGCGTTGGGATCCTTTGAGTCAGCGGCAGTCGGCTGCTATTAGCACACAAAAGAGATGCCGAGCAGCCGAGCAGGACAAAAGGGGTGGAGGGCAGCCAGACAAGAGAAACGGAGGGTGGAGCGAGACAAGAATGGGAGAGGAGCAGCGCGGACAAGAAGGAGGGGAGAGAGACACGCACGCACACAAAAATCAGAGAAAGGGAAAGACAAGTGGATAACAAGGGGGGAAGAGACCACATGGGGAAGGGCGTTCCTCACCTGGCCCCCTCCCCCTCCACTCTGGTCCTCTTACTCTTTGCTTGCCCTGTGCAAGGACACCAGAGCACAGCATCAGGCCTTTGGGCTGAACCCCAAATCCAAGAGGATTTTCCTGTTCACCCAAGTTTTGCATTACTACCAGTGAGACTGTGATCTGCAAGGGGACCCGAAGTAACTAAGTGCATTTCTCACCAACTGCCTCATTCCTAATCCCCAAAAATGCACCTTGGAGGATGCCACAGCCACTTCACCCACCTGTGAAACCAAAGCTGGTCCTAGTTAACACCATGGTCAGGAATGGATCAGCTGAGCTAAACAAGCCAAAATGACTACTCTTGAGCCCAGGGATCACAAGATGTTACTGGCTCGCTCAGCCTTATCCTGCTGAGACCCCAGCCTCCCAAATATCCCTCTCTGCTTGTTGTGTTTTTATTTTGCAACCACCCACCAAACCTGGGAGTCCTGAGGGGAGATGCTCCCCCCTCTCCTGCAGCCAAGAGGCCCCAGCAACCTCGCCAATATTTTAGGGACAGGGTGTCAGCATAACAGTAAAATTCAGAAGAAAGGAAAAGTCCACATCAGAAGATGCTGTAGAACTAAAACACACATCAGCATTCGTTTCCTGATAACGCCTCTATAAATGACAGAGTAAATGACAGAACAAATGTAAAGCTCCCATCGTTCTCAGGGATATTTGAAAAGCTCTCGTGTTTCCAGTGTTTCATGAAACAAGAAAGTCAGAAATGGAAAACACATTTTAAAAGTATGAGCTTGCAGGGAATTCAATAAAAATGCATTTTTCTGACTGAAAACATATCTTTATCTTTAGGAATGAAAACTAACACCACTGACTAATGTGTCTCAAGCTGGTAGTGCTGGCAGCTTCATCTTAGAGCTCTGGTGCCCCTCACACAGTGCAGCAGCCTGCACTTCTCCCATCTCCCTCCCCAATTCAATATTATTTTCGAGACCATCTCTTTTTTCTTAATTTTCAAGACTATCTTCTTTTTATTAGGATTTTTGTAGTTTTCTTTGTTTTTCCCAAGCATCAAGTCTCTGGCATTCACCCTCTAAAATAAAACATTGTTACCACTTTTCTTTCTAAAGCCACTGCCACACTTTTGGCCACATTTCTCCGGGTTACCAACACCACATGAGAGCTGATGTCACAGAAAGGCCCATTTCTAATCTCTATATGCTGGTGGCTGCAGCACATGACTTCTCAACCCAGACTGTCCAAAAAATACCCAGCACCAAACTAGTCCTTCTGGGCCACAGCTCTCCAGAGCAAAAAAAATATCTGAGAAGACCAAAACCTGGATTAAACAAACTGAAAGTGAGTGCTGATATCTCCAAGTCTCCTTGTTTGAGCCTCTCTATGCCTACAAGAAAAAGATTGATGAAAAATAAGAGAGGAAAAGAGGAGAGGGGGGGGGAAAAAGGAAAGGAATTTCTTGGATTGATCGGGAATGACTCACATGCATGTTCATAACCTAAACCAAGGATCATGGAACAGTTAAACCCTGACTTTAGCTACAGCTTGACTGCAATAAGGATTTCATTTTCAAACATTAACTTGCACATTGCTATTTATTTCATAAACCTGGGGGCAACGTCATCTCTGGCTTCCCAATAGGGCTAGAGCAGAGAATTTGTGGGTGCAGGTATTAAAATGTTCGCAACACCTTAAAAATGTGTGGGTTTTTTTTTTTTTTAAACAGATACAGTTGTTAGGTTTCAAATGTGCAAAGTGTTAACCTCCCCACAAAAGTGACTTGAAAGAAAGACTTTTGATCAGCACCAGTATTGAGAATAATTCAGTTCATATGCGTTGAGATAGCTGTGGGAGACAAAATATTTTAGAAAACTGTTGCCCGGGATCTTTTACAATTTCAGTTTCCTTCTCCAAGGGAATGATGAGGTCTAACCCAAGGATGAGCTACAAAATGTCAGGCAGAAACCAGCAACAGGAACAGAGGGAGAGAGCAAAGCCTCCCCCCATGAACACACACACAGATGCACACGTGTTAGTGCAGCGCATTTCAGGTGATGGGGTTTCCTCTGTTAGCACAGATAAGTCTCCACATAGGTCCTATAGTTTGTATTTGAATTTTTTTATGCTTGCTTTTTTGACTTCCAACACTAAGCATGATGGGAACACTACCAGTAGGTAATTTGGGACCTATAATAAGTGATGTGCTTTGAAATAGGAGAGATGTCTTGGTTCACTTGGATATAAGAATCAGGGGAAAGGGAGATAGGTTGGGTTTTGGGAAAGCCGTAAGCAGATGGTAAATGTTGCCTCTGCACTAATCCCAGAATCTTTCTCCTTTATGTTCTTTCCTGTGCCATTCAGGACAACCTGAAACACACCAAATGTGTTTTCCCATGCAGAGGCCTCTGGGAAGCAGTTCAGATACATGATTTCAGATGCAAAAACTTCTTCCCAGCCTAGGCCATCACTTGGGAGCCAATTCCCGACCAGAGTGGAGACATCTCAGTCTTCAAATCTTTCCCAAACTCTGCCAGGATACCCTGAGTCTTTGTGATCCAACCAAACATATGTCACGCTTCCTCAAGTTAATAATAGATGTCTCAGGAAAGACAGCTCTTGAGGTCAAGGAATTTTTTTCTTTTTTTTTCTTTTTTTTTTTTTCCTGTTGTCTTTTTGCTTCCCCTTTGGAAGGGCTGGGGGAGTCCGAGTGCAGCCCCTGAGCCGTCTGCCCGGCCACTCCTCGCCCACCTCCCCGGCCAGAGGCCCCAGAGCCCCGCGGCTGCGAGCGCTCTGTTTGTCTTACACAAGTGTCCCCTGAATGACGAAAAATAAATAGAAGAAGCAAACATATGACTCTCTTTAGCACAAAGCCTCCCCACCTCCTCCTTGCCTTTTTTTTTTATTATTATTTTTTTTTCCTCCTCCTCTGGCGACATAAAAAGAGGCAGCGTCTGCCCCTGTTGAATGTAAATGCCTTTGAAGTGGAACTAATCATTTCAAGGATAGTTTGCGTTGTCCTAACAACGCAGCTGAATTGCGAAGCCCCGCTTTTTGTTGAAGATATGTTTTCTTTCTTTCAGCCCAACCTGATGATGATATACTGCTTTCACGCTCTGTCCTCCCGCATCGTAAATCTCCGCTGCCGCCTTCCCCGGCCCGAACTCCCCCACGCCAGCGGGGGACCGGCTGCGGCTCCCCCCGGGGCAGGGCCGGGCTGGACCGGGCGGGACCGGGAAGAGCCTCGGCGCCGCCGGGCAGAGCATCCCCGGGGCCGGCGGCGGCCCCGCACCCGCAGAGGGGGGATACAGTCGCGGAGGAGAGGGAGAGGGGTTTGGAACACAGCAGGTAGCCCTGAACCCCTCTCTGTGCACATCTTTCCCTCCCGGGCACCCCGACAGTCACCATCCTCTGGGTACCCTTCATCCTCCCCCACCAAGCATTCCTCATCCTCCTAGGTGGACGCCTCCAGCCACCCCTCCTTACATCCCACTCCCTTCATCCTGCCATCCAGGCATCTTTCAAACCCCTTTCTAACATCCCTCCATACAACACCCTCTGGGTACCCTTCGTCTTCCCACCCAGGCATCCCTCATCCCCCATCGCCCTGTTGCACCCCTCCAGACTCCCCTTCATCTAGCCTTCTCTGGGCACCCTTCATCCTCAAACCCAGGCATCCCACATCACCCTGATGCACCCCTCGGGCACCCCTACATCCATATCCCTTCGGACACCCTTCATCCTTCCCTCTTTGCATCCCACATTCCCCACGCTGCACCCCTCCATCCTTCCCCCTCTGAGTATCCTTCATCCTTGCCCCACAGGCATCCTGTATCCCTCTCCGAGCATCTCTCCCCAGCTCCTCCTGGCACCCCCAGGCTGCCGCCTGCCTTGGCCCCGCAGCTCCCGTTAATGCCATTAGTGACAGAGGTCGGGTTTCAATCGGGGCTCGGTGACACTGCGGGGCTGCAGCGGGTGCCTCGGAAATTCAGGTCAAGCGGTGTGGGCTCGGGTTTCACGGTCAAGGCTACCGGGAGGCAACCTCGGAAATGCCCCACTGGATGGACAGACAGACAGACAGACAGACGGACAGACAGACAGACAGACAGACAGACATGCACACAGGCAGTCTCTCAGCAAACAGACCCCCAGGCCCCTTCCCAGAGCACAGATTTTCTGAACCCCCTCTCCCCACAGTTCTTCTATGCTTGGATGCTCTGCCCACCAGGTCCCATTCCTGGCCAGGATCTCTGTGGTGGGGCAAGTTCTGGGTTAACTCCCCCCCAGTGTGCATTGCTGCCTGACAACTTTTTTTTAGGAACACAGAAACATATTTTATTTACTGCCTCCTATAAATTATTTACTAGCAGGGCTGAGGTAATTCCATTAAAGCCGCATGGTTTGCTTACACCAAATAGTTATCTGGGGACTGCTTTTTTCTGGCCATTGTAAAGCCACACGGCTGCCAGAGAGCAGGGAAAGAGGCGGGCAGGAAGAACTGACTGCTGGAGAAATGGGCCTCAGGAAGCAGCACAGGAATGGAGAAGAAAGAAATGGCTTTGCTCCCTCGGTTTATGAGACCCTGCAAGCACAGAAACAGCCACCTCCCAGGCAGAAGCTGGCAACGGGGGTGGGACCAGCCCAGACTCATCCCTTCCTTCTGCTGAGCTGCACGAAAGACGGGTCAGGAGGTGACAACACCACGTGGTGGCAACCAAAGCCACCACAGGCTGTGTCTGAGCAGCAGGGTCCCAGCAGCAATGCTCCTCACCGTGCTGCCCTTGGGACAGCTCTGCTGAGCTGTCACCCTGAGAAACCTTGTCCCCACGGGTGCCCCTCTGCAGAGCTGCAGTGGGTCATCACAAGGCACCATATCCCCCAGCATGAGCTGGTGAGGGGGCTTGGAGGCAGCCTCAAGTTTTCCCCACCGCAGTACTCCCTGAGGAGGCAGTTCTTCCCTCTCCAGTCCAGCTCTCCACAGGGACAACCAAACGCAGAGCCTCAGCACCTCTGGCTGGTGCTGCCAAGAAGCTCAGCTGTTGGAGACAGGACTTCTCCAACACCCACAGCCCATGCTCATCCCCTCGGGCTCTCTGCAGCAAAACCAGCCTGCAACAACCCCTCAGGAGCTCGGCTCAGAGAAGATAAACACCGAAACCTGTGTATGCTCCCCAGGGGGGAGAGAGAAGCAAAACAGTGAGATAAAGGAGAATTCCAGGTGAACAACAAGAAACTGTTTACCCTCAGAAAATGGTATATTAACAATCATTCCATCTGTGAGCATTTTCCCTCAGAAGAAACTCCTAAATTTCCCCATTTGAAAGGGAATGGCATGAAGATCAGTGAGTCCATCTCTCTCCCTCTAATATCTTTTGCCACCTGATGCAGGGGTGCAGCTCTAAATGCTCAAAACACAAGTCTGAGAAAACAAGGTGTAAAGAAATTGGAAAGCAAACTGCTAACTCCAAAGAGGCAGGGCTGTCTCTAGTTAATATATGACTTTCATGCACTATCGATGTTTTTATATTTACTTAAATTGGTACATTGGTCACACACCTGAAGTTCTCTGAATTCCCTGTCTGTTACCTTCTAGTCCATGAATCCTCTCAATCCCCTCAAGGTAATCCAGGCCCTCTGAAGAAAGGAACAGAAATTGCCACTTGCTATTTTACCACCAGAGAGATGTAATAATGTTTTTAATTAGTGAACTTGAATATTTTAGATTTGTTTTAATTCCTTCAGTGATCCTCACCATGTTGGCCTTGGGACAGCTCTGCTGAGATGGAAAAAAGGAATTTCCATCTTCCAACTCCCTTTTCACATGGATTCAGTCACATTTTGTTGGAGTTTTCCTTCCTAAAAAGACTTTGTTCAAGAACATTAATATGTTCTCCATATAGCACTTTAAATGTAAAGCATGGAAAACCTGTTCCAGTATATATTAAATCAAGATGTTGCTGATTACTGTGGATACACCAACTTCTGGGAGGCCAGAACCTGAATGCTGAAGATACAGCCCAGATGTGAGTGGGTGTCTGCCAGCCCTCCTGAGCTGTCCCATCAACCCGGCAGCAGACAGGCAGGAGAGGTCCTGTTACAGGGATGGAGGGGGGTTTTGATTTCTCTGGGCTTTCCAGCACCCTCAGAGCAGCTGAGGAGCAGATGCTTCAGCATTTCACCTTGGTAGGCAGACACACCCCAGCCATAAGTGCTTCCTGGCTGCGTGTCCTGTCTCACAGGATTTTTCAGTGCTTTTAAAAGTCAGGTTTAATAGCACTATTTATAGAGCAGACACTGAGTGGGCAGCCTTTCCATGTCAGCTCCTCCAGGTCCTCTCAGACACCACCACCACACCGGAGGCTGAGATTTTCTCTCTAAGAGAACAAAACCCATGGAAGCAGCCTCTGTCTTTACCCATCTGCGGCAGCCACTGCCTGATGTGCATGAGTCACCAGGAAGTTTGGGGAGTTCAGGTCTTGGGAACCTAAGTTCCCATCTCCTGATTGATAAACTAAGTTTAGACATCACACAGCTCTTTCTGAAGAATGTATATAATTCTTTTAAAAATTTATGGCTTTTTGCTTCTCCGAACCATGGTTTTGACCCCAAGAGTGGAGATTCTAATACATGGCCCAGAACTTTATGACAACCCCAATGCATCTCAAAGACTGGCAATATCATAGACTCAGAATGGGTTGGGTTGGAAGGGACCTTAAGGATCATCTCATTCCAATCCCCTGCCATGGGCAGGGATATCTTCTACTAGACCAGGTTTCCCCAAGCCCCATCCCGCCTGGCCTTGAACACTTCTAGGGATGGGGCAGCCACAGCTTCTCTGGGCAACCTGTGCCAGGGCCTCACTGCCCTCACTGTTAATAATTTCTTTCTGATATCCAATCTAAACCTTCCCTCTTTCAGTGTAAAGCCATCACCAATACGAATTACCACAACACAACTCATTTATCAAATACAACCATAGGAAACCAATTTTCTTTCTTTTGTTGAATATGTATCTATATACAATTGTGATATTTGCTGTTGCTAGAGGCAGAACCAGAAAATACTTTCAGGACTCATGACGGTGCAAACCAGAAATATTTGCATTGGTCCAGGGGTTGGATCTAAAGCTCCACAAAACCAGCAGCTCCAGCTGACTCCGGTGTCCTCCATTGGAGACTTATAATCAAGCACAAGGAGAAGCAGGCCAGCAGGGTTTGGATGGATGTTCACACCCTCAGAAGGATACGCTGAGATGTGGGTTGTGAATGGTCACAGAGTTTGACTCAAAGGACAGGTTCCCCCCCCCGACCATAAGCAGGCGCAATGCCATGGGCATCCCTGGCTGCAGGTCACTGGATCTGCTTGCATCTGCACCAGACCGAGTCCAATCTTCCTGAAATCACACACTTAAACAGCAATTACCCAATACACCTCTGCTTTCATTTCAAAGAAACTTACTTTGTCATGCATTTCAAATTTTCTAGTAACATCACCTTGGTAACCATGGAAATTGTTTATGATAACTAGTAAACCCACTACTCTTTAATAACTGTCCAAACCAGTTACAGAACAAGTGCTTTATGACAGAGAAAAAAAGAGTGTGCTGGAGTTGCCAAAGTATTTGAATACTTTTAATCCCTCTACGTCTTGAAAATACACACAGAACAGCCCCTTCTACCATACAAAACGGTGATGTAAAATATGCATACATTTGGCAACATGTGCTTTTGTTTTTCCTCTTTCCGTATCATCTTTTCCCAAACTATCCTGCAGGGAGTTTGAAATTCTCACCCAGCCCTTCATCCACTCTTAGTTTGCCGAGTTAAGACAGAAAACAGGCAGTGTCAAAAAAACCCCCGCCCCCAGAAAAAGAGAAAGCCTCAACTTGAAGTGTCCTGGGATAAATTTTAAAAGGTTTGTAAGACAAAAGAGTGCCAACAGCATGTAGCATGAGAAAGGCTTAATGCTCAAAGAAACACCCTTCAAAATTAATACGTCTGATGGAGCTGCAAAAGCTCCTTTAGTAGCAGCTTGCCTGCATTAACACTTTTGGACAGCCTAGTGCCTCTGAGACTCCACTGAGCAAGTGTTTCAGATACATTTCCTTTATGATGCTCCAGACTGACAATCTTTACATAGCAGTAAGAGTAGACACTCTTAAGAAAACACATTGTGAATTCCCACAAGCAAAATGAAGGAAAAAAAAGTCTAACTAAAACAACAAAAAGAAAAAACGACCAAAAAATGATATTTGTTTTTTTTCCTCCCATTTAAATACGGCTAGACTGTGCCAGACTGTGACCAGTGATAGGGATCCAGGACACAACTCTTCTGGGAATTTGATACACTGAAATATCATTGCTGTGGCTACAAAGACATTGCCTGGGGTTTTTATACTGAAAAAATGTAAGTAGATCTCAGCCCTTAAAGGGTGATGCTCATCCTCCCATTAGAAGAGTTGCTGAGTCAAAGTAAAAAAAAACATTTTAAATGCAGCAGTAGGAGAGTCCCATCTGATCACTAACACACTCCACTCTCCTGGATAATATGTATTAAGTGATGACAACACATACACAGCGATGCATACTCCCGTGGGCAGCCCGGGCACCCTCCCTCTCCCTGGCAGCAATTTTGGCTCCTCCATCCCCACGCCCTCCTGAAGCAGCAGTTTGCAGCATGAAGCTTCGGTGAGACACTTCAAATCTCATTCTTAATATTTTTTTATTTTTTTTCCCAATCTCTCCTCATTCAAAGAATCCCAGCTTGAGATAGCTCCCTATATTACTACGCCTGTCAGGGAGATGGTGAGAATAATACAGGCAAAAAGGCCGGGCTGCTCCTGGCTGGGGTTGTGGCAGGGAGCACAAAGGGGCTGGTGGGGGGCGAGGGGGGCACGGCCCAGCATTTCCGCTCATCTGCCTACCTACGTGTCTAATCGCTGGTGAAAAAGGCTGCAGCACGGCGGCTCCGGGCTGGATGACACGGGGCAGCTTTGAAGTCCTGAGCACTGGTTCCAGCCCGCACCTCGAACAAAGCGGGTGGACGTGTCCCCATGGCACGCTCTGCCAGGGCAGCGGCGCGGGCACCCACCCCGGCACCAGCGCCAGCACCACACTGCACCCACCTCAGCACCAAAGCACGCACCCACGGCGGCCGGGACTGCAGCGGGAGAGCCCTCCCCGGGGTCACAGGGGTCTCCCCAGCCCTCCAAACCTCTCCCCAGCCTGGTGATGCCGTGCGCTGTGGCTGAAAGCAGATGCCAAGACAGGGCTGCTGAGCTCTGCTGCGCATTGCACCAGGATGGAGGGATGGAGGGAGGCACCTCCTGCAGGTTCACAGAATCACAGGATCAATTAGATTGAAAAAGACTCTGAGATCACTGAGTCCAATTTGTGACTTAACACCACTGTGTCAACCACACCATGGCACTGAGTGCCACATCCAGTCTTTCCTCAAACACCTCCAGGGACGGTGATTCCACCACCTCCCTGGGCAACCAGTTCCAATGTCTAATCACCCTTTCTGTGAAGAAATGCCTTCTCATATCCAAACTAAACCTCCCCTGGCACAGCTTAAGACTATGTCCTCTTGTCCTGTCTCACTGGGATCCTGCCCCATTGGGGTGGTGGGACAAGATCTGGGAATCCTGTGTGTGTGGTGAGAGCATGCTGTGTGACAGAATCCTAAGGGTGAGAGCCAAGATAAGTCTGCAGCATGGCAAGGAGGACAAACAGCCTCATCCATGGGGCAATGAGGCCATACTCTGGAGGAATTAGAGGGGCCATATTGGCTTCCCCTGCCAGTGGCTGCTCAGAGACATTCCCTGCAGAGAAACTACCTCCACCAATGACAATCTGCCCTTTCTGAGTCAAACCAGGCTGCTCTGCATTTTTTTATATAGGAAAAATCATTTTTCCCTAGGTCTCCCTTAATTTAACAGGCCCTCCTGATACCTTCAACACCACTATGCCAACTTACTCCAGGAACATTTCTGACCATATCCCAGCTTATCCTGAATCAGCTGGGACAACCTACAGCCTTGGAAAAGTAGCTCTATAGAAATTAACCTGGGTACAAAGTGAGCTGTAAAGGGGTGATGAGGAGAACTGAGCCCAAACCCCTCACCTGTGGCATACACAGAACCTGTTTGCGGTTTCCTTGCTGCTGAGGGTTTTTGCTCACTAAAGATGAGAAAGTGATGGTATTTGACTGAGGAACACCACTTGATGCACACCTCACACCAGCTACAGTGCATTGGTACCTGCAGGAAAGGCTGTTCATGATCCTTCTTTATGGATCTAAGCTCTACCCTGGTAATTTGCTCAAAGACTTCTCCAAAGTAATTTTTTTTCACTGGGTGTTACAAATTTCCAGCAACAAACAACAGGCGAACCTGGCTAGAGAACAGCTGAGTAACCAAACCCAGCGAAAAGATCCGTCTTGATTTCTTTGCAAACAAGATGTTTTCATGACAAATGCTGTGCTCATGCAGGTACCACCAGCAGAGGTCCAGGGTCAGGCCCCCTCCTCATTCCTTCCTTCATGGTCACAAGGAGGGCTTGAGAGGGAGTGAGGGCAGGATGAGGCCATGAACGGTTAGAATTTCAGCCCCTGTGTTTCAAGTGCTTTAGTAGCTATCTGAGAAATTAGTGCCAGAGTTAACGATTAGGTCACCCTGAATTACGCCAGACCATCATCTGTCCAGGATTGCCTCGACATTCTCCACAGTTCCTCATTTCTTTAATGCTCTATCACAATTCTAAACTAAGGAATTTTCCAATTAAGATAATTTACAGAAGCAAATGTGGTTTAGTATAAACAATTAGCATCACATTATTGCATAAAAATGTGCAATTAATCCATGGATTTTCTCAAAGACTATTGTATTAAGAAAGAATTTGTGGCAACGCTGCTGCCTTCCTTAGTTTCCTGTTTGTGCTGTTGAGATGAGAGCAACAGCAAGGCTGGAGTACACTCTATCCTGACAGCACACACACACACATCACCCTTCATTCTGCCTAGGTAGCCAATCTTTCCTGATCTAGGATTTACCTCCCGGATCAGGAGGCTGAAAGGAAAAAAAAAAGATCACATCCTTGACTAACCTTTAACGCTGTCAATCTATTTGTTCCTCTTTCTAATCAAAAAATGACAAGTAAAATTTTATTAAAGTACCCTTCATAAATATTTTCAAAGGGTGAAGCAAAGATCAAAGCAATATACAAAACAGCTCCCTAATTTTGCTTTGTTTTATTTGTTTTACTCAAGCATCATAGGGGCATCAGTCTGTGATGGTTTTTAATGATTCTGTTATTCCAATGCTATCCCAAATCTTTATCTGCATTTTATTTTAAAATGTTTTCTATTATAGGGCAACAAAGACCCATTCATTCTGCCTAGCAGAAACCTTAGTTTTGATTAAGCACTTCTGGTAACCGTTTAGGGTGCTAAAGTCTATCATTGCATTTAATTATCCTTGGGTTTTTATAGTCTTCTTTATTGCTCATTAAATTACTAAAGATGCTTCTGTGGTTTGTTCTTAAGGAAGGATCCAGCAAGCAACATATGCTGGTGAAAGGTTGCTCAGGTTTCCACAGCATCTGAAGCTGTCAGCATAAATTCACTGATTTTGTTTTATCAAAGGATAAGCAGCTCTTGTAAAACCCTGGCACTTTGGTCACCAAAGTAATAGTCACATAAAAGAGGCCTTTCAGGTACTGGGCTTGGCGAGCAGCATTATCCCAGAGTTCAAAACATTTGGATATAATTCAAAGCTGTGCAAATCATTTCAGCTATGAACATGGATGTGAAGGTGTTTGTTTTCCCTGGGCCAAGCCATCTTGGCATCTTTTGTAAACAACACTATGAGATCTGCAACACCCCTGGGTGTGTGACCAGGGGCTCCCCCGGCTTTCACTGAGCCCCTGCCATGGCAGCCAGAAGACTTGCACCAGTGGGAGACCTTGAAATTGCCAAAGCACTGAAAATACTGGCCACTGTTCCCACACAGTGTGAAAAAAATGGTCCCAAAGGAGCCATGGCAGCATCCTGATTACGCCACATCTACAGATGCCATGAACAAGCATCCCTGATGCTGCTCCCTTTGCCAACTGTAGCTACACAGCCCCTGGTTTGACCACGGCACACGGCTCTCACCCCAAATCACAGACATGCCTGGGGACCATTAGGGCAGAAACTCCACTGGAAAAGCAAGCAGTTAATTTTGATTACTGTTACTCATTTATAACTGCTTTCCCCCTGACCTCCAGTGCTCCCTACTCATTGATCCCTCCTGGCTCCCTCGTGCTGGCATTCGGCTGCCCTCAGAGATGCTGTGGATGGATGTGTGTGGGTGTGGAGAGCATTTGCTCCTCCTACATGTTCATCTCCATCCTCCTGGGATGCTGCAGCAAGGAAGGCTGTGTTAGCATGGGGCACTGCGCAGGGAAAGCTGGCAGCCAAAGCGAGGTGATTTGTCAGTCTCCCAGTAGTACGACAGATAGACCAAAGCCACAAAACCACGGTAAATTTTTCACTTTTTTCCCTTCAGACCATCCGTAAAAGGATGCAATGGAGTGTCAAATTGATCCATCATGGGACACACCACAGCAAGGAGGACAAACAGCCTCATCCATGGGGCAATGAGGCCATACTCTGGAGGAATTAGAAGGGCCATACTGGCCGCCCCTGCCAATGGCTGCTCAGAGACATTCCCTGCAGAGAAACCACCTCCATCAACAGGCAATCTCTGCACCAGTCTCTGCCTGTGAGATGTCCTGCCTCAGTTCAAAAGCGATGTGCACCCCAGGAGACTGAAAAAACTGGGCTTTCCCTATGAAAACCAGCAGCCATTACACTCTTCCACCTCTCTCATCTCCCTATCCAGAAACACAAAGTCATTCCCATGCTGCACAAAGGCTGACACCAGCAGTATGAAGCATCCTCCCAGCCTCTTCCAGACATCCCAACATCAAGGTCTCCCTCCTGCCACATCCAATTCTGGGGTGGCAACATTTTGGCAGTACAGAGTAGCCTGGGTCACCAGGCTTTGCTTTGCATCAGGTTTTGCAGCTTGGTGAGCTTCAAAACCAGCGTGTGCTCCTTTTCTGACATTTTTTTATTCCTTCACCTAGCCTGTCAAGTTAGGAAAAATGGTAATCATAATACATGTGGTTGTATTAACTCAGTAATAAGATTACCAGCTGATGTTAGGACAGAACAGTGGTTTTATCTCTGTTTGGTTATTTTATGTAATACTGAAGCCACATTGGTATTTAAACATTACATTACACTGTGGTTTTGCAATCTCAAATGAAAGCTATTCAGTTAATTCTCTGAGATTCATTATGTTCTCAGATTCCCTTTAAACAGGTCTTATTCTCAACTATATTTACTTAACTGCGAAACCATGAGCAGTCCATATGAATACACCAGGGATTTCCCCTTTTCATAAATTTATGCACTCTACCTTTTATCAGCTTAGCAAATAACATGGCTCAAAGGTTTTACAGGTTTCCACTTCCTCTGCTGGTACCTCTTTGCACGAGCTTGTCTTAGCTTTCCAGTTAAGCCATCTTGCAGGCACATCCCAAGCCCCAGCAGTCGGTACTTGCAGGTTTCATAGGGCCGTAGGAGCCCCGCGCGTGTGGACTGGAGCTGCATTTGCCTTCAGCACAGGGAGACGCTCAGTGTGTGGCTTCAATGTGCCTCATGGCAGTGGGCACGGTGCCAGCACAGGGATGCTCAGCTGGTGCTGCAGTGCCCTCCATCCCAGACAGGCACACCTGCCCTGTCAGTGAAACATCACAAAATGACAAACTCAAACTGGAAATAGATGAAAGCAGGTGAGGAGACCGGAAAACGCCCGGAAGTTCCACACAAGGTTCATCTATGTCTTGCCTGTGGCTGCAAAACCAAAGCCAAGACTGCTCTGAACGGTCCTGTTTCACTCCCTTTCCTTCAGACCCTGTGTCCTCAGAGTCTGAGCCCACCTTCGGGGCCTGAAAGGCACAACGAAACGATTAGTCACGCTCCATAAATCTGCCTCCATCCAGCCATGCACGGCTCTGCCCAGCACCTGGAGGACACCAAAGTCTGAGCTGGAAGGAGCCCAGGACACACTGTCCCCACCAGTTGCAGTAGCAAAGGTCCACATGGCAAAGGTCCAAGATGACACCTCCAAAGGTGGGAGCACCAAGCAGTCAGAGCTCCATTCCTTTCATCAAGGCACCAGCAACCAAACCCAAAACTGGGAACAGTGGGTTTAGGGGCAGCACTGTGTGACCCCCAGTCACCCCTGCACCAGGTCTCTCTACAGCTCTGGAAGGTGACCCAACATCTCTGCATCTTGTTCAGATGTTGTCACAAGCAAGCAGCACTGTGAGGCAAAGCCACATCGCTTGAGGAGAGGAGAAGAAGCAGCACAAGAAAGGGAATATTAATGGGCAATTAATGTCAGGACACCACATGCCTGGAGAAGTGATCAGTGTTCTCTTTTCTAGAAAGCTTTCCCTTCCACCTTCACTTCTATTTCTCCTTTGGGAAAACCAGACAGAGAAGCACAAACCTTCCAAGTGCTGCTCAGCTACCAGCAGCAGAGGCAGGAGCCCACTTCCCCCAGGGCTGTCTCCTCTGCCAGGCAGGCCTCACCCCCTGTGCCCCAGCCCACCCTCTTGAGGGGCTGCCCTCCAAGGTGGGGCTCCTGGAGATCACAGCAAGAGGGAGACAGATGCAAGCACAGGTACTGTGTCTGTTTGTCTGCAGCTGATGCTCCAAGAATTGGTGCAGAGATGAGACCAGGGGTGTTCTCCAGGGGTGGTGGACCTGCCCAGTGACACCAGTGTGCCACCTCTGAAGCCACACATGGGCTGCAACAGCACAGCTGCTGTTTCATCAGTTATCTGTCTGAAACAGCTCCTTCTCCCTCACGATTGCTGTGCTGCCATGCTTGGATGGGCAGGAGCAGGATGTCAAGGCTCTGTTTAGCCAAACACAGCCTTTGGTGGAGGGTGCCTGAAGGTGGGAGGGAGCATTACATAGCAATGCAGCCGAGGTCCTAGCAGGGATTGCAGCATTTTATCAGCTCTTGGGAACTCACGACTGAAACACAGTGTAATTGCAATGGTGTCTTCCCTCTGCAAACAGCCACTGGCCCAGATGGCATCCCTGGGAAGAGCTGCTGTGTTATCACCCAAGTCACACTCAGCATTGTGTGGATTCAGCAGGGTGGGAGCTCCTGCTGTTGATCTGGGGACACAGTGCAGTCGTGGGGGGGATGCAAACCCAACACACTGACTAATATGAAAGC
>JAYRBT010000156.1:196662-208744 GCA_036023395.1 Myiotriccus ornatus | reverse complement strand
CACTGGCCCAGATGGCATCCCTGGGAAGAGCTGCTGTGTTATCACCCAAGTCACACTCAGCATTGTGTGGATTCAGCTCCTGCTGTTGATCTGGGGACACAGTGCAGTCGTGGGGGGGATGCAAACCCAACACACTGACTAATATGAAAGCCCAGCAGACAGCACTGGCAAAGCACTCACCTCATCTGGTCTCACCCCTGTGAGCTGTCATGACCCACCTGAACTCCTCCACGGGTTAGTGGGGTTTCTGATCTCCTCAATCCTCCCGTCTAAACCACCCTTCCCAGTCAGTCTAGCCTTCTGATCTCTCAACTACTAATCCAATCTCCCCCACAGCCTCTCTGGGACTCTGATCTTCCCTCTTCAGCTGTGCCAGCCCCGCTGATTTCCCCTGGCTTCCTTAAGCCTCTCATCTCCCCTCCTCAGCTGCTCCCATCTGGACCCTCACTGTCCTCCAGCCAGGGACAAAGCCCCAGCTGCAGAATGGCTCCTGCCCAGCCCTGCTGGCAGGATGGGTGCTGCCAGGAGCTGGGCAGCACACAGGGATGGGGGCACAGGCAGACCCCCAGCCTGGGCAGGACCCTGTTGCTGGGTGACTCCATGTCCACAGCAGGTCCCAGGGGCTGGCACACACGAAAGGTGCCCAGCAAACACAAGCACTTGCAGTATATTCACCAGGTAAGGGTGTCTGTGTCCCTAAAATCTCCCTGTTGACTCTCACAGGCACCATGCACGCACACTTAGGACACTGTAACTTATCCACATGGACACTGAAACCCATAATGTGCTGATACACTTGCAGTGCATCGCAGAGGGAGGACGGGCTCCCCACCGCTCCTCGAGAGAAGCTGCACCTCCACCAGAAGTCTGACCACTCCAAAGAGAAAATAAACAAGAATTGCAAAGGATAATCAGTATTTTCATGCTTTTCACCCTCCATAGGGACTATTCTCTCTTTTTTAATGGAAGTGGGGATCCTCACATCCGCAGGGCTCCAGGAACAGGGCACTGAGAAGGATCACACTGGGTTCACAGCAAAACTACCAAGCGTTGGATCTGCACTGCCACCAATCACTGTCATGGCCATAAGTTCTGATCCACCACGGGCCAGGAGGAGAAGATGGGTGTAAGGATAAAGAGATTCTGTGAAGAGGCTCTCTTTCCTTCTAGTGATGTGGACAAAAAGGGAGTAACGTGCCAGATTGGACTGTGGCACACAGTCTTATGCGCACCTCTGATTATGACAGAAAAGGATTCCGTGCTTCAGGCAAGCCATGACAAAGTACTGGTATTTTTGTTCCCCGAGAGATGGCTATGTGCTGGCACTTTTTGTGCCATAAATAAAAATAGTTACAAATTGTTTCAGTTAGGCAGGATAAGGATCCAAACATCCAGGGAGGCAATGGGAAGCTGAGAGAAGGAAGCAGAGGAAGCAGCATCACCACTGTCAGAGCAGCTCCTGGGAGCTGGAAAGGACCTTCCCCACATCATTTCCTTCTGCACTGCAGGCAGACAAACCGCACCACTCTGAGGCCAAACAGTGGGTGAGGAGTAATCTCCCTTCCCAAGAATATTTGCCTGCTAATCGCAATGCATTATCAGCTAAAGCAGTTTCATAATGAAGCAATAAGACCCAATGAAGTTGATGTTATCATAGGATAATTGGCCATGTCAGGCAGCCAGATGCCTCAAGGCAAAAGCAAAAGCTGTTTAACGTTCCAAGAAGGTCAATCAGCAGATAATGTCCATTTCCTCTGAATTTATTGCCACCGTTTTGGCCATTTCATTGAAGGAGTTTTAAACAATTTCATCCCTGATGGTATGTGTATGTACTTTTACTCATGTTAAAATTGCTCCAGGGTTGTAAGAGCACTTAAGAACTTCTCAAGTCTTTTAAAATAAAAGAGTGAGATAGTCTGACTGTGGGCTCAGAGAAGCAAAGCTCTGAGCTAGCAGTAATTACCACAGGAGGGACCAACAAATAAGCTTCTGAAAGTCTCATCTCAGTGAGACTTACCTGACTTACTTCAGGTAACCAATGCATTACTGCAGCTCCAACGATCAAAACAAATGCAGGTTGTGCACAGAAACCTGCTGCCAGATGGTCACAGCAAGAAAGAAGTCACTGCCCTTGATCCAGTGCCTGTGCCTTCCACGCACAGAGTTGCGGGGAGTGGGGGAAAGTGGTCCAGCATCACGCTCACCCCAGCCCAACATGGGCTACCACGGGCACCCAGAAGATCTGACATGCCTGTGGAGACAGTGTCTCCCATCCCAGCAAGATGAGCCCATCCCCTCTGAGACTCAGGGACACAGGACTCACTGGGCTGAGCTCTGGACTGTACCACCTGAAGGATCCAGCTCTTGCTAAAAGCACATTTCTTATTCATGCACCTCACCCCACGGCCCTTCCCTCCTTCAGGCTCTAACTTGACGGTAACCACCACCTGACAAGCCTCTGGGTAAATCGTTCCCATCCTATGGTCTCCTCCAGCGGGTGGGCAGAGCCAGGGCCACACTTTGCAATTACATGCTCCAGCACAGAGCAATTCCCTCAGAAATAGGAATGCATGGAAAAGAGAGGCAGCACAGCCAAAAACCAGGCTCTGTGCAGCCATACGAGACATCTGACCAGCTTAAACAGTTGTAACCATCCACACAAGAGCCACGTTCTCTCCAACGGGTAAAAGGAAGTTGTTTCACTGAGTACCCAGCTGGCATTTTCCAGCAATGGTATCTTTCCATAGGAAGCACAAAGCAGGGCAGGACATGCTTCCCAGCCAGCTCTTTGAGAGGAAGAAACTGAGGCAGGGAGAAATGACTTGCAATAGCTCCGGGGAAAAGGAGAACATGTCCCAGCTCAGTTTCAAGGCTATCCCTCAATATTGATGACATTAAGGACAGACATGTCCCTTCATAGCACTTAACGGCTTATCAATAATATTATTTCCCTTCTCATCTGCAAATAAAGTAGTGTGCATTAGAGAGGTTCATGTACTGGAATTAAAGGAGAAATTTTTATGTTCCTGGAGGCCTTTCCATGAATCCCTGGAGAAGACATGGGTAACACCAGGGTAAACCTGTCCAGACCAAGACAAGAAAAAAGGTGCATGGGCCCATGATCTAGCACATGAAGATTGCTACAGTCTGGAAAACAAACAGCCACCAAGATTCCCAGGGAACCAAGCAAAGGACATGGAGCCTAACAGTCCCTTCTCAGAACAGGAGAAAGCACCCACAAGCACATGATGCACTTCCACTGATTGCATCACATGTCTGCCTTCATCCAAAATCTGCCCAAATTTACCCCAGACCTTCTCCAGTACCTTCTTTCAATGTCCATCACCACCAGCAGCCCACACTCTGGGCCTGAGCACCTTCAGTGCCGGCATGTTCAGAGTCACCTCCATACACCACAGGCACCCTCCTGCACTCACACATCTGACCCAGACAAAATCCAACAGGGAAGAGGAGGCTGAGAATACAAGGCTTCTTCCCTCTGGCCCCTACCCTGGTAGCAATAGCCTGTGATGGAAATCCTGACCTCGCTCAGGATTCCTGCACAAACTCTCTAATAAAACAGACATCTGCTACTGTGAGGCTGGACAGCCAAGGGCTAGCTCCAGGGCCAGAAAGAGGATTTGTCACAGCAGAGATCAGGAGGCTGATGGGCCCCTCCCCTTTGTCCATACATATATGTTTTATTCCTTCCCAATATCAACAATCTGGAACGATCCAGAAATTCCTCCAGATAAAGCAGCATAAAGGCTTAATTCTGCATGGAAGTTGGATCTTCTAATTGTATTAGGGATTTACACACTGAGTTAGTAAAATACCATATGGCTCTTGTAACACAGGCTGGTTTTTCCTTGGCAGGCTGTGTAAGCTGCTAACACCAGACAAGGTCATAACACGTCTCCTTATCACTGCTTTATGTTCTGGATCCCAGTCCAGCTTTTACTGCATGTCATCCAGCAGAGAGACTGGATGTACTTGCTAACCTCTTGCCTTCCCAAAAGGATACCCATTCCCAAGTCTCATGGCTGAAGCACCGCCTCTGGGTTATCTTCAAAGCCATTAGTGCATTTCTCAGTTTAAACCTTCCAGTCAGGCATTGTCCTGGGTGCAAACCATGTGCTAAGTATCACTTCCAATTTCCATCCTGGCTCTCAGGGATGTGCTTTCCATCCTTCACCACACTTTACCTTGCACATCCTCGCTGGAGCTCCAGCCCAGCAAGCATTAAGGTCCTTTTCATAAGAGCTGCCCAACCTCATGAATCCCAGGGGTGGGACTTGCACTGAACTGGCCTAATAAAAACAACAAATCAAACTTGTCCACTCATATATAGCCCTTTTTTGGGGTTCATGGTGGTTGGTTGGTCACCCCTCCTCAAGGCCATCTGTTCAGCTGCTCCATCACCTTCCCAGTGGTGGCAAAGCCCATGAACATGTGGCATTTCAAATCTGACACAGTTCCTGTGCCATTTCCAAGTGCTGCCAGTCAAACCAGATGGAAATCAATAAGGACACGCTTGTTCTCTTCCCCTTGTTAGTCATTTCTATCCTGACATGATGCACATCAACCCAGCAAACAACTTAATGCAAGCAACCAGAAATGCAGACACTGCACGCTCTCACTCAGCTTAAGCAAATCTATTAAACATATCAAATGAATGTGTGAAATTAATGGACTGACCCAAGAAAAGGGAAAGAGCAGGGAAGGGAGGACACCTGCTCTCAACTATACCTCAAAATCTCTCTACCCCTTCAGGCCTACCTTTGCTCACCAAAGGCCACCCAACGTGCCCTAAGGAGGGGACAACACAAGGGCTGTGAGTGCAGTTGCCCACACCAGAAGGCAGGTTTCCAGGAAAGGGAAGGCAATTCTTTTTTTTTTTCCTCAGGAAAGCAATTGAGTTTCAAGTCTGAATATTTGGTCCAGAAGTGGTTTCTCACCAACACACTCCAAGTACAGAAAATAATGACAAAGGCAGGGAGCAACCATTCTGTCACAGCTGCATGACCAGCTCCCAGTTAGCCCCCTGCGTTAACCACATACATTCACTTTATGAAATCACCACAGAAAGCTATAAATGATGCATGAAAATTAAATGAGAGAACTCCAACCAAGGCATGAATCCCCGGCCACATGGCCCGGTTGGGCTTGGGGAGGGCAGCAGAGGGGCAGACAAAGCAGAGGCAGACAGAGCACTGTGTGCTGGGGAAACCAAAACAACCTCCCCAGCAGTCGGCTTTTGAAAGCCTAAGCTGCGCTTCAGGAGGTGGTTTGAAAGGTATAAATATCCCAGAACAGTGGGAAAATGAGGCTTCATCCAAAGCACAGGATGTGTTCAGGGAGACCACCCCTACGCTGAGATTAATTTTAAGGACAGGCATATTCCACGGCTGTGGGTTCACTTACACGTACCAAAAGCCCTGATGCAGTCATGCAGCAGCGAGCAGGGAAGGCACGCAGGACCCAAGGGATGGCACGCAGGACCATGGGAATGGCACGCAGGACCCAGCCTGGGCCATGCTCTGCCCCAGATACTGCTTCATTAAAGTTAAGACTGCTCATGGACTCAGCCTGTCTCCCACCACTGCTCCTGCTCCTTCGCGACAGCCACAGGCATTTCAGCAACAGCACTGAGCACAAAAGCATGAATGTGGGACATTTCTAGAGGAGTATTCTCATCCTACCCGGTCCATAGCTGCCCAGCTATTAGAAATAACCTGGACCTTCAGGGCAACCCTTCCAAAATTATGGATTGCATATGGAATCCAAGCTCTCTTAGGAGGGCTGCCAACCCAAAAGAAAAAGCATCTATTTACACCAGGATTTAGGTCCATTTGCCCCTCAGAAGCAGGACTTGCAACTGAGAGGGAAATCAGAAGAAGAAATGCCAGGAGATGGTCTTCCAGGTTTGTATTCTTTAGCATTAGTGTGCAAATGGCTGGTGGACAACATGTCCTCTCCAGAGAGTGGAAAGGAGAGTGTTAACTCCAACCAAAGACTCTCCTAAACCTTAGAAACTCCACAGCCAGCACCAGTGCTGGCCAGAGGACAACAGCAAGAGACTGGAGCTGTGAATGCTTTGCAGACACAGGATTCAAAGAGAGGTCTAAGTAGAGGAGAGAGAGAAGCAATAAACTGAATCTCACCTACAAAAGTCTGAGATTCCTTACACAGGCACAGCTCCGGATGAAGCCAACAGGCTGTTCTCCTGTAACATCTGCAGAACGAAATTGCTTTAATTGCTCTAGATACAATAGCCAAACCTTAGACTCTAATCTGGCTGCCTAATACTCTTGCTTGGTTGAAAATAACTCTTGTGAAAGCAACCAGCTGGGACAGAGCTTATGAGACGGTAGCACGGACCAAGACGGGTCTCACCCCACAGCCCACGCCCGGGGAACCCTGCAGGGATCCCTGCTCAGGAAGGGGGGCTGCTGCAAATCCCTGACAGCCTCCAGAACTCCCCTCCTTGAGTCCATAATGAACTCTCCAAAATCCCTGCCTGGGGACCTCCTTTTAAAGAGTAATGTTTGACTCATCCCCTAAAATCTATGCACCTCTCTGGCCAGCTTGAGTGGGATGGCCAGGGCACGGCTGGTCCAGCTGATTCCTCTTTCCCTCCTGCTCCCCATCTGGTCAAAGGATGCAAAGGGCAAACCCCCTTTTTCCCCATATGTACAAGCTGTGCCTGGAAGGAGCAAGCACAGCACTCAGCTGGATCCCTAAAAAATGTCATAACACAAACAATAAATACCCGTCATCATAATTTCAGATTCCTGCTCACAGCATAACATGGGTGACAGCCAAACATTCACGGCCAAAGTTGCAGTGCCTGGAGTTACACAACCAAACAAAGAGCCAGACTGTCAGGGTGCTGCCCATGTTGCCTCCCATCAATAACAGGAGCTGACTATTAACAGAAGACAAAACATGATGAGAAAATGTGGAAAATGTGTGCACATCCAAACAGTGAGGCTGTTTGTTTAGAAGCCAAAATACTGACGTGGGTACCATCTTTAAAAATTCCCTAACCATTTCTGTTGCCTATGTTAAATAAATCAACTGCATCCAAAATGATCATATATATTTGACATGGAAGAAGATAGCTGTATGTATATAAGAGGGGTAAACAAAAATCCATGTGGATTTCATTTTTTTTTGTCAATAATATTTTCTACAGAAAATATATCCTTATAAGAAAAGTATTTATGAACGAATCAAGTTCATAATCATTTTTTTTAACCCTCAATATATTTAGTGTTCTTTGAGCAGTCCAGGTAATACACAGGTGAATTGTCTGGAAAATAATCAGTTGCCAAAATAACCAACAAAACTTGATTTTTTTGAACATTTTTTCCCATGAAAAGCAGAATATAAACTCTCAGCAAACTCTAACTCATAAAGAAAAGGGATAACTATTGTGAAACAGATCACTTTCTGACTGCTTTTTTAATCCCCCAGAAAATGTGCTGAGCAGAAAAAAAAGCAACCCAAAATCACCAACCAGAGTCTCATCTTGGGAAGTAGATTAAAACCAGACAGACAGATACATGCCAGCTTTATTTTTGTGTCCCTTCAAAAATGATTTTTGACTTCCTTGAGCTTTCAGAGTGCTCTTTTGCCTCTGTCTCTGCCCCCAGCCAGCTCATGCGGTTCCATCGGTCACACCAGCCACATCACAGGGCCTAATCCACAGCATTTGTTCTCAGCTGACGCAACACACCCCAACAGACAAACGGCTTCAGAAAACACAGCCTCCCTTTTAAAAAAAGGTTCTTCCTTCACTGAACATAACACAGCTTGAAAAAGAGAAGATATGCTGTGTTTTGCTGGCTCATCGTGAGGGAAGTGCTCAGAAACACAAGCACTGCAGGTGCTTTGCCTTCTCTCCTGAGCCTGTGAACGCTCAGGTTTGCCCTCCCAGATGCCACTGCCCCAGCTGTCCCCAGGATGGCTGTCTGGGGAGCTGTCACTGCAGTCAAGGGTTTTGGGAAGCTGACTTGGAATTCGTTGTGTATTATTTCCGAATATCACTTTGAGACATTATTATTATGTATGTTATTCTTATTCTTTGATCTATTACTATCATCATCATAATCAAATGGAGGCATCTCTTCTCACCACTGTCCCTTTGCCAATTGCAAAATCCTAGACAAGAGGCTAAAGGTTTTACAGCCATCCATGCAACACTAACTGCCAAAATCTGAGCTGTACCAGGACTCATCCTCCAAATCCATCCCAGCTGCATTCCTGAAATAAACTTCTGAAGACATTCAGGAAAAGGGATGTTGTATACACTCAGAACTGTACAGATCCATCTAGTACTGGAATATCCCTCCTGGCTATGACTGAGCACTTCACTTGCGTGCTGGGTTCCCTGTGCAGCTAAAAGACAGTGCCTCAGCAATTTGGACAGCACTTGGCGTTGCTAAATTAGATCTCAGTGGTCCATGCACTTCCATACACCTCTCCCCCTCTCCTTTGACCAGAATGAGAGAGTTGAGGTTGTTCAGCCTGAAGAAGGGAAGGCTCCAGGAAGACTATTGCAACCTTTTGGTACCTGAAGGGGGCCTATAAGAAAGATGGGGACAAACATTTCTGTAGGGCCTGTTGTGATAGGACATCAGGTAAATGGTAATGGTTTTAAACCATGGGTAATGGTTTTAAACTAAACGAGTCAATTTAGATTTAGTCTGTGCAGACCCATGTGGGGTTGGGTTGAGCCATGCCCTGCCACGCCAGAAGGCTGGGGTTGCCAAGACAATCCCACTCACCCCTGGGCACCCTGTCTCTGACTGCCCACGCATGGAAAGCAGCCTTCCTAATTCCCAGTTATAGGATTAACTGCCACCAGAGTGGAGTGAAGGGCTCCTGGGACAGCAGGTCCCAGTTGTGCAGGAGCAGAAGGACAACAAAGGTGACAGAGCCCTGCCAAGAGCTTCATTCTTGGATGGACAGCAAGGGAGAGGGGGAATCAGTTGCCCACAGCTGCATATGACATGGTGCCAGCACTGGAGGACAAGCAGGGTTGGGTTTAGAGACTGTCTGCTGCTCAGAGATTCCAGTGATTGATCCAGCAGATCCAGGCTTTTTTCCCTTTCACAGGCACAGCCAGAGCCCGTCTGTCCATGGGGGCTTTTACCTCATGCTAGGACAGAAACAGGGCTCTTGGGACAGTTCTGGCTGAAGATGTTGCCTTCCAGGTGATCCTTCTTTATTGTGGCAGCCATCCATTTTAGTGCTTGGGGGAGGTTGGGTTTTTTTTCCTTTCAAAGTAGCTTTTGCCAAGAAAACATCAGCAAGCAGGATTTGTTGAGTAAATGTACCTACAGGCTTAAACTGAAGGCATTTAAAATAGAAATAAATCAAAGTGTAAATATGTTATCATGCACACCTAGGGTCTGATCCTGTGGAGATTTCCTCCTGAGAATAATCATTACCTGGGTAACTGCAGCAGTGCCTTTGAACTCAGACTACCTGAGAGCAGGGAGCACCTCATAAATATCCAGCAATGGGAGACTAGGATCCTAGGCTGCCTTGGCTGAGGTGTACAGAAATTTGGAGGAGGTACTATTTTTCTCACAACTTTTGGAAGCATTGGTGACTTCTGGTGGTATCACAGAGACCACTGGTCCTCAGCCCTGGGCCCACCCATACAGACATATCCTACCCCAGAAGTGCAGGGGCTGCTTGATTTCCATTCTGTTTTCCATGGCTGTGATGGCTTCCTGTTCCTTTCTCTCCATAGTTCCTCTGTTCACAAAGAAAGTAGTTTGGTAGACGGATAAAAACTTCCTTGCAGTTTTCCAGTGAGAACAGAAGGATGTTAGTCCCACATGGTTCCCTGCAGAGTCCCTTCCTAGATGAGACCCTCAACTAAAAGAGTGACTCTCATGCAGGACAAGGTATATTGGGCATCTTCACAACACACGATTGCTTCTGCTATTGCACAGAGATCCAAAAATAGAGTCAAGGCCATCTGACAAGATTCTCACAAGACACATTCAGATCTAGCAGAGGAGAGAGAGACCATACAGTCCAAAAGAAAGTTTCATACATTTTCTCCTTGCAAATGGTTCAAGGTGACCCACCAAGACCTGTCTTCAGCACAGCAAAGGACTTTCTCTGATGAGAACAAAGGCTGTTGCTGGGTTTGGTAGAAACTCCTGATAACAAGGATCCTAATTTTAGGCTTTAGCCCTGTCTGTGATTCATCATCAAAACTCTGGTTGACAAGCTCTTGGGAGAACACGAAGGTCATCTAATCAGGATGATTATTAGTCAGAGTGGTCAGATTAACCCCTGTCTGCCAGGTCTTCGGGCAATTATGGGAATCAGCTTCCATCAGTTCATAGATGGACGCTTTTCCTTCCACATAGGAAGTCAAGGAGACACAGACAACACAGCACCTTTACGGACTTAAAAGCCCCAGCCACTGAAAACAGTGACTGTACAAGGTTATGGAAAATTAATGAAGCACTCCAGAAAACAAGTATCTGTATCTTCCTGCTTCCCACAACCAGTTCATCCTGGAACTCATTGACACAAAGTCGCTGTCCATTGAAAAACAGAAAGAAAGGTCTTTGTTTTAAATGTTTGCCTTCTTCTGTTATATTTGGGGCAAAACATCCCCCCACCCTGCCTGCACTTGGCTCTTTGCTGGAGCCTTGATGCCTGCCTTGAGAAGGGGTTGCTCCACATGGGGATCAGCACAGGGCAGAGGGGAGGAGACCAACTGTGCCCTGCACCCAAAGAACAAATATTCCAACCTAGAACAGGACCCCAAGCATAACCTTTATGTTTCTTTGATATTCATTTTTCTTGATCTCGGCAATTCCTTTTTCTGCAGCTTTGGGTTTGGTGATGCACATGCACTAACTTCTTTTTTGGCTTCCAGGTAGAATTACAAATGTATCTCCTTGCAAAATTATCAAGTCTGGAAACAAGTTTTAGTTTTCACAGGAAAATATTTCTATTTATTTTTCTTCTTCCTAGTCTCAGTGATGATAGTTCTGAATCTTGTCCAGGCCAAGTTACATGCAGTCAGGACTGTTGTCCCTTGCTACAGATCCATCCTCCATGACAAACACTTCCACATTGCTCAAGGTGTGTTTGTCACCTTTGCTACAGGCAGTGAAGGCAGCAGAGAGCCCCACTGAGCAAGATGGTGTGTGAAAGGGAAGGAATTTAATAAAACAATACCACTGTTCTGAATGAATTCTGAAAACTTCATTATTAACCAATAATTAGCAGCCACAGGATTAGAAACATCATTGTAAGGTGAAAGAAATATATACACCACAGCCTGGATGTTTTAAAAGATAAATTCTAAATTTTTGGTCTATCTGCTGTTGGAGGACTGATGAGGGCAGACACACAAAGCAAAGGACTATGGGCACAGCCCATTCCATGCAAAAGGTGTCACAACTTCCAGCAGCTACAGCTCCATGACTTCACAAAACCACATCAAATAATCACCCCAAGCAGAAGATGCTGGTGCTTCTTGGGTTCCTGCTTTGGCAGGTCTAGCACTGGTATTTTGGCCGCAGCCCCCAGTGGGGAGATGTCCCTGATGTGACACAGCCCATGTGGGAACGGAGCACCTTGGGGTGGGGGGTGCCTTGCTGGGTGTAACAGGGATGTTCAGGGAACCCCAAATCCACCACTGGAAACAGAGCTCAGCCTCAAACCCCAGCCCTTCCTTTGCCCAAAAATACATCAGCCAGGCATTTTGTACACTCTTACGTGACCTTTTCTGGCTCTCAAATCAACACAGTGCAGAGCCCACGGTTTGTGACAGCCTGGCCAGTGCTGAGGTCTCCAGTCAGGCTTTTCCAGCAGGTTTGTTTTGGAGTATCACTCCAAGGCTCAGGGTTGGCCAAGAACTGCAAGTCCTTATGTATCAAGTCCTGCTTAAACCCCAGGTTAGTCATAACTTATTTACAGCTTGGATTGCCTTCTCTCTGTCCTACAAGACAGATAGCAATAATTTCTGTTTACAAGACCTAAGACTTGGCACAATCAAAATCTTCTACTCTGTTTTTCAACAAAGTGATTCTAGTGA
>JAYRBT010000156.1:178155-196562 GCA_036023395.1 Myiotriccus ornatus | reverse complement strand
AATTTCTGTTTACAAGACCTAAGACTTGGCACAATCAAAATCTTCTACTCTGTTTTTCAACAAAGTGATTCTAGTGATTTCACGTCAAACCTGTTGGAACATTTTTCTCCAACAACATGCAGAAGAAAGCCAGACTTTTTTTTCCTTGCTTGGTCTGAGCCCAGAAAGTGAATGAGGATTCTCAGTACCATCCAAAACAAAGCCTAGCAGTGTGCCAGAGAGATGTTCAGCACAGCAAGTTCATGACCATCACTGCACAATGGCTTCACGCAGGCAGAAACCACACCATTTCTGGACTGAGAAAAGGTGAACTGTAATGTCAGGCTGGTTCACCCTTGCTCATAAAATCCTTTCACACTATGTGTCCACATGGTTAACATTACAAGAGCCAGAACAAAAAGTTACCTCTCTGTTAGGCAGTGAGGGCACGGCGCAACCAAGTCTGTACACGTGACGTATTTGCATGCTTCAAATTTTTGTTAAAACACAACAGGAGGGCAGTAGACAATTAGGAAGTCCCAGGGATGGCTCCTGCAGACATAGTACATCAGAGTGAACCCAGCAAGATATTCTTGGATCTGACACCCAGGAATACTCATTTGCTGAACGTACTGCACAAGATCAGTGCACAGCAAAGCACAGAACTGCCTTGAGTCCTTGCACCCCTGATCCACCCTGCACACCCACCCATCTCTGCCTGGGCAGTCCTGCACAGACAGCTCAGCCCCAAAGGTCATGGCAGCTGTAAACTGGATAAAAGCTGCTCATCTGCAAGTGAAGGCAACTGGGCAGTGAATCAGCTTCTGGAGGGACCATGCGAAATTATTTGTAACATTGACTCTTTCCCTAAGGACCACTTCCCTTTTACAACGGCAGAGCCGAAGCTGAGGAAGTCTCCTGGACGAAGCCTCTGCTGTGTCTTGTACAGACTGGAAAGTCAGAAGGTCTAGTCCCAGCCTTAAAAAAAATCTCCTAAAGAAGCCAGACAGAGATGCAATGATACTTTTTACTACCCAAGGCACTTACAAGAGCCCAATTACTGCATACATTTGAAAGTAGAGCAAATTAAATCCAGATCCCACCGTCAGGTTAGGACTCTCCAACTGCCAGTCCTTTCTGGCACTCACGATGCTTCTAGGAATGCTGCACTGCCCCAATAAGGGGGGGAAAACCAGTGTTTGCAAAAGACCCTGTTCTTGATACCACATCTCCTTGAGAGGCTGAACTTCCCTATGGGTTCTTCTTGCCCCTTCCCATGCTCAGGCAAGGAACAGAAGCAAAACCACTGTGTTATTTGCATGACTAAATGCAACTCAGATCTTGAGTGTCATTTTGATTCAGAGGACATCAGTCATCTCAAAGGCATTAAAAAAAAAAAAAAGAAACAGCAGCCTGCTTTTAGGTATCCCAAGAGGAGGAGTGGAACAAACCTCATCAAGTAAATAATACGCTTAGCCTCAGTTTTAATTTAAACCATATTTTAGTGTCTCAGCATAGCAGGAATTCCACAACATCATTCCAACTCCCATCATTGCTACAAATATTTCTGTCCATATTTGACATGCAGCTATGTGGTGGTAGTTGTGTTAGCAACTCCTGTGCTAGGAGATGCCTGAAAAAGAGCCTGATCTTCACAAAGTTATTTCTTTTCACTATTGCTTCTAATTCAGCTAAAATTCAAGGTCTGATGTGCAAAAGGCTATTAGTCATAAAAATTATAGTTTTATCAGCAAACCATATATAACCATAATAACCAAAATTATAACCAAAATATCCATAGTACTACTCACTGAAAATGAATGGCAAGAAATGACTGTTCAAATGAATGGGCTCAACACAACAGAAAAAGCTGGAGACAAGCAACAGAGACGTACAGAGAAAAATAAGATCACTAAAATATCTAAAATAAATATTTTTTTCCCCAATATTCACAAGTATTTCAGGCAGAAAGCTTGGTTTTATTCTAATTTGGGCAAATAAGCAAGGAGATATGCACCAGCCTGCAGTGTGACCAGGCACAAAGGCCTAAGAGGAATAATCAGCATTTTTGGTCAAAACTCGCACACTGGAAAGTGGAACTCCAGAAATGCCCTCCACAGTGTCCTGCTGCATGTATGGGAGTGCAGATCAGAGCACTGCTGTACACACAAGGTGACTTTGTGAATGGGGACGCTCCTGTCAGGGGCACAGGCAGGCAAAGACACCCCCCACAGCAGTGTTAAATAAACCATAAACCATGTTAAAGCAATATCAATCTCATCAGGCAGCACAGATATGCAACGGGGTTTTGGTGACGTAGGAACAGAATGTAGAATATGCCAAAAAACAGGCTGGGAGTAAGCATGTGTCACTTCAGCTTGATGACATTTCTCCAGAACTTCTCTCCAGCAGGGTTGGAAACAAGTCTCGAGTCACCAGATCAAATTAACTGCCCCAGTGAAGAAGAAACACCTTCTCAAGTACCGTGTTGTTTCAGAATCACAGAATCATATCAACGTCCAACACTGCCTAGCTCTGAATATACAAAGGCACTTTGGGAAATGATGCCCAGTGAAAAATCGCTGAATATTATGGGCAGAGGATAAAGGAGAGAGAGAAACCATTTAATAATCAACTGTCAGGTTGCTAAAGAACAATACAGGCAGAGATAAAAGAGCTTTCAAAAGGTTGAAAGCTTTCAAAGTGAAGAGGCAGAACACATTATTTGTGTTTAGTTAACTAGATAAAAAGCACACTGGACATACATATTTGATTTTCAGTCTGGGGAGAACTGACAAACCAATAAGCCTCAGAAAAAAAGGAAAATCGGGCAAGTCACCCCCAGCAGCAGCTCCAGCCAGCAAAGGGTGTGGTGTCAGGGTGAGCCTGGGTGGGAAAGGGGTGTGGGGGGTGACTGTGGGTGTAAGGATGATTTGATAGAAATGCTGGGGACGTTTTGAATTACTGCATTTGGGGTTTTTAAATGCTTCTCAACTCTGGAAGCACAGGAGAGCGTGGTAATGCCAGCAGCCTGCTGAAGCATTTTGTCTGGAAACTGCAGCAAGGATAAGGAAGACCTTTCACATCACCTGGGCACATTTCTCCTTTCTCCACAAAATCAGGTTGCCCCTGGCATGTTCAGATGCCCAGGTGGAAGCCATCTCCAGTTAAAAGCTGTGGTCCCAGTTAAAAGCCATGGCCCTTCCCTAAATGAGAACTTCCTTAACAGAATATTAGATGCAAAGCTATGGGGGAACTGCAGCATGATAGATGTGAGTAGAGAGTCACCACTCAGAGCTGCTCTCTGATTTCCTACAAGACCTAAGTGAAGGCCATTGGAATGCACAATGTACCATTGTTGGGTACAATTTGTATATATGTTATATATATATTAAACATATGATAGAAAATTCCCTCTCCCTCTCTCTCTCTGTCTGTCTATCTATATCTTCCATTGTAATTCTTTTGTTTGTTTGTTTTAAAGAGATTTGCAGAATTGTCCTCACAGCAGTGCAAGTCCCTGGATATGTTGAATTTTCTGTGGCTCAGAAAGGCTTTTTAAACTTCTGTGAGATAATTGGCACAGTTTACTTGGCTAAATTAGAGTGAGATTTTCAAAGGTTGAAATGACAGCGAAGTACCTAAATCCCACTGGCATTCAGAGGCTTGCTCTCCTTAATCACTCTGGAAAGCAGAAAGCTTTGCCTCAGCTGCACTGTGGTCTTCTCTGTACTCTGGGCAATAAAACATAATGCATTTACATTCTATCTTTCAATTTGGGCTGAGGAATGTGGGTTTTTTGCTGACTTCCTGAACTGCTCCAGTCGTGACCAGGAACACCAGCAGCAGCCAAGTGTTTCTCTCACTGTCACAGAGGTCTGTGGAAAAGCCCTGAGGAACATTTCCTTTGAGTGTAGCCTTGTTTGGAGCCACCATTCTCCTCCATTTTCCTTTAGATTTAAGACTTTGCAAAACACCAGCCTGTCTAGTCTTCACCTGAACTTCTAATCCTGTTTGGAACAAACTCCATGACAACCATCTTCCATAGGAGAAATACAGTACGGGCAACACAGCTCTGGGTCAGTACAGGGCTTTTCTGCTCCATTTGGTGTAAAGGTGATGATTTCAAGGAGCTCTCTTGGAGGAGCCTGGCAGCAAACTGGCTTGGCCTGGGAGAGGCAGAAATTTAGGCTCCTAAAGGTGCAACTTTGCTGTCCTTTGGAATTGTATGGTTTTCTAGAGCAATTGTGTGGTTTTTCTAGAGCAATGGCACAGGCCTGTGCCAAACCCTATCTGTTTTACCTGCAGGCTCTCAGCTGGCAGAAACCAGGAGCAGGACATACAGAAGCCATTGCATTTCCCAAAGGTCCTCACTTTGCCCTCCTGATGGTCTCACCACGTCTCCAAACTGCTGCTGCCCAGCGGCAGCTCTGTAGGTGTGACCTGCAGACCCCACGAGGGTGCTGGGGGTTCCAGTGGCTCTAAGTGACAGTGACTTAGGAGCAGGGAGATCACAGAATGGTCTGCCCAGCTGCCACACTACAAAACCAGTAGTGATTTAGTGCTGCTCCACCCCACCAGATGTAAAATCCCTCCACTTTGTTCTCAGAAGTGCACACTGTCCTTTTCATTTAACAAAAGCATCTCTCTGACCTCACGTCAGCAGGGACAAAAACATATTGCTTTCAAGGACTAGTGAAAAATCCCCTTCAAAACAAAACAAAAAGAAAAATTTTAACCAAATTTAGTACAGAAGAGTTTCACAAGAACCACTGTAAGGGGTGGAGTGGTCTCCCCTTAACCAGGACATGAGGACACCCAATCAGCATGCACAAACTGAACCTCCACCAGGTCCTCCACCAGGGAGACCCCCTTTCCAAAGAGCTCTGCCACGTCAGTATGCCGTTCCAGCCTCCCCAGCATTCCTCCCCAGCTTTCTTTTCCTCTCTTCCTCCCTAGTGCCTTAACCACCAGCTTCCCCTCAATGTTTGGACTTCGCTAAAGCAAGAGTTTTCAGTCGAATTGTAAATTCATCAGATACGTGGTTTTGGTCACCCTGAAACTATTAGCTAGTCTGGGTCAGATTTGTCAGATAGTTTGGGCTGGAAACTATGTGTTCAGAGATGGGGGGGTGGTATGGTTGCTTCATGGCTGAGGCAAGCGACCCACAACACACAGATGGGGGCTATGCACTCAGTCCCTGTCTTTCAGGACTTTTTTTGAGCTTTAAAAAGTAGAACACATCCTGTGGGAGTCCAAGAAGCCAACAGCAGGATTTTCAGATAGCTTGGGATCAAGTAGAGGGCAGGTTTGCACACACCCCACACCTCAGGTGAGGCTGGTTAGCAGGCAAACCTTCGTGCTGGAAGAACTCAGCTGCCAGGAAAAGCTTTAAGAGCCGTGCAGAGAGTGAGAGGAGCAGGACTGTCCCTGGGTGAGGAGGACAGGAGTGCAGGAGGTGGGACTGTGCACCCCCATCCCTGTGTCAGGAAGGGGTCGTTACTGACAGGAGAGAGGGGAGGAGTGCTGGAGGAGAAGGCACCTCCCCAGGTGGCCCTTGGGTCGCTGCCAGCTAACAGAGAACTCAAAGCTACCAAGACTAGACGAAAGAAGAACAGGTAGTTTGGCTCATAAGCACGTTGTGAAGTTGTGCAAGAAAAGCAGGATAATGACACTGGGAGCTCCTCATTTTGAACCAGATTTTCCATGTCCAAGAAAACAAATAACATGAGTTTTCAGCAATACAAACCAGCCCAGAAGGCACCTGTGTCCCACATTCCTAGAAAGAGCCTGTAAATTTGTATTGCCAGGGCAGTTACCAAGAAGTGAAATCACAGGCAAAGAAACCAAAACTGCTGCTTTTTCTCCTTCTGTCTCCAGTCTGCAGCATTTTCCCTTGCACCAGAGACACCAATTCCCTGCACCACACACTTTGCAGCACAGTTCCTGTGATCCTGAGTGACGCCATCTCAGGGATTGGCACCTCATACTACTGCTAAAGGAAGAAATAATAGTAACTTGTGAGTGCTTGCCTGAGAAGGACCTTTAGGACGTGGTAACACTGAGTGGCCAGCACAAGAACACTGCATGTGCCCCTGCCTAGCAGCCATCCCAAAACCTCGTTCAAATTCACTCAACATTAAATACTGACGCAAGGATAGACCTGAAAACCACCCAGGTTTTGCCATCCTATGTGGGCATGCAACATGTCAGGGACTCAAGCCTGTTAGGAAAAGTGAATATCCCTGGGGATATCAGCTGTGTGCCTTCCAGGATGCAACAAGAACTGCTCCCCAGTCCATCCTGGTGTCCTCAAACCTCCATGATTTCCAAGGAAAGAGGACTTTTCACAGTGGATAGATTCAGCACTGGAGTGATGTATCCCCAGTGCATCCCACCCTGCAGTCAGGGCCCCATGTCTGGCAGCATTGCAACCATCATGAGATGTGGCTTCAACACATGGGAATACAGTGCTCTTTGTGAAGCCAGTGCTGTGGGGTTACCTGAAAAAAGGGCTTGTTTTACTCTCTAAAAGAAGAGAAAAGGGTCAAAACAACCTCCATCATAACGAATACTAGCATTGTTTCTACCACACTGTTCCTGACAGGAGAGGAGGAGATTCAGGATCTGGCTAATGTTGGGTTTGTTTTGTAAGACCTTGATCTGCTCCTTTTCTGCTGACAGCATGGATGGGAGAGAGTTTCATACCACATATCTGGGCTGCCAGAGTCTGGAAAGTTACTGACTGAACAGGAAAAATGCTGAAATCCACAGAAAAGTAAAGGGAGGATGCAGGGAGAAAAGGCACATTTTGCTAATTTATTTTTTTACATTGCAACAGCTGTGCTTACATGAAAAGGGTCATTAACTGAAGATGCACAGAGTACCAGCATGTCTACTGAGGCTTTATACAATTTAGGAGATCACTGCGGAGTACAATGCAGGATCATTTAAAATTCACAAACAAATACTATAAAATACCTTTGTAGGTATTTTAATGGTCCAAAACAAGTACTGTGTACTACTCGATAGGTGCAATTTTTCCTTTTTACTAAATCCCATACGTAAAAATCAATCTGTTCTTTTTAAAAACAGAGACTTTTTTTTTACTACGCTATTTTAAAAGAATAAAGACGGCTCCCACTGAGACGTCTGTTTAAAAGTTCAGTACATTCTGCTGCCTTATTTTATCTAGCAATGATGAACTAAAAGAACACTGAAAATTCAATCATGATGGCAATAATATTTGAAAAGGCTATAAAAAAAGAATGATTTAGATGGTAGGAAACATCTTTCGCTGAAATTCTGAACTCTGTATTTCTGTTTCATTACATGAAAAATAATACAGGCCCTATGCAGAAAACGTGTTCACTGTGCCACTTTGATGGAAACAAAACAGCCTTTTAAGAGCATGGAGAAATGAAAGGTGATTTTAAAAAACACAGGTATTTACAAAGAACCATTTACTCAGTGTTCAGAATCGTGCCATTCCCTCTCTTATAGTTTAGCCATCTCTTGGATAGTTTGCATAAGTATGCATTTATTTACTAATCTTCAAAGAGTCCCCATTTTTCCTAGCTTTCCACTGTAGTCATTAGAGGTCACAACCCTGTAGGAAATATGGGCTGCCATGGTAACACAAAATGTCTGCTACAGGCTTAGTGTAATTCCTCCCTAATAGAAAAACAACAGCAGCAAATCCTGCCTTTGATAAACGGGCTTATGCGTTGTAAGAAGCCGCTACCTAGAAAGGTGTCTATCACTTCAAAACAGCTCTAAATGAAATAAATGTTATTTAAAAAATTTAAAAAAAAAGAGAAAACAAACTCAATGTGATTAAAAAAAAATAAATGTGACTAAGGTACACGAAGGAGAACATAATAATTCGGTGTAGGGAGCTGCAACGTCTCAGTGAATACAGCGGGTGAAGTTTGCAGGGCACTGTGCTGCAGCCCCTCAGTGTGATCCCAGCTCTGCTCAACAACAAGTGTCTGCTGAACACTTCTCCTGGCAAACTTTTCTCATAGCAAGGAAAAAAGGCTACATTTCCATATGCCTGAAAAGGCAAAAATTCAGGGGGAGACTGTCACCCCTCTGACTGCAACAAGGTAGCCTGGCCTTCCCTGCTTGGAAATTCCTGCGGAAAAAAATGCATCTGGTTCCAATAGATAACTGGGGTTTGAGAGGGAGGAAAAATAAAGGTTTGTTTGATCTGGTGGTTCATGGGCATTACTGGCATTTCAGTGAAATCCCACCTCAGCAAGAGAAAGGTCCCAGCGTGGCTGGCTGGCTCACCAGGGTGGGGATTTTGGAAGGGCGTTGGCCACCCCTTGCATCTGCACTCTATATCACCTTACACTTCCAAGTCCCGTCTACCACTGCCAAAGGCTCCCACTTCCTCCGTCGCCTTCTTCCTACAGAGCACACACACGAAGGGCCAGTTTTCTTTAATGTATTAGCCAGGATTTTCCTGAGAATGTGTTTTTTTGTGCCTCCTTATCTCCATCCTGTACCACTGTCAGCATGCTCCTCAGAGGGGACACACCACTGCCGTGTCTGCAGCAATGCAGAGCCTCTCCTCAACCAAATCCTGTTTCTCGTTGTCTTTTGTTTACATTCCTCCAGCTAGTTTTCAGTCCAGAGAGCAGCAGTCAGATCTCCACCAATTTGAGTTAATTTTTCAATTAAGCTATTGCATTACCTATACTCCATCCCCCATGGTTTGCTTTACTACTCCTTTTTTTTTTTTTTAAAAAAAAAAAGGCTTAATTTTGCCTCATGAAATACCTTTCCTCTAAACACTTGCAATCTGCTGTTTCTTTCTATATAAAGGTGGTACACCCAACCTATCACTTCAGGTGCCCTATTCCAATGCAGGCAATTTGAATTCCTCAGGGTTTGCATCACTTCGCAGCAAGACAGAGGCTGCTGAATCTCGTACATCCAGGATGCTCCTCCAGAGGAGCCTCCCTGCAGGAGAATGAGAGTCTTCTTATCGAGGTGTGAACACCCAGGATTTGCCATTGTGGGGTCCCTCAAGATCCCACAGCTGAGGATTCGCTGCCTGCAACAGACCCTTTCTTACAGAAGTGCCATCCACTCCAAATGCAAGATACTTAGGGCAGTTGGAAAACAGACCCTCACCTACTGCAAGCCTGATAATGAGGAACAGCATTTTGGACCTAATCCACAGCAGAAAGTCAAACCCTCACTGTATCCTGTGACAGCCTTTCACAGCATTTTACCATTTCCATGCACATAGAAGAAATGCCAAAATATCTCTCTGCCTTTTCCACCTCCTTTTGTTAAGGTGGTAATAATTTTTATCTTCTTCCTCCTTCACCAACACTTTAAAGCCTTAAGTGTCAAAAGATATTTCAGATTTGGCCCCTCTTTCCTGATTGCCCAGTTCAGGTTATGAGATACTCTCCACTTGCAGCCTGTGCCCTACAAGAGCCACTGAAGCATAATTAATACCTGTGGGTGTTAATTCATCTTCCCTTGCTTTAGTCCCAAAAGGCAGCTTTTGGGAAAGTTCTGCTTTGCCTATAATATTGTCCCCATATACTGCTGTGAACACACTGCTGGTAGTTGAGAAACAAGTCCTTTACACACCTATCTCTATCACCACCACTGCACCTGGAAATCAAAACGAGTGCTCCTCCAAAAAACAACTGTGATGAGCCACGTTTTAGAGGAAGGGTGGCATGTAGGGAGGTTTGGATTTGATGCTGGGAGGTATTTCCTCGCTGTGGGGGGTTGTCAAGCATTGGAACAGGCTGCCCAGGGCAGCGATAGAGTCACCGTCCTTGGAGGTATTGAAAAGATGTGTAGATGTGACACTTGGGGACATGGTTTAATGGTGGTCTTGGCAGTGCTGAGTTAAGGTTGAACTCAGTGGTCTTAGAGGTCTTTTCCAGCCTAAAGGATTCTATGTGCTCAGGTATGGGGGAACAAAGTGAGTGAGCCAGTTACACCTACAGCAGGAACTGAGGGATGTCCCAAACAGAGCCCTCCAGGCATGTCCCTGCATCGCTCCCTCACTGTCTCCAGCTGCTTTCTGTTTCTCCATAGAACCCCAGAACCATTAAGGTTGGAAAAGAGCTCTAAGATCATCAAGTGCAACCATTTGTTTACACATTACCCTGTGGAAGGGGAAGAGCTGGAGCAAGTTTCATGAGTGCAATTCATTCCACACCATTGATGGAAATAAGTGCACTTCTGTGTCACTTCATCTCCCAGTCAACACGGAGCTCCCCACATCTCCATCCAGCTCCACATCCATGTGCTAAACCCAGAGACACCACATGAGTCAGAGGCAATCCTGGGGGAATCCAAGCTCCGCAAATCAATGAGTGAATCAACCTCCTGTATCAGTGAAGTTTGATTACACTCACAGCTGATGTAATACTGGTAAAGTATGCTGAAACACAGGAGAAAACAAATTGCTCTACACACCCCTCCTGCACTGCAGAGCTGCCACATGGCATCGCGCGGCCTCCACCAGTGCCGCCGTCCCACCGCAAGTCTCCGTGTGCTGCCAATTAGCAAGGCAGGCAATCACCGTAAGGAGGAAGGGCTGCTGCCTCTCAAAATGTACTCCACTAATTTATTTTGGCAAGTGTAGCTTGGTTTTAATCATCGATAATTCTTCCGAGCAAAGTGTCTTCGAGTAAGTGGGCTGTAGTCTATTTTGCAAAAGCAATGAAGTTGGAGGAAGAGGAGGGCTCACTGCAATGTTCTGCTATTAATCACTGCTAATAAAAGTGGAAAAATCATTTTTTTTTGTGTATGGAAATTGTGTATGAAAAATCACTGCTTTGTGTATGTAAATTATGGAATTTGCAGATAAGCCAAGTATAAATGACTGAGGTTTGGTGTAGACGAGGTACTCCCACTTTGCACTGAGAACAGATAATAGCAAAGTACCCAAACCCCCTGATTGTATTTCCCTATCCTACATTTGTTAGTTGGGATGTTCGGGCTCTGCAGTGACAACAAAGAGATCAGTTGCTCCACAAGATAGCAGGCACTCTGGTTTGTAGCCAACAAGGAAAGGGGTGGGAAGCAGATGCATTTTGGGGGACCAGAAGGAAGAACTGTTTACCCAAATCACAGGCAGGTCGAGAGAAGTCACCCTCATTTGAGCTTTGTGACCATCATTAGTTTCCACCCATACAGCACTGATGGGGTTTGTTATTGGCTGATCTTCAGCCCAACCTGCAGGTAAAGCCTCCTGCAGGCCAGAGACCACTTGTGGGGCAAAATACGACACGACAGCTCTGATGTACCCTCCAGAAAGCGTGTAACCATGTGGAAGAGATGGGGACACACACTATGAACTTTGCTCCTGCACACCTCTATAAACGTCCCAGAGCTACAAGAGCAGGGAAAGCGGTGTCTGTCCCTGTCCCTCCATGTGCCAGCTCCCCCTGCACACACATGCCATGGTTGGTATGAACGAGCTACTGTTTTGCTCCTGCAGTGGTCAGTGTAAAGCAGTTCCTTGCTCAGCACTGACATTCTATTCCTCCCATGATCTTACAACGCTCTAGGACTCACCAGCATCCCAAGAGGCAAATCAACTCAGCTGTGGCAATACCAGTGGCAATTTTCCTGGTTTCCACGTGGGAAGTAAACAACACCAGATCTCCTCCTTCTCCAAACCCCTGGTCCTGTTTTAGCAGCACCATCCACAGATACAGCCATGGAGCAAGTGGTAATGCTGGTGTTGAGGCAAGAAGGAATTTCTGCACCATTTACATGAAAAATTACGTTATGACTTAGTTTCCCCCAGAGCTGTTGGCTTCAAAGAGGCAGTTTTGCTCTCACATTTTCTTTTGAGGCATTCAAGCCAGGGAGCTGCTGTAACCTCCATGTGATGGGTTTGGGTGTCCAACACAAAACAAGAGGAGCAGCATTTAAGGCAACCAACACCTCAAGGATCTGGCAGTGAAACCGTGGCACAAGGGATGCTGCCAAGAGGTCAGGAACATCCCTAAACTGAGTAGAATGGTGTTTTTTTTATTTAGGTGTTTTAAAATTAAAACAATCTTTTCTATCAAGAGTGAAGAAATTTTGCTGGATTTTTTATCCACTGTTCTGAAGGCTGTTGCATCAAGTCATTACTTTAAATTTCCATCTTTGTCAATGCAAAATGTTATTTCATCAACATCAAAATATCCGGAGAACGCTAGCTGACATTTCTGCTTGCAAGCGTGTTTGGGGAGCATTTATACATTTATTTGCCTGGAAGAAACATGGTTTTAACTGACTCTTGAGTCGCTCAGTTTTCAGAAGATATTATCAAAACACTGGCAGAGAAGCTCAGCACAAAGTTTGGAAGGAAACCAGAGGAGAATTATTCTATAGGAACTGATCTCATGTATCAAATCAGACCTGCATGTAACAGCCCGAGTGATTGCTGTGCCATTTGTATTTCTTTGCATCACTTTATTCTTTGGGGAGCGGGGAGAAAAAGGACCACTTTTTCAAAGAGCAATGTGAGAGCAAGTCCACAAAAGACTCCTCCCAAAGTAAGTAAGTTATTTCGCCTGGGAAAGCCCTTCTTCCAGCCAAGCAGGTTGAAGGGGAGAGGCGGACTCTTCCTCGGGAGAGAAAAGGCCGCCCTGTGCCTGGGCTGCTCCCTATTGTGCCGGGGAGAGGGTTTACACGGGCAAGAGACCACGGCCGTGGCAGAACCTCCCCTGCCCCACCGGGCTGGAGGTACCCAAGGGCTGGAAAACAGAGGCAGAGGAGCAGCCCCTTCCCCACACTGCCCTCCATCATTTCTGACACAAAAGGGAAACATACAGTGTTGCGTCTTTTGAGCCAAAAGCGTTTTCTGAGCCAAAGACGGTTATTTGGGAAGAAAAATAATTATCTTCCAGTATTTCAAATCATATTTTACTTCTTGTGGAGGAAAGAATAAATGTGAAATTACTTTTTCTTGCTCTGAGAACTAACCGTAACATTTACCAATTTCACTACCAGACAGCAGAGAGTATTTTCTCGCTCCGAAATCCAGCCAGTTTTGCTATGACTACCACTTCCCAGTGCCAAAAAAGAAGGGGGCTTGGGGAGGGGGGTGCTAAAAATCACCTGTAAAGAATTAGGTAACAGAGTGTGAAAGGTCTCTGCCATTCAGGAAATACTTCCCGCTGGATTTAATTACAGATTGCAAGTTACCCGCCCCCCCCTTTTTTTTTTTTGAACTTCAGACATACAATAACATGACATTTATTGAATGTGCTAGCGTTGCAGCGCTCGGGGTAGTAAAAAAAGCCTGGAGAACTCTGTTGTTTACAATAAACTTTAAAAATACACTTTATATGCCAGATTAATGGGAGCTTTACGGAGAAAGCGCGTTTTGTCCTCCTGCGTTAGGAAGTACCAATTACAGAGGGAAGAGCCTGCTCAGGCTGCGGGAGCGGTGCCGCAGACCTGCCCGTGTCCCAGAGCCGTGCTGGCAGCAGCACTGCCCAGCCACGTCCTGGGGGCAATCTGCCTTTTACAGCCCACGCAAGCTCCCTGCCTGCTCCCAGCGTGCACAGACACTGGCTTCGGAGAGCGCCTCGCACATTTGGTCTAAATTGCGTATTTTCCCCTCAGTATCTCGGCTGAGATGAGCGGTCCTGATACAACGGTATTAAATGTCAAACGAGCAAAAAACAACGTGCAAAGCCAACGCAACTCTGCATTTAATTTAGGCGGTGTCAAAGCAAGGAGCAGAAAGGAATGGCGTTGTCTTTTTTTTTTTTTTTCACTTTGCACATTTTTATAAAACCACCAAACCCAGCTCGTACTTGAGGCTCCTGTCCTAGCCACCTCACAGGAACCCAGTTCTTTCCTCATTCCCTACCAGTATTAGGTTAATCAGCAGCAAGAAAAAAAAAACCCTAACGATATCTGCCTACATTTGAGTCGCTAATCACACATGGCAATGTTAAAACTATTCCTCTGCTGTGCATTTAATTTGCCCACTTTGGAACGAGGCATTAGGATTTTATTTCTAAATGTGCTGATCAAATTGCGTCTCTGCTTCTGCAGCCAGAAATACAGCAGCTTTCCTCTCTGCGTAGGTAATGAGGCATCCAACACCCTGGAATTCATTTAAAAATTTGTATTCCATCATAATTATCTCCAGTCATTGTGCATAATAAAACAATTTGTTATAGATCAAATGCTGTGCATACGGATACATGGATTTGGGTATCGAGAGTGTCTCTTAAACTCACAAAAGGGAATAAAACTCAGAGTCCAGGCAAAAATCTGTTCCCTGGAAGGTGTTATCCTGTCAGTGCTACAGGGTAATTTACAGGATCTGCCACATTTAGGAGCCTCTGGCTTGACTTTTTTTGGCTTTTATGAGCTGAAGAACAGAAGCAGGGTCACTGGAGAGATTAAGTTTCCTTTCTACACGAACGTTAGGGAGGGAGACAGAGGGAGACACGGCAAATAAGTGCTCTGCTGTGCCCGGAAAATTAAAATACAGCTGGATTACGACTCTAACGATGTGCTTTGCCAGCTTTTTCAGGGTTCACAGCCTCCCAACACACAGCCATGGGCACAGAGAACTTGTATCCTCAGCATTTAACCAAACGAGAAGTTGGAAATGGTTTTCTTGCCTTTTTTGCTTCTAGATTTGTTTTTTAACAAAACAAAAAACTGCTTCCGTTCATGCAGAGCACTCTGGAAATCAGCAGTAAATTCATCCACTGATACATCCGTCTGCAAGGGAGCTGGGTTCAGTGAAGTGCCAATGCCACTAGAGTAGCAAGAAGGCAGATCTTTTTCCTTTCTCTGTGCTACAAGCAATAAAAATTCAGGTGACAACTTACTCCTCAGCACAGCACCCAAAGCAGGAGCACAGGTCCTCCCATCCCTTAAAAAGCACATACACAGGGGATAAGAAATAAAATAAAATTGAAAGCATTTGCAGTATCCAATTTTCAAACCTTTTTTTCCATCAGTTATAGTTGTAAATTAAGGGGGGAATTGGATTTCAAGTTCTGCCTGCACATTTTATACATCCGCACTTTTGATTTATCCGAGTTGCACGGGAGCAAAAGAGGCAATGTTTACCTCTGTAATGAAGAGACAAAAGCTTACTTTGCAACTGTAGCAAGATATGTAGACAAATCTACGAAAGCTTCCTATTTTATTCTTTTTTTATTTCCCCTCTCTACTTCTCGGAAAAAAACCCAATTTTAGATTGCAAGTCTATTCCAGAGCAAAATGCTTTTCGTTGCAGAAAGGGAATTTAATCTGATAATTCAGCTTTCTGTAACTTGTGATTGAAGTGGTTCATTTTCATAATTGAATGAGTTTTCTTTACCTACACATTTTTGTTAACTGATTTAATAAATTATGGCAGACCTTTAAAATACGACTGGAGTTGTACAAGGTAGATTTACGGTCAGCTAAACAGTACAGCAGAAGGTTAAGGCACAATATTTTAGTGCTTTCAGTAGGAGGACTCTATTATTATTATTATTGTTATTATTATTGTTGTCGTTATTAGTATTATCATGTAAAGAATAGCTGAAGTCTAACATTGTTTAGTGATCATTTTTCAAAGTAAACTGCAAAAACAGAAGGAAATTTTTTAAATCCAAAAACTATTTCGAACCATTTAGCTGGAAAAGCTAAATTAGAATAAAGTAATAATAGACTCAAAGCATGGAGTAATTTAAAACTGCAACAAAACTGGAAGAGGAAAATTACATATTCAACAAATGACTTTTTCAACCAAACTCCTCAGGCTAGTTTATGGTATTTAGAGTCTCTTTTCTTCTTATAAAGCACTTGCAGCCAAAACAGCAACAACTTTGCATTTCTTGGGAGGCAGCCGATGGGATCAAAATGCCGTTTCTTAAACCACAGAACAAACCAGGTTCGTGCCCTGCAGTTTTGTAGGTGTTGTTAATAAATGATGGACAGATAGGACAAGTGTATCCTTTTGTGAACAAATTGTGAGATACCAAAGGGATAGTCTCTTTTTTAAAAATATCAAGTTACTTATGCTTTAAAAGTAAATTTCACCATTTTGTATGAATAGTTCAATTTAGATACCTGCTGCATTTAACATTATTGCTGAAATCTAAACAAGATATGTAGATTCTGCCTTTTTTTTTTTAAATTGAGATCCCTTGAAAATACAAACTAATTAGCCATATATATCAAAATTATTAACCTCAGCTATTCAGTTGCCTTGCATTATGTAATATACGATCCAATAAATTAGGTAACACAACAAAACTAAAAATAAGGCTTAGCTCTCAGTACAAATTAAACTATAAAACATTATATTCAGTGCTTGAAAAACACCCCATCTTTCATTTCTAAATTATTTAAAAACTAATAAAGGTGGTTTCATAAAACAAGGAAAACAAACTTGTTCCAATTTGTTGTGAAAAATAATGGAATCTGACAATTTTACGAAAGGACTTTGTATATGCAAAGCTACAAAGGCACAAATAAAACCCCAGCGATTACAAAATAGCTATAATCATCTGACTGGCATTTTACGTGCTGGATGCTTGTAAAAAATGGAGATTATAAATGTGCACCATAAAACCCTTCGTAGTGGAGAGGAGGAAAACCCCCCAGACTCGAGAGCACAATTGCTCTGCGCCCTTCCTGCGCCGCAGCCTTTCACACCGAGAAAGCTTTTAACCAAATCTGGCTGTGGGACGGGGATGGAAAATGGATGAAATATAGTTTTGTTCTGCTCTTTCATCCCTTTCTGGCAGCGGTGGGAGAAGAGACACTTTGGTGTCGTGTTAGTCACAGGGCAGAATTTCTTCCAGTGCCTCTGTCTTGTCCTGACCACGGTGCTGGGCTGAGAGACCCACAAATGAGGCTGTTTGTATTTAAAGCTGGCTTCCCAAATGGAGAGAGGGGGCTAACGCTGTCCCTACCTGTGCCCTCTGTTTCATCCCACAGCCAGCTAAGGAGAAGTCCTCTTACACCCAGGAGGAGGCTAAATGCAGCCAAAAGCAAACAGCAAACTTGTGTTTAAAAGTGGTGAGAGAGGCAACACTGAACACTCCAGAAAAGATAGACAGCACTTTGAAGATTTATGTAATTAAATTAATCTGGTGCTTATTCTCTAAAGCATCACTCCTGAATTAAGAAAGCCCACACAACCCAACTCTACATTTAAAAAACTCTCCAAATCATAAAAAATTAACTGATGAGGATTAACAAAAAGAAAAAAAAAAAAAAAAAAAAAGCCCCCTGAATTCTAAACAAACAAACAGATCCCCAGCACGCACACACACAAAAAGTTCTTCCTTCAAGCAGATCTCTCCAAGGAAGCAGGTTATCTTGGCCAGCAGAAATCCTCGTTATCACATCTCCCCACAGACAGCCATCTTAAACTCCTACCTCTCCTTATTTCAGTCCCGATACTTGCTTTTTGTGCTTCTCCCTCTGTGTGTGTGTGTATGTGTGCGTGCATGTGTGTCTGCTAATTCTGCACCTTCGCAAACACTGAACCTATTCGCAGAGCCTGCTCATTGGAAAAAAAAAAAAAAGCCCGCTTTGTGTGCAGTGGATCCAGGAGGGGGGAGAAAGGAAGAGGGGGAGAAAGAGGGAGAGAGAGAGGGAGGGAGGGAAGGAAGGAGAGAGAGAGAGATAGCCCGTGAAAAATCCCAACTGCATGATCCACTAAAGGAGAAAAAAGTTTTACTCTAGCTATTTCATTGTCTCTGCTACAATATCTTTGAGAACCGCAACAGCCAGTAATCCAATAAGACCATTGATTAGGCTACAATGATTCAATTCAAGCAAATGGCCTTGTGCAAAGAGCATGCTCCAGTCCTTCTTGTCACCTTGCAGGGCAGAAGCCCTCTTCATGCTGCTCTCCTTATTCATTCCTTTATGGGAAATGTAGAGCAAAAGGAGTGAAAGATGGCAATTATCTAATTGGACTATTAACAAACAATTCTCTGAGTGTGGCTGTCTGGCAGTGGTTCTTGGGTGAGGTGAAAGGCCACATGTTGCACTGGCCCCATTCACAAAGAGTTTAGGGGCCTGAGAGGGAGAGAAAGAATTTTCCCTGAGAATTTTTCACACAAATGGCGGTGTATCCATCGGCCGTGCTGTTCCCTGCCTCGTCCTTCTGGTCTGGGCTGCTGCCTGGGAATTTCACCCACCTGAAGCAGGCAGGGGCTCCCCTGTGTTTTACTGCAGATGATACCAGTGTGAAAGCAGAATGCAGCAGCCTTGCCAGGGCTGCTCAGCCCCAGGGGCCTCATCCTGTTTCTGCTGAAGGAATAAAACCACCCTCACCCCATGGGACCCAGTCTTTGTCCAAGGCTGTAACCGAGTGAAGGATCCAGTGCTGGGGCTTAATCATCACCAACAGGAAGGCAAGGGAAGGCAAGGGAAGGCAAGGCAAGGCAAGGAAGGCACGGCAAGGC
>JAYRBT010000156.1:118794-178055 GCA_036023395.1 Myiotriccus ornatus | reverse complement strand
GATGAGGATTAACAAAAAGAAAAAAAAAAAAAAAAAAAAAAGAAGAAATCCCCAAAGCAGCCTCCCCGGTTGAATCAAAGTGTCACATCAGCAGAGTGGAAATACTGGAAATTCACATAAACTTTGAGGAGATTTTTTTGCTGTTGTTTAGGAACTACCCTAAGCAAGAAAGCTACTGTAGAAATCATCACAGTTTATATAGGTGAACTACCAAAACCAGCACCGCTTTTTTTTTTTTTTTTAATACCTTGGTGCCCCCTTTTGGTCTATACAGTTCAAGGCATTTTTCCCCCCTTTAAAAGTTTAATCATAAAAATACGGTAACTTTTCACTGGTGAAGTCTTAATCGAGAGTCTTGAGGCTGCTCCACCTTAATGACGGTCCACTGTCCTCACGATCGATTTGGCCCCTGTGAACACGCACGAGTAGCAGCTAAGGTCAAAGGAAGGGCTGATTTCCATTAGAAAAATTACCCCACTGCAAAATCCTGCTTTATACGGTTACCCTGATAGATGGGAAGGAAAAAAATAAAATTAAAAAAAAAATTAAGAGTAAAAAAAAAAAAGGAAGAAAGAAAAAAAAAAAAAGACCCATTCATTACCTTTGCTACAGTACACTCAATGGGGGAAGGCTGAGGCGGGTGTGCTGATGATAACTTTGCCTTGCTACGTTTGTACGTGCGACACTGAGGAGAGAAAAGCTCCCCAGCAAGTGGGAGCCTTTGCTCGGGTCCAGGTTCTCGGCGTGCTGCTAGCATCGCACCCAAACCTCGCCAGTCTTTGAGGAGAAGAAAGCAAAGTTTGAAATATATTAATTAAACCAGGAAAAAAAAAATTAAATAAAAAAATCTCATCCTGACGACTTTCACATTGCGGTGCCAGTAATTACGCCACAGAAACAAGATCTTTCCACGTTCAACATCACTGTGTGAAGACGAGCTTATTTCCAGCAGGGATATTGAGTCCTGCCATCTGAAGGGCCAATCAAGTGTGAAGTACAGTATAGTTTTAGACTCAATTGAAAGGAAAAAGCTTGACTACTAGTTCATAGCATGACAACTTTCATGGATTAGCTCAGACCCTATTCTACTCCGTGAAAGGGTATCACAGCATGAAGACAGTTTTCAATGCACTAAACTTTAATAGCTGAGTGGGGGAGCCAAAGCTTCCTTTTGGTCTCTATAGAAACAGTATAGCCAAAATTTGAGACAAAATTAAGATTCCTGGGTTTCAGTCCTGTATTTACCCTCCAAGATCCCTATTCACAAAAAGTCTTCTGATTTCATATATGTATACATATATAATTACACAGATAATTACATACATGATTGTGCGTGCCATTTTTCCCATGGAAGATGAAGGGAGTTAAACCCAATTAACTAATTCCCCAGAGCCCCACCACTGCTTCCCAGTGTCCCCAGAGCCATGGGAAGAAGCAGCGGGTGCAGAGAGGCACCCGAGGAGGCTTCACTAGTGCTCATAGGCATTTTCCTCCCATCCCAGCTGCAAAGCTGTGCACCCTTCATAACCCCATCCAGCCAGAGCCCTCGTCCTTTTAGCATCCTCCAGAAAGCTGGAGATTTTATTTAGGCATCAGCTGCCCAAGCAAGGCATTACCAGCATGGAGCACCTTCATGGGGAATGCCGTGTTTCGCCTATTATGCCAGAGGCTGATGGAAACCTAACTTGCAAGGAGCAGTGGAAGAGGACAACAGCATTCAACGCAGAAGAAGAAGTTCCCCACCTTTTTTCTAAGAAAAACACTCTCATGATGAATTTAAACTCTGAGAACAAGGGGGAAAACACTCTCTCATGACAAACTCTTGCCCTGCTCCTCTCCCCCAGCCCACATGGAGAGTGTGGGTGGGTGTTGTGCCCATGGGACACAGGACCAGCCCACATCACAGTGCATGTACTCATCACACAGGGGTGCAGAGATAACCAGTGCCAGCTTCTATGCAGCATTAACCTCGTTTCTTGTTTCACACTTGACCGTGCATTCTCTAACTACAATTCCCAGTAGACATTACCCCTACACACCGACACACCGGCAAACACATTTTCTCTTCCCACCTCCCACACATCCTTTCATCTGTGCTGTGGGACCGAGGCTGGGCATGCCCCGGGGTGTTACCTGCAGGTACCCACGCTGTGCTTTCCACCCATTCTGTTCAGGTTTGACACCTGCATCTGGGCAGTGGCGAGGGCGATCCGGCTCCCTCGGCAAACTTGGCTGGGCCACAGATGTCTTTCTTCCCCCCCTTCCCTCCCCGCACCGCTGGGATGTCTGGGTGCCTCCTATGGAGAGTCTACACTTCACTATAATGCTCCTACCCTCCCTTTGTGGTGCACTAATCCTGAGTTACCAGAGCCAGAAACTTGCCTTGCGTGGCCAGAGAAGTGATCTCCCCACCCCCTCAACCCCCCCACTTGGGCTTGAAGTTAATCCAGCTCTGGGCAGGGTCTCCCCACAGCATCCCCACTATCGGAGCTGTGAATTTCTGCACAGGCAGCGGGTTTTGATGAAGATTTGACACTAAGGCAGGGCCATTCTCAGGGTGCTTGACACCCCAGGACAGCTCCCCTGGGCCATGCAAGGAGCCAGGATCAGCCCAAGACCATCGCCCACTGAGGAAATAGCTGCTGTGGGCACATGCACTTCACCACAGGGATCACAACTGGCTGCACTGCCCCAACTGCCCTGATCATCTCTCCTGAGGCTCTCCAGTATGCTGTCCCTTGGGGGTCCCATAGACCCTGGCATCACCCTGCAGGCCTCACCTCAGCAGCATCCCAGCATGATTCAAGGCTCCTACAAGGGTAGGAAAAGCCCAGCATCACCCAAAGTCTCTCAGATAAGCATCCAAACTTCTCCCTGAACATGCTCCACTGTGTACATCTGCTAAAGAAGTTCTGCAAAGGCAAACTTTGAATAAAAAGTGCTCCAACTCACAAGGAAATAGAGATTGCACATTACCTCATTGACCCAGCATAGTTCAAAGCTGATATATGCTCACTCCTCTCCACACCAGTGAGTCATGATGTCCCAGGAGCAGCAGCTCCACCACCTTCCCAATGCAAGCTTTCTGCAGAGACACAAAGAGCTGCTTGCTGTAAAATACCCCTCTCCTTTGAAAACCTCTGTCCAACTGATCCCGGGAGAAAAGTGAGATCCTGTGATCACAAAGAGTGTCCAAAAGCAACAGACACCTGATGTCCTTAATAAACCTGGGTCATAACCTCCTCCCCCTTAGAGCCTGCCCCTACTCGGGCATCACTTCACAGGTTGAGTGCATGGGTCCAGTTTTCCAAATATCTCTTCTCTGTGCTCCAAAGAGTGCTGACAAGCACTTGGCATACGGGCAAACACCCACACACAGGAGAAAAAGGAGCAGCACCATCACTGTGCCATACACAAACTCACATTCCCTCCTGGAGGAGGTAGCTCTGCACCAGCCAGGCTTGCTCAGGTACTCGCTGTGCAAAAAGACTATTGATGGCACTGGGCAGCTGCTGGAGAGCTCAGCAGTGTGTGCAAGCTGGAGGGAGAGCTACCTGGTCACAGCCCTCATGCTTCAGGCTGGACCACAGCCTCCAAGGCCATCTCCATCTGGAGAAGTCTGGACCATCAGCAGCAATCTGGGGAAAAACCATCCTTGGAAAACAGTGCCTTTTCTCGTCCCCTGGTAGAAGGGATGAAATCCCTGTGGTCTCAGCATCAGCAAAATTGCCTTTGATGCTCAGACCCACTCTTCATTAGGACTGCAAGCAGAAATTAGAGAGACATGCTTATGGTTAAACACTATTTCCTCTGTTGGTTAAACACTGCCTACTTCTCTCTCCATTAGGAACAACATCTCCAAAGCCCCGGGGTCTAATAATAACCCTGAACAGAGACGTTTTCCTTTGTGCAGTGCTCAGCTATGGAGGGAAACAATTTGCAGTTTAAATTATTTCCTTTCAACAGATTTGAGAAAGCCACGCTGCAGTAATTACACACGCTGAACAGGTCCTGTACCCCCCGGTCACTCCCTGAGCAGCCAGATACTGTTCCAAGGCTTGGATCAGGCCCAGTGCACCAAGACCAATCATTTTGGACAGGGCAGAAAGTCCAAAACTGGGTCCATGGGCACGCATTGACAGCTCAATCGATCGCTGGGCTCCTGCCACTGACAGTCACGTGTGCACAGGCGGACGGATTCAATGGTCCTATTTAAACCTGCTCCCAGGGCCCTCAGGCCCTACATGTGTCACCGTGTTAGATGCCATTGATGCTGCAGCAGCCTCTTTGCAGCACATCAAAGCATATTGCAGCGAACCCCTCATGTGTGAAGGGAAAGCCAGTCTTTGGCACCAAGGGATCTCCTCTGTTCAGCCCCGGAGAGGTTTGTTTGGAGTCAAACCACGCAGACATCCATGTGGCCAAGCCCTACAGTGAGAGTGAAACAATGCTGACAGCGTTTCACTGACACCTAACCCCATTCTTGTGGGACATGGGGAGCAGAGGATTTGGGGCTTGGCAGCAGGAGACAGGTTTGTCTCCCTGCAAGCATCCAAAGGTGAAGAAGCTCACCAGGCTCATGCGGGATGGCTGAAATCAGGCTGTGCCATCCCCAGTGTTGGGACAAGATTCTGGGAAAGCCCAACCTCTTTTCTTCTCCAGCCAAAGCAGAGACAGTGCAAGCTTGAGGCAGCTCTGCCACTGCCCTGGCACAGCAGAGACATCTGAGAGCAAAAGTCATCCAGCACCACACAATTTCTGATCCCCAAACCAACCCTGGACATCGCCTGATATCAGCAAGACACGGCCCAGGAGCATGTGGACCCACTGCTATTTTGGTTAAGTGTCAGCTTCCCTTAGGGCAGATCTTGTTAAGGAGATCCAAACTAGCCCATTTGCTATGGGTTGATACAATCTTCTCCATCTTGCAAGGTCCAGAAAGGCCTCACACAGTGCAGTTCATCCTTCCCACCTCAAGGCTTTGTGCCAGGAGCACGGCTGTGTCCATCACAACTCCACTGGCAGTGTCCCTTCCCCAGGACAGTGGCACAGGAGCAATGCTCAGGATGGGGAATCCACTTCCCTCAACCTTGGAGCCTGCACTGCTCTGGAAGAGGAAGATACACTGTTACTTGGCTGGGTGTCCGAGAGCATCAGCCAGGCTTTGACGGTCTGACACAGCCCACACGGATGGGTTTTCTGCTTGGGAGTGGGATATCTCCCCTGCACAGGAACACAGACACTGACCAGTGCCAGCTGCCATGGGCACTGGAAGACACTGGACCTCACCGGGGGAAGGATGCACACATCTCCCTGCATCTCCAGGTATGCTGCACAGCTTGGGTTGGTGCCACAAGACCCTTCACTGTCTCCAAGGAGACCTCTCCGCCAGATATGAAACACTGTGGGAAGTCTCACTATACTTCAGTTTCTCCTCCTCATTCAGCTGCAGACTCCTAAATGGGCACTAGTCTGATAATCCTTTTTTCCAGGGCACATCTGCCTTTCGTGTTCTCTCTTCGATCTGCAGCTTAGCCTTCCCTCTGGAGGAATCATCTAAAGGATCTTTCATAGTTTTTGCTGCCCAATTTTTGCAGCAGTCAGGGCATAAACTGTTTGATAGACTCTGAAGGGTTGCCTTTGTTTCCCCAAAAAGGTGCTATTTTGTTCACAAACACTCCAAGGAGCGCGGCAGTCTCTTTTTCTACCTCTCTTTTCATCATTTTAACACAAAAGCTGAAGCTTTTGAAATCCCGTTTTCATGTTGGTGCATTAGCTATCTGAATTCCTCCCACATTTGAAGCCTGAGTCTGAACTCACCCCAAAAATCTCAAGTTTGCAATTTAAGCATTTTCCTTTGATGCATTATTTAAACATAGATTTTAATTATTAATTGAGACAGCTTAGTGCTGTAATTTAATAGCCAAACCCTGCACTGGGCCAGATCCTCACCTGCTGCAAACCCAGGCTGCTCCCACCCCAGAGCCCCAGCCTTCCTCCCCCCTCCACTCATACCAAAGCACTTCATTAAATTATTTCAACAAGATCCTCTAATTTGAGTTCAAAGAATTCAGCTAATGAAGTATTTAAACATTTTTGTACCCAAAATTAATCAATTTACAAAACACCTGTAGAAAACAAACTGATAGTTTTATGGAAGACCATGCTTCACAGTGTTTTTCTAGAGGGAAAATTGTGCCCTTCCTGTTCAATTTAAGGAGGAAACCATCACCCATTACTTTTCTTGTCTTCATGAGAAGTGGGAGACCTCCTCTACAGATGTTTTACCCTCTTTGTTCCCATATTTCCCAACCTGTTTAGTTGCAGCCACCATTCCCCCAGGAGGGGACTGATGGTTTTCTTGTTCCTACCCCAGGTAAGTCCATCCTTCCTCGGTGCACTGCTGCAACCAAGAGCAGAGCAAAACCTCATCCATGTCTTTTCCAAGTGTGGAGGGAGCCCCAGGCAAGACTCACATTCTTGGTGCCCTCCTGCCTCACTGGGACTAGAGATTGCTTCTCCCCAAATGTCCTTTCATCAAAGTCTGTAATGAAACAACCTGCTCTGTCCTGGCCCCAGAGCCAACCCCTGCTTATCCCAGCACATGAGCAGGAGCCTGGATCAGCCATGCCCATCCCACAGGCATCAGACTAACATGTGTCCCTTTGCATTTCAGGCTTCTGTCTGATGAAGATCTCTGCTGTCCATCTGCAAACTGGTAAAAAGGCTGAAAGTGCCCAGCAAGGAGCTCCCTGGCATTTCCCAGGGTATCCATGTTATCCCTCCCTGTGCACACTGATAGCCAGGAGGAGCTGCTGCCTTGCACTGCTGGAAATACGGAGGCTGTGGCAACAGTGGACTTTGCTGCTGCTGGATACCCTCAGAGGAGCCAGTGGCTTGATTTATTACTGCTGTGCTTTAGGTTGAAGTCATATGCTCTCCAAACCATAATTAACTGCCATGCTAAAAAATAAATAATGCTAAACAAAAGCCCACAGGCCACCCCAAAGTGATGCACTTTCCCAGCGCAGCACGAGGGCTGGACCTTATGGGCTGGAGTCACTCATCACGTTCACCAGCACCAGAATCATCCACCCCAAATCTCCTGCCTTCCGTTTCAGCTCCCTGAGGTGCCAGCCAAAAAGAGATCCTGGGATGCAGAAGGGTGTGATTTCTCTGGGAGATGGACTAAAATCCCACCCTGGGGAATGCTTCCATTTCGACTCAGTGGTGCTATAGAGGAGAATTGCTATTATTGCTGCCTCTTCATCTGCCCTTGGCCCCTGTTGGCCGCCTGTGTCTGGCCCTGATCAGATATGATTTGTTCACCCTACACACACACACACATGCCAAAAGTTAAAGCAATTGCAGCAAAAATTTCCTCTCCTTCAGTGGGATGCTAGTAAGACCACAGCACCTAAGAAACTGGTAAATTAGCTGCATGCAGTAAAACTGAATTTGGTTTCCTTTCCAAAAAACCATGAAGATATTTATATATAATTTATCTTTCTAAGTTGTCATGTGGCAAAAGACCTCTCGCTGTGAGGCAAGCTTCTCTTCCTACTTAGAGAGAATTACGTGATTAAATAGAGACCTGAAAAGTTGTGAACAAGCATTGAAGAAGAAAAGGTTTCCTCTTAAAGCCTTAATGAAGTGGGTTCATTCCTCCTCCAACATCAACTTAGCCTTGTGTAGTTTGTTTTCACTCTGGTTAATCACTGACCAAAGCTGTAGTGCGGACCACCAGTTCCCAATAACCCATAAAAGGCAGATCAGAAGCTATTGTTCTTTTCTGTAGGGCTTAGCAGACAACAGCTGAATAAACCTGTTCAAAGTCAGAACAGTCAAGGAGGAACAGAAGCCCAGCCATCGGCTGCAGGGAATCCTGAAAAGGAAATTCATTTATTATGACATAATTGATAGTGCGCACGCAAATACGCCACGCGGACCTGATGCAATCCCGGGTAATTAAATGCGGAGCAATTACTGGGTTGCAGTTAGAGAAAGCAATGTTGTTGCAAAGGAGGAATTCGTGACTGCCAGCTGCCCAGGGATGCTGACACGTGGTGGGTGCGACTGGGATCCTGCGACTGGGATTTTGGGGCAAATCCTTTCATGGGGCAGAAGAGGTGAAAAGGGGAAACCTTTTCATGGGTGTCTGGAAAGGACACCATGTAAAACTCTTAGAGCTGGGTGAGAGGTGGGAAGGGCTGGAATGCGCTGGGAAGAGACTTAAAGTGGCTGCTCATAGTGAAGGCTTCAGGGAAGTATGAATTCCATCTCCTACGAAAGACACATTTGTTTCATTTGGATTTGCAGCACTTGTGAACGTGCATATAGGGTGCTTTGGGTGTAAGAGGGGTCTCTCGTGCCATAGAAACCCAGCCCCTTCCTACAACTGCCTACCAAAAAGGAAAGGTTTTGCAACAATATAACTATCTTCTGAAATAAAAGTAAAATACTGAGATAGTGCTATTACTCCAAATTTGCTTCTGCCCCTTCCCAAAGCACTGGGGTGAGAGACTCCCTGGTGGCTGTGCCCCCCCAATTCTCAACACTGACTCCATCAGCCCTTTCTGCTCCAAGATACTTCTCATCAAGCCACTTACTGGGCCAGGTGAGTGAACAAGCCTACCACAACAAATCCAAAGCAATGGCAAACAAACCCCACAACAAGCCTAAACAGCTGTGCTGGCGCTGACGTGACAAGCATGGACATGTCCCCTCCAACTCATGGAGCAAGGTCTAGTTCAGCTGCTTCTTCCCCTCCCCAGAATCTCTGAAGCCACTTTCAAGTGGCTCGTCCCCTGCACCTCTGCCCTGGTGCCAGCTCCCAAGTTGAGCTGTTATGCTTTTGTGGCAGGTGGGGATGTTTCTCATTCTTGTGGCTCAGAGGGGACCACCCTCTCCATCCCCTCCCAGTGCCAGCAACAGCACCAGGCTCCCTCCATCTGCTCCAGCAGCTCCTTTTTCTGCCTGGGTGTCATTTCTATTCTCCACACTGCTGACAGAGAGCCCTGTCTGAGTGCTGTTCTCTGCTGCACACGGCGTAGGACATGCCTTGACCACCACATTCCCTGCAGCCCAGTACCCACCATATGCACACTCATCAACCTGTCTTTCAGCTCAGGTGAAAGGATTTCCAGCATCACTGAGAACCATCCAAAAATAAATAGCAGGAGACATCCCAGTGAGGCCAGACACCAGGCTCTGCTCTTCCCAGTAGATGATACATGGAGGTTAATGGGAGATTTATGACACTTGTTCACAAAAAACTTCTGTTTGCAGGGAAGACAGCAGCCCTGAGGGGAAAAGCAAGCACTGGCAGGGCAGGGTGAAACCCCTGAGGAGTCACTCTGGAACGGTGGAGGCACCACGTTTCGGAGGTGCCTTGGGAGAGACACAGCACTGCTTTGATCTTGGCGAGGGGAAGGAATAAGTGGAAAGTTTCAGAGAAAACCAGGAAGAGTCAAAGCAGCTGTTGTCCCCCTTTTCTTCCCTTAGTTAAAGCAAAATAAATAAGTGAAACATGTCGGTAAAAATAAAGATTAAAGAATAATAAGCAGGGGCTGATGAAGAGCAACAAAGTCTTTGGCTGAAACAAGGATTTGTTGTTGCTGCCGGGAGCAGGGAGGGAGGGGTGGCGAGGGGAGAGCTGTGATTTGGTGACAGCACCGCAAACTTTAAGTTTGAGACATCGTTTTCTATTTTTCAGCACTTTATTCCTCTCACCTGCATGCTCCATGGGGAAATACTGGTTGCTTTAATTCTAACATTTGGAGTGGAACCCATTCACGAAACTTTCTGGCTGTGTGATTCAAACGAGCCTTCTCTTTCCTCTTTTTGTTCTCACAAGAAAATCAATTCACTTGAAGAGCCTCTTAATCCCATTTTTGCAATCAACAATTGCCACTTGTATATCGCTCTAATAGATTAAGAAGTGGGATGATGCGGTTGTCTGGTCTAATTCAACCCTATTCAGGTAACTGCAGCCCGAGGCACTTTGTAGTGCCAAGTGTAGAGCTCTACAGGAAGACTTTTGCTATCATAATTTCCTGTGGAGCTATGCACTGCCCCCACTGAGTAGCCTGAATTACTTTGAATTAGGCCCGACAACCACAGAGAGCAGAAATCCAACAAGCAACAATAACCAAGTCTTTGAGCATGACTTGCATGGGTTATTTTTTTTTCATCTTTTTTTTTTTCTTTTGCATTCGAACAGAAAGAAGGAATTTCAAAACGCGCATCTATTTAAATGACAGTGACCTGCCATAAATCAAGTGGGAAACAAAAGGGGAAAACAGTTTAAGTGAGAGAGAAGTTGAAGCGGAGGAAAAATTAATCAAAACAGTTTTCAAAAAAAACTTCATCGTAAGAGCCTGTGAAAAAAAAAATTTCGGGCCTACAGCATCTCCATGGCAACAGAGAACAAGCACATGTTGGATACCAAAATCATAAAAGGTTTGTTTTGCGGGGATGAAACAGAAACAGATGGATCCGTGCTTAGTTTTAGTTTAATTTGTTAAAACATTTCAGGTAATTTATCAGCCAGCATGCCCAACTAGTAAAGACATACCTAGAAAATCACAAAAAAGCTTTAGTGACAGTTCTACAACACGCTCCCCCAAAAAATGAGAAGCACCAGAGCGTATGTAAAGCCATAAATACAAGACTTAAAACCCAGACCTGACTTGAAAATCAGGCTGACATCGCATCAGGTAAACCAGCCTAACGCTGCTTTTCAAATCATAAAGCCAGCTCTACAAAGGAGAAATTCTGTGTGCAGAGAAAAAAAACAACGCTGGCATATGTTAAATTGTTGTCTGGTTCCAGAGAGTGAATAAATTGGACAACACGGTTAAAAACGCAGCGTCTCAAGGGGTACAAGTTAAAAATGCTCTGGGGGTAGCAAAACTCTGATCTCAGAGGAGTGAAAAGAGGTTTCTTTCCCTTTTTTTTCCTTCTTTTTTTTTTTTTTATTTGTCATCATCCCTTAATTATTACCAACATGGCAAAAAATGAATTAAATCTAAATAAATATCGAAGGTTTCTCTTCTTAAGAGTTTCAATCGCTATTCCTACTCTTTTACCTTTCTGTGTTCAGAAAATAAAGAGAACAAAGCGGGAGCCCTACTGGTTCAAAACTACCAGAACAGACAAACAACAGAGCACAACTGTTCCCTCATGCATGCCTGGGATTAGGATAAAAGCAGAAAAGACTTCTGAGAAAAAGAAAACAACAAAAGAAACAGGAGTGCTGACAAAACTTTTTTTCTTTCTATTGAGGCAAAAGAGAGAGAAAAAAGGAGCCCTGCTAATAAAAAAAAAAAAAAAAAAAAGAAAGAAAGAAGGGGGGGGAAGAAAAGAGAAAGAAAGATAGAAGAAGAAAGATTAACAAACAGAAGTAAAGGGTTTCACCTCCTGTTTTACTTTTTACTTTTAGCCCAATGTGGTCAGAGAAACAAGGCGCAAGAGGAGAGCCGGGTCCTACTCAGGGCACCCTGGAGCAGAGGACCGGGATCGCTGCCGGGTCATTGGCTCCATCCCGGCTCTCCGGCCCCATCGCCGTGTCGGCCAGGCTCTGCCTGGACTCTATCTGCCAGGGAACAGCTCAGCGTCGTGCTCGGGTGCTCTTACACCCCAAACTCTTGGACTCTTTTAAACCAATTATTAAGTTTTTAAAATCCCAAACACACACAACAGAATTGTTTCAAATGGCCCCAGAGGTCAAAGCAGCTAACGAGGAAAGAATTTAAGATCTTACGAACTGCAAACTTCAATCAAACGAGTTAGTCTTGGTTAAGTTGGCCCACGCTGCAGATTGACAGTGGCACCACATCGCTGGCAGCTGCAACTCACCCAAGCAGCACCAAAGTGAGACACACAGCATATTTGCACTGGAACAAGGAAGACCAAAGAATTTTTCCCAGTGCTTTTTGTTTCCACCAAAATTTGCCCACCGCACTCCCTGGTGTCTCAGGGGCATCACAGATGCCCATGGGGCAGCTTGGACCAGCACCAGCCACCACACAAGAGGGGTCAATACCCTTGGTCCACGTGTGCCAGCTCAGAAGGGGCTTACCTTGGTCCTAAATTCTCAAAAAGTCAATCCAGGTCTTGCAAATGGCACCTTACTGGCAATCCTTGAGCTGTTTAAACCCATGTTACGAAACTGCAGTTCCCTCTGTGCTATAACCAGATATTCACATCGGTGTCATCCACTGATTTGAGAGCAGCGATGAGGAGCAGCAGCCTTTGAACTGCCAAACGTGCAGGGGAGAAGCAAAGGCTGCCCTCCCCCATGTGCCTGCCCTGTGGTGGCCCTGGGAAGGGATGCTGCCACCTCCCTGGGAAAGGGACCAAGGCCTGCCCAAAACAGATGGCAGATGTAGAGCAGGAGGACCTTAAGCCCTGCCAGCTCCCTCACGGCCCCAGACTTCTCTTGGGAGGGGAAGGACTGCAGTAAGCTGGTGTGATAGTCACAGCACTGAGTCCTTGGGATGCTGTGAGTGGGATACAGCAGTGCCCAGGTGGAGACAGGTTGTGAGATTTCTGCTTTTTCATGCAGTAAGTGTTTGGCCAGTGATGGGGTCCTCTGCACACAAAGAGCAACACAAGCACTTTGGCGTCTAAGTGATTTTTTGAGGCTAAGAGGAGGGAAAAACAAAGTATTACATCAGATGCTCAACCATGTACACTTTGTGCGGCATCTGAGGTCACGTCCATTTGCAGCACACAAGGATGCAATATGGAAGTAAAGGTATCGAAGGAAAAGCACAACTCCAAATGTAAAAGAGCACCATCAGAGGCTTAGCCCAAGCCCTTCTCCCACCCATGCTCTGCCCTATCCAATCACTTATTACACCAAATATTGTCCTTAAATTGTGTTCCAGCAGCTGAGTACCCAGTACCAGAAATTCAGCCCCAAACCGCTATGCTAACATTTCACCCACTGGCAATTTGGAATCACGACTCTGAAGATGGAAACATCAAAGACTGCCACTCTCAGAAGGTGGGGTATCTCCCACCACTTGAGCAGAGCTACAGTGTGAGTACAGCCCCTTCGGGAGCCAGAGCTCCAGAGCACCCAGCTCTGGTTTGGAGGGATGGCACTCGTCCCGGATTAGCCCAGCTGGCCACTGGTTGTCACTGTTGCACCATTAAAATTGAGCTGTGGCCAGTTGATCCCAGCTGTATCTGGTAATCTTTAATTTGGCAGGAGCTCCAAAACATTCCTGGGAACACAGTGGCATTTACACTCTCCAGTTGGGGTGCTGGGTTAGATTTCTGTGTCATGAACTGATACTGACGTGCAGCACCAGAGACACCAACAAGCCCGGCCTCCGTCACAGTGCCCATCTCTCACCATGGCTGTACCTGGTTCCCAAGGTGTCTCCTAACATAAGAACACCTCATGTATATGCTGGCACCTAAATTTTGCAAGGTACCCCATCCACACAGTCTCCTCTCCTTGCCACCTTAATCTCCCACACCACAGAGGGCACTTTCCCCTCAGTGCCTGCTACTCCATCCTCTTCTCTCCTGTCACCTTGCCCTCACCTCGGTTTATATCTTAAATGCTGACAATCCCTCACCCAGAATAATTCCTCTGAAACCAGCAAGAATGAAACACCAATCACAAAACCATCCATAAGCACCAAATCCAACTCACTCAGCTGTGCATACTCTACTGCTACCTGCAGCATCACCTGTGCTTGTGGTTTCTCATTAGCTTTATGTCCTGAACTTTTTACATCCCCTCTCCTGCCTGCATCTTTCTGCTGGGGAAAACATACCTGCAGTGCCTGTCACCAAAGAAGGAGCTGGCAGAGGGCCAGCATCACTGATGGGCTTCAGCTTTAAGGAGTAGGGAAACAGTGGAATAACTCCCAAGGATTTAAATAAAAACTAAAATAATTGCTTGCCATTGCCTTATTAAGTATGATCCCGTGGAAAGCCTCAGGCTCAGCTCTTGGAAACGTTGCTGCATCACATCCCATATAGGGACATGGTTGTGTTCGTACCATTCCACCCCAAAACTAACAGTTAGCAAGTGCCTAAAAAGCAAAATTCAAAGCTAGTGATTATGATCATGACTTGCTCTTCCCTCTACATGGTTCAAAACCTCAGTGTCTTTAAAAATGGTAGTAATTCCCATTCCAACAGCAGATTATTCTCTATCATACATCACTCCTACACACCGAACACAGGCATGTCTTTACTTTTCCAAAGACTCTCGAGGGGCTGTTTCTCTATCACACCAGATTCTTAACAGACTCTAGGGCACAAGGAGGAATGGCAACTATCCTGGTGTAATTAAAATAAATAAATAAATAAATCAGCACTCAAAATGAGGTTTCAGTGATTTTTACAGAAAAAAAAATATAATTTCTTGCAACATTCTGCTTTGCTGAACTACACACCCTATGAGCAGCCTTCAAAAAGCAGGTGGGAAAACTAGAGCAATCCTACTGAAAAGGACCAAACACTGAGTTATCACACCTACCATTACAACTAGTTCAAACAAAAATTAGGGAATAAACAGTCTGTCACAAAAAAAATAAATCAGACGTCAAGCACTCCAAATGTGAAATATTTGGTCTTTGAAGTGTTTGAGATCTAGTCTGCCAGATCCTTAATACATATTTACAGACCATTCCATGGCTGGAGATGCTCCAGGTTCCAGTGCCAGGGGAGCCCTGGCTGAGCTTGCAGAGCCTGGCTCCGGTGAGGGCACCTTCCCACAACACCAACCCCATGGGATGCATCACCCCAGGACTGAGACGACAGCCTGGTGCTCCCCTGGCTGAAAACACCATGAGATGGAAAGGGGTGTGCAAAGATGTACAAACAATAGTGGTGAAGAGGATGAGGCAGAAGCTGGGCTGGAAGCAAGAGGAGATAAGACACCACAGCGATGGCCGTGCGCAAAAGGGAATATCCCGTTAGGTGATGACGTGTTTGAAGAGCATGTACTGAGACCACAATGCTGGTAATCATTAATGTGTCATTAATATCATTCCTGTTTATCAAAACCACGAGCATGTGCTGAGCTGCACCAGAGAGTTCCCCCTCAGGGACTGGGGTGCTCGAGCACGCGCTGAATTGCTTTGCTGCGTGTGGCCTCACTGATGGGTAGCTCCGGTCCAGGATTCCGGCAGGGAAGGGCCTCCATCAGCATCCAAGCAGGATGAAATCCTCTAAACTTACACCAGAGCCCATGAAAATTTTGCTCAGTGGTAAATGCACCTTTCTGCCTGAATCTCCCAAGAAAGCAAATCATCTCAGTGGCTCATCTCCTGGCTTTTTAATCCAGTATTCAAATCACATGCACAAAAAATCATGTATAACTATCAAGATTAATAATGTAATCAAGTCTCATTTGGGCAAGATATCATCTTGCTTGTACTAATATTTGATTTCTATTACAAATTCCTCATGGTACTAAACCTTCCCCTCCGGACTAGTCTGTAACTCTTGCTGCTGAGGATGGATGTAGGGATGGAGAAGAGAATGGAAAATGCCAAACCCCCACATCGAGGCAAATCTCAGATAATTATTTAGTGCATTTACATAGAGATAGTTCCAGTTTTACAGTAGGCTAAAACACTAGACTATGTGCAGAATTAATCTGACATAATGAAGATATTTTTCTGGGCTTATATATCATAGATCTCTCATACAGCCAGATGCCAAGGACCAGAAAGGTTTTCAGATGGCAGCACTGCTGCTTGGCTGGCAGCTCATTAGCAACTGAGCACTTGTTTCAGCAATGCTGATGCAGCTACAAGTGTTGTATAAACTCCTATTAGGTGATGTGGGCTTGATGCCACACGTTTCTTTAATAGCAGTTGTGTTTTTCAGGGCAAACAAATTTTATTCCTTTCATGTTCAAATATGAAACACTTTCATGCCACATAAAATTATGTTAAAACACCCAAACTTACACACTGAAGTTTATTTTCACCAGAGAGGCATCAGACATGTATAGATAAAATGGAAGGATATTTCTGAGTTGTATATTATAAATGTTCATTGAAGTCAAGCAGAGTGGCTTTCACTGACTTCAGCAGACACTGGATGATATCTTTGAAGATCAAAGGGTACAATTATATCTTACTTGCTGCTGTGAATCTGAGTCTTAAGCAAATTATTCTGTTGGTCTCTTTTTTTTTTTTTTTCCCAGAGCATAGCTTGTTCTGAAATAGAAAGGTAGAAAGGACAGCTTTGGGGTTGGAAGCTTGCAAATATCCAAAAAAGAGAATTGCTATGTTGCCCAAAAGACATCTGAGATACCTGCCAAGCTCCTCTAGGGCGGGAAAACTTATCTGCAGAGCCACATTGCAGCTAAAAAGCCTGGGGGAAAATGAGTTGTGCATGTAAGCACACCCAGCCCCTCATCATCAGCAGGGACTGGTGTGGCATCCCTGGCACCCACATAGTCTGGGGACACCACAGGTGCCAGCTGAGGGTGCCAGCAAGGTACAAGCTGCTCACCAAGGGCAGCAGAGGTTGGAGGTGCAATGAGGCCCATCATCCTCATGACTGACAGTGGGTGCTCTTGATTTTTAAAGTGAAGGGGTGGCCAGCAGGATGGGGCACTTGCCATAGGATGGGACAGGCTACAATTAAAAGTAGCTGATTTTCCAGAGGACTGGAAGCACCACGTGACATCAATGACAAGAATTACACCAAGGTCAGACTGTGTCCCAAGGAGGCCTCTGCTCTTGCAGCCCACCCGTGGGCAGGTGGGTCCTTGGCTTCTGTTCATTACCTGAATTACACACTCATTACCCTCACATGAAGGAAGACTGGTAGTGTGCAATTATTTATTTCATCAACTAATCCCTTCCCATCCAAGTTTCCACTTGACTTCACTTATTGTGCAATTTTCTGATTTGCCGTACACAGAGCTGAGCATTTCTTCTTCCAGGGACACTGGTCACCACTGGAGTAAAAGCCCAGCTTGTTTCTGCAGTGGTGGGCTGTCCCCTACAGACTGTCTGCAGGCTGGGGACGTGGCAGCTGACAGATCCTCTGCAAGGTGTAATTACACTGCCAAGGTACACAGGCACAGCAAGCCCTGGGAAAGGTGCAGACCCTTTGTACCTTGTTCTGTACAGGGCTCTGTATCCACTGTGATCCAACAGAAGAAAAACAAAAACGCATTCCTATTGTCTGGAGTTTGGACGGTTCCAGATCTGCAGCTGCCTTGGCCAGTTGCCACCTCCAATTTCCACATGAGCATCTCAGGGTGGTTGGTTAGTGCAGCCTCACAAAAATTCCTGCACTCAGAGGTCTGAATCAGCCTGGCTCCCAAGGGACCTCGCTGGATACAGGCTAAGGACCTGAGGTCCCATCCTCCTATTTAAAAACAGGGATTTTTAGACTAGCCACAGTGGTGTCAGTTTGAGTTTCACCTAGCTGGAGCAAATCTAGCATCTGGATAGTTAGATAAAACTTAGCTGAACCTCCTACACTTTATCCTTCTTCTTCACCTGCTTCCTCCCATCCCAAATTCAACCTGCTCTCCTAACCCCACAGCCCAGGCACTCCCCTTGCCACTCCTCTGTCCACAGCCACGCACGCCCCAGGGACACGGCTGTATCTCGACATCCCAGCAGGGCTGGGACGGAGGCACTCAGCGTTTCGCCACCCTCGAGAGCCGCGGTGGGTTTTTACTCAGTCGACACTGTCACCAGCAGAGCTACGCAAGAACTGCAGCTCCGGCGGCAGCAGCGCCCGCGGTGCACGGACACAAAGCCGGAGGCTTTAAGGAGCTTTCAGTGCTCAAACAGAAACTTTCACCCGCCCCAGAAAACAGGGAGCTGTGTGCAGGGACTGTCCCTTCCTTGGTCCAAATCGGGAACCCAGTGCCACCTCCATGCCGGGCACTCTGTAATCCGGTGCCTCTGCCCCAGCGCCAGCACAGTCATCCCAGCAGCAGGGCAGGAGCAACTGTGACAGAAACCCTATATTGCAATAAACCAATGTTTTTCTCCCCAAAATAAAGATTGCTATCAGACAATTCCCAGCAACCAGCCCTGACTGCTGCTGGCCCTCACTTTACGTATGTGGAAGCAGCCAAGCACTGTTAAATGCAGTGAGTTCAAGGGCAAGTCAGAGGCAAACAGGTCAAATTAGGTAGGATTAATTAATTAACATCTGTAAAAAAGTCTGAAGGTGACGATGACTTGTGGCTGTTATGTGTTGGACTCCAGTGGGCCCTCAAGGTCAGAGCCACTGTGCCATCCCCTTTCCCTCCTGCAGGCAGTCCTGCAGACATGACCCACACCAGGGCTGGGAGGGCTCCAGGGGCCCACTGCCATACCTGGGCACATGCCTTTGCCTAGCTGTGCCCCGAAGGCTATTCAAACAAGAACAGGGAGAGCAGAGCCCCAGCGGTGCTGATTTTATCCCCTGTGATGCTCATTCCAACACCCCCACACTGCTCCCGCGCCTGGGAACTGCGATTCACCTGCACCCCAGCTGACAGCAGACAGTGAATGAAATTTGCATTTATATAGCACTCTCCTTCCATCAGTATCTCAGTGCTTTGATTAAAAAGAAGAATTCAAAAAATCACCACAGCAGAGATTAAAAACCCCTGGTGAAAAGTGCTGTCACCCCTCACAGCCCCCCCCCCCACTCCTCACAGAGCCCTTCCCTTTGGCTTACCCACTGTCCCACACAGGCTCACCTGCCACCTGCAGCTGGAAAAACGTTTAAAGTGCAGCCTTAATAAAGCCCCAAAGCTTTCCTTACACTTGTGATCAAACTCTGTAACTATCAAGCCTTCTGGGAGGAACACAGATAGCAAATTTCCTCTAATCAAGGAGGTAAATTATTGCAATAGCACACCACCAGTTGCAGTAGAAACCTCCCCAGTTCAGGGGTTTTGGGTCCAGCTGCCCATTTGACAGACAGATTTTAAACAGATAACGTGGTAAAGATTAGTGTAATTAGCGCTAAAGTAAAGAGTCCCTGTTTAAGTGCATTTTACTGCCATGTGCCTGAACGCCTTTCTAGATGAGCTTGAACCTCTCCTTTCCCCCAGCAGGAACCACCCAGTTTGTGCGTATTCATTAAAATCCTGTCCTAATTGCTCCCTCATCAGCTATGAATCTTAAGAAGCTTAACTGTTACGTGGTTAAATTGTGTTTACCGACAGAAAATAGAATATTCACTAATGGTAAAATGGAGATGACTCAGGATTATTGCTGGGCCTCACACCTAAGGCTTTGGAGATGAGGCAGTAATGGTTATGCTGGGATTTTTTGTCCTTTAAAGATGAAAGACAGGCTTGGTCCAGACTGTACAGTGCAAAACACAACCCTGCGACGCTGCTGGGGTCCTCTCCAGGCAGGGGAAGCTGGAGCTGCAGCCTGCAACCCTAAAAACCATCTTCGCAAGGCACCTACCTGCCCTGCAGGAGCGGGGCCTCCAGCAGCCCAGCACAGGGTGCTCCCAGCTCAACACCACCTCTCCCATTTCTGGGTGACCCGCACATCAGTGAGCTCAGGTTTTTAAGATTTAACCCAACAGAAAGTCACTGCTGAACACAAATATTAGTTTAATTTTCAAAACTCCCATCCCCTGGCTTTGGCTCGGTGGTGGCTGCTGTGGGGCAGCCCTGAGTCAAGTACTTGATATATTTATGAAGTCCTAACTTCCAAAAATATTGCCAGCAGCAGCTCATAATTCTCTGACGTGTGACCTATGGTTTTTAAATACTGACCTGAACAGACTGGCTACTGGGAATAGATGTGTTTCTTTCCTTCCCAAGTTCTCCTCTGAGACATATTTACTGAAATACTTTATTACCTCATCACTGAGCATAATTTAAAACTGCAGTTAAGCACTCAGAATTTAAGTAAGAGCATGCATCATTCTGACAGCGTTCAGCTGTGAGGGTATAAAAAATCTCACAAATGCTAGCCCCAAAATTTCTTAAAATCCTCAGCAATTCACTCTACAAAAATGTTCTGACTTCGGCACGTTCACTGACGTGTTGAAGCTTTAGCTTTACCCTTCTGTGTTTCAAGGTAACTGTTATGGATTGGCAAAATGTGTGAATTTAATTAGTGTAATCTAAACAAAAGAAGCATTTCAGAATTGCTTTAATCCATATGAGACCAATATGTTGATTTGTCAATGTGAATTTAATTAGTGTCTTCGAGTCTAAACTCCAACTCCCCCTTCTTTTATCTAATTATCACATTTATAAAAAACATTATCACATATTCCTTGGCCTAACTGTTTTGCCACGCAGTCAGACTGAAGTCCCAGAGTCAACATGCACTTCTAATAAGCTCAATATGTTTCAAGAGCACCGGGCTGCGCTCTATAGCATCCCATACATCCACTGCACACTCGTTCTCGAGAGGCCGAGGACAACTCCACCAGTATTATATCTTTTCCCCACCTTTGCCATGCAAAGAAAGTGAGATCCTTCTGGTGTAACCATCAGTGAAATGCATCAATTATGCACCATTCTGGGGACGGCCACCACGAGGCATTCACTTATATATGACTAATTGAGCAAAGAACAATTGCTATTCATTTCACAAGTGGTTCCCAAGGGCTGCGAGGGGACTGCAGCAATTCACTCCTCATCAAGTAAACATTCAAGTCATAAGCACGACCCAAATCTCTCCTGGGTGGTTAAAGACGGTTCTCATTTCTCCCTACAGCCCATATTTGTTAAATCCAGCAAGGCAGTTCCCAAGGCCAATGCTTCAGCTGGAAGTGGGGTGCCAGGCCCTGGGGAGTGGGCAGCTGGAGCCAGGGCAGCAGCTGGACTCGGCTGTGACCCCAGCAAAGATCTCAGTGCCCAGGGATCTGCAGAGGAGCCCCGGGGCAAGGTGCTGCACCTCCACTCGGGCCACCTGGGCAGCAGCAGGGAAGCTTTTCCATGTAGAGGATGGCAATGCAGGGAGTTCCCACCCGGCCACCCTGACTCTCCAAAAGTGTTGCACCCACACTCAATTCCTCTGCATGCCAACAGCACGAGGCTCCAAAAACTCCATCACTTGCCAGAAATCCCCAGCCTTTAGCTTCAAAGATGAGCTGACAAACTCACATTGCAGGAAGCAAAATACATGTAGCTGGCCAAACTCAACGTGCTGGAGCCATGCAAGGAAAGGCTGACAGCCACACACCTGCACTGGAGCAACGAATTCATGTACCCCCAGCTCCAACAGCACTGCAATGTGCCTTTCCCTAAAGGAAAGAAATCCTTCCGCAAGTTACTTTTCAGGGAATTCAGCAATATTGTTCAAGGAGGCTGTAAGTTTAGGGCCAGGTACTGTTTTTCTTTTAAAGTTAGGTGGATTTCCCTAAACACAACCTCTTGAAGGTCATTCAAATGATATGTGGTCAGTGATCCCAGATCATTTTATTCCCTTTCACATTAGAAAAAGTAAAGATCCTGAACTTCCCTCTTTTCCCCAGGATAAGCTAAAATCCAGTGGGTCAAGGTCAAAAAGGCTGGATTTCAAACAAGCCCTCCTCCTCAGTACAGCACCACCCCATCCTCCAGGTCATTCTGCTGCCTGTCCTCCTCAAGCAGGTCAGTAAGATACAGCACAGCAACATGCTGACTTATTTTTCCTCTGCATGTAATTATTGTATTTGAAGATAAACTGTCCTCACTTTGTTCAGTTGTGATTATCAGGCAGTTTGGTTAAGAGATACTGTGAAGGAACTTAACCACTGAGCTACTGAAGAAAATCAGAGCTTTACAGGTGCACTGCTCAGAAACAGGCAGACAGCTCTGCTAGAAGAGCAAAATTCTTGAAATGCTCTTTACCACACTTTAAAAACTAAAATAGTGCCTGGATTGGTGCCCATCTGAGGTCCTTGGTTACTTCTGCCAGCACTACCAGCAAAGATCCCCCAGTCTGTGCCAGGGATGGAGAGGAGCTGAGCTAGTGGAGGGGAACTGCTCACCCACCTCAGAAACCAGGTGTTGGAAGATAGAGAAGAAAACTTTAGAAAAGCGGCCTGGGAAAGTTAATCAGGTCAAAATTCTCTGCAAGTCTTGAACCACAGAGGATTGAGGAGCTGTTGGCCTCTAGAGACCTTGCCTCATGCACACTGAATTTGGTCTCCTTGAAGCCAGCCTGGGCAATGGGATAGGACAGAGCAGAGGGTTTTTGGGAGCTCACACAAGTGGTACAAAGAGGAAAAGCCTGGTCTCACTTCAGGTGAAGAGAGTTAGGGAAGCATCCTAGCAAAGCCAAATTCAACTGATAACAGCCAAACCATTATGAAGCTTTCTGAAAACCAAGAAAACTCCAGGACAAGGTCAGTGCTGCAAGCAGCAGAGCTGTGCAGCTTTCGCCAGCAGCTGAGCCCAAGTAGCCCAATATTGAGCTTGTGGAGCAGGTGCCAGAAATCATAGGAAATGGAGCTAGAAGAGATGTCCTTGTACATTCCCCCACTTCAAGATAGACTGTATAACCTGCATGGCTGCAAACATACTCACCATGCTGCTCTCAAACCCCACAGAGCCCCAGATGCCCTGGGCAACCCCAACCCTGGTGACTCTTTGTATCTAGGAAGGGTTTCAGAGAATGAAGGCTGCATTTCTGCTGCAGCCCAAACCCCTGACTTCTCACCTCAGCCCTTACAGATACAGGGAATGAATTACTTGTGCTTCCTGCAGCAGTTTTGTGTATTTGACTGCCACATGTTCCCCCCTGCATGTGTGTGAGATGGAGTGGCAGGAGATGGGGAATCTCCATCAGCAAGAGCCAATCTTTGTCATGCAAAAAGATGAAATTCTACTTTTTGGCAAAAGCGAATTTTCATTAATTCCCCCAGCTGGAGGTTCACCATTTTCCAGAGGAATTTGGCCATTTTCCCAGTGTGCAAAGCCTCTGCGGGTTAGCACCAGCAGGGTTTCATTTTCACAAGATCAGACTCCAAGTATGCAATACAGCCTATTGTCTAAATACAGTATGAGCACAGCTCAAGCCACCTGATCAGGGCCTGGTTTCCTGGCATTTACTTTCCCCATCTGTTGGCTTTTAGCATAAATTGAAGCACGAGTGCCTACTAATGCTAGTCTTGCATATGAACGTGCTCATGGAGCCGTAATCTAACATGCAGAGCATATTGGACCCAGTTCAGTTTGCGTGAAATGCAAGGCACATCCCCAAGGCAGAACTGGAATTGCTTTGAGGGTGCGTTCCTTGCCCAGACCTCTTTCTGCTGCACATGCTGGGGACCTCTTTTTGAAAAGAGAGAAATGCACGTAAATGGGAGCTTCCCTCAGGCTGACTCTGATCCCGCTTCATTTCTCATCCGACCCCCAATCACGTTCCAAATGAGAAATCAAGGCCGTTATGTGAGAGACGCGGAGTCGTGAATGATGATCTCCCAAATTTCCTCGCACGTTAACGACTTGGATGTGCGAAGAAGTGACGCAGCCCCGCGCAGCAGGACGGCTCCCTGCAAAGCCACACGCCATCCCAAAGCCAGGCTGGCATTTCCAAGCTGCCCATGGCTTTTGCACCCTCCAAGGATCCCCTCTGCTCAAGGGCTGCAATAAACCTGAGCTTCTGGACCAGGTTAAACAGCTGCCCTCCTAAAAATGCAGTGGGCGGGTACAGAAACCAAAGCTAACGTTTTCAAAGGACCCTCTCTAAGCATCACAGCTCAGCATTGTCTTGGGAAGTTGAGACTCTGGGGAGCTGGGGTTTGTTATCTGCCCTTGACCATTTCCTTCACCCTCCTGCAGGGCCCCTCGCATGCCACCACACAGCTTCAGGGATTGCCACGCTCATCCCTGATCCGAGTTTCTGAAGGTCAGTTTCCCCACAACCCGGGCAAGGAGGGATCATGCCAATTAAGAAGCTTACCAAAATCAGCACCTAGACCTAACCCACCAGGCTTTTCTGGATTTGTGTGCCTGTAATTTCAATAAAGGAGCTTCTTCCATATGTGCACCTTCTCAGCATCTTGGTTTACCTTTATCTCTTTGATTCATCCTTAAGAACAGCCATAAAGGTTGGCACCCCATTTCATGTTCTATTTCCAAGAAGTGGCTTCAAATGACAGGGATGCACCAGCTCCCTTCTCAGGGATGGGCAGAGTGTGATCGCACTGATGGAACGTATACAATCTGCACTTGGTGATATATCCAGTATTGCTCTAAGGACAGCCTCTGAGCCCTGCCCTTTGAGCATCCAAGCACCAGGACTGTATTCTTGATGGATCCAGTTCAGGATGTTTTGCTTTACTTTCTCCACTCCCACAAAACCATGCTATTTTCTACTTTATGTTCCTTGGGAATTTCAGACAAGGTTTTAACCGCATCCTTGCGTGTAGACAGCAGACAAAACTCCCGTCTGAGCCCAAATCTCTGTTCATCTCCTTCCTCCACTGTCACATGCACATTTTGTCGTCCCTCAGCGTTGCAAGTTCATGAGAAGCCAAGCAGGCACAAAGCCAAACGGGCAACATGGGGCTCAGCAGGAGGGCTGTGAGCAGGTCTGACACAGTCTGATGTGGCCTCAGGAGAGCTGCAGCACTCAACAGACAACAGTGACACATGGACACGGTGATGGTTGCATCCATAAGCCAGCTTTGTGGCACTTCCAGGGTTGGACAGATGAAGGAGCTTGAAGGGAGTGAGAACATCCCCAGATGACAACAAATATCTATCTCAGACCCGTTTCCTCCCTTCCTTGCTCCTGCCCAGGTCTCTGCCCAAACTCCAAGTGTTCAGGTGTATTTTTCTAGAACTTTCACACCAAAGCTGGACCCAAAGGAAAAAGGCATAGGTGTCCCACATATACTGAGTCTCTGGCACAGAGAGCTGCCTGCTCCTGGCATGGGGCCCTCAGGACAGGGTGTCATTCCCCCAGAAAATGGTACTTGCCAGGGAATGTCCTGTTCCTCCAGGATGTGGGTTTGAACAGCAGCACAGACATTTCTGTATATAGCCCTGTGCTGTTCCCATCCACACAGCCCCCACACTGCACCAGAGGCACAGTCAGGGGCTCGCCAGGAGCACACCCAGGGCACCACAGCAAGCTGGGAGAAAGTTTCACAGCATCAGGACTGTCTCCCATGCCCACACAGGGTACCTCACAGATCCCAGCCCTGCTTCCACCGGGAGCTGTGGAAACGTTCACTAAGTGATGCCACACCCACGCAGGCATTGCCCTGACAAAGGCTGTGCGTGGCTCAGCCAAACATCTCTCAAACACAAAGCAAAGGGCTTTGTGATCCACACGTGCCCAGGGCAGCCCAAGCTGCCCACAGACAGGGTTCTCAGCTCTCCCCGTGGGCGCAGACCACACATGGAAACAGTCACTGCTTTGCAATGCCAGGAGATCCACTCCACTCTGGAGAGGTTTGCAAACTGCGTAAGACCAGCCCTGAGGGCACACACCACTTCTGCCCCTGCAAAACTCCTTTTAAGAAAAAATAATTTCACCTCTCAAAGCACCAGCAATTGCTTGGCAGTGCATCTGAAAACACCATTAATGGAGCCAAATGGGACAGTCTCCTAAGTAGAAAAGTGCACAGGATATGGCAGAGGGTAGGATTTATCAGCCAAGGTAGGAAGGTAATGACATTGTGGCTTGGGAAGTACTTACACTGCAGGGGATTTAGCTGAGTACGCTGCAGTGCTCAGTGTATGTCATATAAGCCTAATATTTCTAAGTAAATACACTCTCTGCCAAAAGGAAAACATCACTGTAAAACTGGATTTGCCCCCAGATCTCTCCTTTCCTACTCCAGCAGGCAGCTTTGGCTTTTAATGGGGATCAGGCAAAAACATGTGTCCTAAAGAGGAAACCTCCCTGGCACAAAGTCTAAGTGGAATTCAGTCCCAGCTGGCCACCAGCTCAGGGTGCTGCTCTCTGCCTCCTTTGTACTGCACCTGCAGCATGGGGTGCCTCTTCCTACTCCAAGGTGCTCCAGGCTGTGGCTGTTCCACTCCTGGGAGTGACTGCACCAGCCATCAGATAGGATTCCCATCCCTGTCTATCTCTGAAAGTTCAGAAACAGAGCAAGGGCCATGCCCAGGTGGGGTTCTGGATGCCATGGATGTCCCCCTGCAGCAGCACCCTGCAAAACACACCACCAAGCTGTCACCTCTAGGGATCCCAAGCTCTGTCCCAGTTAGATGGGAAAGATGTTCTGAGCTTTGGCCTTCAGACTCTGACATAACATTTCTTTTCAGCAGAGCAGGGCTATGTTCTCCTCCAAGCACAGTTAAATACTACGTGCTTTGAAAATACAAAGCACAGCATCCAGCCCTCAGGGTGAAGTTTTTAAAACGGTCAGTGTGATGTGAGCCAATATGTATTATAGATGTGTCATTCAGTGTTCAAGGCTAAGCAATGATTTTTGGAGTTTCTACCCATCAAGGTAGAAGTACCTCTCAAATAGCGGTTTTGTGGCGAGAGCATCTTTCCACTATGGCATGGAAAGAGGCAGCTGGCAGGCACGGGACTGAATACCTGGTGTACTTGAGAAAAGTGCCTTTGCACACATAGCGTGCGGAGAACCCGAGCTCCTGGAAAAGCCTGCCTCAGTCAGACAAATCAGGCTTATAAACTCACCCCTTTTGGGGAGGAGGGAGTGCAGGGAGGGGGCTAATGGCTGCTTTATTGCATTAGTCAGTATCTTCATTAAGGCAGAGAAGAGTAACCGAGGGGAATGTGCACGTAGCGTGACTTCTTTGCTAGAACCCCACAAACCGCCAACTGGCAGCTCCCTGGCTCCCAGCCACCCAAATCCAAGAGACCATCTGGCAGCTGGTTCAGTTATCCCTCCCCAGTTAACAGATGTACACTAGATGGTGTGGGAACAGCATTTTGCAGAAGCAATTAGTTTAATCCTCAGCTAAAGAGTTTAAATTCCAAGTGATTTGGAGGAAAAAAAAAAGAAAGAAAAAAAAAAGGAAAAAGAAAATCCAAAAAACAAACCAAGTTGCTTCCAATTTCAGCGAGAATAACTAATGAAAAGCAGTTTAGCTGGTTTCATCACTGATGTGTGCCCATGGGACTTGTTCTTATTCTCAGCTCCACACCAGAAATCCTCCAGATTTATTCAGGGGCTACAACTGCATGGCCACCACTTGCATGGCCTTGCAATAGCTGCACCCACTGTCCCATAGACAAAATCCAACTGGCTGATCTCTGAAACACAGATCTGCCCTGACTTCAGCTCCTCATCTGGCCTTGGGCAAATCATTTAACCTGGTTAAATCAATTTGCCTGGCACACACACCTCCCTGTCTCCAGAAAATGAGGTAAATTATGTGGTCCTGCTACAGGGAGTAGTAAGGTGGAATCAATTAGGGTTTGTGAAGTACTTGGAGAGTCTTGAATGGGAGAAATCATAGAAATAGAGAACATCCTTATTAATTACACTAACTGATTAATTATTATTAAATTAGGACAATTTTGTTCTCTTGAGAGGAGAAAGATATGTTTTCCAGCCATTTCTTTTGCTCACATCCTTAAAAGAGTGACTTTACAACTGCAGAAGACTGAATGAGGAGCTTAACCCAAATAAAATAAATTGCCAGTAATTTCTGGTATCCCCTATGCCATTATTGAACAATTTGCATTTGAATTGGGGCTTTTTCCATCACAATCCAGCTTCACCTGATCCTGCTCTATAATCACCATCCCCATTTATGAAATCCCAGCATGTTGCCACAGAAATTATGTCACAAATTCATCATTATGACTTCCCCAGCAGGAGCAATTGGAGCTGAAGATTGGCTGTAAAAGTTGCTTTTTACCAGTCCCGCTTTAAAGATATTTTAGTTTTTTTTTTTTTTAAGGTACAGAAGTGAGATTAGCAACCATGGGGAATTAGATGAGCATGTCATGAATATCCCAGGGATATAAGATTACACCCGTGAGTCAGAGGAACCATAAAATATGATCAAGGGACTTTATGGAGGATGATCTTTGAAATCAACTCCTAATCTCTGAGTGGTTTACATAAAACCAACGATTGGTTTTCTTCTTTTCTTTTAAAGTAATTCAAAATTCAAAAGTGAACCAGACTGGTAATAGCAAGTTACAGCTATTCCAGTCAGAAAGGCTTATCTGTCAAGCCACTCCAAACACCAGGGCTTACAGGTTTGCACACTCCTTTGATAACATGGTAATTAGTCAGGTACCATGGCAAGAAACATTCAGAGAGTAAAGTTTTGAGGTAAATAATTTATATTGAAATATTTTAGGCTCTTCCTGCTATGCTACACTCCTCTCACTGACACTTGTCAAAGGCTGGCATTTGTTGCATTTCCTAATGAGAGCCACTGAAGAACTCTGACATGGGAAAACCTCAAAACAAAGAACACTTATGCTATAAGAAATGCATTTTCCCAGAAATTGTCTTATTACCCCTCTTAATTATTGAAAAAAATTACTGAAAACAAACAACACTGGAATAAAAACCTCTGTTTATCGGTGCCAAAACTGTGAAAATAATTCAGTGAGAAAACAGTAACACCTTACACAGAGTGCAACACCCAATTTGGGGACCACACACTGATGTGTTTGCATGAGCTTGAATCTTGTCTGGATCCACTCACACTTTTCCCCCTTTCTCCCAGTCACCCATCCCTCCACACGGCTGGAGTCCTCCCACGCCTCTGGGTTTTGGCAGCCAAGCCTGGGTGGTTTGAGAAGTGGCTGCTCCTGTGGCAGAGGAGATCAAAGCTACCATATGCCAGGCCCTCACTGCATCGGCTATTAACTCAAACTGCCATCAATTCTCATTTGAGCTTACACAAACTACGGCAGCTGGAAAATTACCCAGCCATAAATCACCACCGCTTGGTTGTCAACCATCAGTCCTCCCCCGTTGGATGCACAGATTTCTCCTCCCCACCAGCATTCCACCTTTTCTAAATTAAAAACGAGCAAACTAGCCAGGAGATTTACAAGAAATCTCTTTGCAACATTGTTGAGCAGTCTGGCAGGTTAATTAGTTCTTTGAGGTATCTTACACAGCAAGGTTTGATTAGTAAGGGAGACATCATCCATTTTTAAACCAACTAAAAATAATCAGGATGAGCAAGAAGCCCCAAGATTTTGCAAAAAATCCCCAACCAACCAGAAAAAAGAAAAAATAAAAAGGAAGACTGTGACACTAGTTCAGGTCTCCCCAAGTACCCAGAAGAGCAGCACTACAAGCAGTGAGTAACCACCAACCTTCAGGTAAATAACAGGGAGTTGTTTAGCTCCAGTAAGCCTGTTACACTACAGTGGAGCCCTTCCACTTCCCAGCTGTGACAAGCAATAATTAATTAGTAGCAAACACTCTAATGGGTGTTTGATCCTTACTCCAGCAATTAGACTCTTTCAGCCAAGACGTCTGTCCCAGTGCAGCACAACTCATTAAGGGAAAGAACAGGAGGAAACTTGGGAGCCATTCAGAGCAGGAATAAGAGGGAGGTAAAAAGGCAAACAGGCAAGGTTCCACACACCCTGTGGCAAGATCTCGAGGAGCTGGCTAAGTGGACCAGCACTGACATGTGATTTTTGTACACAGGGACCTTGTTTCTGAAGCCTGGACACCTCTAGTGAGGCTGGTTTGGGGTTGGGTCACAAATTTGGAAGGTAAAAGGCACCTTCTTCCCTACATCATCCAACACAACACTGTCCTACAGGGTCTGCAGGAGTTCTCTGTGCCCACAGCCATTTCACAAAGTCCAGTGTGACAGAAGATAAACAGAACACATGCCCTGATAGCCCCTCCTGAGCAATCCCAGCCTGGCACCAAGTGCAACATCCAGCCACTTCTGAGGGGCAAACATTGCAACCGTGGGACAGGTGCCATCCTCCTGGTTTTATAGCCAAGGCACCCAAGCAGAAAAACCCAGCTGATGAGGGAAGCTGCTTCAAATTTCCCAATTTAGACACCTCACCATAACATCTTCTGGTCTCTATTAAGCACAGCACACATTGTTACCCCATTTCAGGGTCCTGCAGCACCTCCTGCTGTTTTCCAGACAGCACATATTTGCCAGTTCCTTGGGAGGGACCCAGTCTGTCACAGCTTGTTGTGACAGTGACATCACAGCCTATAGAACACCCAGCTGGGACACATCACAGCGCAGCCACTGTCCTGCCCAGAGACACTCCATGCTCCAAGGGAGCCTCAGAAACCAGCTCCCACATCCCAGATGACCACACAGCCCACTTCTGCCCAGAAAACCTCTACCCCAAGGCAGTGTCACCACAGTTGCTGCCACAAACACCCCTTTCCCTCCCCACCCCTCACAGAGGGGAAGTTCAGCAACTGTGATTTGTTTAACTCACGCTTTGTTCTGCTGCTTGGGATCGAGGACCAGCGGACGCTCCAGCCAGCAGCCCAGCACGCACAGCCTTCCCCAACATCCCTCCCCACCACACCTGAAAGTCCCAACAAGAAAGTTAACGGGTCTTACGGGCTTTGCTGCTTAATCACCCTCAGCTGCACAATCACCACCACTTCCCCAAGTTCTCTGCTCTCCCACCCGGAGGCTGGAGCAGCACAGCTCCTCCAGCCTGTCCTGCACGAGGCTGTCCACACAGCCCCCCGAGACACGTGCTAGACCATTTTACCTGCTTTTACTCTACCTCTGCTTCAGCTTCCCTAACTCCAGCAAGGCTTCCCACAGCACAAGCTCACCCTGCAGCACACAGAGGATGAAGGGCAACTGTTTCAGATAAAACATCTACCTTCTTTTCCCGTCCTTCCTAACCAAAGCTTCCCCTCCAAAGGAGGTGTTTGGAGAGGGGAGAAAGCTGGAAGCCAGCTGAGGCTGTGTGGAGCCTGAGCACTCACAGTCAGCTGTGTGGCCCCACTTCCCATCCGCACTGCGCCCAGAGGGATGCCATTTCACCCTGATTGAACATCCCAGGAGCCTTGCAATGTTAACAGTAGTTCTCCTTCTGCTCACAGACCACGAGAAACCCAGAGGGTATCTCCTGCTGCTGCCTGGAAGCATCAGAAAACATCTACTTGCTGCACCTCATATGTTCACGGCAAATAGAAGACAGGCCAAGAAACAATAGCTCTGGCAGGCAGCATGCAGATCATCCTGAGACACCCAATGCCAGCAGCAGTAGGAAATTTGCTGGAAAAAGTACCCCATGCTAACCTGCAGGGAAAACCACATATTGGCCCTTTCCACTCTGATGGGTTGTCTCTTAATCTGGATTAAGTTTAAACTCGAGCGCACATCCAGGCTGTACAAAGTGAGCACCTGTGAATGTAAAGGCATGAGCAGCATCTGCTGGATGAGCCAAGTGCAGCTGCAGCTTCCGCAGACTTTGGCAAAACCGTTCTCTCACAGCACCTCCACGGTGACAATGTTTCCCTGAGAACTGTCCTAAAAGGTCCAGATATCACTTACAGCAGTACTGCAGAAAACCCACGAGGCAGGGCTGTGGCACTCACAGGGATTTCAGGACAGCGGTGGGATAAGTTTTCCAGGCAGGGAGAGTGTCTTAATGAGTAAACTTAAGACAGACAGGACACCCAGGTCTGGGCTGTCCTCGCCAACTCCCTTCTGCTGATCAGGCTCTGCCCATGGTGCCCCATCGCTCCCACCTGCTGGGGTCTTTGTGAGCCACCAAGCTCCAGCTTTCCCTGCACAGCCAGTCCTGTTCCCTTTCTAAAAAGTGATGTTTCTTTACTGTATCTCTTTTTACCTGCAGTTCATCATCCTTTGGGATGAGTGTTTTTGAGGTGCTGACATCTCACTGAGAGCTCCAACGCAGTCCAGGAGCATCAGCTCTCAATCCACTCCCCAGCTGGGCTCCTGGGATTTCCTGTATTGCTTTCTCTGGGAGAAGTTTCAGCCTCATGGAGAGCTCAGTTGCATATGTTTCTTCTCTATTAACAGAGGGAGATAAGCAACCTCTGAACATACAAATGTAATTCTCATCCCATGGAGTCTAAAGGACTTCTGCCAGGGCTCCCAGGAGTTTTCATCTACTGCAGAGCTTGTCAAGGAACAGCACAGGAGGGAAACAAAACCAGGAAATATGGGAGGCACATGTGCATGTCTGATTAACCCGACGTTTTATGATAAACAAAGCAGCTCAAGGGCCCTGTTCTCTCTGTCCCTGTAATAAATCTCCCAGTTTTACTGTTTTATGATGCCAAACATCTAAGAGCTTTGCCCGAGTTGCAAATACAACATAAATTACCTTGGGTAAACTCTGCAGACACTAATGTTATCTATAAAAACCCTGGCACTAATAACTTCACAGAAAGTCTGAGGGCTCCCAGTTTGTATGAGCAAAGTTAATTAGTGTGTGCAGCCTGTAACTCAGAGGCACCGAGATTAGGAGGATGAAGTGCCAAACGGTGAACTCCTGAACCGTAGCTACTTCGGATGCCAAAATAGATGGTGACCCTGACCCGAAGTTTTGGGTATAGGCTTGCGGCATCTCAACAGAACATGAAAGAAATCCATCCTGCTTTTATCCCAGCAAAGTCAAAGACATCCCACCGGGGTGCAAAGAAGCCATACTAAGAAGGATGAACCATGTCTCCAGGAGAGTTGCATTGCTGCTCATTATCTCAGGGAAAGCCCAGGCTGTGGTTAAGCCCCTTCCCACGCAGTCTTTGCCGTAATAGTCTGTCCTCCACAACCAAATCACACCATGGGCAAGTCGTGACTTTGGCCTTTATGAAGAGGCTAAAACAATTTGATTGCCTCCCATGTACACAGTCCCTCAGACACCTGCTGCAAGGGCTGGGTGGGCTCACTTCCTGCAGCAGTGCACTGGAGAACTTTGGGAAATGAGGTCAGACCCTCTTTTTCAAATTTTTCTGGCAAAAAGAGCTCTGCTCAGGGCAAAGTGATGTCCCCAGGCATGAAAGAGAAAGGGAAAAGGGAGGCCACAGAACGCAAAGCCACGCCCACCTCCCAAAACGTATTTTCTAGAAATAATGGCTAGTGGTCAGATCATATTCAATAAAAAAATAGGAATACTGAAATAACTCAGCTCTGTGACATGAGTTTAGCAGACACTGTTTCTAAGATTTAAATCTAAGTTTAGTTGAATTAAAGTTACAATTGCAGGTGAAGAGCACAGCAGCTTCATCTCTCCATTCCTAGGCCTGGAAGCAGCGGCAGTTGTTCTGCAGAAATGCAGTGATTTCAGTCCTGTTCGCAAGTGAAAATGCAAAGTGATATCAGTCATCAGAGAAACAGCAACACCCCCGTTCTGAACTTTAATGCCACATTCATTGGTTTTGGTGATACAGCTTATGGGAATGGACAGCTGAACATCTGGAGTAAGACTATAGACCACACCACATGTCCAAGAATCACCCTTTTCTTATGGTTTGTGACCAACATGACCTAGTATTTCCCATTCACTTCAGCAGTCACAGGCCTTGGTCCTGAATCTTACCATGCAAAACATTTAACTTTTTTTTTTTTTTTTAATTAATGTGTGATTTTCACTGCTGGATCTTCAGGTGGTGATTGTTTTAAAACAATCTCAAAGGTCCCAGAATCAATCCCATGTCTGCACTTAGCATTTAACTGCAGGCAAATTTGGTTTAGATTTCCTCTCTCCCTGTCCTTTGCAACAGATCTCAGTAAAGTCGAGCTATTGGCATAACTTACTTAGGAGACAAATTTTAAATGTGAACTGGGAATGTGTTACCAAACAAAAGCACAACTGGTATAAGGAACATCAAGCAAGCCAGTGAAGACAAGTTTATTGCTGTTCATCAAACATCCCTCCATCACAACATGTTGTGAATGTGCCCCATGCTCCCAGCTCCCACAGAGCAGCACCATTCCCAGCCCTCAAGGAGGTTCACACAGGTGTGGGCGTGGATCCCACACACACACTGCACCTGACTCCCCTCCTCGCTGTACATCTCCATCTTCTTGGCACTTCCGCTCGGGAATGACGATGAGGCTCTATCTGCTCAACACTGATCAAGCAAGTGGAATGAAATGTAAAACATCAGCACAGAAATCCCTCCTGCCTTTGAGGTTCTGTTGTAACTTGTCAAGTTTCACTTAAAATGTGACAAACATGACATTCTACAAAGTCTGCTAGATTTGGGTGGTTATTACCAGAGTGTCACAGGGGAGATGTTTTACCTCATCTGTTACTGGAAGCATCACAAAAATGCAATGTAGATGTCTGTACACACACTTCAGAAAAGCTGAAACTTAGCCCATTTTTTTCTTTTTTAGAGAGGGAAGGAACGCTGAAGTATCTGCAGCAGGATTGGGAATGCTTTACTAAGCCTGTTCTCACGAGAGTAGATGAATAATGGTTATTTCCAAGTGACATCTATTATTCATAAATTAATATAAAACAGATTAGATATCAAGGCACCAGTTACTGATAAGCCAATTACTTAGAACATTCATGTCCCCATAATGGCCATTTCATCTTCAAAACCCATCACTCTCAACAGAGTGGACAAGACTTTTACCCATAGCTAAAAACCTCCCAAAGGTGCTGAGAATGCTCATCCTGCGCTCAATAAAATTAAAATTAAGAAGTTTATCTACTCCTTTCTGGCTAGGGCTTATACCACCTTTCAACTGATATGTGCTCAGAACCATCTGTATTTAACTTGCAGGTTAGGGCTTTTCTCTATTATTACAAAGCTAAAAGAGAGTTGGCAGGTTTTCCTTGGTCAAAAAGATATCAGAAAACAATGTTAAGCAATGAATTATGCCAGATTTACAGAAAGAGGGCCTATTACACACACACACACAAAAGTTCTCTCATGGTTTTGGCTCTGGACTACTGGCAAGCTTCAGAAACCTCTTAAACCCACTTTCTACTTTTTAGCTCTACTTTTTACTACAACTAGTAGTCACAGTAAAAGCACCATAAATACAGTTTTACAACCCATTTTACTTTGCCTCTTGTGAAATGCATATTTATTAATCCGGCAAAATATCCTGCTGGGAGTTTATGGCAACTGTAGCTACAATTCTCTCATGAATTCATTTCCCTTTGAACATGAAAAATTAAAAAGCAGCTTCATGCAACAATTTATTTTTTTAAGTATTCAATAAAATCTCCCCAAACTTTAAATATAAGATTTATAAGGAAGGACCTTTATAAACACAGCAGCACCAATTTCAAGAGCATGAAACCTCTAATAGAGTGAATGGTGCTCTTTAACCAGCTGATAACCAACTGCAAGCTGATTTCTCTAACGGCAACTCCGTTGTTTCCACCCTCTGGGAGGGAACAGAAGAGAAATGGGAGATTTTGTTGGCAGGAGGGGAAAATAGTTGTGAGGCTGAGTTGCCATCAAGAGCATGCCTGAACCTCACTGGAAACTACTGTACCAGCTCCTCCTGGCACACCAATGCTCGGTTCTCTTTATTAAATTGCCTAAAGCCTCACATTTATGCCCCAGGCAGTGCTCAAAAGCTGTGGCTTGGTACTCATCCCAGCTTAGCCAGGTGTTCTATCCCAACAGTTCAGTAAGCTGGAAGGAATAACTACACAGAGGTGAGACCTGAAATCCTCATACCAAAGATTACATTTTGGAAAGGATATTAAACATTTAACTACAATTACCTGGTATTTATATCACTATGAAGAGATATGGAGCCATTTTGGGTCTTGTTAAATTGTAGGCTTAGATGGTGCAAAGCAGCTTCCAGCGATGAATGTTTCCATATGCCGGTTAATAAGCTTCGAGTATCTCACCCATTAATCCGAGTGAACATCCCCCTACTCATCCCCAACGGCATCCGTGACACAGCCACTGGAATTATGTGTCTGCAGTGACTCTCTGCTCAGCTTCAAGTGCAAGTCGAGATTTTGGGGAGCCTCTTTAAAACCCTGACATTCCTGAGAGAAGAATCCCTGCAATTCTAAAGCTGAAGAGGCTATTAAGACACTCCATCTCACGTAATCCAGCACTTAAGCACAAGTTCTGCATTGCAGGAAAAAGGCTTCACCTTTATGGAACACCCATTCCCCAAGCCCATTAGATTCACAGCTAAACTTCCCAACAAGCTGCATCAATCTTCACAGCATGAAGAACAAAGAGATGGGCGTTTCAGAGGGCTAAAAGAAGGAAAAAGGGTTTGATGTTTGATAGAAAAGAATGTTTTGTCCAGCAAAAAATATTTTTGGGAAAGTAGAGTAACCACAGAGCTGAGAAAAGTTCAGAGGCCCCTGCCCATCCTATAGCCATGGATTCAAGTGACCCCTCAGTCCTGCTTGCAGAGACAATCTGCAGCCAAAACCATGGTCAAACTGCTTATAAACAATACACAACTCAAAGAGTATCAAGAGGTCAAACAAATGTGATCTGTGTCCAAGCAGTGAAGGCCTGATTAACAAGAAAGGAAACAAGACAGCAAGAGTGGTGCAGTTTTATTTGAACAAAAACCAGTGTCGATATTTTTAATAAAGTCTACCTTATACTAAATGCATGTACATTTGTAAGAAGATACCTAGTTGTAAAGAAGGTGCAGGATAATATGTACAATCATAGTTAAGTTAAAAAAATTCACATTTTATATAGATTTACTTGACAGTCCTATGCTTTACTGGTATATAAATGGTAACCAAAAGAGGTAACAAAAACCCCTCCCCAAATCACAAGAAAATTCAGCTGGAGGACTGCACTCATTTTTCAAATAAACAAGTTCACAGAATTTTTATTTGTCCTAAATCAAGTTCTGGATATAATTTTTGAATTATTAGAATGAACATGTTCAATGAGTATATTGACATTTTTGTTTTTATCAAAATGGCAATGGTGCCATTTCCTTCCATAAAAATCTGTATTTTATGCTGTAGTCTGGTCTTCAGTTTTTACAAATCAGAATAATTACACAGGATGTTTTTCAATACATGGTAAAAATTATCAAACAGCAAAAGACACTTTGAAGCTTTTCAGTCCACTTTCACAACACTGTAAATCTTACTTACAAACCAGAAGCAGGCAAAAAATCCAATAGTCCCTAAAATGAGAAAGTGAAAAAGGTTAGTTTCTTTCATAGTTTACTATGAGAAGTCTAACAAGTACTTCTGAGCAGGACAGAATATAACATTGTAATCCAGCTAACTACCCAGAATAACAGCACTTCTTTATTTTAACAACACACATTTATCCTCCTAAGTTACTTATTTAGAGCAAAGATGACTTTTAGGACCAGGCTGCTGACGTCCATTTAAACCATTGGACGTGATGGCACCACCACCAGCAGACACACAGGCACTGGGTAAGACACTGACTTTTACATGCACACAAGGTCAGCCCCTACCTGGGTTTTTGAGTCTATGATACTTCCCTGCCACCCGTGAATTATGACACATAACAAAGCCTTGGAAAAATTCACCTGGCCCAGTTTTATATTCATTGTGCTCTATTTATACTCAAGAACAGGGAACTTCTTCCTCTGTGTATCCTGTTACCGCCTTTTGCTAAAACAATGCTCTGAGTGCCACAGCAGTTGGGAGCAAGCAGCAAGTGAAACCATCAGGGACAAACCAAAACATCGTGTGAGATTTGTGTAGACCAATTTTCTGTCTTTAAACTAATGAACAAGCCTGTGGTTTTCACCTACAGTGAAAACCTATATTATTATGGGATAAGTGCAAGGACATCATCTATCATGTTTACTTTTAAATTACTTTAAGAACTTCATATACAAGGAGACAGAGACCCAGTCAATTCATCTCGTCTTCAGCCCCTAAGGACAGTGATGCACTGTCCCTCACACCTTTACCTCGGGGTGAACTGCCACAGAGATGGTAAGCCTTAAAAGCTAAAAAAAAAGGAAGGTCTGAATTCCCTCTCAAGGACACAGCCACATGCCAGCCCTGGGATAGCCCTTACCAGCTACACTGCAGGCAATTCCAAGATCATGCACTCAGCTCCTCCAGTTTTACATTCCACCTTTTCTGTCTGTACAGACCACGCTTAATATCAGCTCCACGTTTTTCTCACCATTTAATTGTGACTGGTTCACTTACTAGATGGTTCTTTATTAAGCATTTGTGTTTTTTACATCAGTTACATTTCTTTCAGACCACATCCATACATTTCCCAAGTGAGAAACCCATCTTGGGAAGTTTATTATCTACATGCCAATTCCTACATTCTTCGTGCTACCATGTATATTTGCAGTTAAAGGCTTTTTGACAGCCTACTATTATATGGCACAGATTACCCTTTCCCTCCAAGTTTGCAGTTATCATCCTCTGAAACAGTAAGAGACAGCAGATTTATGGCTGTTGACAGGAGATCAGGCAGCAACCACAGAAGGAATGTAACTCCTTTGTAGGCTTGACATCACTAAGGCTTTGCAGTTCGTGGTCAATTCTCATTCCTTCCTACTGTGTCAAATACTCCAATATCAGCATTGTTACTCTAAGCCTTACTCTCATGATTTTTTCCTAATAATGGTTCTCAGCATCTGCTTTCTAGTTGTTTTTAAAACATAGCCCACTCAAAGCTTTTTACTGTTTTGAAAGCAATGTTTCTTCAAAATGTTGAACAGATGAGACAAATTTTTAAGTTATCTGCTGTTCTAGAACAAAAAAGTGTAGTATCATAACAAAAACGTACAACTAACACAGGAATGAGATTTACCACAGTTTTGTGAGCATGCCACAACTTAATATGGGAGCACACTCTAAATCCACAGTATTTTCCTCCAATCCTTGTTAGTCTGAGTCTTTATAATACATCAGTTTTCTATAAAACATTGCCTCAGTCATAACAGAGCTCGAAGACTTCACACTGAGAACAAGCATTTCATCTATAAACAGATTTTCACAGGTTTCAGTAACACTGATTTTCAACTTCCCCTCCTAAAAAAAAAAAAAGTCTGTTTAGCAAATCAAAGACTAACTAACTACCCCCTGCTCCTTTTTTAAACTTTATCAGAAATTTTGCCAGTGTACCAGATTTGAATCATGAACTCAGGAGAGAAGCAACACACTGCACTAAGATACAGCCTTACATGGTCAGAACTTTCTCTGCTGTGCAGATTCCTTCAGTTGTTACCTCTACATCAATAATTGGGGCTTACCAGCACTGTAATTTCTTCTTCCCTCTCATGAACAAATATAACCTACAAACTCCAGATGTGGATAGCTTGATGGTCCAGAAACTCTTTTTTTTTTTTTTTTTTTAGTTTTAAAATAACATACGCTAAACAGACGAGATGCTTCCTAAGGCTCAGGTCACCACAGAACTGGGTTGCTATTACAAAATCAGTATTTAGGTAAGCTTTAGATAAGAGCCACCCTAGGATCTTGCTTTTATTTGTCTCTTCCAAAACACATTCAAACTGAAACCCAAGTTCTGAAGCACTATCAACAAGGAGTCACCTCTGCAGCTCACAGCTTCTCTGATAGACATCAATGAACACAACATGACAGAAGACAGATACCCAAAGGTGTTTTGTTAAAGCTGTTAAAAAAATTCAAACACTGAATACTTAAACCTCTCCCCCAACAAAGACCGCAACAAAAACCCAAACAAATAAACCCACAAAAAAACAACCCCACAAGCAAATAAATATGAAGACCCCACTGGCTGAAAGAGTTGAGACCTCTAAAATTATTTTCTGCTTGGTCTAAACTCCTTTCCATTGCAAAGTTTCTACAGCTTTCAGATGCACATTTCTATGAAATGACCCAGCACCAAGCCTGACACCAAGTCCTCTAATGAGCCTATAAAATCTGTTTGTTTGGTTTAATCCAATATAACAAATTAGTTCCTTGGCTAATGTTTATTTTAACCAATCCTAAGCACTCACCAGCTTAAATTGAATGAAAAAGCACCTGGTGGCCTGCAATGAAGAACTTACTGTTGTGGGGCAGACCTTTATTTTACCCTAAGTGGGTGACATGCACATTTTAAGATTCTGCCTTTCCAAATAATCCCTACTACTCTAGGAAACTGATGCTATCTCAGTGCACAGCAGCTGTACATCACTGATTGTCCTAGGGAGGTACTGCTAAAAGATCTTTTGCAGGAGCTATTTAAAATTCAGGAACATAGTTGTGAAGATGTCTCAAGCAATTGCTCTAGCCAAGAAGCCAAATATGTCCAAAAATCCATTTATACTTAGTATAAAACACCTCAGCTGTATTTTGATCTTTTTGTCCCCAGGTTTATAGGCTGCTGAATACTCTACAACATACATGATATAACTTCCTGATACACAGAAAGATGATGTTACACACAGAAAGGCGCCATCTGATGAGGCAAGGGAAAGGTATTGGTAAACGTAGTTTAAATTCAAAATTAAAAACAAGGATTATTGCACAGAATAATGTCAAAATGCATTAAGCAGACTCTTCTGCTCTACTCGTCCCTTCCAGCTTTATTGTTTAATGAAGAAAAAAGAATTCAAAGCACGAGCAGATTGTAAGAAAGCAAACAGAAAAGCACTCTGCACTTCGCTGATACTTCTTATGTACCTTAAAAGCTCTCTGTATCATACTGGTTTCAATCACCGCTCAGTGGTGGGTGCTTCAGAATCTCGGATTCTAAACACAATCTACCCAGAAGATCAAAACTCAATTTTGAAAATGGCATTAACTCACAAGTGAAAATGATGTTCAAAAATAGAGGTCACTGTAAAGCAACATGCTTTGACTATGTTCAGCATTTTTTCGTCTCCTAGAATAAAATGCATGTAATCATGTAGCCATCCACATTCACCCCCACTTATTATTTCTTGAAAGATTAGCTGCACTTTGTACCTTAAAACAAAATTGTCTGGTTTGGGTGTGCACACTAATTATTAGATTTCCCCGGTCAGACTGTATTATTGTCGTTGTTGCCATACAAGCACTCAGTTCCTATTTACTTCTTCACTATGATCTCTTTTGTAATGCCCAGGGTAACATAACGCGCTGCCACCGAGCAGGCATTAACACTGCCCTTTATACTTCTGTCACAGTTACCTAACAGGCAAGAAGAGAGGAAATCAAAATACCTAGTGCTAACTTAAGTGGAACAGATGAAGGTCCCATTTTGGGAACTCTATTAATGCAAACAGTGTGTAAAATTACATTAGCAAACTCCCTCACCTCCAGAAACTCATGAGGGACTGAACCCTTATTTTCCAAAGCAAGGGCTATTAAGGAATATTTTACAAAACAAAGCAAAGTGAGGTGTCTTTTGCTTGCACCATCTGTCTAGAATAGCTTGCATTTCAGGCCCAAAAATCTATCAAATGAAATAGGGGGGAAAAAAAAAATTATCACAACATTTTACATTATCAAGGGTTTATTACACACTCCATGTCTCTGTTATACCCATTACCTTTCTAGTGACTAGCTGTTCTATAAAATGTTAAAAAACAAAAAAGGGACCATGTAGTAGCTTTCCTCATGAACTACAAATAGAGCATAGCCACCACTATTGTGGGTTTATTTCAAAATACAGAGAAGACGCTGCAGCACAGTTTATTATTGTACTTCTGGGGCCTCACTGGTCTCCCCATCAAGAACTCCAGGATCAGCACATCTGAAGCTTTTAATGTCATTTCAGCTGCTGCCATGACAATTTCAATTATCATTTTATATATGAAAGGGATATTTTTAATTCTACCAATTTGCATCTTGTAAGTGAAATTGAAATTGGCAGGATAGCAACTAACCTATGCTAAAATCCAGACACACATTAACATATTGCTTTAGTTTAAAAGTAATTAAAACATTTTAGACTATAGTTAGAGGTTTTTGTTGGTGTTTTTTTTTTTTTTCTTTTAATATAGATAGATATATGTTATAGAAGACATCTGGAGCTTGTCTGTTTTACCAGGATTTAAGCAGGGTTTAAACTGGCAATATGCCAACTTCTATGTTTGCCTTCTAAAAACTGAAAAATAGAATAATTAAATCCTCCCCTTTTTTTTCCCCCCACATCTTTTAAAAACTTTTTCTGGCTTTCTTTGAAGAGACGCATATCTAAATAACAAATAAAAACCTATCAGTAAGTGCCAGTCAGTGTTATTAGATACAATTTCTACAGAGTAACTGCTTTGTTCAAACACACAGTAATTTTCTTCAGTGTTTATCATGAACAGGGTTTTTTTTGCCTCATGTCAACCAGTATTAGAAAATATAAAGATGAAAGAGATCCTTCTCACTGCTGCACTGACTTGGTTTGATGCTAAGACTTACCTTCATTACCCGTTTTAGCCACTCTTTTTAACTGCATTTAACTGAGTTAAGTGATGCATTTCATGAAGTGAACACAAAGCGATTACAACAGGTTTTAACAACCAGTCAGAAGAAGTGAAGAAGTAATAATATAAACCATCATGACATCCACAGCAAAATCCTCTATCACAAATCTTTGGCTGTTCATAAAACCAGCCTTTGTAATCACTCCAATCATATATGAACTAGCATTTTCTCTAGTTCTGCCATTGCTGGACTTCATGCCAAGCAGTGATACCTGAAAGATCTGACTTCATGTGTTAAACCTACATATACAACAGCAGCAGTATGATGAACACCAAGATAAAATGCTCCTAGCTATTTTTAAGGGCCAGTACCCTTCAAGAGCTTCTAATTTCCTCTAACACATGCTAAATCTGGCACAGATTTCTCATCAAATCAACCTCGAAATTATAGTTTCAGTCAAGTGATTAAGAATGTTAGAGTGAATAATTCTGTAGAAGACAGTCTGCATGAGTAACAGCAGAGGAGTTGGACAATTAGAACTGGAGCCCTGTTTCAAATATGTTCATCCAGTTAAGGTGCATTCCTGTCATTAAGAAGTGGTGCTTAGTGAGCAACTGAGGCCACCTCTAACAATACTAAAGCTCTCCCTTTTCAAACTCCACTTCTTCCCCAGCACCAGCCTCCTCCACTTGCTGAGAGTGAAAGCTGAAAACATTATTTATCCCCCATATGCAGAGCGCAATTATCTTTAACTACACAACTTCTAGAACCAATTATGAAATCCAGAATCAAGTTAACACTTGGTATCAAAGTGAACAAGAACGGCCCTTTGAAAAATATAATGGTTTGAACTCATTGCTAATATAATATTCAATAAAGGAAAATTAATTATGCTATAAATAAATGTAATTTCAAGTTAGGAATAAAACAAAGAGTACCTTCCTGTGATGTGTGGTGTCACAAACCATAAAAGTAACACCGCCTAAAGAGTCACAGATTGTATCTAATGGTTCAGAGAGTCTAAATTTCACCTAATGCTTCTCATTTCAAAAGCAGAACCCCCCTGCATTCATTTTAGATTGAACACTGTACTTACCTGTGAAAAGGAAAAAAATCAAGACCATGATCATTGTGTAACCAAAGTATAAAATGGTGCTGGCAGTTCCTGTTATCTGGAGTTTGGAGAAGAAGTAATGAACTGCATAGATAAAGAGATAAACTGCTGTGAAGCTGCTGGTCAAGAATGACCTCCACCACCAGTGATAATCCTGAGAGAAACAATAAACCAGTCAACAAGAGTCACCAAGTAGAAAACAAAATACAAATAAGCTGGTTAAAAAATAACATCTTCTGAAACACATTTGATTCTGCAAAATTTAGCTCAAAAAAAGAAACATTCCAACATAGCACCCAGAAACTTTTTTTTCCTCCAAGTCAGTTGATTGTTTCCACTGTGAACATGAAATTATTCTAAGGCCAAGCCTGTTTATTTTTGCTTATTTGCTGCCAGTGGTGGATTTTGAAGCAAAAGGCACATTTCAGAGGAGTGGCTAAGACAGCCATGTCACGGCTGACAGTGCAATCCATTCAGTGTCCAGCACTTCACAGTATATGTGAATACCTCACCTCTATTTCTAACACCTCCCAGCTACAACTGGCATCTACATCAAAACAGTAACTTTTACCTCTGCACACAGATGGAAGTAGCACAGCAAAACTGTGGCTTCTGAACACGTAATTAGAAGAATTATAAAAACTAGGAACAGGAATCCAAACATGTAATACATCTGATGAGACCTAAAATTAAAAACAAAGAAAAACAAGAGTCCCATTTTTTGGTTGAAGTTCTGAGTTAACTAAGTGTCACACAGCCAGATGCTAAATTAACCAAAACACCCAAAAAATCCAAACAAGAAACCCAAAAAATCCACACCATTGGGCTAACTTTTTTATGAATTAGTAACACAGTTTTCTTAACCTGAATGTACTCTGTAAATACACATTTATTTAAGGTAACACCATATAAAAACCTGTCACCTTCAGGACAGTATTTTCCACCGAACAACAGTGTATTGACATTTCATGTTTCACACAGTGAAAGCTGTGAAAGATTGCACTGGTTTAATTTTTCATGCACCTGCCTGATTGGGTTTTGACAAGATTTAGGAGTGGAGTGGATGGTTCCTGGAGAGCCAAGTTTTTGTTTTGCAGAACAGGGAACCCCAGGATTTTGACCCAATTCTGATTTAATAGCTGAACCTGCTAGATCGAATTAGTTTCATAAATCATAATGTAGTTACGCACTGGATTAGGCTCTACCTAACCACAACATTATGAAACCACATTTGTGCTGTTTGAACCAGGAAGATAAAACATGGCAACAGGATTCTAACATCACACTTTGAAGCTGTCATTAAGAAGAACTAGTTTCATAAGGTTTAAGCACAGAAGTGAATATATAGGTTCCGGAAATTCCACAAGAAGTCTGCACGATGATCAAAAACTTCTAGAACTGGACTATTCCTTATACTAATTGGTTCAGGATGTTTAAACTCACTGTGTGTATTATCAAACCAGAGGAAAAAAAAACAGTGATGCTCACCAAATGCTATTCAGAATGAAAAAAAGCTGAATAAAAATACAGCCAAAGGGCAAGATACCGCCCATGATGATACCAGGCAACGGCTTTGTGAAAAAGGACTGCTCCGGGATTTGGCGCGGAATCTGGTTTGTACGCACGGGATGTTCAATGGGCTGCAGAGAGAAACAGCATAAAAGATAAATTGTTACACCATAAATAACATTACTTTCCCCAAATATTAGCATCTAAAGATTTGATAAAGATAACTGTATTTTCATTCATAAGCCATCACAAGTTTTCAAATAAAAAACCCTATAAATTTGATGCCCATCATTAGGAGAAAGCACATGTGCTTTAGACATTCCAACTACTGGCCAGTAAGCAAGTCTGAACGTGAAGGAAATAAATCTGTTCAGTCCTTAATTAAAATTTAAAAAATCCAACACCACCACCTCTTTCTTAGTTGTCTGGCATTATCTCAAACTAGTGAAGTATAAACTGAAGCCCTTCTGAACTAGTACTTCAGAAAGGAAACTACTGAGGTATTGCTGAAGCAATAAAAGCAAGCAAGACCTCCAAGAGCGCTATGAAATTCTGATTCTAGTGAATGGACAGGAAAAAACAGTCAATGTGACATCACAAGCATACACTTGGTTTCAAAATCATGACCAAGTGAAACGTCATTTTACAATCACTGGGCCATAGATATCTCAATTTGACCAGTTCCGTATGTTTAGAGATCCAATGGCTCAGCTACAGAGGACAGGTGTATTTCAGATCTGTACTTGGAGCCCTACCTTCTCTTTGAAGCCAAAATAGGCACCAACAAAGGTTAGTGGGACTGAAATTCCAAACCACATAGCCAGGATAGCAACCAAAGTGCCAAAAGGGATGGCAGCTGAGGATCCTTTCACCCACAGAATGAGATTCATAATGAAGAAATCAGCAAAAACAATCCTGAAAGATCAGAAAAGATATTAAAATATTCAGAAAAAGGATATATGTATCAGTTAGTATTAAAAAACATAAATCAGTTGAAAGTCTGCATAAGAAAAATGTAGCTTCTAGCAATTTTCCAATTCCCCAACAGTCCTAATTCTTTTCACCAACAGTGCAGTTAAAAATGCCTGCACCATCCAATGCTTGTAATACAGGTATCTGTGGCAAAGCCAATATTTAAATAGACTCTGCACACAAACTCCAGAAGTAACAGAAACATTCCACTGCAAAAATCTATTAAAAAATGGAAAAATATAAAATAAATAAACCCCCCTGAACCATCTTTCCTATAATTACCAGACATATTTCCTCCATTTAGATCCTTTGTAAATAGTAAATTCCTTCTGAATAAATACACTGATATCAAAATCTCATATTTAGGAAGCCTCATGTCACCCTCACAACAAGTGCATGTGCTGCTGCAGGTTGTGTCACAAAGGGAAAGGGGGGATTAAATTCAAAGATGCACCACAGAAAATTGAGCCTCAGGAAGGGCCCCTGCAGAGCACACCATCGTCTGGGTTTTGTAAAAAATGTGTTCCTGAGGCAGAATTTAAACTGCCCTATGAACATGCATCCTCCACTGTAATTTAAAAAGGAAGGAGGGAGGATCAGAGCAATGGACAGCCTCCTTTTTTCCTAGGAGAGGCCTGACACTTGCCAAAACAGTTTGGGGGAACAGACTTGTTCAATAAGCACACCCAAGCGACCCCTGCTGTAGGCATCTTGTTGAATAAAAAATAAAAATTAAATCCATTTTAGAAGTCTTGCTAATCTTTATCATCCAGCCAAGCTCATAGCACAGATCCCACTTACCCCCTCCAAAGTTAGAAAAAAATACTGCAAATAGGAACTTCCATCAGTCTACTGAGACTAAAAAGACCTTGGGCTGTTTATGATATTATGCAAATTCACTGAACTAGCATAGTGTAATCAGGACATCTGTTCCTATTCTACCAGCCCCAGTCATTTCCCTTCCTCTGTGAAACTCAATTTATTTGGGAGCTTAAATGATCAGCCTGGTATTTTTTCCATTGATATGTATTTTCTTCTCTCTCCTGATAATATCTAAATGACAGCAGGGAGACTGAAGCACATGTTGTTTAGAAGTAAGATTTCTCATAGAAATACTACACTCAGCTGTTATCAAATACACTACCTTTCATTTGATCAAATTCTACTTTACTTGGAACCAAGCCATGTTTTATTCATTCTGGGCTTTTTGGGGGGAAGAAACACCTTATGAAATTTATAATTTTTTCCTCCACTTTTGCCAAGGACATTTGCCAAGGGATAACTTCACGTACCCAAAGCTGAAACCAAGAAACTGGACATTACCTACATTTACATATGAAGATGACAACCAGAATTACCAGGAACATGTCAAGAGCTCTGGAACCAGACTGTGCCTAATGTTCTGGTGCAGTGACTCTCAAAGGCTGTGACACTACCTTGCAAGAGTTGCATCATTCCTCCTACCCCCACAGCTGACTACAAAACAAGATGCTAAGAACCTGTGTTCTAGAGTACCAGGCTCCAGTTCCTCGGAGTTCTCTTTCCTTCACATTCACACATAAGCAGTATACAAAAGGAACAGCAGTTTGGACAACCATAAACCAAATCACACAAACAAGCTTCACAACAATTCACTTGTTTTTCCCCAACTCCTTCTCACCTCAGATTCATTTATACTTTAGAATAAAGGAAAGAATGAGGGGAAACAATACTAACCCAGGGCAAAGCAGAGCTGTAAGCAAGACGTTTGTCTTCCACTTCTCACCTCTGAACGCTGAGGGGAAAAAGTAAAACCAATTTCAAGTTCAAGACTTTTTCCAACTGTTTTACAGAATGGCAGCAAGAAGCAGATTTGTTGTCCGAGAGACCAACTCCCATCTGAGGTTTATACCCAGCAATTCTGAATTTAACATGTTGTGTCACATTAAATAAATGCACATACTTACTCTTGTACATTCTAGCAGACACGTAACCAGCTGGAGTTCCCAGCAAGACCCACAATACAACTGCACAGGTCATCAAAGCACCACGGTTGGCAGGGGAAAGAAAACCAAGACAAGCCAGGACTGGAGAGACAAAAAGATTTAACTGTTTGTGCACACATGTCAAAATTCCCCTGTAACAAATCACTGTGAAGGTTTATCCCTTTCACTACCAGACATTTAAATGAAGACTCTGTGCATAAGCTCTCACCTCTCCCCAGCACATGACCATAGCTCTAATGGCACTGTTTCATTCAAAAGCATTCTTTCCACCCCATCTCTTAAGAAGAAAATTTCTCAAAGCCAGAAGGCTGAAAAGTAGAATGCCCCCATCCACCATGATGGACATTTCACTCGAAGAACAGGCGATACTGAAAACTAGCCTCTTTAATTAAAGAAGGCTGCCTGAGTGTGAACTAATTGTAGAGATCAGCCTAGAGATATTTGCAGAAAAGGAGTTTGTCAGTAATCTCCAGTGGAAAGTTGGTTTTAAACAGAAAAAGGACTTTCTATGCTACACTGGTTGCACAGGAAACTATCGCAGTTAAGTAAGATACAGAGATGTGACCAACACTGAAAGGCAAGCCTATCAGGAAAATTTTACTAATCATACAGCAACACATAATAAATAGAAAAAAAAATAGCTCCTCTATGAAAGAGCAAAAAAATCTGAATCAAACTTGGAGAACAAAATTTGAAAGATGCTTCTTGTGTAGTAAGTATCAGTGTAGCTTCTAAATCTATTATAGAGTAAGAAAAGGAACGGTCATAAACTTTAGAGATAACAGATAATGAAACATCATCTTGTGACAGATGACATCATCACATGCATTTATAGCTATTTGAGGTAGGCTCTCATTATCTCAATGTTGTGTCAGTATCATTTCACTGGTGTGCACTCCGGCTCTTATTTCTGCATGGCTGCACATTGTCATATCAAACATATTGGACAGACAGTGTTCTCGGAACATTAAAGCTTTGATTACACGTCTTTGAACTTGCATTACTGGACCCTTGGATAATTTACAGCATGACAAATTGTTTCTATTTTTTAAAAAGAAACTTCTAAGAAAGAAGTTTGTTTTCTGTACTCATGAAGAATCTCAATTAGCCCAGATAGCACAATGTTTTCAATGACAACAGCATTGCTGAAGCTATCCAGACTAGTGTTATGAAACTGCATTAATATTTTATTTTACTAAAGGAAGGACTTCAAGACTTCTGTCATTTGTTTAATAATATTGCATCTTTCTTATCACTATTACATGACAAACACATCACCTCAATGAAGTTACTTACATAAAGTAATAAATGTCATAATGAAAATTTGCGTTCCTTGGCCCAAAAAGACGGAGAGTAACATTCCCTTCCTTGGAGGTCTAAACACATCTCCACAAACCAGCTTCCAGCCAAATTCCTCTTGGGCATCCTCCTGTATAAAATCAACAAAGTCTTTAGCAAAGATACATAATGCAGTAGTGAATTAACACAAACAAGATGCAAAATACATATTTAAAGTTTGATTAACTTCCAGTTAAGATCCAAAGCCAGACTAATTGCATCTGATTCATCATTCATTGATTTTATAACCCCCTAATGGTTCAGTGAAAAAGGCAAGATTTATCAAGAAAATCCTCATTTCTTATAGCAAGCAAAAACCAAATGTAATTAGCCAAACCACAGAACATCGTTCTAATTTAAACTAAAACAAAGCATTCCATTTAATTCAACTTCAATCTAGTTCAAGCATTTATCTTTTTCTGCTTCCATTTCAAAGCACATCAGTCTCAATGACAATACTGGGAAAGAATGAAGCTGTCTCTGTACTACAGCGGAAAGTTTGCTCCCTGGAATCTTGAGGGACAAATACCAACACTGTGTCCCACTGCCAGAGGGGAGAAGATGGATGGCATGGGTAGGGGGGATCCTAAGGAACCACTGCCGAAGAACAAGGCTTTTCAATAAAGTCACTCAAAACAGACTGCTCACTCAAACTGCGCCTCACACAATAAACCAACCAAAACCAACACACACGGCCACAAGACCACCCTCCTCCTCATAAAATTAAAAGCTACAGGTTTCATTCAACCCAGGAACACCGAGTTCAGTTCTAGTGCTTACCACTGGAATTACAGCATGCAGAAAAGCAGGCTAAGAAAGGATACAGATGACATGGCAAATGACAAGGAACATCTTAAATCGCAATACATTATGTAACATTTATTTTTGCTGGAAGATTGTCTTTGACTTCCCCACGATACCTCTGCTTGCTTAAGAAAAATAAAGAGAAACCAAGTTTGGCAGATTGAGACCCCTGTACTGGTCTATGGGCCACAGAGTTCATCTCAAAGCCCAGTTTTTAACAAAACGCTTTCATTACAGGCCAATTAGTTGTGAGTCAGAGTATTTTTCAGACTTCTGTTTAAAAAATTCAGTATTTTATATTGCTAACCTTTAATGTCCAAGATAAGGATAAGAATTGTACAGCTAAACCACGTAGCATGCTACACTTTCAAGTTTCAAAAAATATTTGAGGAAAATTAATCTGAATTTTTTAGAAGTGCAGTAATCCTCATCTTATCCATTAATTTAGTTCTCAAAACATTCTAACAAAGATTTAAGTCCCCTACACTCAAGTAGTCATTACCAAAGAGATCTGGAAAAAACCAACTCACACTGCTGGAAACACATTGACAGGAGTTCTCTTCAGTTCCGGAATCCTCCCTTAGGTGTAAGACCCTCAGACTAATCTAATGATTTCTAAACACTTCATTACTGTTTGTCTCACTAAATCCACATCACACTAAAAGCCAGCTGGCATCAGCTGAACATTAAATGCACATATTGGGACCACACCCACTGGCTCCTGCATCGATTTCTCTTCAAGTGCAAGCACCACCATCCCCTAAGTGTGAGATACTGATTTGCTTCACTGCAGATTCCTCAGCCCAGCTGCTCTTTTGCACAGGTATTTCACACCTTTTTAAATAAGTGCCTTGAATTGAAACAGATCCTTAAGTCTCTCACACCTGGCAAGAAAATAAAAAGTGTGGTTTTCTGAAAGTCACACCTATCCCTGTAGAAGCTATCAAGCTTCTACAAGTCTTGCTCTTTATCATATTAAAAATTATCAACTAATAAAGACAATACAGCATAAGATATTGAATTTAATTTAATTGAGAGCCTCACAGAAACAATCAGTTAAAGGATGTGGGAAGGTTTTTCAACTTAAGTTACTGTCTGGGTCTGCATTAACAAAAGATATTCAATATGAAGACCACAAAGAAGAAGTATTTTCAGATGTTTTAGTTTCAATATGAAACATTTTTGTGCATTTTGAAGTATTTCTTTAACCAGACAGCAACAACAGTGAAAATTCAAACCTTTGTAGCATCTGACATTACTTCTCATGTTTGGGTTGCAGATACCACTTTTACCAATGAGAATGAGTGAAAGGCTGAGCAGAAATTACTCTGAGCCTACTGGTCAGGTATTTTTATTTCACAACCAATTACAATCTCTTCCATTAGAGGAACCTACCCCTTTCCCATTTTAAGGTGTACATATTTCAAAAGAACTCACAACAGGTTCAGTCAGATGGCAAAAGGTTTCAGCCACCTCATTAAGTCAGACAAACCAGACTCAGTTTGGCACAGGGATTACCAGGTCTTTGCTAAGGCCACATAACATGACTTCAAACAGGGATGCACTGACACACGTGTGGCTGATGCTGGAAGGGACCTCTGCAGTTCAGCTTGTCCAACCACCCCTGCACAAGCAGGGCCACCTAAAGCAGATTAGCCAGCACCGTGTCCAAGTGGCTCTTCACTATCTCCAAGGATGGTGGTTCCATAAAGAACACATTGGCTGCTTAGGTGTGTGTCATACCACCAGTCCTGACTGACTCCATAATGCAACCACAGGACTCAGGAAAACTGCCACCTCTTGATGGTGAGCCAGTGCCAGAACACTTTTTAATGTCAGCACTGCGTCTTGGGGCTGTTGGTGTGCTGTGAAAGTATTTATTAAAAACCAGGCCTTCCTTGGGAACAAAGGGATTTGCATTTCAGATACAAGTTTGTTTATTACCAAAAAGTTTCTGTGAATCACTCTACATACTTTTAAAACCTGAAGCCTGTTCTTGCATATTACAAGCTCATCAAGTGATGCAAGAAAAGTAAGATTTTCATATCTGCCCATGTATTCCTGCAGTTAGAAAAGATGAAGTAGCAATACAGCTACTTTTAACCCCCAGAAACATTAGCATGTTTTAAATTCATCATAGTTACACATCTCTCCAGATGTACTCAAAACTAATTGACAGACATCACTATCACCAGAACAATGTGCTCATATAAAAGCTGTAAATTTTACTCACAGAAGAGTCAATCTGGTTGTATCTTGCAATATCTTTATGAAGAGTCCTCAGGATGATCATAGCCACCATGCCAGATAAGAAGAGAACAATTACGAGGGAATTCATTATACTGTAAATAAAGAAAAAGTCAAACTTTCAATACAGTTATTCAGGTTTCAGGACACACACTCAGTTCGTACCAAATGTGCAGCTCAAGTCTCATGAAACATCTTAGATATTCAGATCTTTTAATGTTTTCCCACACAGAAAAGAGAAACTGTTCTCAGCTGTGTACCTCTATGATTTCTTAGGAAACAGAAGTGAGAAGAACAGTATTTCATGATACATTGCTAATTCTCAAAACAGTTACACATTGCTTTTCTCTACTTTCCTCCCTATACACCTCAGAAGTAACTTCCCTAGTAAAACAGCTACAGCTCTTAAAGCACACTGTCCATGAAGATTTTGTATCTATCAACCAATAAGATTGACATCATCTCATTTAATATTTTGTAGAGACCAATTTAATCAGATTAGCCTTTTCAGACACTTATATTGCAAAACATTAACACCTCAACACAAATTGCGTGCTTACTTTTGCATGGTAAGGAAGGAAATAAAAAAGAGCTTTTCACATACATCTTTTACTCATAAAAAAAGACCTTTTTTACTGTAAGCAGCAGCTGAGTACAAAACACAGACTACACATATGTACCTCTCACTTGTCAGCCAGACAAAGCCAGACAGTGAAAATAAGAACACTGCAGAGCAACAATGTCTCAAAAGTTCTCCAGAATGGAGGTAATAAGAGTAAAACCTGGAAGCTGCTTTCCCTTTGGACATTAATGATGCAATCCTTTCACAAAATGCAACGTGACAGTTGCTCCCAAGAGATGGAAACTTACTTCACATATGAAAACAAAGAAGTTTTCTTCCCTAAAAACTTGCAGATTTTGTTCTACCACAGCAGACATTTTATATACTCAAATCCCTAGAAGCACTACTAAATCTCTGTGCTCCCCAGCAAGACTTCACCCCTCAAAAAAAGCAGGTCTTACCTAAACCACTGGATGTTTGTATGAGGCATGGACTCCAAAATGTAGTCCCACCTGGAAGCCCACTTAATATTATTCTTCTCCTATAAAGATAGGAAATAGCAATTAATAGAAACAAAAGTTCATTGCAGTCTCTAAGAAGGAATAAGCACACCAAATCTTTCCCATAAACCTTCCAGTCAGCATTCGTAACTAAGCTTGGTATCAACCCTGGATGTTAGACCTCCCTCTTGCATTAATTCATCTCTTAAGCCTCTAAAAGAGTATCTTGGTTATTGAAATCCCCTATTCATGTCTTCTACCTTCAGCTGAAGCTTCACTAAGCCTCACCTTTCCATGATTCAGGATGTAGCTGCCTGCAGATCCCAAATACAGGCTGAAAAATTTATCATGCCATTACTACAAGGTTCTCTCAGTACAGCACACTGATCTTGAAACTTCAACTTTGTCAAACGTACTCCATAAACCTATTTCTACTTTTCCCTGAACTCTTCTTTCTCATCACATTCAATGCATTTAGCACAGGCTTCTTCACACTCTGCCGTAACGCTGGCTGATACAGATAATTGCACTCTGAGTCATGGGAGACAACTTTCATTTCCAGATAGTGCTGTGATGGATTTAAGGAGTTTCACCTTCAAAAGATGCTTTCATACACTCCTGTCTCCCTTCTCTAAAAGCTTCACATGAAAGCTGCACAAGTGAGGACTCTTTCTGACCCACAAGCCTTGTCCTCCACAGCTGGTCTCACGGGACATACTCACCTGCTGTCCTGCTGCCGAATTCCATCCCCTGACTGGCATAATATTCTACTGAATTTTTTTCATGTATTTACCAGGTGGTAAATTGGTACAGTTCATTCTCAAAATATAGACTGTATCACCAGCTTAGAATTTTTAAGTTCTGAATCAAGAATGTGACAATGAAGAACTGCACCAACACAACAAGGCGGCCAAAATTGCCCTAAGTTGCTCTTTGTCAGCCCAAACAGCAGACAATTAGTAGTTCACAGCTACTTGACCAGGGTTTCAGAAGTGTGGTGCTAAAGTTTGTTACATGTTTACATTTTTGCACACCTGTGTACTAAACATTAGAGCCAGGATGATGTATACTTTACACCTACACAGAGCAACCTACCTTGCCCACTTCAACTACTTAAAGCAGACACCACAACTGCCTCATCAGAAATCAGCTGCCGAATTGGAAAGGACCACAAAACAGTTACACATTTTACTGTTTTAATGTATTCAGGCTGACTAACGTTCTCCTATTTAAAAATACTATTTGCTGATAAACACGCCCTTTTAAGTTATTCTGATACTACTAATAAAAAGTAAAACATATGAGGTATTATTTCAAATCAAGGCTAAGGGATAACAGAGAGAATAAGCAGTTTTGAAGAGCCATCTGCTGGAAGCATCTAAACTCACAGCATCTGAGCTCTACCTGCTCCATGCTGGAGAAAGAGGGAGTAGGTACCCAAACACCCAACACATTGCGTGACTAACCAGACAGAGTTCACACTGAAATTCTAAACTGCAGTTTACCATCAAGATTTAAACACAAATGTTAATGACAGAGGGCTCATTCATGTAGGAAAATTAGGAGAGTCTAAGGGGGATTGGATGTCTCGAAGGAAAAGTAACAGGATATGGAGTCTTGCACCTCAAGGTCATTGGTTCAAATCAAATTCAATTTGGTAGGATGAAAGCTGTTACCCCGTGATGGCTGCCTGACTGCCTGGACAAAACAAGCTGGTGGTCTCAAGCCAAATCCTCCAAGATTGACATCTGACATCAGAGAAACAACCATGCTTTCGGGACAGACTGGAACCAAGGGACCAAAGTTTCAAGTACCTTGAATCAAATTACTGTCACCCCCAGAGAAGGCTCTTCCACTTTCCATGCTGGGGTAAACACCCATTTGTCAGAAAGCCTAATTTCCTCCTAAGTCATTACATGCTGAATAAAGCATTAGACTGTTAGTAGTCATCACAGTATTAATTCTAAAAGATAAATCGCTGCCTACTCCAGAAAAACCCTTGTGAACAAAATAAAAGCAACACAAAATAAGACAAACCTTTCAACTTCACTAGAAAAAAAAAAAAAAGCTTTACAATCAACATTTAACACAAGTGTCCCCAAACATACAAACATATAATATAAACTGTTCTTCAACATGAGACTCTCAGAACCCTGACTAAACTCTGAAAGCAGAGTTCACCTCAAGGAAGATAACACTTCCACTTATTCAATCTACTACCTTTCTATTAGTAATAAAATGGAGAGGGGGTTATTTATACTTTAAAGCATCACTTAAACTACAGTGATGGAAAACCTACTAAGAATTTCAGAAAAATACTTCACAAAATCACATTTATGGAATTTACATTGCTCTAATCCAGTTATAGCTATTAGCAAATTATTCAATTCCTTTGATTTCATTCTTTTGGGGAATTATATATTCATGTAACAGACTCAATACTTACTTCAAATGTCACAGAGTAAGTGTAGATCAAATTCAGTTTATTGGTGAATTCTCCAGGAATCTCCATAGGTGGACCTTCACAACTTAAATTGTTTTCATCTGTATGTTTGTAGCTAACGGGGAAAAAAAAGTTAAATAAATTGCATATACCATCCCATGCAATTTGAGGTTACAGGTAAAATTGTTCACTAAACACGTGGGGGACAAGAACCACTGACCTCTCAAGGTCACAAGATGTGGTTCCACCCTATCCCCTTTTCTGCCATGATCAGAATGAATCCCAGTCCTCTGATAAAATGCTGGGATGCAAAGTCTGGAGATTTTTACCTGGAAAGATGGTTTTAACACAATATATCCTTTCTCTGCCATCATACCCCCCTTGCACATTTTAACAAGACTGCATTATTGGCAACTCAACCGCAGTGTGTGCCTGTCAGCCAGGAAGGCTGAGAATCTCTCAATCTCCCACAGCTTCTCACCTCTCACATTTCATAGGGAGAAGGGGGTTTATTTTGTTTTGGTGGATTTGGGTTTAAAGTTCAAAAATGAAACACCTTCTTCTGCAGTACCTGAGAAACACTGCAGCTATAGAAGCACAAAGGCTAAGAAACCTTAAGGTTTCCTTGAATTCACTCCTGTAAACCCCCTCTAACACTGGAAAATAGCTTCCCTCTCATACCTTCTTGGGCAAGTTGTATTTACCCAATTTAGATTAACAATTCTACCATTACTTATTATATGTCAACAACTAAACCAAGCCACAAGATAATAACTTCCATGCAAGGTTAGGGTCCTTCAATCACAAATATTCCCCCATCAGGAGAGCTTCAAGGTTGAAGTGAAGCACCAGGACAGAGAATGACAAAATTAAGGTTATGTGCAACCTAATTGTGCCCCCTCGTGGTCTGCACTGCCAGGGTAAAGGCAAATGCTCATTTTTTCAAACACTCACAGAATCACAGAATGGTTTGGGTTGGAAAGGACCTCAAAGATCAGCTAGTTTTACCTCCTCATTTAGGATGCAACTGATAAAGCTTTAATAAAAAATGGAGAAGGTTGGTAGACCCTTTTTGCCACCACCTCAGAGCAGATGTAAATGGATGGAATAAACTTGTATAGCAGTTAAAATTCACTAAAAACACACAATACCGTCACAACAGAAAAGACAAGTGAATCTGAGTCACGCTGTACCACATGTCTGTATGACTGAGAAACTCTGGTAGCATAATTTAAGAGTGTATTTAACCTCTGTGGAAAAGAGAAAAGAACTTAGCTAAAAAAAACCCCAACCTACTTTGAAATTTTATAACTGGACTGCAGTTTTCAAATATAGGGAGTATGAACTGTGCATGAACAGACTGACTAGAGGCCAAAGGAACTGCTTCAGTCTGTTCCTGATCTCTGTGTTGTTGCATCTCCTTTCTGGTCAGTGCAGAAACCAAGAAATTTCTGTTTAAGAAAGTCAGTTAGTCTTCTTAGGAAATTTGTTGTCATCACCTGCTGTTCTGAATACCAGTATAAATTTGGTATTTCACCCATACCTCAGTATCCAAACTTACACAGGAAAAGGTACACCTGTACTGTACACTTAGACTGTACATTCAAACAGAGCACATTTGGGAGACACGTAACAGACACAACATGGGAAACTCTTACACTGAGAAGCATCCTCTAACTGAGTATCTGAAAACATGCACACCCAGATGCAAATCAATCAAAACATGAACACAACAATTGTTTGTGTCAGGTTCTAAGAGTCTGCGTAAGCAGCTTTTCCACTGGGAGGGACTTTGGGGAACATTTTAAAAACAAAGTTAAATGGCATGTACAGTTGTGTAAGTGTCCTTGTAACTACAGTTCCAGATATGAACAAACATACAGAAAGCTTTCCCAGAAGTCAGAATAATGACTTCCTCAGAACTTATTAACACCAAGTTTGGAAGTGCTGTCAGGACTCCTGAGTACCAGAACCTGCTGCTTTAATGCACAGTTACCTTTGCGGCCTCAGTCTTGCCATCACCAGTCTTGCACCGGGCCAGTTCTCGTCCTTCCCGCTGTGGTACATGATTGTTATGTCAACGTGGTTGAAGAGGTAGAAAGTGTTCTTCTTGTTAAACTCTGACTACAAAACATTGCCAAGAGATTGAGAAACTTCTCCAACAGGAGAGGGCGCAAGCAGTCAAGAACTTTAAAATGAGACTGATGTCGGATGAAGGAAACACTCCAACATTAATATACCTGTACAAAATACTTATATTTTTTTCTATATGTGATACTGACTTATATAAATAAAAGCCTACACACGAAATCATCACATCTGTGTTATTACTAAAAAAGCTGCCAAAGGTACAAGTAATTCAGATTCACCAATTCTACACCTTCATTCCAGCTACCAAAGCTTACAAACCATGTTCTGCTTCAAAAAACTACCCTTCACCTCCAGCAGCTTTTCTACTTTGTCATCCCTATGCTTTCAGAATTTGGAAATATGAGATGATCCCAGAGTCAATTAAGTTGACTTGGATTTTCTTTTCTCAACTCTGACACTGTTTTAAAAAAAAATTAATTTGAATTAGGGGACCAGGATGACAGACTGCTAGTTGAGTTTCCAAGTAAAAAAATTCCTATATTTATTGTCTATATCAGCCATTTTCCAACTGACATACAAATTCCATTCTTTGCCTACTACCAGCAAAATATGAAAGTGTCTTGCATTAAACTTATCTGGATTCTTCTTCTTTCACTATGATCAAGATTCTCATTGGGAGAAGACTGGAATCATCCCCATGTCATTCTGTAACCCCATCTTTAGGTCTCTGTATCCTCCATTTCCAAAGCAGCAGCTGAAGTAATAATGTAGCTCAGCAGCTGCATTATTGCAAGGATGAACTGCAACTGTGCATATTAACATCCCCTTTCCTGGCCCCGTTTTAAAGAGATAATTATGTCTGTGGAAACAGCTATTTGGGTATACTTGTAAAAGTGTAAATCCCAGAGGTGACAGTCATATCCATGGTGCTACCTTCTTATTTGCTCATGGGCCAGCCGTCCCTCTGGCACTATGCAATGCAACATTCCCAATGGAATTAGAATTCACAGACCACGATTGACACTGGGTACACTGGCAGAGCCCTCCCACACCACTGCCAGCACACACAGTTTGCACAGCACTTCATGGATACCCTTTACAAGCTCCCTAAGCTCTCCCTAGGAAATTCAGACATTGGTACCAATGTATAAAGGCCTCCTAGTAAAAAAAAAAAAAAAAATCAACTTTTCATCCACATTGCTGACTTTGCTTTATGTGTAACAGACAGCTCCCAACACAACATACACCAGTATCAATTTAACATACACTTCACACACAAAATAGTGAAGTTAAACACCAAATTGGAACAGGTTATTCAATCCACAGATCACTTTCAAGAGCCTGGGGAGCCTGACGAGTAACTGAGTTGGAAGGTGACTGTAGACAGAGTAAACCGAGCATGCATGATAAATGCAACACTTCAAAGAAGCGTCAGACCTGCTGCACACAAATGAACTGGCTGCACTGCACACAAATGAACTGGCTGCACTGCACACAAATGAACTGGCTGCACTGCACACAAATGAACTGGCTGCACTGCA
>JAYRBT010000156.1:36664-118694 GCA_036023395.1 Myiotriccus ornatus | reverse complement strand
CACAAGCAGCAAGACGTGGCAGAGCAGAGTCAAAGAGCTCCCTCCTCTCTGAGGAGTGTGGTCCCTTACTCCAGGAGAGACAAAACTGTATCACTATCATCTGTAACTGTACTAGTTCACCACAGAACTCCCAGGATGACTGACACATTTCCAATTGTTGTCAGTGTAATTTTCCCTGTCGCAGCTGTGTTTCTTATCTTCCAGCCATCTGGGAAAACCCTGACACATTTAACTTGTAAACTGTGCTAGACGTAACTTTTGCAACTAGAACACAGTGCTCATTTCTAGGTCTTCACTAAAAAGCTTCTGTCTGCAATTGATTAAAAGAAGGCCTTGAACATTAATGTGACATAGACAAAGAATGAATAGGTACAAGGATGGATACATGTGAAATTTCAGAGGAAACCCACAATTTTCTAAGGCTTTTAAACACCTGTACCAGTCATAAAACATAAATAGGTCAAAAGACCTAGATATACATTTTAATTGGACGGTTGTATCAGAGACAGCACACAGCAGCAGAACTCAGCACTGTCAATGCCCACATTCTGAAAATGAACCATGTTTACTAACATACCTTTTCTCAGGAAAAGAAAGCTTAAAAATAAAACCACAAATTAAGCCACATCTGTAATACTAACAAGAAGAGTTCCATCACTTACATTTATAACACAAGCATCTTTAACTCTACCATCTGGAGTAACAAAACATCCTATTGGAAATCCTGGATTACAGTATTTTTGTCCATCTTCCACATCATAGCACCACGTTACAGGCATGTTATCGATAATCCTAGACAGAAATCATCAAAGAACACGTACTCAGAAAGGGATGCACCTGCTCTCACACTGACATTTCACATTCATGTAAGGCACAGTTTTCACTACTGCCCACAAGATGCACAGCAGAGGACAAGTATCACATAGAAGAAAGAAAGCAACCACTTAGAACATAGATAATGTCAAAAAGCAGGAAGCAAAAAACCCAAAACAACCTCAAGGACACATCTCGGCTTACCAGTGATGCTGATAATTCAGCTGCATTCCTTTCTTCAAAAAAGCCAGTTTGCTTTTATCAGCACTGTTTCCTGGATCATATGACCTTGTACAAACCTTCTTGCACGTTTCTTGCTTTTTAAAAGTGAACTGTTAAAAAAGCACACAAAAAGAGTCATTCCAGTTTTGCTTCAAAAATATTTTAGAGTATTTTTTTCACATAAAGCTGATTTTTTTTTTAGTTACTTCACTTCCTGACTATAAAAGTCCCATACAATGCCTTTAACTTCAATGTCAAGATCTAAATATATTCAGCAGTAGCAAACCCCTTTTACATTGCTAAAAGCTTCTTCAATAGACCACATAAACTACGTCTGGATAAACCCTGAGTACTGAAAATGGAAAGTTAGTAGAAAAAGTATTGCTTTTTTTTCTTTTACCAGCTTGTTTTATTTTCATCATCTGCTAAACCAGACTTTCCCTACTTCCTTTTTGAACATTTCATGTTAATTTTAGCTGTTTTTCCCCATGACTAAGTTAGTAGACAAGGCTGCCAAACATGCAAAAAGTTGCACAACATCTAAGCTTCAAGCACAGACACCACCTAACACAAACATGCTCGCATTTGCATCTCAACTTCTAAACCAGTTAGGATTTACCTGCTACCAATCTAACATACTTAAAACACAACTGAAAATTGTAATGTTATGAAGGCCTAAGTGGTAATGAGGAACAGCATTTCCTAATTGCTGTAGAGTGCAGCCATTTCAAGCAAGTAATTGTTATAATACTAATCTATTCTATAGGTATCCAGTCCAAACGATCCATCGTGCTACATATTTAAGATTTGTGACCAGCAGCCATAAGACTTAAAATTTTATTACCTCAGAGAATCAAAGGAGACTTCCTTGTGTAAACTGCTCCTAGGAGGACCATCACCAGCAGACTGATGAAAAGATGTGACCAGGTCCCTAATGTCTGAGCAGCAGTAGACTCAGAAACTGCTGCCTCTTTTTCCTCACAGGGATTTGGAGCATCTAGCAACCACCACACACAAACATAGCCCAGTTTTCAGCTTCACTGGCAAATCCCAGTCCCAACTGCACTTCAACAGTACACAGCTTTCAAACATTAAGAGCTGCTGTTTGACCACAGCTCCTCTATTGCTGTCCCAAGTTGATGGGAGAGCTTTTAAGAGATGCTACATTTGATCATTGCTAATGCAGGGCATGAGACAGAAAAATACCACATACTTATTCTACAAAATATTTGCATACATTTATTTTACAGAAGATTTCAAGTGATATGCATCAATAATGAAAAATTCGTTTTTAAGCAACAGATGGTAAGTGTGTCCAAGCAGGGAAAAGCTTGTGAGTCCCAACTTGACTTCCCCTTCCTACTCTGGAAGTTGCACAATAGTGCTATCAAGTATACCAAACAGTTCCTGAATCACTACTTTACAGCCTCCAGTACTACCATTAATAAACTAATGATTTCAGATCACATAACACACCACAATCCAGCTATTAAATAACTGCCTAAAATACAGTTTCTGGACTTCTCTACCACAGAGCAATAGGAAAGAAGGATGATTACTGGCTCAGTTGCCCAACTTTAATTAACCACCCCAAGATACCTTTGGGCTGGGAGGAGTTTTGCTTTTATTACATAAACACTATAGCGCTTACATTAAAAATATAAACAAAAATAATCACACAGTCATCAGTCCTGAGCTGTGTCTATGGATTACAGCCATCAGAACGACAGCTATCAAATTCAGATAGGATCAACTGCAAGGGATAAAATAACCTTATATGGAGATGATGCTATTCTCTCCCCAAACAGCACTTGTCCAAGATTTTCTGAGGGTCTTTTCTCTTCCTTATCTTGACAGAAGTCAAAACTAGAAAAAAAGCAGCAAAAGTCACTTTTATTTCTAATTGACATATAACTGTAAATATCAGCCTAATGCAAATCCTTAGGTTATGTCCTTAACATAGCAGTTTTCATGACTGCTTTGATAGTTCATCCACTGGTAATAAAAATCTGAGTGGCTTTGCAAAGAAATCTGGCATCTATTTTAAGATCAATTTCAACCAAGAAATTTCATAGCTGAAGTAGCCTTAACAAAATGCATGATGTTCAGTCCACACACCCTTTTCAAATGACAATTTAAACAAACAATAGAGTGTTTATATTGGTGGAAAAAAAAAGAGGCTGTGCTATGGACTATTCATTGCTCTTGCAAAAAAAAAAGTTTCTGAAAAATGACACCCCTTTTTTAAAGGAGTCTTTACAACTAGTATTTAAAGTGAAACGTTTCGAAGAAGGGACATGCCTTCAGTATTGATCACCTGTCAAATGTCATTCACAAATTCTTTTCAGTTACATAAAACTGCTGAATACGGGAGAGATATTTTCAGCATTTAAATTATGCCAAATATCTGGATTTCCATTAAACACAGGTAGGAGTAGGTTATGGGGAAACAAAACCAACAACCAAACCCACACTTATCTTCGGTGTATAAATACTTTCCTCAATAAGTGCTCCTAAATTCACAGACTTTTCTAAAGTTTAATGTAAACAAAGCAAAACAAAAAAAGCCCCCAACAAACCCAGAATTAGCTACAGAGCTTTCGTGTAAAATTGAAAACTAACAGTGACTAGTCTCTGGGCTTCTGTTACCAGAAAAAAGGTCAAAGCTCCTTAGATTTGCGTAACAGGAAGAACTTTCAAATATATTAAACTGCCAACACTAAATCTTGTACTCAGCTCAAAAAAATGCACCCATAAGAAACCCTGCAGCCTTGTTTTAACAATACCAGAGGATAGTCAGGTGGCACAGGTGTGGCCTTCGTCCCTCCCAGTCTCTTGTACTTCATTCCTGCTGCTGAGACCTGCATTTACTCTTCCATCCCTACAGCCAAAATATTGACACCTGTACGGTATCACCAGCCGAAAACAGAAAAAAGCCTTTCCAAACGCTCCTGGAAGCCTGCTGTAGTGTACTTACGCATCGTATTCGTACGGCAGAACTGATTCAACCGAGTCCAGCCTGTTCACGAAGAGCTCAATTAGCGACTGAAACAGGAAAGGAGGAGAAAAAGTATGAAAACACAGACTCTCAGAAACAAACGCGTGGCTGATACGAAACGCTTGGCTTAGTGGCAAGTGCTGCTGCTGTCCCACAGCGGAGTTACCGCCGGCTCCTGACAGGCCCCGGCCACGCCAGGAACAAGGAACCAAGGATCCTCCCGGGAAGTTCAGCGGGAGAAAGGGAACCAAGGAAATACGAGCTGGGGATGCCTGGCTTCCCGGAGCAAAGGTTGTCCCTGCGGGAGGACAGCCGGGGCCGCAGGCAGCGGGGTGGGGGGCACCAGGCGGTCCCCCCGGCTGCGGAACCGCCGAGCGGGTGCTGAGGGGGGGACCGCCCGCGCCGGGCCCGCCCGTGAGGGCTCTCACCTTGCAGCTCTCGTTCTCCTCGCCCTCCTCGCAGAAGCTGACGGGCGCTAGCCCGGGCAGGTAGAAGGCGGCGCAGAGCGGCGCCACCGTCAAGAGCGCGGCAGCCAAGAGCCTCATCTTGCAGCCTGGAGGGGCCGAGGCACCATGAGGCGGCCGCAGCCCCGGGCAGCGCCAGGCGGAGGCGGCCCCAGCCCGGGAGAAGGCGGGAGCGGCCGCGTCACGGCCGGGTCGGGGCCGCGGCGCCTGCGCGGTGAGGGCGGGAAGCGCTGGGCGCCATCTTGGGCAAGGGCACCCTGAGGGTCGGGGTCGACAGGGCTTCAAACTGAGGGAGCGCACGGTGAGGGGGGATATGGGGGAGAAATTCCTGACGGTGACGGTGGTGAGGCCCTGGCACAGGTTGCTCAGCGGGGCTGTGGCTGTCCTATCCCTGGAGGTGTTCAAGGCCAGCTTGGACGGCGCTCTGAGCATCCTGGTCTAGTGGAAGGTGTCCCTGCCCATGGCAGCGGGGTTGGAACAAGATGATCTTTTAAAGTCTCATCCAACCCAAACCGTTTTAAGATTCTATGATACCAGAACTTCTTTTTAGATTTTAGTTCCCTGTATTGTATCACAGAATCAATTAGTTTGGAAAAGACCTCAGATCATCAAGTACAAGCTGTGACCTCGTTGACTAGACCATGTCACTAAGTGCCATGTCCAGTCTTTCTTTAAACACCTCCAGGGACGGTGACTCCCTCCCCTTCCTGGGCAGCCCATTACAATGTCAAATCACCATTTCTGTGAAGAAATTCTTCCTAATGTCCACCCTGAACCTCCCCTGTTGCAGCTTGGGACTGTGTCCTCTCACCATGTCGCTTGTTTCCTGGGGAGAAGAGCTCGACCCCTGGCTACAACCTCCTTTCAGGGAGTTGTAGAGACTGAGTTAGAAGGACTGAAATTTGATTTTACCAGCTCAGAAATTAGGGGTGGAAATCCAAGATTTTGCATAGCAACCCTGAAGAACTATATTTGATGATTTTTTGCTGCAGCTTGTGATGTTTGCAGCCACAGTGGGATGGTGCCCCATGGCTCCTTCATACAACGCAACGACAGCAGTTCCACAAATGTGATGCAAAGGTCCAGGTTCACCTGTTCAGGTGGCATTGGCAGGAGAAGCACTCTGGGGCAGCTGCAAAACCTGTCTGAGAAGCAGGGTAAACGTGAGCAGTGGCTGCAAGCCCAGCTCCATGCTACCATGGCAAGACAGATACTCACTGCTGTCTGAGACATTGTGGTAAAGGCATTGCTGTCAATACTAGGTAGCAAACACCTCCATCTTCCTCTCTGTACTTCCCATTTAGGCAAGCTGTTGCCACTCTAGTTTTCAACCTGTGACACTGTACTTGTATTAGCCTGCAAAACCTCCATGACCAACAATTTGAACCCATTTATCAATCAATAGTGAATTGCCCTTACTATAGGACAGTTCCAGTTTAGAAATGGCTGAGAAAGTCAGTGCCAGAAACAATTATTTTGTGCTGCTCTCATCCACTCTAGTCTGAGTTTTCTCAGTTCCACAGTTTTGCTGAATTCCTATAAATATCAACTCACAGTGCCTGCAAAATTGCTCCTTGTCACGAAAGTATTAAACTGATCTTTTTAGTTACTAGTTTTTGACTATATATCTCAAGGGAATTACATTTCCTTTTTTATTCATTCTGAGTGAGTCTTGTGTGATCAGATTATTTTTGTATTCATTAGTCCCCATCCCCCAGCTCTCCTAAATCCTTTATCCATTTTAAACCACAAGTATGATGAACTTGGTAAAAGGCCAATGTTTGATGAAAATATGCAGCATAGTACAAGGGAAATCCAAAATACTGTCCTCTGCATGAAAAAGTTTGTAGTTTAAAATCAAACACATTGTTAAACATCCTAGGATTCATTTGAGAGAGTGACATTTTAGTCAAAAGCTACCATGAAAATCCAGAAAATACTACCCTTGTGGATTGTCATCCACCCCTCCCATCTGGTGGGCTCATTTTTAGGGTTACATAAGTAACATACTTAATTGCATTTTTTCTTCTTGGAAAAATATAAGGAAAACTTCCTAAGCTGTGATGATGCATGGGCAAGTATGTCTGTGCTAGTTAGAGAGCAGCTGTCCTCTGTGTCAAGGTTGGTGGAATTTTCCTGGTCTCTTTCTCCCCAGTTGCCCCATCCAAGTCCATTTCCCATTCCATAGGGGCCAGTATTAGGACCTTAAGTTTGTATTAGAAAATTCAGAATTGAGAAATCACTTGCAAAAGGAACTGTCATGGCTCTTCAGCCTTGAACTTCTTATTGAAGAGGGATTAGTTTCATACTACGGTTCTCCGCTGATTTCTGTAGTTTTTCTACAAAAAATCAAATTTATGGGAATAAAAAAAAAAAGGAGAGGAGGAGGAAAAATTGTGAGAATTAAACAGTTACGTATCCTCTAATCCTTTAGGAAAAGATCTGTCTCATGGAATTTGGAATGAGACTGCGAGACTACACATGCTCTATGCAAGGAGAGACAGTAAAATTCAGTTTGTACTGAGGATGCAACTAGGTTTTGATGAAAATCCTCATGAAGATATCTCTTAGGACAAAGGACAGAAGAATTAGGCCCTGATACAATTACAGCTGTAATGTTCAAATGCTGTTTCAAATATAATCATGTTCACGCTGATCCCATCAAGCTACATGTACAGTACTTGTTAACAGAATGTTAATAAAATGAAGCCTGAAGTTACCAAATATTTTACTATTTTAATCATAGAAAAAAACCCAGACTTTAGTTTGCACGTGCTTATCTTTCCAATTCCTTGCGAGCCAGTCAGCAGATATTCTGTGGGTCAGAGAAGCAGAGACCACACATACATAGAGACCTTTTTAAGCATGCTTCTTACAGGACTAACAATTTACTTTAGTTTTCACTATGCATCCCAGGGAGGCTCTGAAGTTTAAATTCTTTTGTATTGAAACTACAATTTGAAGCTTTTTTTCGTATGATAATTGGATGTGAATCTGGCAATGCCATTCTTAGACAACTGCAGTGATATCACGGGCAGTGCCCGCCCACTTCGTTCCGAAGGTCGTCTTTCCCTTTTCCCATGCACAGTAACAGCATCCAGAAACTCTGAACATCCACACTGGAAAGGTGATCATCTTCAAGAATGTACTGGAGTCTAGAGCAGTGTTTGAGAGCTCCCTTCCTTTGTGTTCTCAACATATCTATAAGCGAGTCTGAAACGATGTTGCTTTTCCCTAACACAAAGAGCTGCTGAGTATCAGTAGCTGACAGAGGAGACTGAAAAACTGAAGATAAGAATATAGTCTGATGTTCTCTTATCAGGATGGAGCAATTATGCAGCTCTGTGACTGTTAACAGCACTGGGCGGCGTCCGTGGGATCCACAGACCCTGTGGCACATCCCAGAAATAAAGGTCTGGAGAACATGCAAGGGAGAACTCGGTGGTGATTAGACTGGGTGACCAAGAAAACAGGCCTTGATGACGATTAATATGTTTAGGTAATCTACAAGTTCATATTATGAAAATTTAGCCAATTTTTGCATGCACACATTTCCCTCTAAGTTTTCTGCTATCAGGTTTAGCTGTCCAAAGAAAATCTCCACAACTGAACTTCAGGTATAAATAATTTGAAGCTGGAGTTAGTTGAACCAGTGCAAAACTTTGTGCCATCAACAACACATTTCATTTTAAACCACGCTTGATTTGGTTTGCTGTAAGTCTCCAAGGAAGGGGTACTGACATGGACACATATTGATCGAACTAATTAAAAATGCTTTTCAGACTGTTTCAGCCAAACTAGGTAAAGCTCCTGCACAGATAATTCTGACAGTACTGTGAGTGATTTTCCTTCCAAAGCAGTGACAGATCTGTTCCTTCACAGAATCATTAGGGTTGGAAGGGACCTCTGGAGATCCTCCAGTCCAACACCCCTGCCAAGGCAGGGTCACCTGGAGCAGGTGACACAGGAACACATCCAGGTGGGTTTGGAACATCTCCAGAGGGGGACACTCCATGCCGTCCCTGGGCAGCTGTTCCAGTGCTCTGCCACCCTCAGTGGAAAGTTCTTCCTCATGCTGAGGTGCAACTTCTTGTGTTTTAGTTTATGACTCCTCATCCTGCCCCTGGGCACCACTGAAAAGAGCCTGGACCACCCTCTTGGAGATATTCAGGCGCACTGATGAGGTGTCCCCCCGGTGCCGCCTCTCCGGCTCTCCCGGCCCCGCCGGCCCGCGCGCGCCCCCTGCCGGGCCCGGAGCCGTCGCATCCGGGGCTCGGCGGGCGGGTGACGTCACGCTATAAAGGGCCGCAGCGCCTTTGTTCGCCCCCATTGCGCAGTTGCGGCTCGGCGCGGGCGGAGGTGGGTGCGGGCCGGGGGCTCTGCGGGCGGCACCGCGGGGCGATGCGGGGACCCGCGGGGAAAGGCGTGATCCGCGCGAAGGGAGCCGCGTGGCGCGCCCGTCGCTGCGGGGCGGAGGCGCGGTCGTTCCGTTTTTCTGCTCCCCCGGCCCCGCGTGGGGCGGCGGGGTCCGCGCGGCTGCGGCGGGAGAGGGGGGTCCCGGCGGCGTGGGGCGCGGCGGCCGCCATTTTAGGTGTGGGGGGGTCCCTCCGCACCCCCGGGGAGGGCGAGCGGGGGGCGGCGGGAGCGCGGGGCCGGTGGCTCGGGCCGGGGCCGAGCCGCGCTGTGGGTGAGCGCCGGGGCGGCCGCCGGGAGCGGGGAGGGAGAGGAGCCGCTGCCAACGGCGGCCGCCATTTTGTGGCGGTGCCCGAGCCCGCGGAGGGTCCGGCGGCCCCGGGCCCGTGTCCCGAGCGCGGCCCCCGTGGGCCCCGTGCGGCCCGGCCCCGCCGGCCGCCCGCTCCCGGCAGCGCTTTGTCCCCGCTCCCCTTGTGCCTGTGGCGGGCGCTTCCCTCTATCGGCCTGGAGACAAGCGGGCAGCGCTGGTCCACAGGCGCCGGGCGCCCTGCCAGGCACTGAGAGCTTGGGCTTTGTCTTCGACTCTTTTTTTCTTTTTTTTTAAGCCCTCCCGCCCCCGCGTTGGTTTAACCGTGGCATTGCTTTGTAGAACTGCAGTGGTGGTCTGGTGTCTGTTCAGGCTCACACGTTGTGTAGGCCAGGACCTTGGCTCGAAGTACATGAAATAATACAAAGAATGGGCTTCATTTGCAAATACTGGCCTAAGATGCCTTTTCAAGTTATTAATTTAATATTACTTCGACAGATTAAGTAATTTTTTTAAAAAATCCACGAGGGGATTTAAAGGGAAGGAGTGGTGGGATTGCCATCAAGGGTAAAAGGAACAGCACATCTGAAAGAGTTTTCATCTTCACCACTATTGCTTGATCTTAACAGTGCTTTGTTCCATTTTTCAAAGTTAAATGAATATTTTTGAACTCTACCATATAATGTGAAGAAGTAACTAAAGGCAATACTACTTTCAGTTGCTTCAGTTACTAAAACAAATTTCTTTCATGTACTTTATATGTCGTATCTCTTGAATAACGTTTTTTCAGGAAAATTTGCTTATATTCAGTGAAGTAGCATGGAAATTTCTGTTGCAGTCTGATGTTTTGTTAATAACAGCATTACTTTTTTAATAGGTCATTTACGGCATCAAAATGGTTGAAGCAGATCGTCCTGGGAAGCTGTTCATTGGGGGCCTGAACACAGAGACTAATGAGAAAGCCCTCGAGGCTGTTTTTGGCAAATATGGACGCATTGTGGAAGGTAAAGAGAAATTTTTTATTAAGATAATAAAAAAGAACAATAACACAGCTGTGATGACTTTTTTTTGGCGTTGATCATCTGAAATGATGGCGCTTAAATGTCCTCTAAGAAGTTCTGAGCTTAAAAGGTTAAATAAAGGTGAAGTGCTCCTGCCTAATTACAGGAAAGGTTAACGTGATTTTTTTTCTGCAGTCCTTTTGATGAAAGATCGGGAAACCAACAAGTCCAGAGGATTTGCATTCGTCACATTTGAGAGTCCAGCAGATGCAAAAGATGCTGCCAGAGATATGAATGGAAAGGTAGGAATTAAGACCTTTTACAGTTACGTGTTGCTGTTGCTACTGACCAGCAGGATTAATCTTTGGGGTAAATTAACTTGTAATAAAAGTTGGAAAAACAATGGATTAGAAGATCTTGGAGACAAGTCAAAACATCACATTTGGCCAGTTTTTCAGTCTCCATGATGCTGGAATTGCTTTCTGCTGGTCGTGGATTTGACAGTAGAAAGTGAAGTCTAGCTGTCAGTTACACTCTGTATTGTTTCTAGTCGGTGATGGAGGGCTTTTTAGTAGTCAGCTCTCCATTTTTGTATGTTTCTAATGTTTGGGGGTTTTCTTAATCATACTTAAATGCAGTACTGTATAAAATACACTTCAGGGAAGTGACTTACCTGAAAACAGTTAATGGTTCCCTTAACATGGGATTAATGTGACTACCCTGCTGTGCTGGAGCATTGATGAGCTCTCTGGTATTCTGTGGATAACCTACTGCATTTGTGAGTTGCATCATCAGTCTGCTTGGCACACGTGAGGGGCATCTTTCCAGTTAAAGTGAAATAGCTTTGCAGTTAGCTGGCAACTGAATTTGTTTGTTCACACCCTAAAATGCAATGGTATGACTTCAAAAGGAAGTAAAAATGTAATGTACGTGTAATGTTTTTAAAAATCCAGGAATTTCGAGCGAAAGTTCTGAGATCAATACTAGGATAGTTTGTCAAAGAGTTGTAGGCTGCTATGATCTGTGTCTATTGTGGCATGTGCTTGAAAAGGTTGTAAGTTGGCAACTTGAAGGTCATCAGCTGCTTATCTTCATAGAGGTGCTGTCTCTTCGGGCAGTAAAAGGCATCTTAGTTCATTTGAATTTCAGACTCTGGTCCTCCATGCATAATCTGAATGGTTGTGTTGAGGTCCAACTGCATTGGCCTTCTAAGCAGTGTCTCTTGAGATGACATTCACCTAAGGTGAAGAAGCCTCAACTGATTGTGATTAAATAACTCTTGGGATTTGGATATCTGTTTGTCTGGTTAGCATAAGACATTGAAGTCAAAGAAAAATGTCGGTTACTGAAGTCAGAAAGTAAAGCAACTTTAAGAAAATGAGTTTGTAGTGTTCATGGTGAACACAAATAGTAAAACTTTGACTTGTGTTACAGCAGGCTTTTTGCTGCATGTGCTGTTGTTTCTGGGTGCTTTAGGACAACCTCATGATAGTGTTATTTTCTTTCAAGACTTGCTTCCTTTTTAAACAAGTTACTAGTTTTTGTCAAGGCAGAGAGTGACAAATTCAGATAATGTCCTTTCTAAATATCTTTAAAGGTGCTCCTTTTATTGAATTTATTTCTCCGTTGTGTAGTTTGCTGCAGTTCTGAAGACTTGTTTACTGCTGTGTTCAGACACTTAATTTCCTCTGAAATAGTCATTACCCTGAACCCTCACATAGGTGACTTCAAGCACCAGTAGGTAATTGTCAGACTGAAAGGAATTGAGTCATTAATCCTAAGTGTTTGTGGAGTGCAGCTTGCAAATGAAAATCCCTTTGAAAATAATCACCAACTGTTCTACATCTTGAATGCTGGGCCATGTGTTTGGTCACGTTGGAAACATTCGGGAAAGTAATGCTTAGCAAAGTAGCTAAATGAGACAGTGTTTGTAGCTGAGGTAATGTCTGCTTGTTCTGGAATGCACCATCTGCATCACTGTCAAGAAATGCTACAAAGGACTGCCTTGTGGGTCACCGTTCTCATGGTTTTGTTTTCAACACTATAAATCTAGAAGTATCTTCATCTGCGTGAAATTACAAATAGCAAATAGTGTATGAAAAGAACATTCTCAATTGGCATTTGGCCTAGAATGTCCGTTGGTCCAGCTTGCTTTGGCCATGGACATGAAAGATGTTCATGAGGTGGTTTCTCACATGGATCTTCAGAAAGATTTCTGGACAACAGGTACTGCTTGTAGTCTAAAAAGACTCTGCATTCAAGGTTTGAGGAGGATTGATGTTTGAGGCCTGCTGTGGGAAGAGGTCACTGCCATGCATCACAACGTGAAGTTTTTCTGTCCATTTGGAAAGGATGGATTGGAGCAGTCTTGAGGATTTCAGGCTCTTAAGAAGCAGCAGCAGAAGCACAGTGCAGACTGCAGTTGAATCAGTCTGTAAGGAATTAGATGACCTGTCCAGCCAGGGGAAGGAGTTCTGCATGCTCAGTCTGTCATCCCAAAGGAATTCAAAGTTGTAGTCAATAGAAGAGACTGACTCTGATAGATTCTGCAGGACTGAGTTGGCATTTGTTTTTTTTACTTTGCAAGTGTTCATGAAAATTGTATATCCAGCGTTTTGCACCTAAACCGGGTGGAGGGAAGGAAGGAGATTGTGTTTCATTCTAAATTCGGACAAGCATAGACTAGTCAAAGCTTCCTTGTTGAGGATTCATTTCAGTCCTGCAGAAAGAGATCAGAATTATTTTGGAGATTTTTCACTTCAGCTACTTTGTTCTACAGAATTAGATCAATGTTAGCATGTCTGAGCAGCACAGAAGAAATCTACAAGTACTTTGTCACAGCAGATTATCTGCCTTCTTTAAGAAGAAGCTTAATTCGTGGCAGTCAAGTGTGCATCTTGATGTGCATGTGCTTTCCTGGACACCAGTGTGCTGGATACTCCCAAAACATTGGATGCAGTAGGCTGTTCCTCACAGTCTTCTGATTTTAAATCCTTAGGATGAAATGGATAACTCAAGAGAAGATATGACCTTAGAGCAAAGCTTCAGGACAAGCCAAAGATTTAATTCCAGTGCAGAACTGCCAAGCCAGCTGGTCTTTGTTAAGAGGATGGAAGCAAATGCTGCAGTCCAAACAGTGTAAACTGTGCTCAGTACTACAGAAGGTTGTCCTCCTCTAATTGGACAATTTCCTTTTTCTTTGGAGAAGAAGTGATATACTATGTAGAAGCTTGGCCTGATAAGAGATGATCTTCAGTTCTTGAATATATGTGGTGAAAGGAAACCCACTCTGTGCCATCAAGGAGCATGCAGAAATGGTGGAGTCACTGAAGCATTAACAATGAAATGATCCGTTGGAGAGGAAAGCCCTGTGTGGTGTTAGGTCCAGTTTCATGCAATTGCTGGAAATGCTTTGATTTCTGCCCCACTCCCAAAATTTTACAAATTTCATTCATCATTTCTGTTGGAATGTGGAACAGTTTGCAGGACAATTCTCTTAATTGCGTTTGGTTAAGGTTCCCTGGCTCACCTTACAAAGCGGTACAGATTGTTCATGCCACGTATAGGAGACTTTGATTGCCAGTCTATTATTGTCCTTAAATGATTTGTATCTTAAATTATTTTTAATGCGTTTTAGCACCAAGGTGACTTCACTTTCTGGTGCTTATATCAGACTAAAAATGCTACTGTAACACTCTGAATCAAGGTTATAAACAGGAATTAATGAGTGTTCATGTTGACAGCTGTTGCTTTCAGCTCATTGAAAAAAAGCCCTTATTTTGAGATGGACTGTGTGTTTTATCTGTTTTGTGAGATAAGACCTTTCATCTTTGAGCTAAGAGCCTGTAAAATATTGTCCCCTCTGCTTTAAAATGGAACAAACTGACAACTTCTGGTTAAAAAAAAAATTATTCTTGGACCTAATGAAAGGTCTTTCTAGACCTAAGGCATGCCTTTTAAAGATTGCTTGTGTAAAGCAGTCTGCAAAGAAACCTATCTTTTGCCTAAGTCAGATGCGTAAGTGCAAGGCAGAAGGAAATATGAGGAGAAATAAGGAAAACTACCTCCTACGTTAAAAAAAAAACCAAACTTGAACCTAGCATGCGGGTTTTCAGAACCCATGCTAGCAGAAGGGGATGGTGTTTGCTTTTTAACCTTTGCGCAAGCTGTCAGTGCCATGACATTGAGGACAGCAGTGGACATGATGACAGAGCTTAAGGCTTCAAGCCCACTGTTTCGGTCTCATCATGAATGATGAGGCATCTCTCAGTATGAATTATGATGGCAAAACAATGTGATACAAACTGAGAATTTCTAGGGATTAGAGGTACTAATGCTGCTGGAATGTTTCAGTTTGTCATGCCAAAAGGCTTTCTGAGGAACCTTCCATAAGTAAAATATTTTCATTAAGTCAAAGACAAGACCAGTATGATTTTGCTAGTATTCCTTCTTTTTTTTCCCTCAAATGGGTCAAGTTGGACCTGTGTATGTATTCACAGGTTTTTCAAACAGTAGCTATGACTACATGTGGTGGCAAAATACATTAGCTACTAAAGTGGATGGTTTCAGAGAGGGCTAAATTTTAGTGGAGAATAAAAAAAGATTTTTTACTTCAGTGAAACACTATTAGCATTAGTGTTTGTGTTCATTTATGGCAGCAAAGGAGTGCAATAAACAAAACTTCCTGCCTGATAATTAATTAGTTTTTAAGGCAGAGTTAACTATTTAACTGGTAAAAAGGGCAAATAAACCATGTTTGCCAGGATAGGTTTGCAGTAACCTAATTTCAGCAGAGCTTGTGATCTTGCTCCTGCTATAATTGCCAAACATGGTACCCGAAAGATTATACAGAAATTTGATTAATTAGGTTGAGTTACTCAATATGTGTTACCACCTGCTCATGTTTGAGGTATAATGGCAGGCTGCAGAGGTCCTGTTACTGAAGATCTATATTCTAGAAAAAGCTCCCATTTTTGTCCTACTACAAAGCCCTCCAACCAACCACACAACAACCCACAAACAAAAATACCCCAACCACAAAGCACCTCCACTGTGGAAAAACAAGTAATAGAGTAAATTGTGACAGTCACCTTGTTTGAAAACCCAACTTGAAACACTAGAGAAAAGGGGTGAATTGTCATATTCAGTCTGCTGTGTAGATGCTGAAATTACTTCTAAATGCATCAGTGATCACCGTGTTATCAGGACATCAAGAAAATGTACTAAACGGCCTCCCCATTGCCAGAAATCCCAACTGAAGCTAAGTTACCTTCAGCTTAATCCTTTAACTACTGATGCAGTCCTAGTTTGGTACAAAAGTACGTGGCAATTGAAAGTAAATTGTAGATCGTATATCGTGTTTCATTTACAGAATAAGTGACGTGGGGCTGCTGTAATCATTGGACACTTGTGTTTTCACTGAAAGTCCTTTCTGATGCTGCTCTGTATTTTTTTTTCGTCAATACAACAAGAATGAAGTACTGTAGAAATTGAAATTAGGCCCAACATGCTGCTGAGTACTAATACTGAAGACTGAAATCAGTTCTAGAGTTGCTCTAACTTATAAAATGGAAGCCCTATAATAGTGAAGCAAGAGGGGCTTGATTTAAATACAAACATGACTGAGCAGTAAGTAAAGCAGCTTCTTCTTTAGTCATTAGATGGGAAAGCAATTAAAGTGGAACAAGCAACCAAGCCATCCTTTGAGAGTGGTGGTAGGCGTGGGCCGCCACCCCCTCCCCGAAGCAGAGGTCCTCCCAGGGGCCTTAGAGGCGCAAGAGGCGGAAGTGGCGCGAGAGGACCACCTTCAAGAGGGAGTCACTTGGGTATGTATTGACCTCTCTCATTATATACTTGGACAACATACAAGACAATCCCATTGGAAGATGACAATAATCCTACTGGAAAAAAAAAATCAAACAGCCAAATAGTGCACTCCTTGTTCTTTATTAAAATGATGAAATACAATCTCGGCAGTTTAGTCAAAATTTTGATTAGGCAAGTACACCTTAAGAAAAGGCTTTCAAATATGAAGATTCCTTTCTACAACTAACACTCCACTTGACTTTTGCCTATGAAAGAAAAACAAAACTCCTGCCTTGCACGTGAGAAAGGAAGCTTTCTGGTATTCAAGTTCAAAAAATGATTCTCTTCCACCAGGGAAAGGGAACTGCCTTTCATTCTTGCTAGCAAGAGGACTGAACTTAGAAAATTCTAGAGCTGATCATCCTAAATCATATTGGGAGTTAGGGCAGCTAAGCCTTGTTTGTTGTTACCAAATAGTGTGTTGAGTTGAAGTTTTCTGAAGTGGAACAGTAGTACATTACTTGATACTGGATATTCCTTAAGATGTAGCTATTGATTCAGGCTTTTCAGTATCAAAACAAAACTATCTAAGAACAAGCAAGTAGCACCTGAAGTATAACAGTAAAAGCTGTAATGCAGAAAAAAACCCTGGAAATAGTGAAACTTCTCTCTTGCAGAGTCTGTGTAGTAGGTTCTACAGACTCGGTAGTCCCTGTTCCTTCTCTGTAGGCTCTTACCTAGTATGTCTTCCCAGGTGGCTCTTGTGTTCTGAGAACAGTAACTTGTTGAGCATTTAAGCTGTGACTGATTACAGATATCAGCTGTCTTTTTCCCCTTCTGTCACACCCTGTGACTTTTGGATAAGTTCTAAAAGACAGTTCTTGAAAGGAATTTAGGCTGTGGAAAGTTTGGCTCTCAATTCTGCCAGTAGCATTTAGTAGTCTGCTAGAAGACAAGGCTTTGAGATCTAATTTTAGCGGTTTACTGTTGATCACATAGTGGTAATAATGGCACTTAGGTTACTGTAGTTCAGGCTTTAGGGTCATGCAGGTGAATATCACAGAAATAATAAGTTGGTTCATGGCTTATTCCTCTAGGGTCTTCCCGAGGGCCACTTCCCATGAAGAGAGGTCCACCTCCACGAAGCGGAGGCCCTCCACCTAAAAGATCGGCACCTTCGGGACCAGTGCGTAGCAGTAGCATGGGAGGAAGAGGTAAGGACTTTGACTTAATTAGTTGGTTGGTCATCTGTAGCACCAGTTTTCCTTCAGGAGCGATTCAAATCACTGATTCATATTTCAATCTACAGTGAGATTGGTATATTTTTCTAATTTTTAATTCCTTTCACACCAATATAATTTTGTAGCTGTTAAGAACCACTTGGTGTGATTTGAGTATGCTCCTTTTAGTGCTGCTTTCAAACTGTACAAGCAGAAATGTAAAGTGCTCTAATCTGGGCTACAGAGATCCTTTTAAATTACTCTAAACAATTTGCTAATACTTTGCCTCGGGTCTCCTGTACGACTAAATGCTAATTAAGTTTAAAGATCTGGACTGCTTCTCTTCAGCTCCTGTGTCACGTGGAAGGGATGGTTACGGTGGTCCTCCACGCAGGGAACCAATGCCGTCACGGAGAGATGTCTACATGTCTCCGAGAGATGATGGCTATAGCACTAAAGACGGGTAAAGTCTTTTACTATTTTTGGTGGGATGGTTCCTTTTATTCCAAGAAGGATGTTGGTTCCTGGCCTTTTGTGGTGTGACATGGCTAATGTGTCAGTTCTTGTTCTTCATAGTTATTCAAGCAGAGATTACCCCAGTTCCAGGGACACGCGGGACTACGCACCACCTCCACGAGACTATGCCTATCGTGACTACGGTCATTCCAGTTCACGTGATGAATACCCCTCCAGGGGATATAGGTACCTACTGTTGGATTTTTCTCCCTGTCACTTGATTCTTGCTGTTATGTTACTGTTTTTTACTAACTCTTAGTAGTCTTTCCTCCTATAGCGATCGTGATGGATACGGTGGTGGACGTGACAGAGACTACTCGGATCATCCAAGTGGAGGCTCCTACAGAGATTCATATGAGAGTTATGGTAAGAATCCATTTTGAGGATCATGTAAATTGTACAGGTGTCATAAAATCTGATTTTTACTAGGTTGCTTGCTTTAGGGGGAAGTGGCACATTTTTTTTCCCCCTACAGTGAAAGTGCAGTTGTTGGCTATCAATTGATCATCTTGTTAAATAAGCTATAAGCTAAAGAAGCAAAGTCTACAGTTCAGAATTACAACTGTCTCTGGAAAATATGGCTGAGTTTCTTCTCTAAAATAACAAGCTGTTCTGGAAATCCTAGTAAAGAGCCTTCCTGAATAAACAAACACCGTCTTCATTCCTTCAGTCTTTAAATCCACTCACTGCCTGATACGCAGTCCCCACTTTAAGTACCATTAATATGGCAGATTCTATTAAGAACATCTGAATACATACAAAAGAGTAGCAGTAAACATTTAAATACAGCAATTCTGTAAATTCAGATTGAAATTGTTCTATATAACTCATGGTGTTGCCGTATTACCTGACCATTGACCCTGCAGGTAACTCACGTAGTGCTCCACCTGCACGAGGGCCCCCGCCATCATATGGTGGAAGCAGTCGGTATGATGATTACGGCAGCACACGAGATGGATATGGAAGCCGAGAAAGTTACTCAAGCAGCAGAAGTGATGTCTACTCAAGTGGCCGTGATCGTGTCGGAAGACAAGACAGGGGTCTTCCCCCATCCATGGAAAGGGGCTATCCACCTCCTCGGGATTCTTACAGTAGTTCAAGCCGCGGAGCACCCAGAGGTGGTGGCCGTGGTGGAAGCAGATCCGATAGAGGTGGAGGCAGAAGCAGATACTAAAAACACTCTTAAACTTTTGGACCAAGACAGATTACTTCTCAAACGTGGAAGTTGTTCTATCTTTACTACCAGAGGACTACTAAAACGAAAAGTTGTTTTTAACCTTTTTTTATTGTTGCCTGTTAAGTTTTCCCCTCCATGACTTTATGCTTTTGTGAGGAAAAGTTCAAACAATGTTTAATTTCATTTCAAAATTGTTAACATTTCTTTCAGAAAGCAGATGTTAAATGTATAAACTTGAGCTGTGTACTAGTGTTGTAATTTTCAAAGTAAAGTTTCCCTGAAATGCCACACTTCCCATCTGATTTTCGTCATGAATGGATAAAGCAGTTCTTAAGATCTTCCACACAACATCCAACCATCTAACATGGAGATGGATTGTTCTACATGTTCAGCATCTCATTCTGAAAGTAGTGCTTGTGATTTGGAGGGTGGTGGGGATGATTCCACACAAAGCTCAGTTGTGCCTAGAATTCGAAGTCGCAGTGTTCCCAGTACTAAATGCCTTCAGATCCTTGTGTAAAGAAAAAGAGGATTTCATTCACTTAATCTGAAAAAACAAGTGGATAATACTAATTTCTGCTTCCCTCCTGTTTCCTGGGGAGTTCAAAAAGATCTCTCAAATAAGTCATGTACATGTAAGTCAGCTACAGACTACTGTTTAAAAAAACAAAGCCCACAAACCATAGACCAATTCCATCAAAGAAGCTGCAAAACGATGCTTACTCATACTGTTTCAAATTTTTGCAACTCTGTAGTGTTTCACTTTTAAAGGAACATCTTTGATTCCAAAGGAGAAAATAAGATAAGCAAAGAAGTCTTTCTCTCCAACTTCTCAAAGGCTTATGGCTTCCTAAAAACAAGTGAATCTTTCAGCATTCCACAGCTGATTTAAAGCATCAAATGCCTGTGAAACAGCAAAGATGGTAAGCAAAGCAAACTAGTTTTTCAGTCTAAGTCAAAATTAAACGAATTTACCTTCTCTAGTACAGTAAGACAAGCTGCATGTCATGGCAATGGAAATGCTGTCTAGATTTAAAAAAAAAAAAAATTCCAATACATTATAAATTCTCCAACATTCCTTCTTGGATAAAAGCATTTGTGGCACCAGTTTTGAAACTAAAGATGTAATGCAGCTCACTGTAGAAAGAATATTGCCACGTAGGGTTGGGAGGGGGTATTTTGTTCCCAGTATATTTCAGTGAAGATGCTTAAAGAGGCTGCATATGCAGTATTCTAGCAAAATTAAAGCCTTGTGAAATCAGAAATTGGTTTAGATTGACAACCAGCTTGACTAGTGGGAGTTTGAATCAAACCAGTGCAAACTTGATGTTTAGTTGGATGCCTGACTCTGTTTAGTTTGACACTGCGTTGCAGGGATACCCAGTACATGTGGCAGAACCTGTGGCAAGTTGTTATGACTCTGGTAAAGCCATGAAGTTCAAAAGATGCTCTTGACTATAGTAAACATGAAGACCTCCAACTAAAAAACAAAAACAAACAACAACAAAAAAAAAACCAAAACAAAAAACCAAAACCAAACCACAAACCCAGAACCTTTGTACTACTGTTTGGTCCTCAGTAAATTTTGTCATTCAACTTATGGATTTAACATGGCAGTGCACCATTGAAAAGGAGTGAGAATCCATAAGCCATGCAACTTATCTCTAAACCATCCCAGTCCATTCCAAGCCAGTGAATCTTCCACCACTTAAAAGAAGTAGTAAAACTTGCAACAGACTAATCTGCAAACCCAAGCTTGTGTCATCTTTTTGAAATGGGGGGAAGCATTACATGTTGACATGTGCTGTAAAATGTATTTTTCTCAGTTTATTATATCTTCTCTTAGTTGCAGGGTGATAACTTCCAGAAGATACCACTGGAGTAACGCTGGTTCATCTGCAGTGATGGCAGAGATGAGTGGTGCCTGTGCCAGTGCATAAGGTGAGTATTACACCAGTGTAGTAGCTGGAAGAAAGATTGTGTTTGTAGGTTTGAATGGACCTTCTTCATGTTTAAGCAGTATATTTTACTTCTGTTTGAAGTTTGCAGGGGGAGGTTTAAGTAGGCTTTATAAGATGACCAGTCAGGAATGGCAGTGAGAGACTGCTCATCTGCAAAAATGGGTCCCATTTGGGTACAGCTGAGAGCAAACGTTTACAAATTTAAAAGTCATATAGTAGAGAGTACTTAGCCTATGAATTTTTGCAAGAGCGGACCATAAAAATACGAACTTTTAATAGGACATGTCAGTATAGACATTAAATCAGTCTTGTTAAATGTGCAGGGTGAGCAGTACACTGAGTGTAATTTTGGATGAGGAATTGATCTCTGCAGAGGTCTTTGATTGTGTTAGACTTCAGGCATCTCTGGAATGGTTTAAAACTGTAGGTCAGCTGCGTTCATGGCTCTGAAACATTAGGATGTAATTGTACTAATTCAGCCAGCTGTTTACCTTACCTTGATCACAAGCTTTATTTAATTTGTAGCACATTATTACTTACAGATGAGTATCAAGGTGTTACAGGACTCCTGAATATCATGCTGAGATTATCAAGAGCTGGTGGGATTTTGCGGTGGGCAGAGTTTGAAGGGGGAATGCACACAGGAGTTGCAGAGGCTTAACTTAGTACTTGCCCTGGAGACAGTGTTGTACAGGAAGGGTGCATTAATGCAAATATTCCTCAGGGCACTTTGGTTATTGTAGTTCGCTGTTAATGTACTTTTCACATTCTTGGGACAGATGGAATACAATCCAGATGTATTCATTGTGTATATAAAAATACTTAAAAATTGATTTAGTTTTTTTGTCTCCTGGCCTCCCAAGAGGAGACTAACTTGTGTTTCCTTTTTCCAGTTACAGTGACTAGAAGGTGGCAGTGCATCAGTGGATATGCATTGGGAAATGGAAGGATAACAAAACACCAACTGCTACAGCCTGACTTTGGAGTGTGGTGTTGCCCACCATTTGTTCTAAAGGGTTGTGTTAGCATTCAGGAGTTGGCTTTGAAAGTAGCACTACTAATCTCTTGGATATACAGAAACATTCTGGTGGGAGCCAGGTGCTGTGGCTGACATTGCCCAGAGGGCAGAGGGAGCCCCCGGGCTGGGCAGCACACACACGGCAGTACGTTCTGCAGCAGAGAAGCACTCAGGTTGCCCTTCACACGTGTGTGCTTGCTATTTAATGCTGAAAAAAGAGCAAGTTGTACAGGAATTAGTCTTGATCCTCTAAAACACATAGAGGACTAAAATGTTACAAATTCTTCTTCACTAAGAAACCATTAAAAGTTCTACATTCTTACGTTAACAGTTCTGTCCAGGCCTTCAGGATGAGAGGAAGGAAGTGTTGGTGTACTGAGAAAATTATAGTGATAAATCCCCAGAATAATTAGTGCTGTGTATACTCCAGACAGCACTGCATCCCTTGCAAGTAGGTGCTTTCTTCAAAACTTTGCCTAGGTTTTGATGCATATTTATCTTGGATACACGTTGATGTGCCAGTTTATGTGCGAAGAATGCTCAGGCACTAGTACTCCATGTAGAAAACTCTTCAGATTGACTGAAGTAATTAAACAATCACTGATAATAAACTTTGTACTGACTTTTGTGATAGACATAAAGCAATCTAATTTAAAAAATAGTTCATAATGAGTAGCTAAAGAAAAAGCATGCATATGTTGTCTTTGGGTTTCAGGATGAGGATATCACGCTTCAGTTATGGGCTGCAGATTCTAGGAATAAGTATGCAAGTATGTAGCAGATGGGTAGAATTGCAGTACTTGCCAGGGCTAATAAATTTACTGTTAAAAAAACAACAGCATCAGTTTTGCTTTTTTTGCTAGAGTTAAAAAAAAAAAACGTCTTACTCAGAGGCTCTTACGGTGGAAAGATTCTGAGTGGTCCATCTTGGAGGATTATTGCTACAAAGTAGTCTCTGTCTTTCTGCAAGAAAGAATAACATGCTGTGTTGTTAAGAGACTCCTGCTTCAGCAGTAGCTTGTAGTCTGGATGCTGCTGTTTATGCTGAGGTGGATCATCCTACCTAAAATGTAGTGCCAACATGGCAGCTATCATAAAAAAAAATACCTGCTTAAAATGCTAAATAATGAGAATGTGCTCCTGAATTAAAATAGTGGTGCATGTCAAACTTCATCACTGAAAGCCACAAGTTGAAATGTGTCAGATTCTGCTGCACACAGATAACTCCAGTGATGATCGTTGTGTGCTGGGTGTTTTCTCTCTGTGCTGGGAAAAAAGGGGGGAATTACATAAACGTGAGTGACTTTGAGGAGAACCACTCAAGGTGGTTTTTGAACATGTGACTGCTGTTCTTAACTTTCTCCTTTTGCTGTGCTGTTCTGATGTGTATGCTGTCAGAGTTGCCTGGTAATTGGCAATAGGACACATGCCCCCTTTTATTTTTACCTTTCAAATAACACTGTGCTATTTAGTCATCACTGGTGTAAATCTGAAAATTACATAACTAAGTTGACTGTGCAAGAGATGATTGACAAGTCACTGATTTGTCCTGTCAGCAAATAACCAAAGTTGAAGCCTTCCCAAAGACAGACCAGACACTGTTCCTTCCTGAGTTGTTTTACCTTCGTACTCTGGGTTTGCCACAGAATTAATTTCAGTGTGGAAGTGGGTGAACAATGGAATGTATTTAGAAGAGTCCTTTCAAGAAGGTGGAAGGTTGGTCTTCAGGTGGAAGGTTGGTCTTCAGGTGGCTAAACACAAACTCCATAAATTTTTGGGCTTTCTGAATATGCCTCTGTGCAGGTCTTCTAAGCAATTGGTAAGTGTTCTAGACGTGGGAAGTATTTTCATTTAATTGTGGTTGCAACCACTAAACATCTGCAGCAGCTGAATGGGAAATAGTCTTGAGACTAAACCTGCCTATCAACACAAAAGGTTTGCTTTAGAGAAGGGATGGGTGAGGTACTTTGGTGTTCAGGTATGAAGCAGGTGTGCAATTTTCCCCGTGTTGGAAATATCTCTTGCTCTTTTACATAAGAAATTGCTGTGTTCCAATGTAGTGGCTGAAGTGTCTTCTATGTCCAAATGCTCGTCCCCAGCTGATCAGTGAGCATTAGCAGTTACCTTGCCTACTGTGGATTTGGGAAAAGAAACTATGAAAGTGGAGACTGCATGTCTCCACTTTGCAAAACACTTTTAAAAACCCAAACATTCAAAACAGTAGTGCTCATCAGAACTGTAAAAAGAAAAAACAACTAAAGTTGTAATTAGTCATAATTTTGAAATGTTTTGCGCACACTGATTGTTGTAGATGTGCCTCATGAGAGAGCAATGAGTTGTGACTGAGCTGCAGCCAGTGTTACTGTTCATGCTGTGCTGGCTGCAGCCTTGTGTTAACAAGTATTTCCACACAATGGAGAATAGGAATTCATCTCCAAGTCCTAGAAAAGGTCAGAGGTGTGTCTCACCCTGAAAGGGCAGTTCTGATTTACTGATAGCTGTTAAAAATGGTCCTTAGGTAGGTCCCAGTACCAGTCATAGCACCTGGAGAGCAGAGACACAAATGCATGCACATTCATGGTGTACAGTTTATTCTCTTGCTCTTCTGTTTCTCCCTGCTCTTTAAATCACAAGCCTGAACAGTTTGGGAACACTGATGCCTTGAAAACAGTTCATTCAAGTAACAGGGTGAGGAATTGGCTCAGAACATTGTCACCAAGAAATCTGGTCTCCAGGATATTTGTTCCTGTTGGATTGCTTCAATCCATGATGTTCCAACTTCTTTGGCATCTTCAACAGAATTGCTTCATTTTCCATCTGTTGTGGTGAAAGGACAGTTAAGATGACTGGACTGTTCTGAATTGCTGTGATAAGTAGTGATGGTTAGTACTGCCCTGAGCAGGGTGGAAAACTGATGATACTGCCTGCAATGGATCCTGAAGAGCTGGTGGAAAGGGACATCCTAATAGGACAAGTGAAATAGTTGGGAGGTTTCATTTTCAGCTTTTGGTGACTAAATTTCTGATCTTTTTGACATTGTCCAGATGTTGGTTTTGAGAGATTATCATCTTCCAAGAAAACCATTTTGAATTATCTGTGCACTTGTACACAATAGTTGAAAAAAACATTATTTCCATATAAAGTGCATTACCAGAATTTAAAACCCAGAAATAGGAAACTACTGCAAAAGGCAATTTTAATAACTAGGGCTGCCACATAAAATTGAAAATGTTTAAAGTTAGTGTGACATACCTTCAGATCATCATCAGTGTGAATTCAAATTTAATACCGAATACCTCATTATTTACAGTATTAACAAAATTACTTTGGGTAATAACCTCAAGTTCAGGCCCAAGTTTACCAGGTGATAGGTGCCAGCTGCCACATCCCTGGACAAGATACTTCTGATGCAATAAGTATTCACATGAAATACTTCTCAATAATGTTGAAAATGTATTTAAAAATCTACTTGCTCTGTCTCTAACAGAGCGCAAAGAACTATTTTATTTTGAAAAGAGTTTCTTACCTTAGAGGAACTACTGGTTCCTAAGATTTGGTAAGTTTCTGTGCCGAGCTAAAAAAAAAAAAAAGTAGTTTCACACTTGAGCTGTGCAAGCAGCAGAGGCAGGAAGATGCAATCACGGATGTGGGTTCCAGCGCTCTGCTGCACAGGACGGCGCCAGCAGCACAACTCTCTGCCATGAATCCAGAAGAACAAACTGTAACGTGGCTTATTTCATTGGGAGTCTTAAATTCCCCCAAGAAAATAGTAGATGATCCAGAGGAGTTTCTGAAGACTTCTCTGAAAGATGGAACGGTGCTTTGTAAACTCATTAATCGGCTTCTTCCGGGATCTGCAGAAAAGGTAATGCTTTCCCATGTGTTTCACTGCCCTGAGACAGAGCCCTGCTCAGTGAAACACTGCCCTGGGCGCTTTGGGTCTGGTTTCCTTTGGCAAGAGGAGCTTCAGGGGGATAAATGTTTTACATTTAAGTTTCTAACAGAGCAAAGTCTGATTGTAGCTTTTAGTTCTTTGATTTTGTCTCTACGTCCAGAAAAAAAACCCCACAAGTTTGCACTTGGCCAGGTTACACGTGTTCGTTCAGTGGCAGGAAATACTGGACCTACCGGAGATCAGAATATCTTGGCTTTGAATAGAAGGATATGCAGTTTGTCTGTATTTACGTAAATATCATTAATTATGACTGTAAATATATTTACTCTTTCAGAAGTCTTACTGCAAAATGCTTTGTAAGTCAGGAAATACAGTGGAGAAGCAGATTAGGGCAGGAATAAACAATAACCCTTGCATCCAGGCTGTTTGATCTGTCCCAAGGCCTGCAAATCCATTGGCACTGAAGCCGTGAGTGCCTCCTGTTACAGTTTCTTGAGGTGTGTATTTGCAGTCCAAATACATGATAAGAAACTGCAGGAGAAAAAAAAAGGAAGGAGTCCAATGACAGATAGGAACTGGCAACACAGAAGAGAAGATGTTTAGTTAAAAAAAAACCCAAAACACTGCAACAGGTTCTCCACCCTATCAAACAGGAGCCTTTATTAAATTATGCAAAGATCAGTTTTGCCAGCTCCTTATCTCTTGCTTACATGTGATGGTTCAGAGCAGTGTGTTGTTAAAGGTCATCAATTTCCCACTGTCACTTTAGGGCACTGTCATATGTTGAGATTTAAAACAAGATGCCGACCATTTCGATGTATTCATCACTTCCTCCAGTGGCTTTCTTCCTGCTTCGACAGCTTGCCTGCCACCCCCTCCCGCCCCCTGAAGAAGCTTCCCTAATTCAGTATAAAACGCACATGTCAATATTCATGCGGGCCCTCTCCACAGAGGCGACACGGGAGGTAATGCAATGAGCTCAGTGGGTTTTCTTTCTTCAGTATTGCCTGGAGCCTAAAAATGAAGCAGATTGCATCAGTAATATTCAAGAGTTCTTGAAAGGCTGCGCACTCCTGAAAGTGGAGGTAAGTCAGCTTGGGTCCTTTCTTTTATTGTCTTAACTTGACTGTTTAATCAGCCTTGGGAAAGGAAGACAGATATCAGAAAGACTAAGTCAGTGTCCGTTCCTCATCTTTTGTATTAATAATGTAAATCAGAGCATGGGTAGTTTAACATTCTGTTTGGAGAATTGTTTATTGACTGTGATCTTAACAGATTCCTTCTTGTCTTTTGAGACTATCTAAACACTCAAGCAGACACACATGCAGCAATGACAGGAGGTCTGACTAAACAGACTTGAACCTGGACCTGTTTGCATGGTTTTTTTTTCATTATTACAGGGAAGGAATTGCAGGTTTTAGCCTTGCTTTAGTAGAAGGGTGAAATACTCTTAATACTGCAGTATTTTTTTCATGCCCTTGCAACTGTTGTGTGAGATTCTGCCAAACACATATTAAATTGTTCCTTACACATAAAAACAATCCTAATGAAATCAAAAGACACCTTTTCAATGGCTATTCCTAATCCTATCTATGCTGATTCTTATGCTTAAGCATAGCTTGTGTTTGCAAGATCAGTCTCACTGAATCACTTCAGAGTTCAGCTAATTTTGCCACCAAATTTTTTACTATTTGCCTATGGACTTGAAATTTAAATCCTTTTGTATCACACTTAAATTCCTACAGTAAAAAAAGAAACCTGTAACTAAGAATCATCACTGCCTTGTTTGAAATATGCTCAAGGTTGTGGGAAAAGGTATATTCTGAAGACAAATTCTGCTAGAAGCAGGGACAGCATCCTTGGGCATTACACAGAATATTCATGCACCACTGTCCAACCCAGAGTAGCTCTGTTCCTGCATTTTTCCTTTGAAGGTCTAAATAAGCAAAGAGCCTTTCTCCTCTTCAGAGCTTTGACCAGCATGGAAATGTGCTCATTCCAGAACTGTCTCCCTAGCCTGTTGTTTCCCAGTAATGCATTTCTCAAGCCTGCTGCAGCAGCCCAGTTTTAAGAGCAGATATATATAGAATCCCTGAAGGCCTATTGCATCCAAAATCAGTTGTTGCCAGTCCTGTGGTACTGACCATGTGATTTCCTCCATTTTTCTGAGTTTATTTTTCTATTTGCAAACTAATCATAAAATGGCTGTGGTGGAAAATATTTTTAAAAAAGGAATTTTAAAGAGCTAAAACACAGGACAAGGGAACAGTCCTCAACTGTTGTTCTGTAGCATCTCATAGTTTTGAAAGTCCATTCTGCAATATTGCACTTACACTCCACAATTTTCAGATAGTCAGAACTAGCAACATTGTGTGTCCAGCTCTGGGTGTTTCTCTGATCCTCCACATGCCTTTTCTTCCTTGGCTTTAACAAATTAAAGGTTTCTGACTTCTTTTTTCTTCTGATTTATAACCTACTTAATCTTTCAAATATTCTGAGCCTTTAGTAAGTTTTTCCTTCACACTCATGTGGTTGCCCCTGCCTTGTTTGCCGTCAGAGGAGACCTCAAAAGCTGAATAAAAGCTCAAATCTCTTGAGCTCAAGTTTAAATTTTGCAGTGAAATGAAAACAATTTCTTCTTATTTTTTTTCCAAAATATTGTCATATTAGAATGCCAGGTGAAGACAGGAATTTTGCTTCTTCCTGGCTCCTCTCTGTAGCCTCAGGCAGAGGAAGGCTCGAGCTAGGACAGCTGAGATGGTGGGCAAGACATGGCACAGGCGGAGTGCTTATGCTTCCTTCTGACTCTTCTCCCATGTTGCCAGCTTTTCTGAGTCCTCTGAAAGCAAAGCTGGAGGAGACAGGAAAACCCTCTGCCATCTGTTCCTTCTAAAAGCTGCCCTGTTTGGACCCCCTTGGCAAGGAGCCTCTAAGCAGCATACCTACGGATGATCCTCCCACATGCCTGAGCCCTAGTTTGCCTTGGGAAGGGCCATTGCCCTTCAGAGGGGGGTTCTCTGCAGCACATTTACTCTGGAAGCAAGTCTGGAGCATCAGAACAGGCAGGAAACCTTCCGCTTCCAAGATCTATCAGCATGGGAATTGCAGAGATTGGGTATTATGTCTAAGGATGATGAGCATAGGATAGGGAATCTTTCCTGCTCCAGCAACCTAACCTGAGAAAAGAGTAACATCAGGAAAGGTCTTGGCTTAATACATATGAATTCCCTGACATCCATCCTGCTCTTTATCCAAACCTTGGATTGAGAGTAAAACCCTGATGATTCTCTCCAATTCTGCCCTTCTCCAAATGCCACAGGGAACTCTCACTCCTCAGATATGAAGAAGTAGCCTGGGACTGGACCTGAGCCACTTCTCCTGTCTTGAGACTGGCAAGTGCATGTTAAGGTCAAAGATTCTGTTCCTGTTGCAGATGTGAGCAAAAGAGGATGTTCTGAGGAAATTGAGAGCTCACAACTTCTCCCCTGGATGCTGACTTACGCAGAACAGCATCATCCTGGGGAATCTCAAACACGGTATTAGCATCCCATCCTAGCATCCCGTGGCTTTATTGTACTTTGCCAAAGCAGTGACTACCTTCATACTCTGCCTTCAATTTGTTTTTTGTAGTAGATGTTTGTGCAGCTGCTGTTTGCAGCTGAATACACACCCCTTCACTGGGCATTGCTGGCATGCAGGGAAGGTGGTCAGTGTGGAAAGTAAGGTTTCCAGGAGTTTTTAGCTGAAACACAAGTCGCACCTTCCTCTGAAGAGATACTGCTTGCCAATCTATTCCAGTAGGAGGGAGTGCAAAGAGGTACACATATGCACTTCCCTCCCACCCTTCTTTGTTGTCCTGGTAACTCAGTCTTAGGAAGTGGAAGAAAGAAGAGTGAGGCAAACAGCAACTTCTCCTGTTTTACAGGAGCAGTGAAACATTTGGACATAGTGGACACTTGGACATAGGGGAAGAAGGACACTGTGTGACCTTCCTGTTTTGAGTTGGCTCCATTAAGTTGAAGGAGTTCTACAGGCTGGTCGTGTGAGCTGGAAGAAACCATCTCATGGCAGGGTGTAAATCATCACACTCTTCCTTAGCTTCAGTCCAGCGCAAGCCTGCGAACATTTGCTGCTTCACTTGTGTTAGTTTAGTTAGTTCAGTTAGTCCTAAAAGAGAAGGCAAGCACAGGAATCATCACCTCCCTCTAACCAGGCAAGTGCTGTAATGAGGTGAAACAATGAAATTGTGTCCAAAATTTTCCAATTGCTTTTCAGTGCTAGAATTTAAGTTATGAGAATGTCTGTTAATCCAGCTCTGCTGAGCCAGAAGACTAGGCAAAGGACATGGGCACCTCTCTGGAGTTTAAATGTCCTTAGAAAATTCTTCCATTTCCTCAGTTTGAACTGAGGAACAGTGCAGATAACCTGTGCTTAATTTACACTGTGGCTTCAACATCTGAGCTGTGTATCTGACTCAAGAGCTGGTCCAGTGAGTACTGCTGAGGCAGTGCCAGCTGGATGCAACTGGGTTGAGGTGAAAAGTGGAAGGCAAAAGGTTCTCTCCTGGTGACCACATGGAGTCTAGTGTAGAAGACAGGGAAAAGATCACGAGGAAAGAGAAAAATCATAGAAAGCTCCTGGCCTAGCTTTTTCTTGAGGACACAAAAAAGAACTGTTTGCTTTTGCTCTTGACATCAGCAGCTCAATAGCTAAGCATCATTTGCTGCTGAAGAAGCACAAGATCTTCATTCAGCAGCAGTATTTTATTGCTAACACAACCACAAAGCTTCTGGCAAGGTGCTGAATTTTGTGAGCTAAGAACGTATCTGCCTGATAAATCAATAGCTGGATTAAACCTGGCTGCCCAAACGATCATAGAGCATGCAGTGAGTCATTGCCTTCATGGGCAACGCAGAGGCTATTTCTGCTCTTGGAGGCGCTCGCAAACTTCACCAAACTGTATGTACTCGGACTGAGGGTGTGGGAGAGCAGATGAAAAATCATCACCCTATTGGCTCCCCATCCATGCCTCTCCCAAAACCTGCTGTCCTTTGGCTTCACTCCAAAGTGACATTACCTTTCCCAGGTGGATAACATCAGAAGCGAGAGCTGCCCACCAGCGACCAGCACAAGCACCGGGAAATGGGTGTGTCTGAATTCAGAGTGACCCAGTGTCGCCGAGACCCCCAGGCCCAGGAGTGGGGTGTGTCTCTGACACCCGTGTCTCTGGGGTTGGGATCTACAGCTAGGCTTCACCAGGGATGTCAGTGCAGTGCTCCATTCCCTGTTCATGCTGCAGCCTGCTGGTGTGCTGAGGCGTCCGGGGATTTTCATGTTCCCTGCAGGAGAATGTTCCCCGAGCAGATGGGCACAGGCAGCAGAGGCGCCGTGCTCGCCGCGGCGAGGACATGCCGTCTCCGAGCATTCACTGCCTCAAACTGAACTGTGCCTCATCCACGGGCCCTTCTGCAGCTCTTCTCAGTGCTGCAAACCTGCTGCAATTAATGTTTCAATAGCCTGGATATTCTTTCCTTGTCCCATGCTTTCCCCCTCATTTTCCCTGTCCTTTTTAATTTTCTTTTTCCTTTCCTTTTTTCCTGTTTTCCCTTTCTCCCCCCCTCTTTCTGCTTTTCCCCCTTTCCTTTCCTTTTTTCCTTTCTATCTTCCCTTTTCCCCCCTTTCTGCTTTTCCCTTTCTTTTTTCCTTTCTATTTTCCCTTTCTCCCCCCCCTTTCTGCTTTTCCCATTTTCCTTTCCTTTTTTTCCTTTCTGTCCTCCCTTTCTTTCCCCCCTTTCTGCTTCTTCTCTTTTCCCTTTCTTTTTTTTCCTTTCTATTTTCCCTTTCTTTCCCCCTCTTTCTGCTTTTCCCTTTTTCCTTTCTTTTTTTTTTTTTCCTTTCCCCGTTCCGTTTTCTTTTTTCCTCTTCCTCTCCTCTGATTTACTTTTACCCTTTCCCTTTTCCCTTTCTCCGGCCCTTTGCCTTCCTCCTGCCCCTCTCCCGCCCGCGGCCGGCGGAGGGAGCTGCGGCCGCGCCGCCCGCCCGGGTCCCGCATCGCCCGGCGGAGCGGGGCGGAGCGGGGCGGCGGCACCGCCTGTCACTTCCCCTTCCCTTCTCTTCCCTTCGCCGCGCCGCGATCCGGCTCCGGGTCAGAGCCGCAGCGGCCGCCCCGCAGCACCGCCCGGCGCCGCCGCCATGCCCCGGGGCTGCGCGCCCGCCCGCCCGCCGTGAGTACCGAGCGCGTCCCAGCCCGGCCGCGCCCGCGGGGCTCCGGGCCTGGGGGTCTGCGGGCAGCTCCCACGGGTGTTATCCCCGCGGGTGTCCGCGCCGAAGGGGGTGAAGGCAGCGCGGGGGCTCCGCTCCGGGCGCTGCCGTGCCCGGCTCCGCGGGACGCGCGGGCAGGTCCTGCGGGAGCAGCCGCGGGCAGCGGGAGCCCGGAGCGCCGCATCGCCGGCGGGCGGGGGACGGGCGGCTCCGGCTCCCTCCCCGGGGCTGGGGCATCGCGCCGGGCTCCGGGCTTGGCATCAGCCGGGGCTGTGCCGGGGGTTTTGTCGGACTGTGGACGGCTGGGGCTCGAAACGCAGCCCGGCTTCCCCGAACTTTTCTGCACCTCCTGTGCCGGGACCGGGATTTTGGTGCTGGTAACGTGCTGGCTGCTCGCGGGTTTGGTTTTCCGCCCTTCCCGAATAGCCGGGTGCTCTTCTGGTCGCGGAGCACCGGCCCCCGCGCCGCTGCCTTTGGCGGAGCGCTGGCGGTGCGGCAGTGCAGGGTTTCCCTCTCCCGGTGCGATGCCTGACGGAGCAGCCGGAGCGTTTCACCGAGGGGAGCTGCGGTCTGGGATTCTGGAAGTCAGGAACGCGCTTTAATGGAGATCTTCAGATGACAGCCGTAGATTTAAACGCGGTTTTACTTACATCCACCAGATCTTCCGTGAGTTAAAGGCGAAAAAAGGCTTTTCCCGCTTTATTTGTCTTCTAGCTGCAGCTTGTCTTTTAGTTAGGAATGGAATTATGGATGGATTGTGCTGGGAAAAGTAATTTTTAGCTCGTAAATGAGGACTTTTCTGTACGCTGAATTTATTTGTGAGCAAGCTGCAGAATATATTTACATTACAGTAGCTGATCCAGAAGAGTTTTCCATATTGTCTTTGTTGCACAGTAACTGTTCCAGACAGTTTCTCCATGAAGTCCTAAACGTTATTGCTTGCTTTTGTGCTCGAATTTTTTGCATATCCTTCTCCCCACCGTTTCTCTGTGGACTTTGTCAGCCTGATGACTCTGGACTTACAGCGTTATTCTGTGCAGGATTCAGGATATGTTTTACTACTTTGGTCCTTAGAAAAAAAAGCCATTCACTCAAGGCAGGACTTGTTTTTCTGGAATTACTGAAGTAGAAGAAAAAGGGTATGACTGAGAAAATGACACACCAGAGAGATGCACGCAAACATCCCACCCCGGCTGTTTACTTTCCTCCTGTGCAACTGTATCATCACGTCCTCCAGCAGCTGCCAGCCGGGTCAGTGCACGCCGGGGCTCTCCATTACCGTGTCTCTTTCCACGGCGACACAAACGTTTGTCGCTGCTCAGGGCTGGAGGCGATGCTCGGATAGCACTGCCTGCAACTGCAGGGCAGCAAAACCAGTTCACGCTCCAGCTGGCAGAGGGGATGGGGTCTGCGTGGTCCAAAGGAGCAAACCCAAGCAAGTGCAGGTGATAGATCAGCCCGAAAACAGCCCAAGGTAGGTGGGGGTGTCCCCAAAATGTGCAGAGCAGTGGACATGATGAAAGCTGTGGAGCTACTGGTTTTAATGTTTGTGATGACAGAAGGTAGTTCCCCCTTTGAGCGTGGATTAAATTTCTTCAGGGTAAAGGCTTCCTCTTGGTGTTGAGTGGCTGACTCAATTTTAGAATATATTCTCAAAAAAGAGCAGTTTGTGCTGCCTGTGTTGGACTTCGATGCTGCACTGGTGTGTCTGTCAAGAAAGGGAGATGCTGTGAGCGCCCAGGGCTGTGGAAGAGGCCAGTCCCCTTCCTATTTGAAATATGCCAAGTGTACTCAAAGAGCTATATGTGAAAAGCAAGAAAGGGCCATTTTAAAGGGCAGTTTGAAATACCCTAAAGGTATTATTTAGCAGGATACACTCTTTAGTGCACTGGAAATGTTTGTAATTAGATGGTGTCTGCCAGGAGAGCTTTAAAATCATCTTTTGTGTTCATTGGATTTGTGTATCTGTGGTCTCCATCTGCAAGGCAACGTGTATTTGGGGATTAGCAGATGGTGCTGTGGTGGTACCATTAACAGGTACTTTTTGTATCTCTCATGTTTGCTTCCTTAATGGTAGGATTTGTACAGTCTGCGTGAAGTTGAGGGCATTTCTCAGGTGTTAGAGGGGGTCGCAGTGTTTTGGAAATTTAGGATGCCCCTCGTTGTGCTGGTGGTGATTTCTGAAGTACAAGGTCCAGGTTATCAGTCATGGAAAATAAGCCTTTGCTAACTCTGTATTTCTGTTTTGCCGTTGAAGCTTAGCAACACCAAATTATTTAGGGTGGAATTTTTGTGTATAAAATAACTGGTTTTGGCTTCCTGTAAAAAAGTGTAAATGTTCTATATATGCCATATTGCAATAGCAGAAAATTGTCTGTGTGTTAATTCTACTGTGGAAAATATGTGTGTGTTTATACATAGATCTGTATGTACAGCCTCAATCTCTTCAGCTTTCGATAACAAAAATAGCAACAAAATCTTTCCTTCCCCAAGGCCAGCAATAACCTTCTCAGTGATTTTCGGAGGAGTCCCCGCTCTGCAGACAGCACCAATTCCTTCCTTCCCTGTCCCCAGTGTTATACTCCAAATGCTGATGGATCCCCCCTGCCCTTCCCACGCAGCGCTGCCCCAGGAATTCTCTGGCTGTAAAGGAAATGGGACTTGTCAGCCCTGAATAAACACCCTTCCCCTGCAGAGACACACGGGCTGCCTAATCCTCACTGTCACCCTCCAGCAGCGTGGGTGGCTCAGGCAGACTGAGTGAGATGTTTTGGGCTCAACTGACCCAAGTTCCTCTTTCACAGGTGTTTGATCCACATGACTTGTACACCGGAGACCAGTTCTCCAAGGTCCTGAGCACATTAACAGCTGTAAATAAAGCTACTGAAGGTAAGAGAAAAGGGGTTTTTTTATTGTCATCCTCTCAAATTCTTTCGTGTGTGTGTGCAGGGCTGGTTTTTATTTTTTTGCTAATTCCTAGTTTATGATGATTTCTTGGCAAATTGTTCTGCCATCACTGATGCTTGATAGTGAATTGTGGGATTGGCATTTCATGCTTCTACCAACTCTGGGTTTAAACGTGGTGTTTCACGGGTGCTGTGTGCGCTCTGCAGAGCTCGATTATCGCTTTGCACTGAGGGACCTCTGCTCAGTTTTGATAGTATTAAGAGACTTCAAAGTAGGTCACTGTAAGGGAGCCTCAGTGTAAATGAGCACGCACCTCCCAAAATGCAAATACCAGATTTTAAATAGTGTGTTTTAAAGCCGAAGAGAAAAACAGCTCCATCTGCATAATATCTTTACTGAATGTCAAAACAAACGTTGTTGCCAGTTGCTCAGTCAATTGTATTGATGTTTTTCTCTCTCTCCTCTCCCGGGTTCCATAGAGTAGGCTCCTGGATCTGGAAATCAAGCTGATAGCTTGTCCTGCATCCCTGGGAGCAGGAGTAGGCTGCTGAAGCAAAACAAATCAGCTGATCTTGTTTCCATCCAGTATGTAGCTGTTCCCTACAGGCTGCTTTAAACTGATACTCAGTCACACAGGCTGTGAAAGGAGAAGTTCAATGGGGAGGACAGTGACAGTGTGTTGCTCTGGGGAAGGGGTGAAAAGACCTTCATTCTGAGGGGATGAGGAACAGGTCTGCATGAAGTGGAAAGCATTTATAGCCCTCTGTCATACAGGTGGATTGGAACAGAGTCCTGCGCACCCACCGAAGTCCAGCCCCAGGAGAAGAGTTCAATTTCCCTGTTGCAGGTCACATTTTAGGTGATTTAGAGGAGGAGGATTCAAAATCATTATTTTCCTCTCATGGGAAGGTTTTCCTCTTTGCTTACTACATTTTGGCTGCTTTTGGTTTGTGATGGTGGTCTCTGTTATTTTACTTCTCTTTCAACTGAGTTTTTGCTTTTGGATTCTCTTTTGCTAGTACAGAAACTGCTCAGGTGTTCAGTGAAACAAACTCTTTGTTGGGAGTGGACCCTCTCCTGCTTTTTTCCTCTTTTCTGTTCTGATGCAAGGCTTTATAAAATCATGTATATAAAAATATGCACTATATTTATACATTATATAAACTAGTGTATAAACTGTCATGCATATATTGTACATCAACATAGGTAATAATATGTGTATAGTAATAATATATAATGTATAATAATAGTAGTATTTATATGTACACACACACGATTTGTACACACACATAATGTGTGTGTAATGCTGCTCTGAAGAAATTCAAGTTCTTAGGCTGCCATTCTGCAACCAGCACTCGGCTCTGCCCACAGCTCATTCCCTAGAAGTCTGGGAATGGTAATCTGGCCTCAGCACATCATCTCCTCCCAGCCTCAGCATCTCTCAGAGCCTCTCACTGCTCCATTACCCACAGCACGCTGTGACCCCGTGTGGAAGCTCTTGCATTTCAGTGTGATGGGGATATAAAATGTAGGTTACCTCAGCCAGGAGCAGCCTTTGCAAGTGCTGCTGTTGTGATCGACGGTTGCTTCATTATTCTGAAATCAAAAAGAGTGAGAAGCTTTCCTGCCTCCCTGCTTGCCTGTTGCTGGACCAGAGGGGTGTGATGGGTGTGTGCTGATGGGACGGCGAGGCCACTGTGCCATTCTCAGAAAGTCCCCTTATTTACAGCCCCAACTGCATTCCTGCAGCCACCCATGTCCCAGCTCAGCTGGGACAGGGCTTCTGGGAAATAGTTCCAGTCATACATTACTCTCAGGGCTATAGGGAAGCTGGGATTCTCCTGGTTTCATGGCAAACATCTGTTTGAACATATGCTTTCTCTGTTTAAATGTTAAAAAGCGCAATGCCTGCGATATAATTAGCTGCTCAGGCAGAGAGCACCCTTGGGAAAAGTATAGGGTAAAATAAATACATGTCTAAAACGTTTGCTTTTTGGTGGCTTGGCTGAGTTCCTGAGGAGCAGGAGCCTGTGTCCTACAAACCGCCACTGCAGATGGTCCGGTTTGTCCGTCTCGTCAGAGGCCAAGGGCTGAATGGAGCATCAGGGCAAGCCTGGTGCTGGCTACTGCAGTTCCTGCCACGGCCAAGGCTCTGGCAGGCCTGTGCATCCCAGCACTTGCAGTGCTGCTGCATCCCAACACCCTCGTCAGAGGCGGAGGGGAGTAGGTGTCGGCTAAGGAAACGCCGTGGGATGTGTTTCAGAGCATCCATTTGAAGTCCAAATCCTTGTGTGTTCGTGGATCTTGTTATGCAAATGACTGGAGGCATCATTTGTAGTGGATAAACTCGTAGTTCAGCAGCTGTCCATCAAAACACAGCAATACAGAGCTCGATGCTTTTATCTGCAAGAGGGCAGGGGAGGAAAACCAGCTGTGCTGGATCAGACGAGGCTCATCTGCCAAAAATAGTGTAGGAATGTGAGCAGAAAACCCAGCTATTTTAACCATAGTTTAAGCAACATATGGCAGCAGTGTTCCTTGCTGGACCAGGCATAAAATAGGACACTGTCATGATGCAATATAAATGATACACTTCCCTGCCAAACTGTCAAAGTCAGTTTTACATTTGTTTCTAGGTTGCTTCAGATATTTATAAAAGCTTTGGAAGATTGGGAGGGGCAGGGAGAAGCATAAAATCTACAGTAACCGAGTCATTTCCTTGGGACTGTGGCTGATGACTTGAACAAGCGAAGTCTGGACTTGCGGTTTACGCCCTCCCTTTCCAGAAGGAATCGGGGAAGAACATCTCATGCTGGCAGCCAGCCACCCCTCTGGCCTGTGAGTCGCCAGGAGAAGCCAAAACCACTCCTGCTCAAATCCTGGGATGCTTCAGAGAGAAAAACCCACTCTGTTGGCAAAGTGGGTTTTCCATGCAGAGGGGTTTTGCTGTTGCTGCAGCCCGGGGAGTTGGGAATTCACCATGCGGTCATAAGGCAGTTGTGTAACGAGCAGAGCGAAAGAGAAAACTGACTCTCTGACAGCACACAAGATTTATCATGGATGTCCATCACTAGAGCACGGACTGGGCAGGCTTTTGTGTGGGTATGGCATGGCTGGGGGTCTGTAAGGCAGCAGCACCTGGAAGTCATAGTTGTGGACCTGGTCCCCATTGTGCTAGGGGTTGGAGAGAGACGGAGTAAGTCCTTTCCCCAGGAGTTCACAGTTTGTGTTGCTCCAGGTCTAGTCTGAGGATGAGGTGTTTACTTATTGAAGCAAAAACCCTCTGGGGAGAATAAAAGCCCAGCTGAGTTCCTGTAACTCCCACCAGACTTCCCCTTCGGAATGAATTTTCCATGTTGACGTTCAGACAGGAGGAGAATGGGGGAACAGCAGCCTTAGAGTTTATGTTTTCTTATTCCTGTACACACTTGGCTGGATCACCCTCTCCTCTTGCAGCGTTTTCAAGGAAGAGCTCCAAATGTGACCCAGGGACTTGCACACCCAGCACAGTGATTCCTGCAGACTGCTTTTGTCCATCCTGCTTTTGAGGTCCGTGGACATGGTAGGTCCACACTGCAGGTGGAAACCAGCAGCTCTGGAGTGCAGAAATGTTCTAAAATCTGAAGCAAAGCTATACGGCAAATCTTAAAAGTCCTTCACAGTTTACTGGGATGATAATATCTGCTGTTGCATTTTTTGACCACCATGGCATGTAAAAAGGTGATCTGAGTCGTGTCCCACAGTGTGGTGTGGGGTACAGTAGCTGAGAAGAACTGGAAATTACTGGGTGGCTTGAATCCCATGGTTTTACCCCTCTGCAGCATCAAGCAGGAGTCTGGGGTTGAGCACTGCCAGGTCCTGCAGGAGCTGGGACTTCTCTTAGTGACAAAGGACACTGACTCAGCCTTTGCATAGTTGTGACCAGGAAATTTTTTACCCTCTGGTGACTTTTCCTGTATTAATATAGAAACAAATCACTAATCGTAAAAACAGATGTGTCAGAGCAGCAGCATTGCCTCCAGCATCAGGCAGGTGGGGGCAGGAACAAGCCTGGAGACTGGTTTGCAAAACAAGGAGCTTTGAGTGTGTGAAGGAGGCAACTCCAAGAGCTGCTGGGATAATCTGAGCCTTTCCATGGGCTGTTCATCTCCTGGGGATCACACTCCTGTCCTTCCTCAGCATGGCTTGAATCCCTCTCTCACATGGCTAATGGCAGCAGTCCATGAACAGTAATCAAAATAGTGCCTAGGCTGTTTCAGCTGGATAATGAACCCAGAAGGGCTCCTCTGAATAGAGAAGCGATTGTGTTGACCAGCTGTTCAGCATTCTTCCCCACTCGGCAGGACAGCCCACGCTGCAGCTGCAGAGGTGACCTAAGAGCACTGGAGAGCTAAACTCTGACACACCTTCAATAGTGCTTACTTGGATCCCAGAAACATTCCCAGTTAGGCATCACTGGGCTGAGTATTATTCTACTTTTCTACAGTTTTAAGGGGGATTTTAAAAAAATACTGCAATTAGATGTGTGGCTGGCACAACCTAGGAGTGCCTCAGGATGGAATTCAACCTCTTCCATGACGGAAGGGTTATCCCAGCCCAGAAAAACGTCCTCACTGTTGACTGGCAATACCCACGCTGGAGATGCTGTCTTGCTCTTTCAACAGCTGTGCCCTGTTGTTTTCTTTACAGGCTTTACTCTTTGCTTTGCTGTGATGTGGAGGGGTGTTGGACAGTTGGGTAAAACTCAGATGTTGTTTTGTTTCACCAGATCAGCCACCCAAAGGGCCATGTCCACACCTGTCATCTCATAACTCCGCGGCTGGAGACCCCCAGACTGAGTCCAACGGCACAACTTCACAGTCAGCGAGGGTGTTACGGAGGCAATCCAAGCTTGTGGTATCCCGTATTTAACATCTGATTATGGGTTTGATGGCTGTGGGAGTAGAGGGGCGTGAGTGGGACCTCTGGGTCAAGAACAGCAGAGGGGCTTGTTCTCCCCGATCTTCATCGCGGCTTTGCTGCCTCGGCTGGAGGGAGTCTCGCAGCTTCTCCAAACCACAGCGCTCCTCTGTGTGAGGAGAACGATTCTTATCTGCCATCCATTGCACTGGGAAACTAAATTAATGCTTGGGAGGGACCTTGTGGTCCTCTGGAGGGAGTGTTTACACAACAGCAAGACATTATTGCTTGTTATACAGAGCAATACTGAAAAAACAGCTGTCACAACAAAGAAGAACAATGGCCTGTCCTAGTGGTTTCTGCCTTTTTGGAGGATTTACTGAGGTTTTTCCATGCTTCTTTCCTTAGGAGATGACCGAGAATGGCAGTCATCAGCTGGTGGTAAAGGCCAGGTTCAATTTTAAGCAGACCAATGAGGATGAACTCTCCGTTAACAAAGGAGACATTATTTATGTCACCCGGGTTGAAGAAGGGGGCTGGTGGGAAGGGACCTTGAATGGAAAAACAGGCTGGTTCCCAAGCAACTACGTCAGAGAAATCAAATCCACCGGTAAGCAAATTGCTTTCAGGGGCTGATTGAATGACAGCAGTATAATGCAGTGAGGACCCTTGTGCCTTTGGGAAATTGCTGCTATTTATTAAGGACCATTTGTGTGCTTAAAGCAGCCGGGCTAATGGAAGGATGAACGAGACCGGAAGGGTAAAGCCTTTTGGTTGAGTTGTTTGAGAGCTGCTTCACCCTCTTCTCGGTGCTCCCCCAAGCCCCATCAGCACGGAAGCAGGGATGTTGCCAGAGGATGAGGCTGGGAGCAGTTGCTTGGTTCCCCTTTGTTCTGGAGAGCTGTCAGGTCGTTCCAGTGTCAGAGCACAGAATTAGCTTTTTTGTTAAGAGACCTCGGTCAGGCGGTGTGTTTGTGTTTGATCCTGCCATTTCTGGCAGCACTGGAAGGGATGCTCACCGTCATGGTGTGCAATCCAACAAAAACTGCACAGCCACAGGGAGCGGTGCCTGGCTTTGTCCGTAGTGATGGCTGATTCCTCAGGGTACGTTTTCCCCCTGATGCCTCTTCTGCTGTGATGCTGAGAAAGGACGAGGGAGGGTACAATCCATCTGATGACATCTGCCTTTATTGAGCTTTGTCTTGACATTTGTCCTTAACATTTTGAGCATTTGTCCTTAACATTTTCTGGGATATGATCATCCCAGGCATGGGGGGTGATGACATGAAGACCCTGGCCAACTGCCCTGTGGTGTCACACATCCATTCAAGTAGCTCAGCCTGTTCTTCAGAGGCCATTGTGTGACAGGTCAGCCCTGGCCTCAAACACTGAGATGCCTGCAGTGGTCTGCAAAGAACTGCAAAATTTGCAGCCCCCATTAGACATCCTTGCTCCCCCACTTGCAAAAAAAAACAAACGAAGGAGGGAAGAAAAAAATTAATGATTGAGTGCTCAGAATTAGGTCAGTTTTTGTTTAATTCTAAATGAAAAAATCATTGTTAGAATATCTCATCTCCCATTGTTTTCCTCTGGGAAATGATGTCTGAGCTAGAGCAGGACGTTGCAGCAGGGATTGAAGGTTTGTCTGGCACAACCCAGGAATCGCTAATTAACTCAGTGAAGGGAGAAGAGAGATGTTTTAAACAAAGGAGAGCAAACTTCAGTCCTATGGGGAAAATCAGATGGGAGCTGCATGAAATAACAGCACCTCGCTGAAGGGTGAGTCTCCCATAGATCCTGATGTGAGAGCCCATCAGATTTTTACGTCTACAGAGCTTTTCTCTCTGAATCCTCTCTCCAGCATCCATTTGACATGGAAGGAGGGTTCATTCCCCTGCTGTCTGCATGCTCAGGAGATGTGGCCATATTCCAAGTGATACATGCAGAGACTATTCAGTGAACCCTCCCCAGGAGCGCTGCCGGTGGGGAGCTGCTTTCCTCACCTCCCCATTGTGAGACTTACCACTCTAAATGGAGTTACTTGTTTTTCAGCAGTATCTGTACCTCCACTGTGTCCTAAATGTGCCCTTTGGGTGGAAATAACTATCTGTGTGGAGGAAAGCTCCTCTGAGTTTTTAGATGAGGCACAGAGCTCCTGGCTGGAAGTGACAGGAAGCACTACAAGAGCAATAATTAGACAGTACCTCAAGCTGCAGCTTCCAGGGGCTAAATTTATCAATATCAGGCTTCTCCCCTGCCATCAGTGTGAAAGTAATTGCCTTCTGTGAGTGACTGCAGGGAGACAGGAGAGCCTGGCTGCTCTGCAGGGCACTGAGGTGTTTCAGTACAAGGTGCGCAGCATGGTCAGGGCTGGGCAGCCTCGCACTGCCTGCCTGTCCCAGTCCAGAGGGGGTAACGGTGCCACTGTGGTGCTGGGAGAGCTGGGAAAGCTGTGCTGCTGGCAGGGAATGGGCTTCTCTAGTGAAGGAAAAGCAGAGCAGGGACTTGTATGTGTGTGTCTGTGTGTGTGCACACATACCATGCTGGAGGCATCCGCAGGGATTTAGCAAATGCCAAGTGAGAACTGACTTCCAGGTTTGTGGGAGCTTTTCATTGAAATCTGCCTTCATTCAGAGAAGGATTTTGCATCAGCAGTGACTGCAGGGATCACGGTTCAGTGTATTGATCGGGGTTGGCTTCAAGTGCCTTGTGAATTACCTGGAACAAAACATGGGAACTGTCATTTCTAACAGACACACAGTTTTAAAACACAAATTTTGTGAGCCAGGTGAAGTCACACTGTAGCTCCAAACAGTGCCAGACACTGGGCTGCTGCCAGGGATTTCGGAGCAGACCTATAAATTGGTTGGCAGAGGCTGCACAAAGCTTCTGGTGTGACTCGCTTGGCCACCGTCAGTGTCGTGCACGCCTCTGGTTTGATCCTAGCTTTTGTGAAGCAGGGAAACAAACTCTGCAGCTGAAGTTTTGTGTTCATGGGGATGAAGTTATGTCTGCTGGACATGATGTGGCAGTGTCTTTTCCTCCTGGAATAATGAGAGCTGTGCACTGTTATTTATTGATGTATTTTTTTTGTACAGATAAACCACTCTCTCCCAAAGCATTAAAAGGACTCGAAAGCACTCAGCTGACAAAGAATTATTACCCTGTGGTAAGTTTTAAAATGCTGATCATATATTTTAATAAGTAGCATGTTATTAATCTTCTGAACTGGCTCCTTCCCTTAAAAATCATTGAAGGAATTTGTAACAATCGGGGATGTGACTCAGTGTTTAAATGCAGCTGTTTCCATTCCCTTGATTCAAGACTGTCAGGACAATAAACCACAAATGGAAGTTGCTGCAAATGTCAAAAGGAGAGACTTGAAGTAGGCAACTGAGATAGTTCAGCAGAGGTGGCAGCTTTGAGATCAGTGTGGGGGAACAAGGCACAATATCTTTGGTCCAGTCTTTACCATGGACTGGGACTATCTCCCATTGATAAAGATGGGGAGATAGTGCCATGGTGCAAGCAAGCCAGATTAGGGCTCTGATCCCTTTCTTGGGTTTGGCTGGAGATGTTACACCCCGAGCTGCCTGCCCTGTGCCTCTGCCAGCAGCTGCAGCCCTTGGAGAATGGGCAGCCACTGCAGCTCACAGCCTGGCTTGGTAACTAGGCTCAGCTTTGGAGCAGGTTCACAGCCTGCCGGGCCATGAACTGTGACTATAGAAGGGGTGGGGAAACATCACCTCCTCTACATCTTGCTGCCAGAGTGAGGAGGTCTGGCAAAGGTGGGGCAGGTACCTTCCCCCTGTGTCCAGGCTGGAGTGAACCCTCTGGTGTAAGAGTGAAGATTCCTGCATGTGAGCATCCCTGGCTCTCAGTGCTGGAGCTAAATCATGCTCATCAGCATGTCTAAATATATTTCAAGCAAAGCAAAGCAGTCACAGTGTGTCCAGAGATCTGGGAACCACCTCCACTATCTCCAAAGCTCATCCACATGGAGAAACTTGAGTGCTGACTGGGAGGGTGCAGGCGTTGGGTTTTCCAGCCATGAGGCCAGGGATAAATTGGCTGCTGAGATGGATTAGCAGGAGCAAACTCAACTCAACATATCCCTGAAGTGGCAAGTGAGCTGTGCCCTGGCTTGAGCTGCTACAGGAGCCATCCTTGGTGCAGCCACTGCTGCATTTAGATTGTGCTGCTTTGGTGCAAACAGTGCTCCCAGGGTGCATGCACAGGTGGTTTGTTTGCACACTTTGGCAGCCAGTTGTGCATGCAGGGTCAGGGCGTGAGCCTCTCAGGGGTCAGATAGTAAACTCAGGTTGGACCTGACATTGTCTTCATGCTTTGCCAGAGAAGGAGCAGCCTTTAACACCTGCTTTCCAGGTCTTGACGAGTTTGCAAAGTAAAATCCCAAAATTAGCCCACCAGGACTTTGCTGAGCATTCTGGGTTCTGCGTTAACAAGTGTAATTTCTGGACTTAAAATACACTTCCCTGCACTTCCACATTTGGAAGCTGATGTCATGTTCCTTTGACTAGTCACTAGTACAAAGATCTACTCAGTGCTCTGTCTCTCACTCTAGGTGTTGCAAAATATTCTGGAAACAGAACGAGATTATGCGAAGGAACTACAGTCACTTCTGGGAACTTACTTAAGACCCCTCCAGTCTTATGATAAGTAAGATATAAGGGCATCTGAGGTGGAGAGAACCCTGTAAAATCCATCATAGTTCATTACTTTCCTGCTTTTGAATGCTTAGGGACTGTTACTGCTGCTCTTGTAAAGCCTCACAATTCTCTGTGAACCAGAAAACCAGCCCACGTTGTGCAGGTTTCTGCTCTTTCCTGTTCCTCAGCGGTCACGCAGGCACTGGGCTGTGTTAGAAATGGGCATTGCCATCTGGGAGAGGGCTGGCTGTTCCCACCCATCTGCAAGCTCATGTGTACCTGTCCCAGCATGTGTGTTCCCTGGCAGCGTGCCTTGCATGGCTTCTCCCCTTGTCATTTGCCTTGTTGTGACTTCTCAGCCCCAGTCATCTCTTCATTTCATGGGTGACGACAGGTTATCCTCTGTGGTTAGATCGCCTCTCGCGGAATCCAAACTGCTGCTCAGCAAGAAGTTGCTCCCCTGTGTCCCTGTCTGTCCAGGCACTAAGTACCTCTGTACTTGAGAAGAACGTGCTGCCATCTCTTGTGGCCTGAGCAACACTGGGCTGACTGGGGGGTTTGTCCAGGCCTACCTGCGGAAATAAGGCCACGTGTTTTCCATCCGTGCTGGGCAGCGTGATGCAGAGGCAGCCACGGGCAGCACACTGCTGCCTGTCAGCAGGTCTCTGTCGATAGTTTCACCCTGCATAGAAGACCCAGTGCAGTTGACTTCACCTCCTGCTCCTTGCTTCAGCTTTACAGCTGTCTCTTCCCAGCGGTGCCATCTCGGTGACCCTGTCCATGAGCCGGGGCTGGGGTCCCTCCGGCTGAGTGTGCTGTGGGGGGACTGGGCAGCCTTGGGGTGTCACGGGTGGAGAGCTGATGTTTAGACATCATCCAGTCTGGAGAGGTGGGAGAGTGGTGTCCTAAGACCTCTGTATTTAAATCACTTCTCCCTTCCCCAAGTCTTCATGTGGGAAAATTTCTCATGCTCACAGCCTTGTAGGCAGCAAATGGCCTGAATGAGGGTGGTATGAGGATGAATATGAGGATGGCTCTGAGGATGACAGGAGCAGACACATTAGCTTTGCCTAGGAAAAATCCAACCTCACTCAAGGAACAAAGCAGTCCCTACTTGAGGTGCCTCTATGTAGGACTGTCCTCCCATAGGGAAACCCAGAGAATGAATCCCTGAAGACAAAGCTGTCTCTGTGTCTGTGCACACACCGCTCTCCCCACCCCTGGCTGAAATCCCATCTGTCTGTGCCTCTTAGGTAGCTAAGCATCTGAGAAGATTAGTGTGATTAAGTGATTAAAATCCAATTAAGATAATCCTTGGCAGCAGACATCTTCTCCAGGAGTCTGTGGTCTGTAGCTCACAGATCATGAATTTTGTGTTTCCCCGTGTCCGATGGTGTATCTGGGGAAAGAGAAATTCTTGGGTCTTTTTGGAAGGACCACTTACAAATATGAAGGGGGTGCTCCTGAGAACATCTCTGATACTGTCTGGTGATTTGAATCTCACAGGCTCAGCGCTGTGGACATTGCAGCATTGCTGGGAAACATGGAAGAAATCTCTGCATTCCAGCAAACACTGAACCAAGCCTTGGAAGAAGTTGCAAAGTAAGTCCCTGCCATAGCACTGAGGTTGTTAAGCTATTAAACTGCAGCTAAAAATAATAGAGAGACATGTTCATTAATCTTCCTCCTGGGTGCTGTCTTAGACTTCTTAAATATAGAGGAAAATAACAGGATTGAAGAAAGGTGGCAGGTAGTGCTTTGGCAGGAGGGAAGGCAGAAGGAACTCTGACATTTTTAGTGCTAAGGCATCTGCTGAATGAGAGTGTCACTAGACCTGACACAAAAGATGCAGGCACATGCAGGGTGGGAGATCTGGCAGGCACAAAAATGGGAATTGCCAGGAAGCAAATTATTAGAGGTGCTGATTTCCTGCAGGGAGGCTGACAGACATGTTTAGCCTTAGCCCAGCCTGTCTTTTGGAAGGGCTGAAAAGAGAGAAAAGACTGAATACTACAAATATATTCAGGCTGTGGCTTCTCTTTCTCTCTCCATCTCCTCTCTCATATTCATGGGCAGCCCAGAGAGTGGGCCTACCCCTGCATTGCCCCCAGTTCTTTCCAGCACATCCTCATCAGACACAACGGGCCGCAGCATCCCAGCTGCAGCTCTGCTGGTGTCACAGGTCAGGCTGGGTCACACCTTGCCCCAGGCTGATAATGAGTTGTGATGCTCACTGTCTGTGCCACAGAAACCCAGACCCATCTGAGGATCTCCTTCCTCCTCCCCATGTGGCAGGTGTGGGTATTTTGCTGGGTTCTGCAGCGCCCCGGGAATGTCCCCATGCAGCGGGTGGTTCCTGGGCAGGTCCCTGAGGTTGCCATAGCTGCAGGGTGCAGATCAAGGGGCTCAGTGTGGCAGTGTGTTGGTGTCTGTAGGCTCCCCGAGAACCAGCAGCGTGTGGGAGGCTGTTTCATGAACCTGATGCCCCAGTTCCGCTCCCTGTACCTGACGTACTGTGCAAACCACCCGTCGGCCGTCAACGTGCTCACGCAGCACAGGTGAGTGAGGGACGAGGAGCTTCAGACTGAAATTCCTCCTTTAAAAGGTTACTTTTCTTATTGATACTTGGCCTGCCATGGCTGTTGAGATGTGTTTTGACAATAGGGCAAGGGGATAACATGGGATCCTGCCGCTGGGAAGGAAAACTGCTGGGGCTTTGGGCTCTTCAGCAAAGCCTTTCAGTTCCAGCATGGAGACAACTCATTGCTGCTTGTGTTCAGGGCTGATCCTGCCTGCATATACAGGATCCTACCTTGGGTAAAACAGGCAACCCCAGCCCTGGCAGTAGCATCTCCTCTAATTGTTACTTACTGAGGGGCCCAGATGCAGTTTCCTCCCACCTGCTCACACACCTGCAGGTGGGAGGGTGCTCCCCTGTGGCACCACAGTGAGGGACACATCGCTGCAGAAGGAAGGTGGTCATTGAGTCACCCAGAGTTACCCAATTTATTAATTGCTGTTAAACCAAATGCTTGATTTGCAGGATCACTGGTAGATAATTTTAACAGCATCTTTCTCCCACTTTAGTAGACACTCAAATTCATGTGATGCTGTGCTCAAGGGTGTGCCAAGCCAAAAGGCTACCACTGTGTCATCCCTAGTGCAGTTTAGCTGTCCTCCCTGTAGCAGTGGGAAAGCCAGGATTCCATCCATACTGTTTAAGTCTTCCCATTCTGTAACAGGAACTTACCTGGTGAAATCCAGCGTAATGAAAAGCCTGGCTCCAGCAAATGACTCATTCATGTTGTTCCTCAGTCTCACCCCTTTTCTTAAATCAGTCAAAGAATCAACTTTAGCAAATGTGCTGACACACACAGGCCATGTTTTCTGGAGTGATGGACGTGCTAACACCTGCGTCACAGCTCCCAGCAGGGTCCCAGCATGTTACTACACCAGCCTCTGCAGTACACACTGTCCACCAGACACCTGGCCCTGTGCCATCTCTCTGTGCCCAGGGACCGGCTGCTGGCACTTATGTATCCCAGGGGCTGTGCATTCCAACACCTGCAGCCACACAGCATCCTCCCCTGCATCCCTGGGGAGCTTGGCTGGAAGCTCACAGCTCCCTGCCTGCCCTGCTGGGTTGATGGGGGGTGCTTGATGGGGAGGCCGGGCTGCCCTTAGAAAGGCACAGCTCAGAGCAGAGCCCTGGCCATCGGGAGGGAGCGTGGGAGGCAGCAAACACAGCCCTCAGTGGTGCGAGCCCTCCTCGTCTTTGTTGTTGTTGTCGTCTCTATTTATAGTGATGAGCTGGAGAAGTTCATGGAGAGCCAGGGCGCGGCCAACCCAGGAATTCTCATCCTAACCACGAGCCTCAGCAAACCGTTCCTGAGGCTGGATAAATACGTGACACTGCTGCAGGAGCTGGAGCGGCACATGGAGGTAGGTGGGATGTGGGGCTGCTGGGCAGACTCTGCCCCTTAGTGCTGCCAGAGCTGCCCTCTGAGCTGCAAGAGGCACCAATCTGCCCTTTGGTATTTAAGCACCATGTGGTTAAAAGTACTTACCACCTCTCCAAGGAGATGTCCCACTTCCCCAGGACATTATCCACCTTTCAGGTTAAAAGTGGGAAAGCAGTGGAGGAGTCAGGGGGATGTTGTAGGAAGGCATCGCCTGCTCTTCACCTCAGCCTTTCCTCAAAGATGGGCCATTTCCAGCACAACTAAAATCAGAATTCAGAGTCGGGCTACAGCTGGTATTTGTTTGCACAGCGGGTAATAAATCAGAGTTTTTATTATCGTTTGATGAGATTCCTAAGCCTGGCCACTCGTTCCTGCAGCTCACAGGCGCATTCCTACCCCTCGCCTCAGGCTTGTGCTCCTGAGTGGAGGCAGAGCTGCACAGACAGACGTGCATCTGGCAGCCAGCACAGACATGGGGGTGGAGGAGCGAGTCCTGGGAGCAGGGAGAGCAGCCGAGGGGCACGGAGACTTCCTTGGCAAGTGGCAGATTGGCTTCAGGACATTCCTTCCCTCAGGGAATGTAGAGATCTCTGTTGCTCGAGTTCTCCAAATCTCGGGGGTGGTGCAAGGGGGTGAAGAAAACAGAAGTTACAGTCTATTTTTAACCAGATTTGCTTTCCCCCCTCTTCCAGTTTTAATTACCAGTTAATTACTCAGCACACTTATCCATGACCATTCAAATCCACAACCTAGTCAAAGGATTAAAACCTCTGTGCTTGAGCCAGGGGTATTTCTGCATAGGAGAGGGCATGAGAGTCTGCAGGGTAGGCACACACAGACCTACCTGTCCCACTCTCACCTGGCTTAGCTGAGCTGCCGCCACCGTGCCCATGCAGGGACAGTGTGCTCTTTGTAGGATGCTGTAAGCAGTGGATTTGAGGACACACACATCACCTGTTTCTCTTAGTTTCTAAGATGAGTGTGGGAGTTTTGTTGCATGAATCAGTAGGGCTGAGGTTTAAGCTGTGATGCCGTGGGAAGAGCATGGATGTATGCAGTATAGATGTATGCAGTGTGGAAGTATTGTACCACAGCATTCCCTGTGCTGCTGCTCAGCTGGTGATGGGGCAGGTACGCCCAGGGCAGCCCTCGTCCCACATTCCAGGCTGAGCATCGTTAAACTGGTATCACCGAATTGCATAGCTGCTTTCAGCTGTGCCACGTAAACGTGGATGGTGAGGAAGGTACCTGGGGGACTGTGGCCCCCTCCTGCAGCCTGTGCTGCCTGCACTGTCAGCCCCGCAGCCCTGGTGTACTGGGACAGTGGTGCTGCTCAGGGTGGGTGATGCTCAGGGTGGGTGATGCTCAGGGTGGGTGATGCTCAGGGTGCGTGATGCTCAGGGTGGGTGATGCTCAGGGTGCGTGATGCTCAGGGTGGGTGATGCTCAGGGTGGGTCCTGCTGCTGTTGCTGGCTGAGGTATTTTCTCTCCCTTCACTAGGAGGCGCATCCAGATCATGAAGAGGTTTTGAAAGCCGTCACATCCTTCAAGTCCCTTGTGGTAGGTGGCAATTCTTAAAATAGAGCACTCCATTTCAGGGCTGCATTTCACTAAGAGTGAGTCAAGCCTGACATTTGTCTCCTCATTAGAAAGAAAGGTCTTTTGGAATGGAAAAGACAGGTTATAAAGAATACTAATTTCAACTTTCAAGCCTAGAGCTGCTCCTCTGGGTGTGTGTTTTGGCAATTGCACTCTGGCTCTGTGGTCCCAGAGCAGAGATGGCAAATCTCTGACTTTCTTCTCCACTGCTGAAAGCCACGTGTGGGCAATGGTGGCGGTGGGGTCCCTTTCATCTCCTTTTGCCTCCATTCCCTAATCATTTGCCACCTGAAACTAGAGCACCCCTTGCTCATTGAGGTGAGCTGGGAAAGGTTAACACGGCTGTGACTGACTCAAATGCTGTTGCAGGAAATTCCCCTCTGAGCCCATTGAGTTACTCTTGGTTTTGTTGAGGTTTGCTCATGGACACTGGGATACTTTGACCACATTGCAGGTAATTTGTGGCTCAGAATGGGAACAGAGCACAGGGATGAGTCAGAGATAACAAACCTATTTCTGTGAGCTGTGTTACCTGCACCCCTCAAAGTCCTGCTGTACTGAGATGAAAGAGGGGGGAAAGCCATCCATGTGCACAAAAGTTTTACCCGGAAAAGCCTTTTTGGATTATTAAAAAGGCTTTAGTCTCTCTTGCTTTGTAGCCACTACCTTTCACTATAACCACTCCAATTGTGGTCCAACTTCCTTCCTTAGCACAATAGATGCCAGTTTTTGGTGTTTAGCAGTGCAGATGAAAGATGGGGAGGAGAAAGTTCATAGAAAACAGGAAAGGGCGATCATGTTGCATTTACTTAGAAAAACTCATCTCCCTTTCCATTTATTCTGGTAGATAATGGGGGAATAACTCAGTTAAATTACAAGGTGTCATTAATCTTTAGGAAATCTCGTAAGCGATGAACGGGTTTACTTGAAATATGTACTTGGGTGATGAGTAATTTAATGTCATTATGACACAACTGAAGAGGTTCAGTGTGGATTTGAGGTTACACAGGCAGAGATGCCCCTTGCCATGGACATCCTGTTACTGGACCAGGGAGGCTCCCAAGCATGGCCAGGGAGGGACCACAGAGCCACTGTGATTCACAGTGGTGCCCCTGTGTAGAGTGCAATGAACTGCTGTGGCTTTTATTTGGATTTGCATCCTGGGGACATTGGTTTGGGACACTTCGGACGCCATCAAAACATGCAACAGTTGTAAGACCAGAGGAAGCCCCCGCAGTTTGGTTCAAATGTGTGTGTTTCCAGAACAGACCCAATGCAGCCTCTCTCTTCAAAGGCCTGGATAGTCAAAGAGTTTGTATGAAACTAAGGTGTAAAGCAGGAAAATCTCTGTCAGGAAAAGGGGTTTGGAAAAAAACAAGCAGCTGGTGCAAACTGAGCCTGGTTTTAGCTTTGCAGCAATTTTCCCCATTGGCAGAGTGGTCAGTTAAAGGAAGTTTTGCTTGGATTTGCAGGACTGGCTTTGTTCAGTCAGCACTGTCCTCTGCTTGCTGAGAGCTGCTGAGGGACTGGCCACTCCATGGAGCTCCTCCAGTCCCCAGCTGCTGAGCATTGGTATGGTCTTTTCAATTACAGCACTTTCAGTAGATTATTTTTGTGCGACCCTACAGCATCACCGAGTCCTGCTTTTGGGCTTGCAGATTTTGGTTAGAAAATATCCACCCATCTGATTCTTGGGGACTTTGCATTGCTGCAAATACAATTCTGCTGTTTGGACAAAATGGGCAAAATCTCTCTAAGCAGTAGCAAAATTAGAGAAATTGAACTCTGCAGCTGTCTTGGTTTGGAAAATGTGACCCTGTACTCTCAGAGGTAGGGCTGGTTTGGAAAGAAAAGTTTACTCAGTGCAGTTTGCAATTTCTTTGACATTTGAACATAGTCATTACTTCATAAATCACTAGGGTGTGATTTTTTTAACAAACTTTGTGTAATAGAGCCAAAACAGGCTTTTCTGATCCCTGACATGACCAGCCCTGAGCCCGCGGGGCTGTGGGAGTGTTGCTGGTGAAACTGGGGTGGTTTGGGTTTGTGCCTGCCCTTCAGCTAACGAACCTCTGCTGTGATTCCCAGTCCCAGTGCCAGGATCTGAGGAAGAGGAAACAGCTCGAGCTGCAGATCCTTTCTGAATCCATCCAGCGCTGGGAAGGGGAGGACATAAAAACAATGGGAAACATCATCTACATGTCCCAGGTTATGGTGCAATGTGGGGGAAGTGAGGTGAGTGAAGTCAGGTCCTTCTGCTGACTAAAGGCATTGTGTCCAAATACCCCCCTCTTTCAGGATCAGTGATGTAGGGCAGCAGCTCCTCTCACTCCAGGCCAGGAAACTGCTGACAAATAGTGCTGATAAATATTTTTACCTGGGGAAGAGCTGTGCAATGGGACTGTGCACATCTTTGGAGTGAGTTAGCTTCAGGCATTTGGTGTCGCGTTTTTGAAGCAAAAAAAGTATCTCAGTGTCATAAAGCACATTAATTTCCCTCTTTCTCCCCTGTGACTTACTCTGAGAAAGGGGAGTGACTTGAAAAAGTCCTGTGCCCAGCACAGTGGGTGCTCTGACATCCCCATATGGAGCTGAATGTGCTTTGAAGTAACTGAAGGGATTCCTGTGCTCCTGGTCCTAATGTGTTGCCCCGGTGCTTGCCACCACCTTCCCCAGTGGTGTTAAAGCAGTGCATGCTGCAGTGTGGTGTGGGAAGATGCCTGTTATCACTGAATTTCTTGATGTAGCAACTTTTCCCTGAGAAGACCTGTCATGCAGGTTTGGGATGCGAGATGCTGGGAGACATAACGTCTTCTGAAATGCTCCGCAGTGATCGGAAGGGGATTAGCAGGGTGCAGACAAAAATCTTATGCTGGAAAAATTAGTGCAGAAATAAGATGCTGAGAGGGAAAAAAGCCCAAATAATTGGTTTGGGGGTGATCTGACGACAGGCTGTGATTCCAGCTGCAACAGGTTCGGTTTGCTGGAGGCAGGTGCTTGTGATGCACTGCAGACTGGACTAACCTAAATTCTTATCCCTGCAGGAGAAAGAAGAGCGGTATTTCTTGTTGTTTTCCAACGTTTTGCTGATGCTGTCTGCAAGCCCACGGATGAGTGGGTTCATCTATCAGGTAGGCATGCTTAATTTGAAGTTGCAAGGCATTTGGAGTAAAAAAGAAAATCAGATAGCTCTTATCAAATTCAAATCCTCTGCGTCCTTCAAACTCTCTGTTGTGATGCAAATGCCCCAGCCTGGGAAACCAGGGCTTGGTTTTACCATGGGTGCCAGGACTTTCAGTGCCTTTGTCCTGCCCAGTGGTTAAGCAGCATTTGGTGAGTGAATGCTGTGAAATTAGGAAAAAACAACCCTCATGTTGTCCTGTGTGCTGTTGTTGTGTATGTGAGGCGTCCTGATCCACCTGTCCACACAACCAGCCATCTGACTCAGTGAATGTTTCACTTCTATAAAGCCCACTGTAAAGAGCCCAAAGTTTCTACTCCATGGGCTACCCCAAAACTGCATTTCTCATGTTTCACCCTTTGAATGGCTGGAATCAGGCTGTTGGGAGCTTGGCTTTTCTTCAGCTGTCTGAAACCATCAATACTGTCAGGAAAAGGCTACTCTTGTGTTGATGTGTCATTTGTCACAGAAAGGGAGACGGGAAAGATTTGGGAGGGATTTCGCTGGGTTTTCTGACTTGACCCACTAGTGGGAGTAAGGTGAGCAGGCAGTTCAGCATGCAAATCAGAGGGACAGGGAAGGCTTTCAGAAAAAAACAGGGGAAGTTGATCCTTTTGACTTAACTGTAAAAAGGGTTTGCTTTGAGTGAAGGGAAAGGGCGGCAGATGAGCCGGGATGACTCAGTTGTCATGGGAGCCGCATCTCCGGGGTTTGACCTAGTTGTGCGGGGAAATCTAGATCCATACATTAAAGGAGACTCTTCCTGCAGTCTGAGGCTTCACAAATTAGTTTTAAATGGCGATTCCCAAAGAGAAGGGAATCAGCAGGAACAAGCAGAACAACACCTGCTGGGAAGCAGATGCAGGCACTGACGCCTCTTCAATTCTCCCAGGGAAAGCTGCCTTTGACGGGAATGACACTGACAAAGCTGGAAGATGCCGAAGGGAATGAGCACATGTTTGAAATCGCAGGTCAGTAGGGCCCCTGCCTGGAGCCGTCCTACCAGTCCAAACAACAGTTGCCACTGGAAGTACTGGTCCTCCTTCCTGCATCATGCTCTTCTTCTTGCTCTTTTACCATGTGTTGTCTGAGTTTCTGAGCAACCTCCTCCCAGTGCCCTTGAGCTCTACTTCTGGCTGCTTTTGAAGACCGGAGTGTTTTGTATGGGACAAATCCCCACCCCAGTAGCACTGCTCTGGGCTGTATGCCCCGTCTGTGTCCAGCATTAGTCCTGTGCATCTCTGAGCACCTCATTTGTTGACAGATTAGCAGCTCTGGTCATCAGGGAGTTTTCCTAGTGTTCCTCTCATTTTTACCCTTCAGTGTATCTCATTACTATACACAGCCGTTCATGCTCAGGGCCTGGGCTGCAGCACAGCTGTCTGCGCTGGTGGCATTTGGTGTCAGGGTTCTGTTAATCAGGGAAATGTCATGTTTGCTTACTTTCAACATTAAGCAATCCTCAAACATTCATCTCACTAGTTCCCTTAGCCTTTCTGTGCAGTTCCCTCTCTGACTGTCAGTGGTTGCCTGGAGCAGGACGGGCGGTCACATCATCAGTGTAGATGTGGTGCTTAGAGGCACAATGTGGTGGTGGACCTGGCAGTCCTGGGTTAATGGTTGGACTCAATGATCTTAGGGGTCTTTTCCAACCTTAATATTTCTATGATTCTATGTTTCTATCTTTGCCCTGGCCTTTTTGCAGCCACTGGGCTGTGCAAACTGAGGAGCCGCTTGCTGCTGCACTGAGCTGATCTCACCCTGTGTTTCCTCCTGGGTCTCTACTGTTTGAAAAAGCCAGTTATTTAACCCTCTGCCACAGGGAATATGACAGAGCGGATCACTGTGACCTGCAGCACCAGCCAGGACTTGCACGAATGGCTTGACCACTTGCAGAGGCTGACCAAAGGGACGTGCAGCACCGTCTCCAAGACGCAGTCCTGGAGCCCTCATTCGGTAAGTGTCACGTCTTTGCTGCCCGGGCTCCTCGGTGCAGGCTGAGCTCTCTGTTTCAGCAATGCACCCTGGCACTGAGGTAACATCACCTCTGTAAGACACATCCTGCAGTTTTGTTTGTAACCATGTCACGCTTGTACCATTTTACATGTATCCTGCCCTATTTTTGTTGCAACTTAGACATCTCAGAGTTCACAGTGAACGCTTGTCCATCCTCCTCCGCTTCTCTATGTTGTTTTGTGGTTAACAGTCTTTGTTTGCTTCTCATCTATTTTCTCAGACATTTAGTTCAGCTGGGCAGATCCGTGGGCCTCTGGAACCCCCCAAGATCCTCAAGCCCTGGAGCTTGAGCTGCCTCCGTCCTGCTCCTCCACTCAGACCGTCGGCAGCGCTGAGTTACAAAGAGGTAATCATCCCACCTGCCTGTGCAGGACCCTGATTTCACACAATCCCTAGAGCTTGTGTCCGGTTTTCTTATGCCATAGCGAGGGCACAGAGGTGTGGGTTCCTGGGGATGTTGGGAGAAATGACTCTGCCAGGTTTGACCCGAGTCCTGCAATGGATGCTGGTTGCTGCGCCGGGCTTTGTGCTACAAGGGATTCATGAGCACATGTGTTTGAAGGTCAGATGTTTGCTGTTGGCTACTGTAGCCAGTGCCCTTGGCTGCTGGATGTCACCAGTCCTGCAGCAGGGTGCCCCATCAAGCGCTGTCCTTTGGCAGTGCCACGGTGGAGCTGTCTCCTCTCCTCCTCCTGCCTTGGTCTGAGCTGTGGGTTGGGAGCTGGCTCCCTGCCGGGATGTGTTCCAGCTCCAGCTGTAGCAGTGGCTCATCATTGCAGGACTGAGAAGCAGTGCTGCACCAAGAGGAAGAGGCAAAATGCCCGCTCATGTTTCTTGTGTCTATCACCCTGTTTTGGTGGGTGGAACTGGGCTCTCTGCAGCAGCCATGGGCCTTGACCCTCCATCGCCACCCAGCCCAGTGTTTCACACTGCCCTGCTGGGAGGCAGCAGCCTGAGGGATCGCTTCCCCTGCAGGAACCCCAAGCCTCGGAGCTCGGAGGAGGTGTGGGGAAACCCAAAATACAGCCCAGCTCTGATTCTCACCCCACACCGCAAATGTGGTACTCTTCTTCCCTACCTCATGTTAAACTTTTGGGATTACTCACCAGTAACTTGGGTAACGTTCCCCTTACTGAGTGAGCACTCTGGATCTGAGTCAGCTGCCTTTCTTGGTACAGCAGCCCTGGGAGTGTCACTGCCCATGCTCCCAGTGGGGATGGGCATGGGGAGGGGGTCTTGGACCCCCCACCCCACCAGCGCTCAGGGATGGAAAGCCCAGTAGCCAGGGGGCTGTGGGTCCACTGGCTCAACATATTTTGTTGCATTTTATTTCTTAAAATTTGTAAAAGAACGCATTTCAGTTTGGGAATTAAATTGTTCAAATACCAGCTGAGCAGACTGAAAATGACCTGTAATCTTTGCATGGTCCAAGTCCCTAATAGAGGCTAAACCGTTTCTTGCTCACGTGATGAATTAAAATATAGGAAGAAGCTTGAGGTAGAGGAGAAATTTTTCTGTGTGAAAAACCACAGATTGAGTGATATGATTAATACTACAGTCCTTTACAGTTTCTTGTCCCCTGCCACACATAGCAGGAGTTAAACTCTCTGTGTCGCAACCAGGGGAGAGGTTTTTGCCATCGAGGCCGAGCAGGCGGGGAGCCCCGAGGGGTGGAACGCTGGATGGTATCCTGTGAGTTGTCAAAGGACCAAAAATGTCGTTTTCATGGGAACAGGCTCTGCTGGCCAGTTGGTGGAGAACCAAAGGCCAACATGTCCAGCAGATCTGGGCAGGCACAGCCTGGTACCCAGTCAGTCCAGTTGGAGGCCCCCTCTCAGGGGAGGGACTCGTGGACATGAACCTGCAATGACAAATGGGAAATAAGTTCTGTTGTCCGAAACAGATCATCATCTGCCTCATCCCTCCCTCTGGGGTGCTCAGTCACTAAAGGGGAACCCCTATTCCACTGTATTTTTTTTTTTTTTAATTTAATGTAGGGCACAAAATAAACTGTGCAAACAGCTCCATGCATGTCACCTTCCTATAATGAAGACAAAATAAAGGAATACGAACTTAAAGATTATTTACAGGGAAGTGAATGGGACAGTTTGATTAAAAGATTAGAGATTTTCAGACATCCATGTTACTTTAATTGGCTTCTGGTAGTGTAGGACGGGATGGCACAGTCTTGTGCATTTCCTCATACCTTGCTGTGCTCAGGAAACCCCAGACCCTGCTTGCGTACTGCACCTCACTCTTGTTATTTCCATCGAAATTGGGTAATTTTTCCTGTTCTGTTTCCAGTAATCATTTGAAATAACAGAACAGGTAAGTTTTGTGGGTAAAACAGTGTGTTCGGATTCAGGTTAGCAAAGGAAAAAAGATTTACCAATCATTTCTTCTACCACTTTTTTTTTAAAAAAAACTGGCTGATTTGCATTAAGTGAAAGATTTATAACATCGGGATTCAGGATTTTGCTGGTCAGACCTGCAGGAGAGCTGTGTGGCTCCCTGGACAGAACATCCCAGGGATGGAACCCTCCACAGGGTGTGTAGGGACCTCCCCATCCTGCCAGCAGAGCAGGGAGATGCTGCAGCGCTGATGCCTGATGTAGTCAGTTTTCCAGCGAGGCTGGCAAGTCCCCTTTGAGGAGATGCAGTCCTGGGAGGCTGCCACGAGGATGGGCAGAGCATCCTGCCATCCTGGCTGGGGTTGAGGTCAGCAGGACTGGTGTTGAGCATGGGGCCAGACCGCGAGCTGCTCCCCAGGGCTTGTATGGAGCCAGACACATGGGGGTCCTGCATTAGTAAGCATCAATTTAGGCAACCAACATCCACAGACACCTACTACTAACAGGAGGCATGTTCTCTATGTGTTTAGAGTGTATTAATGCCCACTTACCATGCGTTTCACATGTAAATTTTTTCAGTTTGCATGACACCGTGCTCCTTTGCATGTTGATAGTGCTCTGAAACCAGTACGGAGGGTTTGCCACATTAATCGCAAGACTAACATTTAAATGTGTTTTAGAATTGTGGATTTAATGGCCTTGGTCAATAAAATCATCAGTCTCTCACACTCATCTTCTCTTTCTTTGCATATTCATTGTAGAGGATGTCTTATATCTTAAAGGTAAGGGTAGATACATCTCTTTGGCTTATCGTGGCAAAGAATGCTTGTTCCTGTTCATGCTTCTCATGCTTGCATGACCCTAATTTTGCCTGGCTGGATCAGTATTGTGAGAGTCAGTAGCAACTGGCAAATATATTGAGATAGCTCTCAAGAAGGATTTAGTGTTATGGTACTTAAACTTCCTGGCATGCCTCTTCTCCTGCTCTAAATCCCTATTGCATGTAACCTACTAATACACTAATTCTTTCCAAATCAGCAAGACTTGTAACTGAGTGAAGGAGATAAAAGCTTGTGTTTCTTACTCATGGAGTCATAGCTAACACTAACTTTGTGTGTGTTTGTTTATTCTCTGTGTATGTGTGTGGGGGATTTATACTCTCAAACAAATTGTGGGCATTTAGAAGCAGTGTTATTTGCTAACTCTTATATTAGAAATCAAGTCAATGGAATAAACAACAGTCTAGGGTTTTCTAATACAGACCACAGAGCTGGTAAGCAGACTAAAAGTGCTATGAGTGCAATTGAGTTCTTTGGCTAAAGGATTTTAGGCATGGGTTGAATTTGCTAGATGAGCCTGTCCTGGCCCAGCCCTGCAGGTGCAACTCCCACTGCTGTTCCAGGGAGCAGTGGGTCACAACTGGCACATGGGGAAGGCAAACCCCATCGTTTTCCCCAACTTTATTGTTGTCTGCTTTGTAGTTCTATAACGTGTTGTGTGTAACGCAGATCACTGCACCGGCTGCGCTGCTCTGCTGTCAGAGCTGCCTGTGGGTCTGGGTAAACACAAGAGTCTGTTTCTCTGTAGGATTCCAGCAAAAGCCCAAAAACAATGAAGAAGTTTCTTCCAAAAAGGAAAACCGAAAGAAAACCATCTGATGAAGAGTTTGTTATTCGAAAAAGTAAGTGTTGCCCAGAGAGGCTGTGGTTGCCCCATCCTTGGCAGCGTTCAAGGCCAGGTTGGATGGGGCTTGGAGCAACCTGGTCTAGTGGAAGGTGACCCTGCCTGTGGCAGGGGTTGAGACTGAACGATCTTTAAGGTCCCTTCCAACCCAAACCATTCTATGATTCTGTTTTTCTTTTGTTTCCGGAGGTTTCTGTGTTCTCAGTGATCTCCGTGGGACTTTGAGAACACCCTTTCTTTATGGGCAGGGTGCTCTCACTGTGATGAGCCCACGTGCTGCTGAGCAGGGGAGTTTTCTGGAAGCACACTGGTCCTCAGCCTCTGACAGATCCCCTCCTCCCCTCCCAGTTATGACTGCCACACATGCCACCACCCTCCACAAGGTCATAGGTTGTGAGTGGTCTTGTTCTGGGTGTGAAGCCAGGGAACTACTTACAAGTGGTTAAAAACTGCAGTAAAACTGCCCATCAGGAGTCGCCAAAATATGTCTGAGAGCTGGGACAAACCCTTACCTGGCCATGCCAGCAAGTCCTAGAATAGTTTGCACAGGGAATCAGGGAAAAGAAAAAGCCCAAATCCTGCCAGGGTGTTCACCTGCAAAGAGGGATGTCCTGACAGCTCCCTGAAGCCCACCTGGGACATTCCTCCGCGGCTTTACGTGAAAGACCATGGTCACCCAGGCCGTGGTCAAGCTGCAGTGTGCAGCTCTCCCTCAAAGAGACAGCACTGAGGGGAGACTGGAAATTAAGGCTTCATGTTTCCAATCCCCGCTCTGGTGCTGCTGTACCAGAGCCCCCATAACAGGGCTGCTTTGCCTGCCCATCTCCCAGCGCTGCCTGCACCCAAAGTCAGGCATCGCGCCCTGGGTTTTGCTGAAATGAGCGGCCAGAAGGGCGTTTTCGTACCAGTTAGACGTGGTGCTCAATGCCACAAAGGCCCCAAAATGCAAAGGACCTCAAAAGAGAATTGAACAAAGTTCCAGATAGAGTGTCAGCCAAGGAAACAACACAATCTTCTCTTAAGGGGCTTGGGAGCCAAGGCTGGGAGAGATGAGGCCAGAGCACCTTGGTTTTTGTGCCAGCTGTTGTTTGCAATGTTTTACAGGTACTGCTGCGCTGGAGGAAGATGCTCAGATCCTGAAGGTGATCGAGGCATACTGTACTGGGGCAGGCTTCCAGCAAGCTCTCAGCTCAGGTGGGCACACAACCAGATTATTTAGTTCATACTCTGCCCACAACACTGATAACCCCTCTGGGAAAAAACAGATGTTGCATCATACAGCATGCTAGGAAACTGTGTGGTGCTCAGTCTTCGAGATAAGGGAGCTTTATCTGCCTGGTGGTTTAGTTGCCATTGTTTTTCTTCTAAACACAGAGAAGAAGCAGGTAGGAGGGCAGATGAGACACTGCTATTTCACCAGTGATTACCTGATGGTAATCTCAGGTTGCTTATAGCTTTAGAAAGGAAGCATGAATATTATCTCTCAATCAGCTGCATGTTTAAGAACAAGCAGCTTCATAAGAACCTATCTTAACATCTTCAGCTCTGGAAATATAACTATTTATCATTGCTGCTGAGATGTCAAATTAAATCACCGAACTGTCAAATAATGGTGCATTTAAAAAAGGGAGGCCACAGTTCTGGGAGCTCTTGCCCCTGTGGAATGATTTCATTTATAAGTCATGATGTAACTTTAGATGCCATGAGCACTCCTGAAAACTTTCCACTTGCTGCTGTAGCTCCGGGGTGTACAAGCCTGTACTTAGCCATGGCAGGGAGCTGATGTCTCCAGCCTGCCCCAGGCTCACGGCAGAGCAGGGAGAACGAGTGCTCCTGTCTCCAGAGCAGGGTGGGCACCAGGGAAATTTCCCCTTTTTCCTTCCTGATGAACAATTCTTGTTCACAGGCTCCCGTAAAGACTCCATCCCCCAAGTCCTTCTTCCTGAGGAAGAGAAAATCATCATAGAGGAAACACGAAGCAATGGCCAGACAGTCACGGAGGAAAAGTAAGTGTGGCTGCCCTCCACCTGCAGATCCCCATGTCACTTCTTGGAAAGGCATTAAAAACCAATGCCCTCTCCTTCTGTGTCCCCGCAGAGGAGCAGGGCTGGTGTCACTGACTGCTCTCTTAGCTCTGGCAAAGAGCTGCTGGGCAATTTCAGTTGCTGTTTTGTCCCTTTTAAGGGCAGAGCTGCCTTCCCAACTGCCCTGACGTGGCTGTATCCTTCTGGATACTCCCTCTGGGAGTCTGGATCCCCAGTTTATGCCTTATCCAGATGTAGCTAATGGGGTCAGGGAGGATAGAACCAAACAAGTGACTCTATTTTTTAATTGCTGACATGCTGGGCTGCTGCTGCCCCATGGGAGCCTGCCTGGCACCCTGCCTGTGAGTGCTCCCAGCCTGTTCCAGAACTTCTGCGTCTGGGTGACTGTGTTGATCTGCTTCCTTTCCAACCCAGATGGTGCATTCCTTTCATGTTTGGTTTTTTTGCAGCATAACCTCAAGGAATCAAGGCTGCTTTACAAAAAATTCTCAGGCATTTCCATGTTTAAAGACTTTGCTATTTATTGCTGTAGCATAAACAAGGAAGCCAAAGCCACAGACCATTGTTGATAACTTAAGGACAGCAGAACATGGTATTGAAGTTTGAGAAAAGAGCCCTGAGTTTTGGACCAGTGGCCTATAAATGCTCCTGTTTCCAGAGTCCCTTTACAGGCAGCAGCCTGATGCTTGTGAAGCAGAAGCTGGAAGCGCCTTCCCAGTCAGTGCCTGGGTCATGGCAGCTCCCATGCTGCTCCCACTGCTTTCCTGCACACCAACTCTTCTTTTTTTTTTTTTCAGGAGCCTTGTTGACACAGTTTATGCACTGAAAGATGAAGTCAAAGAGCTAAAGCAGGTAATTTGAGTGGGATTGTTTGTGTTGGGAGTTGAGCAAAAGCCAGTCAGGCTGTGCTGGGTCATCTTTGACTGGTCGGTGCCCAGGAAATGTCCTGCTGATGCTGGTCCCACCCTGCAGCTCCCTGAATGAACATTAGTTTTCTTCTGGTTTAGCTCCTTCAATCACAGAATCATAGAATCTTCAAGGCTTTAAAACACCTTGAAGACATTGAGTGCAACTGTCAACCCAGCACCACCACCACGTTCACCACTAAACCGTGTTCACAAGTGCCACATCCACACATTCTGTGAACAATTCCAGGAATGGTGACTCCACCACTTCCCTGTTCCAGTGCTTGACAACCCTTTCTGTGGAGAAATTTTTCCTAATATTCAGTCTAAACCTCCCCTGGCACAACTGGAGGCCATTTCCTCTCATCCTCCATGCAATTACTTGAGCACCAAAAACAACAGGAGGGAAGGAGTAGCTGGTCTTGTGTAAACATAAAACTTTCCCCCTATTCAAAAAGCTATTTCAACTTGACTGTCCATTTATAGGGGTCTGGTGGATACCAGTTCCTGTAGACTCAGAAAATATGTCCTCTTCTCTCCAGCCCCAAGCCTGGAGGTGGGAGAAACCACCCCAGGAGAAGAGGGTTGAACAACCCAGGCTAAAATTACATTTCCAGGAGGATGTTCCTTCCTGCTTAAAATCAGGGGACTTCTGTGCAGGTCTGTGAGGTAGTAAGGATCTGTTTGGGTTCCTTGTGGTCCAGTCCACTTGTATTCTCATCCTCAGAAGCTCCTATCATATGTCCCTGATACGTCATCACCTCCGAGGCAGCAGGCATGTGGAAGTACCTCATTGCATAAAGTGCAAAAAAACTGCGTCTTTATTCCTTTATTTTTCACCTTGCAGGAGAACAAAAGGATGAAACAGTGTTTGGAGGAAGAGCTAAAATCCAGGAAGGACTTGGAGAAGCTGGTTAGAAGGCTGCTGAAGCAGACAGACGAGTGTGGCAGGGAGGACACGGGGCGCAAGTCGTCCCTGATCGCCTGAATTCGAGGAGAAGCTGCTGGCAGTGGTGTGTGACCTCAGGTGTTTTTTGGAAAGCGGAACTGGATCCTTTGCCTCTTCTTGCTCCTTATTTTGTTGGTTTGGGGAATTTTGTTACCAAAAAAAAGAAAAAAAAAGTCATAGAGAGAAAAATTAGTTTTTCTTCCATCCAATAAGGAAATAAAGCAGAAACAATCAGTCACAAGTAAACCAGTAAGCAAGCGGTCCATGATTCACAATTCATCTGCAGCAACTAATACCTCATCGTACCTGCTACTGGGAGCAAATACAAACTCTGCTGATGATTGCTGCTCACAAAGCTTGGGCAGCAGTTTCCTAGAGGAAGCTTAGGCACTTTTTAATGCTTTCATTCTTTTCAAAAGCACCGGTACCTATTTATTGAATGAAAACATTATTGAGGTGGCATTGAGCAGAAACCAAAAAGCACCATGCTCCTCTTTTCAGATAATCACAACTGGGGAAGCTTTTCCCATCCACCTTCTTTGTCCCCATTAGTTGACTGTAGCGAACTAGAGCCCAGCAATACTGTGGTTCCTGTGTGGCCTTGATACTGATTAAAATGTGCAATTACCGTGAAGACATTTGAACTCCTTGGGGAAGTCAGATCTGGAGCACCTGTCAGAGCGCATGGGAAGGTGTGTTGCACAGTGCTGCCTCCTTACAGCTCGTGATTAGCACAACAGGTAACTGCTGTTCTGCCCCCCATCCCTTTTCTTATGCATGACCTAAAACTCCTACCCCCCCTGCTTTGTTTTCACATTGAGTGTCCAGGTATCCTAGGAGATTATAGTTTTGCTGCGCTTCCCCTTGCAGGACGTGCTTTTCTCTGTATGAAATGTAAACACTGCTTGACAACAAAAAAAAAAAACAACCCCCAATGTGCTGGTTCCTGCTCCCTCCTGCCCACGTTAGGCTCTCCATCACTCCTTCCCAAAGGCTGGGAGTGTAGCCAACAGCCACTTCTCCCCCCATCGCCCCAAAGGGGCTTTCTGCTAGAGAAAAGGAACTTTCTCTTGGAATAGGAAAGGTATTTATGCTTTGACAAGAGCTGGAACGCTTTCTGGGAAAAGGATGTGCAACACCCTTCCAGATCCCTGCACAGCTCCTCAAACACAGCACACAGGCAACATGCATATGTATCAGCTATCTTCATCTTATTTGGTGTTATACCCTAGTTTAGAACTGATGTTTTCCTTCCTTCCTTAACAGCATTGTAAAAATAACCTTCTGTTAAAGTTAATGGTCTTATTTATCTCACAGGGCAGCATGGTCCCAGGGTGTGCAAAGGCACCACAGATCATTACAGTCACACCATTATGTTGGTCACGAAGGACGTAACAGAGGCAATAATTACAACTCCCTCCTTGCCATTAAAATTCAGCCAGGACATAACAAATGGTGTTTAGGGAGAAATAGACTCCAAAAGATCATGAGGAGTGTAATAAGAAACCCTCTTTAAGCTGTTTCTAGGACAAAACAGAGGTCTGGCTACATTTGCCGTGCCCAGAGCATCCCATCTGGATGGCAGCTCCCCACATCCCCACCCAGGTACACAGTTGAGTGGTTTGGTCAGCAGTTGAGCCCTAGTGTTCCTGTTAATCGTTTTCCAGGAGAAGGACCTTTGCTACGCACTCTGCTGCTCTGGGATGCCAGGCCCGGATACCTCAGCACTATCTGCTGCCTGCCCAAAGCTGGGCTGGGAACTGGGCTTGATCATGCAGCCAGTGCAAGGAAGCAAACCAAGGGCCCTTTACACTCCGAGGGGAGGGTAGAAATGTGTCCTCGCTGCCCCAAGGTTTAGCTGAAACCCATATGCATGTTTGTGAGAGGGCACACTGGGACTTTTTGGATCAAGCGTTTGTCAAGAGCTAGAAGCCAAAAAAAGACAAGAAAATAAAATAAAAAGGAAAAGAAGCCATGCCGGATGGACAGCAATGTTTCCATATTTACTTTGTTTACAGTGCTTTGTAAATAGGTTCCAGCGAGTCTGTCTTTAGATGGATGTTGTGTCAGCTGCCTTCCAGTTTATCTTTGTCATGTAGGTTTATTTACTGTAACTACTTATGCAAGTTCAACTTTTCTAACATGTTTTTATTTTGAACAGTTTTTTAATTGACATTTTCAACAAATAAAGAAGGATAAAAGTCGCTTCTTAGCCCTCGGTGCTGCTTCCTTTTTTTCCGCTGCGAAAGCAAAGCCAGCCTTGCTCTGGGCATCACTGGTTTGCTCAAAATGCCTGTGGCTGCATCATCCTGCCTCTCATTTACTGGGTGCTGGAGCAAAGGGTGATGCTGGCACTTGGGCTGTTATTCCCACCATCACCCAGACCTGCAGCAGGGAAAGGTTCCTGCTTCCAGGGGAAGAGGATACACTTTCATCCCTCATGCACTCTGCTCACAAGGATGTTTTATGGAGAACAGGCTGCTCTCTGTTGCACCAGCCAGTTGCTGTAGATAAGTGACTTCCTGCCTGTTTGAGATTTTTTTTTTTTTTAGTTTAGTGTGTTTTTTTCTGGTGATTAGGTGTGGTGACAGGATTTCCTTTGGTCTACCACTTGGACAAGACTCTCCTGCACACAGTTTTTTTAACTCTTTGGTAGAGACATGCCACACTCTCAGCCTGCAGCCAAAACACAAGGATGGAGAGCAGGAGGACTAGACCCTCCTCTCCCTCCCCAAACAGCACTCGGAGTGGAAAAAAGAACATGGAAAAAAAGAAATACTGGCCTTGGATGCATCATGGAAAAACACTCAAGTCCGAACCTGACAGAGGACAGGTTTAGATGGAATATGAGGGAAAAGTTCTTTAGTGTGAGGGTGGTGAGGCACAGGTTGCCCAGAGAAGCTGTGGATGCCCCATCCCTGGAAGTGTTCAAGGCCAGGTTGGATGAAGCTTGGGGTAACATGGTCTAGTGAAAGGTGTCCCTGCCCATGCAAGGGAGTTGGAAGTAGATGATCCTTAAGATCCTTTCCAGCCCAAACTGTTGTAGGATTCTGCAAGACAGTCCACTTGAACCCAAGTGGCACTTTAGAGAATTGTTGCAGAGGCAGAGCAGGGCCATATCCAGACCCAAGAGCACTGGACAGCCATCCTCCGATTCCTGCTGCCTGGCAGCTCTGAGCTCAGTGGCCCAAGTTGGAGAGACCCTGCTTGGAAACTGACATCCAGATCTTTTTTGAATAAAAAACCCCAAAATCTCATTTCTTCTACAAAACTCAATATATGTATATGTATTTCCCAGAAATTTCAGTGTATCTTAAACCATGTCAGCAGATGACCATGCTGCTGCTTACTCCTGCCACTGGTCATCTATGACCCTCTGTGCCAGTCCTGCTGATGTGTCCCACATAATCATCATCCTCTCTTCCCCTTCTTTACTCAGAGAGAAGAACAAAAATCAGTTTTTAAACAGTAAAATCCACAGCCCAAGGACTGACATAGAGGCCCGACGTCAAGGGAAAAATCAGTGTATTGACAACCTTCAAACTTTCCATGGGGAGAGGAAACCTGTGCCAGCAGGGCACAGGCAGGGCACTGGAGGAGAACAAACCACCCGGGAGAAGGGCACAGCTGGATGGCAGCAATCGAATCTCCTCCCCTCCCACACACTACCTCACATCTGAATCCCACAGGCTATTTTTGGCAAGCAAAGAAACAAAAGAGGCAAGAAACAAAAGCCCTGAGAAAAGCAGCGGCATGGGCAGGGGCCAGGGTCAGGCAGGCAGCCCGCGGGCAGGGGAGGTGGCAGTTGGCGTCTGCTGCCCTTGCTGCAGAATTTATGGACTTGTTTTACGCCTGTAACCCCAGCAGGTGCCCCTGGCCACTGAGTCTGGGGGCTGCAGGGGCCCCAAGGCTGTGCACTGATCACAGTTTCCCCTGGCTCATAATGAACGGGTTTTCCGCTCCTGAAGGTTTTTTGGCCGCACACAATGCTCCTCGTGGCTCTCCCCATCTGCTCACTCCCAGCTTTTTCCCCCTGTCTCAGACCATGCCAGTTTGCACCGTCTTTGGTTTCTCCTGTGGCTCCCACCCACACTCCCACCGTGATCCAGCAACTCCACCTTCCCTGTGGAGGTTTGGGGCTCTCAAGCCATGCCAAGCACTGCCTGGCTGTGTTTCAGCAGCGGCAGGGATGTGGTGGGACCCGTGCCACCACAGGAGGCCGTGGGAGGCAGCAGCTGCCCAGCTCCACACACAGCAGCCACAGGATCCCAGCTTGTGCAGCATCCATCCTCTGCTCTGAAGCAGAGACATCTGTGCAGGCTCCATGACCTTAAGACAGGCAGGAATAGTTCTCTTCCAGTCAGGTGTCCTAAATCCCCTTAAACTGCTCCCCGCCTCTCTGCTCCACAGCTGTGCTGGGTCCCCAGTGTGCCCCCTCAGTGCCACCCCACCACATCCTCGGTCCCCAGACTCCAAACAGGAACCCAGGAAATCCCACCCTGGGACTGGGAAGGCTGAGCAGCACCTGAAACATTCAAAGCCACCTATCTCCTAATTCATAAATTGTATTAGCTGGGTGATCAGTGGATGAAACCAAACTGGGGAAGGGGAAACCGTGAACACTGAAATATGCTGCAACATAGTCCCCTGGCATGCAGTCTCTCCCTGGTCACAGATACAAGACCATTTTAGTTAAATAAATATTCTTTATACATGGTGTCAGACGAGAGTCTGACATCAGGTCCATTCCCTGATGAAGTTAGGCAGTCTTAGAGAACAGCCAAAAAATACATATTAAATTATAGTGAAACCAGACTGTCTCTCAGCTCTGTTGATTTCAAGAGGGGTCTGTGCTGGGCACTCAGCACTGCAATGAGCTGTGCAAAGACTGCCCTGTCTGTCCCATCAGTGGTGGCACTCAGGCACCATAGGAGGACTAGACCTGCAGCCTTCAGCCAAGCAAAGCCTAAGGACTGCCAAAATCTGGAAGCTCTTCCTGCTGGTTTCCAGGACTATCTCCAAATTTTGTGACTCTGACAAGTGCCACCAGTATAGCAAAATGCCCCAGGCTTGCTGCCTGTGTCATCTTCAAATACTTTTTAAAAGTGCTGCATCAGTGTCCTTGTGCCCTGATCACCTTCCCTGCATGCCAAGCTGCAGAATAGGGTTGGGAAGACCCCAGTGTGCAGTGTTCACCAGGTACCCAACTCCCTGCCAAAGACAGGGTCCTGCTCTCCTGGAGTTCAGGAAAAGTGCCACTGTTGGCACATCCTCAGTGAGGACAGCCAGAGGAAGCTCTGCACATGCGCCTTGGAGGGCTTGGTCCTGCCACCCCTGTGCTTTTCTGGTCCTCCTCTTAGGGTAGTAGGGGGTCTCAGGAGAAGATGCAGGTCCAGTTTTGAGGTGGTGCCCAGTGCCCCTTTCACAGAGTGAAACAGTCCACAGGCAAAGGGTTTTCCTCCTGCAGAGGCAGGAGGAAGGACAGTCTGGTGAGCAGATTCAGGTCACCAAGAGCAGAGCACCGCTGGTGCCTTACTCTTACTCTGCCTTGAAATCAGCAGTCTCACCTCAGCCACCAATCACTCCTCTGATGTGGAGCAATCGTCACCAAGTATGAACCCGGCCAAGGCAGTGACACACTGAGAAGACTGGTTGAGTTTCACAGATAGGCATGGATGGAAAAAAGGGGGTTCTCAAAATACAGCACACAGGGTGGCAAGGATGCATCACCAGCAGCTAGAACATAAGGATGGCACTGGGCTGACTGATTCCTTTAGAGGAGACGTTCCTAAGCCTTTTTATGTTTTTCCATTGATGTTTGGTAAGCAGATTGGTATGGGAGATATGTAGGAACACAGCTTGGCTGAAGTGCCCCGAGCCATCCTACAGTTGCTAGGAAAGAAACATTGATGGTAGTTTGCTAAACAAAGCTCTTGTGACATAACGGGGACAGTGACCCTGCCAGGAATGTGGGGTGTGTGGACCCAGACACACAGCACCAGCGTGTACCAAATCACTGGCAGTGGCAGAAGAAAGCTAAGAGCAAATAACAACAGCTTCAAACTTTGTTCCATTTGTGTTCTCAGGGCCCCCTGGCCCTCATTAATAAATAACAAAATATACAAATTAAGAAACAAGAAAAACAAAGAGGCAGAGGAACATAAATAAGGGAAACAGGGAAAGGCACGTTGCTCAACAAAGTTATGCTGGAACCCCAGCTCGGGATGGCCCCTTCCTCACTACAGCTTGAAGATGCCAAAGTAGTTGTTGCCATGGTTGAAGATCAGTTTTGTGGAGTCTGTCACGTTGACAAAGACCATGTCGTCTTCCCGGAGCTTGAAGACACCTCCCACCCGGATGGACTGGAGTTCACAGTCCTTCCGGGTGCCCTGTGTCTGTAGTCCCTTCAGCAAGAGCCGGTCCTCCTCCTTGGGGAGATGCAAGTAAACGAAGAGGGTGAAGGGCGCTGAAGATGCTTCCTTGGTGCAGAAGCTGACTTGGGAGTAGATGTAGTAGAGCCCTGCTTCCTTCACCTTCAGTTTCCCCTTCTGGTTGGATATCAAGATGTTTGTGGGGCCATACATGGTCTCCTGCAACTGTAGCACTGCAGAGAGAGCGTGGCAGGTGAGTTGGGAGAAGGAGACATCCAGTTTTTGGGGGGAACCCCCACAGACATCTGGCCTCACAGCCCCTATCTGTCTGTGGGGTGTGGGGGTGGGTCCTTCCCACCCCAGGACACCAACCCCACCAGCCCATGGGAGCAGGTCCCTTTCCCCAAGGCCAGGGCAGGTTTAACCCACGTTGCTGGTCACTGGCCTTGACACCCTTGAATCAATATGCAAGGGGAGGAGCATTTGGCTTCCTTCATCTGGCCAAGTGGAAATGCTTAGGGAGGAGGACTGCACATGGTTGCCACCACAGCCCAAACACACTCCCGTGTCCACTCCTGTAGGGTTGCTATCTCCATGGATTTCAGTGTTACAACCTCCAAGCCCTCAGAGCACTGCCAAAGCATCCTGCAACTCCATTATTCAGAACCTCCCACCCCAGGGCACACAGCCTTTCCCCCCAAGTCCCTCCTCCACTTAGGCTCTGGAGATGGTAAGACTTTACCAAGGAAGCACAAAACTAAACACCCAGCAATTCTCATCCCTGCCTGGGTGCAGAGCTGGAAGGGCTCAGTGAGCGCTGCTTCCCACCACTGGGACCACGGCTCACACAGACCAGCTGCTGCCATGGCTTTTGGGACACTACTGGTGTCATCATGGTACCTCACAGAGTTGGTGCAGATAAGCAAACACAGAGACGAGGAAACCATAGGGGCTGAGGTCAGCTACGACCTCCGGAAGGGAATTTGGACCTCTGCTTTCCCCAGCCTACAGAGACACCCGCAAGAGCAGCCAGGATGAGCAACCTGGCTCCAAGGGAAATAATGGGTTCAACTGCCCCATCCCAGAGTCCCAGCCCCTGTGGCAGCGTGGCATGGGTGATCCTGGGGGAGCCACGCAGCCCACAGTCCAAGACTGCGCATCCCACAGGAACATTTGCCCACATGGAGCTGAGCACCAGGTAGCTGCTGCATTCTGGGCCATTTCAACCTGCTTTATGGGCTCAGCAACTGCTTGAGCAAGGAGTTTTAAAATGCAGCAAGTTTCTCGCTTCTTTGATCTTATCTAACACTAAGCTTTCCACAGATAGACTGTGCTCTGGGTAAAATGCTGCGTCAGAGATGGAAAGAGCGGTTGCTGATTGCTGTCAGTTACTCCATAATTAAATCAGAAGTGCTCAGATTGTGAAATCCTTTCCAGATGGAAAGACTGGCCTTGCATCTCATACTCACTTTGGTAATCCTTGCTCTTGAGGGATGTCCCTTAGCTAAGGCTATGCTGGAGGACCCCCAGTGAGAGCCCCCATGGCCAATACAGAGGGACACACGGATGGACTCAGGTAGATCTCACAAACCTAGCGTGGCCATCGCTGTGAATAAGTGCAGCTTGCCTAAATCAGTTTGGATCTATCTATGTTGTGACTGTAATGTCCTCAGCCAGCCCACATTGCTACCAAGACCACTACGGGTGAGAAGAGGATTAAATCAGCAGATACAATATGCCAGCAGAGCCCTCCTGCAGCAGCCACCCCAACTAGGTGTGACCAGGAGAGCAAAACACCTCAATTTGAAGAACGAAACAAAAGTGGGAGGTTTCTTTCCTTAAATACGATGGGAAAAATTTTTCCACTTGTAAAGATTAAGCTATTGTGGTGCACTTCTAGGAAGGCACATACATACGGCTACTAAGGACAGTCGGCACGGGGTGTGTGAACCCCATGTGGCACAGGAGCATGTGGTGACATGCACTGGGAGGTTTGCTGTGCTTTGGGGACACACCTTCTTGCTGGAGTTGCTTTGTTCCTGTCCCTACCTCTAGGAGCAATGGGGCAGGATTGGGCATGCACCCTGATATGTTCCACTGGCTCCCTGGCCAAGGTCAGACTGAGTGGGTCTGTCTTACCTGAGCCTGTATTGTTGCTCCTCTGAACTGCCAGGTGGACTGCAATTGGCTGCCTCTTCTCTGCTGCAATTCCAAAAGGCCCGTGTTATTGATGCCTTGGCACCCCCTCCCCGCCCCCGGGTAGCACAGCTCCTCTACAGGGACTGCAGCACCTCCCACTATTATGTTTCTTTCTCTACTGGCCAATTCCAGCTCAGAGACACTGTGTCCAGATTCCAATCCCAGCTCTGAGTAAAGCAGGACCGGGCCTCTACTCAGCAAAGACACGCAGTTGCCTCTGAGGCATAAAGCCCATGGAGGAGACAGTGCCCCCTTTCCCACTGCTGGGACAGGACCTGGGTGTGCCCACACCTCACCTGCCACAGACGTCTCATTCTTGTGTGTCAAATGGGGGTGTTCATGGTGCTCATGACCTGCAATGCAAAAAGACCATGGGTTTAGTTTTGGGTTCAATTTCATCAACTTCAGCCACTGTGTCACCCAGAACCGCCTGCCCTGGTGAGACATCCATGCCCAGTGCCCTCCTCCTCCAGCCCCATGCTGTGCACAGTCCTACCCCCATGGGGATGCATCAAACCCTGATCTGTCCCCTGCCTCCATGCCATACCCTGCGCTGCTGCAGGGTGAAGGAAATCCCTTTCCAGACCAAGCTATGGGTGCACTGGTGACACCAAGAAACTCACCTCTGTGCATTTCAAATTTGGGCTGCTCCTTGATGGCTCCATCCTGTAACAACAGCAAAAACATATATATTTTTTTGAAGATGTACAAATAAATGATTTTGAAAGCTTCTGTATGGTCACTGTTCGAGTTGCTGATGTTTGGCCCCGACACCTAGCAGAGGTGTCAAAAATGACGGAGCCCCTGCAGTACTTCCACTGGCATCACTGTTTGCAGCAGGGGGTTTGTTTATGATCTTAGTTTTCATGCAACTAAAATTATGTAAAGGGAAAGTCTATCTGAAAAAAAAAGAAAGAAGCAAACAAACATCTTTTCATTTAAAACCATGTCAGAGAGCCATGCTTTAAGTGCTGCCAGGCACATCCCTGCCCCTACAGCAGGGGGTTTCAGGGCTGTTGAGCAGGGCCCACCTCAGACACAATTTTTGGTTGTCGGTCGGGTACTGATGCAATCCTGAAGGTTTAGCTGAGGTAATTGTTGTCATCAGGCAGTGACAATGAGGAAGAAATGTCCCTTTCCTGCCTGTTTTGTCCAGCACAGCCACTCCTGAACAGCGACCCCTTCTTTATTCACAGAGCAGCACATACCTTGTCCTGGACATTCCGGAAACCCTTTAAAATCTTTTCACAGTCCAGTAATGTTGACTTCTGACCATCTGCTGTCTGACATTTCTGTACTTTCTTCAGGAAGATGTAATCTTCATTTAAGCTCAACACCTCTTCCATCTGCCAACAGGGGAGAGGAGAAGAGAGAAAGTGAATGGAATGTTAGTGGGAGACCTGCAACAACTGCCAGCAGAGCTCAGGGTCAGATGTTCAGCATTGGAATAAGCTGGGCAGACAAACTGTGGGTACCAAGAGCTCCCACCAGCCACTCAACACAGCATCTGCACCTCCTCTGGGAATTGCATCCACAGAGCTCTCAGCCTGATTGGCAGTGCTGAGTGAGAGGAGGATTGTTCAGGATCTATTTTTCTATCACCTTGATAATGAATTTAAATGTCTCTCTCTCTGCCTTTTTCAGAGGGCACAGAAATCTCAGGAGGTGGTCCAGGGACTCAGGGTTTGCAGCTGCTTCCCCAGTGGCCCCAGCGGGCAGCTGGGCTGCTTGCTCAGCCCCTTGTTTCCCTGCCCACACAGGGGACTTGACATTTTTTACACTCACTTATTGATTAAAAGAGCTGCCAAGAAAACAAAACGACTTGTGGGTTGGGACTGAATTGTGCCAAGAGCTTCAGATTGAAAAAAAAAAAATCAGAAAGCCAATAAATTAATTAATAAATGCACCAAAATACTGATTTATACCTGTTTTCATTTTCCCTCTTTTTTTTTTTCATTTTTTTTTTTTAAACCTAGCAGTCAGCTAAATGGCAAAGAGAAAGTGCAGCTGGACACAAAGACACATGGCCGGGCAGAGTGTGCAGCACAAGCAGCACTGGGATGTGGAGGGCTGGGTTTGAAGTCCTGCCACAAGCTCTGAAGGCAGCTGAAATCCTCCTGCCACCCATGACGGCCTTTCAGCTGTGGTGGCCCTGTGCAGTCGCACTGCACTCTGCTGGAGACCCTCTACTCACTCCTTCGTCCCAGGCTGCAAACTCTGTGCAGCAAAGTTCCCTTCCACCCCCCTGACATTTCAGACCCTCTAGCTCAGGATTGCTCTCCATCCTTGAAGATCAGAAATCACCCACTTAAATTTCAATTTAAATTGAGACAATATATTTAAAAATCAGTAATGACGACCCTATTGGTGCATCTGTCAAGAAAAACTTGGTCTGGGTTTTAGGCACATGCTTCTTTAGCTGGCAGTCTTTTCTGGTTTGGAGGAAAGTAGCTTTAGATCAGTGATTTTAAGCATCATGCAGTGTGGCTGCAATCATGGCAACTTCAAAATAGCTTTTCAGACTCTAACTCTTTGATAAATATTGTCCCAAGTATGGGACAGGATCACCAATACTGTAGCTCTTCAAAAAATGACAAAGTACTAAGGTCCAGTCTGCTCTTCCCTGAATTGAAAGACAGCATCTGAAGTGAGACCTTGGTAAAATTCGTATATGAAACTCTAAAAAAATTTTCATTTCTGGACCTTTCCGCTTCACAATTAGTGTCACAGTGTGTGCCAAGTGCTACAAAACCAGACAAACCACCACCAAGCCTAAAATAGCCACTTGCACGCCTAAACCACACTCTCCTGTCGCTGAACTGGCCGTGGGCTGCCAGTTTTGCTGTTAACAGCTCTTCTCGAGCGATCCATTCTCTTTTTGTTAATGAAGGGAACAGATCTCTTCCCCAGTGTACACCTTCATGCCAAACAAAAGCAGAAATGAGAACACGGGTGTGATAAACGATACTGCTGCATCCCTCCGGTGGTCAGCATCGTCTTCTACTGTGTTCATCCTTCTGGATGAAGTCACCACAGCTGCAGTCAAACCGTGCCAGCAATCCAGCAGAGACAGGCAAGCCTCTTTCTCCACTTACCTTATCCATCTTCATGTGAAGATATAAACAGAAGAGTACGGTCCCGATCATCTGTGCGACAATAAATATGGTGAGGAAGACCATGAACATCTTCATGGTGCCGGGCGAGGTGCTGCTGATGGGTCGGGGTGTCTCAGGGCTGTAGGGTTCGTTCATCCTCCTTGCACTTGGCTGGGGCTCCTTCAAATGAGCTGCTTGCAAGTAGCATGAGAACTGTTGTGCGAGCACCCGCTGCTCAAGGGATACAGGTTGCAGCAACCTACACTTCCTGGAAAAACCTCTTCGTAGTGGGTAGGTTTGTTCACTACCATCTCCCACAACAACAACAAAAAAGGTTGCTTAGACTTTCTTCTCTCTGTTGCACTTCCATGCCTTTTTCCTACTGTTCTACAAGAAACAGAGACAGGTTCTTATTCTGTATATTCATACTTGCCCTTGAATCACTCCAAACTATTCACTGGGTTTTTTTTTCCTGTTGGTGATGAAAGTTTTGTGGCAAGTTGTCTTCAAAGAAATGAAGCCTATGAATTCAGGTAGAGAGCTGCTGAGCAGCACTGTGGGTTGCCAGGGGTTAGGAAGCACTCGGAAAGTTGGTTGTTTCTCAAAAGGCAAAGAAAGGCTTTTTGCTGTTCATTTCCTTCAAGAGAAGGATGATTTTTGGCAGTGAAGACGCTGGGCTCAGGCAGGTGCGTTGTGCTGGTCTCTGCCTTCCCTTGTGCTCCCCAGGGGTGAAGCCTCTGCCTGGGGAGGTTGGATGATCTGGGAGAAGGGATCATCTCTATGGGTACCCTAGTGACCCTAGTGTGGGCACGGCTTTCATGCTTCTCGACAGACAGCGGGACTTTGAAGCCCAAAGTTTGAAACCCCCTCTCCGAATCAATTTGAAGAGACAAGTTTTAAGCAGCTTTCTTGGTATCTTTGGGAGACACTCACCTTGCACCCAAAGGCACCAGCCATCTCACAGACCCTGCCTCTACTTATCCGTGTTGCCTGTATCTATACATCGGGGCATGAAAAGTGCTGCTGGAGATGACAGGCACTCCTGTCAGCTGTGACCTTCCAGTGTCACCACCAACTTTGTGCAATGCTTGTCCCCTCTATGCCCTGACCCCTCTCAAACTGGCAGCAGGGAGGTGAGGTCCTGCCCCCAAGCTTTTCAGGCATCCAACATTCTTGTGTACATGTAACTAAAATAATTCAGGGTAAATACAGAAGGGACCTCACTGCTTTCAACAGGGGACAGACCTCTTTTTCTCCATATAAAGAGAATAAATCTAGGGGTGCTGTTGGGGTGCAGAGGAGGAGGGTTGAGAGGCTGTACTGTGAGGAGACTTGGGGTGCTGGTTTGAAGGCGTCATCGAACCATCATGTAGAAATGTTTTGAAAGTGTAGAAGGGATGCTGGAGGCAGTGCTCTTATCAGATGTGCACACAGCAAATAAAGGGTTGGATCCTGCTGAGGTAGTGGGTGCTGAGCCGGTGCTGCTCACCAGCAGTCCCTGGAGAGGAAGGCACACAGTGCCTTTCAGACCTGCTCAGAGCGCTGCAGGATTGAGTCCAGCATTGCTTTTGTGCTCTGTCCTCTCTCCTGCATCCTGCCCTGTGTGGTTAGGGCACTGTGAAATGCAAATGCAAAACCTGGTGACAGAGCACAAACATCTCTGCAACTGAATCAGAGTTTGACTTCGGCAGGTCACCATCCTCCCAAGTATAACATCCAAATCACAAGGGTGGGATGGCTCCGGGGTCTCTGTGGGCAGCAGTTGAGTAACTGGGCAGAGGACAGCTCAGGGCTGAGCCCCTGGCTGGTGCTTTGGGGTCATGTAACCCCAAACTTCACTGTGCCAGGAGTGTCACACCTCTGGAATGAGGGGAGCTTTGAGATGGGGCTGTCAGCCCTGAGGTCAGCCCCCCAGTGTCACTTTTGCCTTCTAGAGGACAGAATGGCTCCTGGAGTCCTTGCCTGGGGGACCCATACCCTGAGGGCTGCCCACACACCCTGACCATCCAAGTGCTGCCTTGCTGTTCAGCTCAGCAGGGCTTCCCATCCCCCCTCCCAAAATGTCCTCCTGGCAGAAGCAAGGTGACCCAAACAGTGCTGGGGATGCACTGTGCTGTGTTGCCAAACGGGGTCTCCTCAGCATTGCCAGGCTTTGGACCTGGTCCCTTGGGCTTGCAGCCCTGCCATGCAAAGGACCAAGCCCACACACAGCCTGGGACCACTGCCAAGTGCCTGCTTTTATTCCTTTTTATCTTAAAATTGGTATAATCTTTGGAAAGACCAGCCCTGCCTCCTCACAGGAGTCTGGTCTGACATCAAGTTCCTGCACACCACCCCTGCCATGGTGAGCTTGCCACGAGCAGAAAGACACTTGGATATTCCCAAGAAGATCGCAGACAGTTGAGGGCCATGAGGCCGTGGTGGGGAGAAGCACCCGCTCCTCAAAGTCCTCACCCCGTGCCTTAGCCCCATCACACTCGCCAGCATTTTCCAGGGCTCTTCAGAGTTTCCTCTGAATTTAACACGTCGGGGGGAAGTTGCTACATGAGAAACAAAGTGACATGAGAAGTCATCAATTAATACTGTTCCTGGAAGTGCTGGGACAGAGGCAGCCGATAACATGTGAAACCACAGCACTGAGTGTTGCAGAGGGGTTTTGCACAGCTATTCCTCAGCCCTGGCTGTCCCCAGCAGACAAAACCTCTTCAAAGCCATTTCTGGAGAGCCACCTGTCACTGCTCCACCGAAAGGAGAAGAACCTGTAGGTAATGCCGGAAAGCCCAAGCACGCCACTGGCCCTGTTGCAGGTACCTTGCTGGGGAGGCTGGGGCCGGCAGCATCCTCGGAGGGTTTGGTGAGGGGGAAGGGGAAAGACTCCAGTTTTGGGTACCCAGCACGAAATATCACCAGAGGGTTCGCCAGCTTGTGCTGCAAACCAGGAAACTGAGTCTCTAGTCACCGGCACCCTGATGGGAGAGACCAGGTGGAAAACATGACGGTGGGGATCGCGGCAGAGGTTCGTCAGCGGCAGCTGCTCTGCAGGAAGCCATTGCTCCACGTCGGTGATGCAGCCCCTTGCTGCCCTGGCTGTAGGGGAGCAGGCCCTCAGGAGCCACCCACCCTGCACCATCTGGTCCTTCAAGCCAGACTACTGTGACTACTGTGCCAGCGTCAGAGCGACCAGGGGGTGCCAGCCAAGCTCTGTGGGAGGCAGAGCCCCAGGGGGCTGTTCTGTCACCGTTTCTGTTCAGAACTAGGCAGTCCAGGAGGAAAAAGCTGTTGCAGTGTGTGCAGGGGTGTTGGGCCTTGGGGACATGCTCTGTTGCCATCTCATTTCCTCACATGGATAGTAGGGATTGGGGGAAAGACTCAAAATCCTCGAAGCCCTTGTTACCTCAATGCCAGGGCCAGGCAGCATCACGGTTGCACATCCCTGACTGTTTACCTGCTGTAGAAAAATGGAGAAGCATATCAGAGGGGGAACACAGCTTTGGAGAAAGAGCGGCATGGTCCAGGGGAACAATGAGCAATGGAGAGAGGACCCATCACCAGAAGGCAGAGTCTGCCTGCATGGGATAATCCCAGGGAAGATGAAGTCACACCTTCACTTGGTGACAAGCCTGCCACTCAGAAACCAACTGCGTTTTCTTTTCCCACCCCAAACCCTCTGAACATAACCATGCCCATCTGCTCCTGAACCCAGACTGGCACAGTTCCTCCAGCCAGCTAGTCCTTGGGTGCGACAATGGGAAAATGTGATCCATCGCTTGCATTCCTACTGACCTAGTTGTGGTATTTCCGCTGATCAGCAAATTGTCTCCACTTGTACTCGGCGCTCTGAGTTTTGTTTACTGAGAAAATATCTGGTTGCCTGCCCCTGTGATCTGTCAAAGGCTGGGAGCATCTCTGAAGGCAGCAAGGTGAAAGCTGATAAGAGAGTGATTTTTTTCTTTTGGTGTGCCTGCTGCGGTTTTGTGACTAGCTTTTTAAAATGTGCTGCTTACCCCACACACTCTTTACAATTAACAAAATCTGAGTGGTGTGCAGTGCTAAGAGCAATACATTGAAAAAGAAGATTTTATTCTGAGTCAGAAAAGGACTTTGCCTGTGATGCTGTAGGAGGGATGCAGAAGGGAATCTATGAGAGAAACCTAAATGAAGTCTCTTCAGCACAGGGCCATGGGCAAAAGGGAATTTTGAGCTTTTCCACCATTTGCTTTGTCACTTCTTTAGATTTTTCACTCTCCTATATCCTCTGAGCTCTCATGTCTTCAGGAGACGTCATCAGAGAGGAAGGGGGAACAGACATAGCCCGAACACCACAGAAAACATCACCAGCATCCGGAGAAGGAAAGGTTGCGCTGCACTTTCCATTCATTTTCTCCTTGGTATGAATAAAAGAAAGTTCATGGAGTCCAGAGCAGCAAGAAGCAGCCTCAGAGAGAGACGAATGTGTCAACACTTGTGACAGTCATGTTTCTGTGGGAGAACAGAGCAGAAGATGGTGGTTGTAGCCACTAAGGTGGCTGGAGAGCAGGGAACAGCAGAAATACAAGCCCCAGTGACCCCACAGAGGATGGAAGGCCTCGAAGTGCACGTGGCTTTCATGCCACATCTGGGTGGCAGTGCCAGCCTTGCTGTGCTGAGCCACAGAGAGTACCCGGCCTCCAAACTGCTGATGCTGAGCCTCACCGGAGCTGCAAAACCACAAATGGCACTAGAAACTTCTTGCTGTGAAGGTTGCACCTACTTCTCCCGACTTCCTAAAAATAGAGCTTGGTGTGGAGGCCCCCACGGCCCCAGCCCTGCCAAACAAGCCCCTGCTGCCTGAGTCACGGCGGAAGGGAGCAGAGCATCCCGAGCGTCCCCCCGCACTCGGCCAACAGCCGAAAGCTGCTTTCCCCGGCACGGGGAGCGGGGGCCTGCACCCTTCAAAGCCTCAGAGAAACGCCCCGGCGAGGCTCTGCCTTTTCATGTTGCGAAAGGAGAGGGTAGGAGTGGGGAGAAGCAAAACCCGCGGGAGGCTGCAGGGCTGCCGGTGCCCGCGGCCGCCTCCCACGGCGCGGCGCGATGGGTGGGTGGGGAGGGTCCCAGCATCGGCTTTGCATCGCCCCTTCCTCACCGCCCGCCCCGTCAGGACCAAAAGACAGACAGGACCACGTCTTCCGCATCCGTGTGGGACACACAAACAAAACAAAAGGCTCGGAAGGAGACGGGGGATGCTGACACTCCTCCCCGCACGGATCTGAGTCCCTGGCAGCCGCATCTGCAGCTGGCTCCGGGCACTCGCTGGGCTCCACGAGGACAAACCCAGCCTTGCCACAGCAGGGCCACCCAGCCCTCGGCTCTCACCACCCTACAAGGTCGGACAGTGGGTGGGACATGCCCATAGATCTGGGCATTGTGCCACATGGAGGGTTTCACAGCTCTTGGCCAAAGTGCACGTGCAGCACCGGGATGGATGGGATATCAAGGATTTTGTGTGGGTTCTGTCGTGGGAGGTGGGTGAGACACAACCTGAATCAGCTGCTATCCTGCTCAGCCTTTCCCTCCCTCTGTAGCTGGAGGTTTGCAGTGAGCCCTTGCACTGGCTGAGCCCCGGGCTGGCTATGCCTGGCTATTCCATTGGGCACTGGCACATCCTGCAGCAAATCATCTGGATCCTGACTGGAAATTATCAAGAGATGGGCAATCTCCCAAAGCAGATTTGGCAGCCACTAATTCAATCTTCTCCATTTCTCTCCTTCATTACACCACAATCCCCCTGCCAAGGCAATATTCATGTAAATTACTCATCTTTTTTTCTCGCACCTCTTCCTCCATAAGGCTCTCATCACAGGGCTTTCTTCACCACTACAAGAATCACCTCTGTGGCTCTTCGGTCACATTGTTTCAACCTTTGCTGTCATTTGTCCCCTTTCCTCCTTGATTTCTGAATCCCCTGGGAGGCTGTGCTCATCCCTCATGATCACTAGGATCCACTGGGGTCACACATAGCCCCAAGGTGAGCAAGAGAGAGCGGCACTGCTGTCAGTGGCAGCAGATGAGCCAGCCAGGGTGAGCAGCCAGAGAGGCAAAGGGCAGACAAGGAACACTGCTCTGACCTGAGGGCTTTGGAGAGCAAATCCTCAGCCCCTACCTGGGAATACCTCTCTCCATGGTGAAGAAAGGAGGAAGCTGTGCTCAGGTGGAAATTCACATGCAGCCACGCTCATGTGGGAGCCCAACCAAGGCAGTGCACACGGGGTCAGAGGCAGGAAAACCAACCTTGAATCTGTTGGGAAGCAATGCAAAGGCCTATCAGAGTCACCTTTCCTGGAATGTGACAGACACTGCAGTGGTATCCCACAGCCCCTTCTCCTTGGCATGGTGCTCTGAGCAGGGCATGTTGGTATCATGAGGAGCCCTCTCCCTGCCTGCCTGCAGTCCTGCTGCTGCTGCAGCACACTGGTGGGAATGCTTGCCCTGACCGCAGCCCCATCTTGCTCCCAGGCCAGGCTAAAATAGACCCAGCTTAGGGGAGTCATCTTGATAACAAATCCATCATAAATTCCCTGTGAAGCTGTGGGAGGCACAGCAGAGAGCAAACGCTAAACCAACTCTGCCATCTACTGACTCCTCGGGCTCCCCTTCCTGCTCTGTCCATCCTTCCATCCCTGCCTCACACAGACACCTGGAAAGTTGTTTAAAATGAAGGGTCTCCATGCTGGGACATGATGACACAGACGATGCCAGAGGAGCCCTGCAGACAAGCACACGTCCTGCCTCGCCTGCCCTGTGCCCCAGAGATGTGGGCACAGCTCAAGCTGGGCTGAGCTCTGTCCTCACTCAGTGGTTTTTGCTGATGGCTGCTGGAGCAGAGACAACCCCCAGGCAGGAAGGGATGTCACCCCTCTTGTAGGAACTCCTGTCTGTGTGCTGAGCACAGAAATCTGAGCAGCACGATTGGCTCAGTGTTGCCTCATTAGCGAAATAAAAAGGAAACGACATTCAGAAGTGGAAATAGAACAATCTGCCTGGTGCTATGGAAACCATCCTGCCAGTGAGGGAAGGTACCTCCTGGACTAAATCCTGGCCACTGTGGCAGCTCCCTGTTTCCAGCACTGCAAAGCAAAGTTTTGGTTGCA
>JAYRBT010000156.1:0-36564 GCA_036023395.1 Myiotriccus ornatus | reverse complement strand
AGGTACCTCCTGGACTAAATCCTGGCCACTGTGGCAGCTCCCTGTTTCCAGCACTGCAAAGCAAAGTTTTGGTTGCAGAGATCTGGAAAGACTCCCATGTAAGGACAAGGATATCATTGGCACCCCAGTCTCAGTTCGTTCCCAAGCAGTGCAGAGGCAGCTGTGTGTGATAAGTGGGAGTAGTGAAACACCAGAAATTCATTTTCTCTTTTGCTTTCCTCCACAGCAGCGTCCCAGAGTGTGGGGGTGCCGGAGGTCCAAGCCTGGAGTGGCCAGTGGGCCAAGGCACCACACTGCTGAGAAAGCACCACGGCCTCAGCCCCAAAATCCCACCTCCACACCAAAGGTCCCAGCAGCTCGGGGGACTTCTGCAGAGGAAAATGGTGGCAGCAGGATGGCAAATGTCAAGCTTGTATCTCCAGGTCTGGGGTCAGAATCTCCTGTAGCACTCCAGGTACGCACCAGAGGGAGGATGGAGATTCCCCATGGCAGTGCTGCAGTTGGATAGTGTGACCAGAAGGACTGACATGAGGAGGCCTTTAAGATGTTTCTCTTTCTAAACAATGAGAAAGTTAAAGCCATAGTAATTGTGCAAAGGAGCTGTCCTACCAATACTTTATGTTCCCAAGGGAGATATTTCCTTTTTAGCAACACAGACCCACTTTGAATTGTTTTTGGTCACTGCCCAAAGAGATGCAGGTCTGCAAACACCCTCTGAGCTGTTTGTGCTGATTATCCTGTCTGCAAAGAGTGCTACACACTTAAAAATGAGCATGAGGTCAATAGAGGTGTCCACGCTTAGTACCTGGTGATGGCATGGCATTGGATACCCTGGTTCAGCATTCCCCTCTCCCTCTTTTAACCTGGAGGAGTGGCATTTCCAAGAAGTACCTCCAGCCTGTGTGAATCACAGCCCGACACAGAAGCAGGACATGTCCCATCCTTCCAGGAACGTGACAGCAGAAGATGCTGCAGCCCTGGTTCCTGTTCCTGCTGATGCTGGGAGTGAGTCCGCTGCAGTTTCTGGGTACAAGTCACTCTTACCAGCAGACACACGGTGCTTCTCGGAGCTTGCAGACTGTTTACAGAGGCTGAGAGACCTCAGCTCATCTCACATTTACCACAGGGGCCAGGACGCACTCTCGCAGAGTCGCTGCCCTGCTGGGAGCCCCACACCCAGCCCTGGCCCCTCTCCCACCATGCTCAGGCTGTGATGGGCTGGAACCCGCCCTGGGAAGCACACTGAGCGTGTCAGCTGCTTCCTCCTTCCCAGAGATTTCCCATAAGGTGTGGAGAAAACGCTGTAGAGAAAATATGGTTTGTTCAAGCACTCAGTTTTAAGGGATGATGGAGATGAAAAACAAAAATCAAGATGATTTTCCAGATGCAGGTCACCCAGGATCAGATCACACCAGAGGAACAAGATTCTCATGGAGAAGACTCGTCCAAACATATCTCATGTATCATAAATCAGACACAGAGCTATGTGCCTCATGGGTGAGTGCTAGTCTGAGGGACACATCACCACATTAAATTGCAGAGCATGGGATTTCAGCTTCCTTGCTGATGCCCAGGCTCATCCAGAGTACCATCCAGCACATCTCCACATCCCACTGGAACCCATCACACCATCACTTAGGCTGACGAGAGCTGGCCTGGGGACACACAGATGCTGTCCAGGGCACACTTTTTCTTTCCAGGGCAGCTCCTCATAAGCCCAGTCTGCTGGACACATTTCTCCTCACTCACTTGAGTGAGTGACCAAACTCCACAGGTTGTAATTCCCTTTTAGCAGAAAAGCAACCTTTACTTTAAAGTGGAAAATCTTTGGCCTAAAACCCCCCTGCACACCTGGAGGGAAGTATTACACGGGTGTGATGCAGTCAGACATGTTTGCGTGCTGGAATGGCCACTTGCTGCAAAACACAGTGAAAGGGAAACCCCAAACACCCTGTTCAGAGAAAACACCCTACTGGCACTAACTCTAAGGACAGAAAAAAAGGACCATTTCCCCACAGTATTCAGTGTGGGGAAAATGAACGCACAACAGTCAAGAAACTATCACCATTTTGCTGAGCCACAAGAAAATCTACCCACAGAAACAGTGAGTGTTGTCATACCCATGACAGTCAGTTGGGCAAACAGTTACAGAAACTGGGCTTAGTGGTTTGAGAGAAGAGAAAGCAAACCCAGAGCACATTCCAGTGTGTTCCTTCAGCATGAGCCTCCTTACACCCCATTACAGGCCATGAGCTAGTCAGGATGTGGATCATCTGGGCCTTTGCCATCTGGGTGTATAGATGGAGAGATCTGGAAGGCAGGGCACTTGCTTTTTCTTGCTGCCTGTGTCCGATTGCTTATGATACCTTAGAAAGGCAGCTGGTCTCAATTTCATCACTGGTGAAATGAGGCATCTCTATTGCTGGGAAGGGTGAAGATCCAGAGATACTTACACTCAAAACTGAGTGGATATAGAAAAAAGAATCACTGTGCCAGCTCTAATCTGCAGAGCAATATAATTTTTTCAGAGGGGATTGTCTCTCAAGGTGAGGCTGCAGGAATAGCAAAACCTTTTTTTTTTGTTCTCCCTAAGTCTCTTTTGGACATGATGGCAATTGCTGAGTGATCCCTTATTTCAAAGCGCTTTTTATCTTACCTTCTTCCCCTGTTTTGTTCAGAGAACAGCTGGGTGGGCATCTGCCAGTCAAGTTCAACCCACCACAAGGTTCCAGCCCTCCAACAGCCCCACTCATCTCCTACCTGGCAATGCAGCTCCTGAGGAACATCAGTGCCCCTCCTGGCTCCTGACCCAGGAATTCACTCTATTTCTTAAAGAACAGAGCTGAATCAGCACAGATAATAATTACACAGTGAAATGCTGAGTGCCAGTGCTGCCACAGGCACCCACCTCCTGTCCCTACTGGCAGAGACAGTCTCTAAGTGACAGCCTGGATTTGGTGCAGGAAGGCAAATTTCCCCCAGTTCCCTTCATAACAGCAGAGTGTGCAGCCTCTGGGGTGGTCTTCAGGCTCTTTGAAAAGAGGGCTCAGGTGGGTTTTTTTTTAGCTTTTCAGGGCAAGAAGATCAATAGAACTGAAAGTAGGTTCACACCACAGTGCCCACCCATGCAAAACTATCACGAACCACAAAACCAGGCAGTTACACAATCTCCTTCTAATGTTTACCAGGTTCATTTTTCGGGCACTGGCTGCTGCAGAAAACAGCCTCAGGAGAGCTTGGTGGTAGAAATGACCTCTTGGTCACCAAAAGCCAGAAAACCCACTGAGCTTGTCCTAGAGGGTAGAAGCAAATGATCCAGGTCTGTAACAGTGAGTCCTGGTCTTCAAATTATCCTGAAAGTGTTTTGGTACAAACCCAGAGCTCTCTTATCACGATCTTTCACATATCTGAGATCAAAGGGAGAAGATGTAAAGCAAGTTTTTCCCCCTGCATAGCAAGGAAGGACAGGTATCTCCCAGGAAGATGGAGTCTGGGGTTCGTGATGCCTGGAAAGAACCATACGGAAAGGATGGATCTGACTAACAGCAGACAATGGGTGGGCATCTCTTAGACAAACTATGTCCTTTTAGCCCATTTCTGGAGCTGCCAAGCACCATCCCTGCCAAAATCCAGACCGGGTTCTCCAGGTTCTCTTTGGTCATGGTCAAAAGCACTATCACACATGGCATCCAGCAGAGGAGAGGGTGGGTAATCACCCCTTCCTCTAAGCAGATTTACCAAAACCCTCTCCAGACTCGGGAAGAAGCACAGTTTACAATCCCTTTGCACAGGGAGGGTGTGCCTTCCCCTCCTTGCATGGCACAGGAGCAGCAGCATTCCCTGGAGGATCACAGGGCATTTGAAACCTCTGCTCCCATGTCCTCCTCACAGCCTGTGGATAACGTATCCACAGGATGGGTCACCTTTCTCCTCCATCCCAGAAGAAGGAAATTTCTTCCCTAACAGCCATCACTACAACACTTTGCTGCGTGGTGGCTTCTGCTGGGTGATGAAGTGCCAGTGAGTCATTCATAAAATTATGCCTCAGGTAGGAAAAAGGCCAGAGCTCTGCATGGGAAATGAAATGCTCTTGAAATTACTGAGTAATTGTCCTGGGGATATTCTCATACAAAATTAATGAGGAGCCCTTGAGAGTTTCATACATCAGCCCAGTGTACAGCCTTGGTGAACACCAAACCCCAGCACTCAGCAGCTCTGGGACGTAACTGAGGCCAAGGAAGCACTCAGCAGATGTGACTCCTGAACTGCTGTGTCCCTACAGGGTTTGATGGTGGCAGAAGGTCTCACCTGGATTGGTAGCATATTGCCCAGTGGTTTTGGTCTGCACACACAGTGTTAGAGGATGCAGGATGAGGTTGCATGATGCTCAGCACACACTATGGGCTGGATTATGATTCCAGCCCAGCCCAGTTGGAACTCAGGAGTCTCAAGGCATAAAAGCCATCCTATATTAAGATCAAAGACTCAGTGCCCATCCCCAAGAGTAGCTGATAACCAAGGAAATTAAGGATCTACCTTGTGCCCATCAAAGTTTGTTTGCAGATTCCTACACTGGGGGTTCCATCCAGAGGGCTGCATTTAGGAGAGACCTGTGTTTCCTGCTGTCCCCCACAGCATCCCTCAGCTGGCAGCATGACAGTTTGGTCACACATTGTGACAGAAACATTTGTTTTCCCTTGTTCCACCTTGTCTGATGCTTGCCCAGCTGCTCTACAGTTTCTACTTCCTTAGCAGTGGGAATTCACCAGCTTTACTGATGCAGTGCAGTTATGTGGCAGTTCTTCAAGCTAAACCCAGTGGGAAGTTTGCTTCCCAGATAGCACTGTTTGACAGCAGCTCTGGGACACACTGTGGCTCCCCAGGAAGCAGTGGTAGCTGTTGCAGCCAGGACCTTTGGAAGAGGATCTGGTTTCCCTTCGTTCTGTTACTGTCACCTTTTGAGGACTAAGGCATGTGCAAAGAACTGGAGCAGACACGAGCTTTGCATGAACCCTCTTCCACTGGGCACTGCAGGTGGCTTTTCCAAATGTCTTCCTTTTTTATAAACAGGAAAAAAGGTAGCATTTTTATTCCTTGCCTCAATACACTTCTTATTCTAGGGTCTTTTGCTGTTTATACAGAAAATATACTGTTCAAAGACTGCAGCAGCAGTAGCAGAGTGTGAAAAACATCAAAATCTTTGGGATCACTGAGCATCTTTTCCTCTGGGCATCTCCACAGCAGATGAGCCTTGTCCTGATGGAGCCTCCTGAAATTACTGTACCAGCATCACAACATGGCATCTGTCACCCAGGAGCTGCACCATGTATCTCTCACAAGCACCAGCAGCATGATGAGTGTACCCACAAACCAGAGGCAAACACAGTGGCATCTGTGCAAACACCCTGCACACCCTCAGGCACACGCAGTGCCGCTGACAGCACTGGGGATTGACAAGTGCTGCAACATGCAGGAACAGCCAGAGGTTTGGATTTGCTGTTTTGACTGTTCCCATCCCCTCTCCATCCCAGTGGTGGAAGTAACACAAGGCAGGAGATAGAGAGAAATACCCTGCAATGGGATGAGAGATCCAGCATTTGAATGATCCAGTGACACTGGGGGCTGACTGTGCACATGCAGGGATAACCTGCTGCAGAAAACACACAGGTGAGACCAACTGTCCCTCCTGACTGAGCCATACAGACACAGCTGGACTTCCCAATTTAGGAAGAAACAAATATTCTCAGGAGGAAGAGATGCCCATCCCCTGACCCTGCCACCTGCCAGCAACACCCAGCTCCAACGCACAAGCCCAGCACACCCTGTAGTGTCACTGCAGAATGAGTGATGACAGACAGCACAATCACCACTACTATTATTTTTCCAAAGAGGTCAGCTAGGAATACATTTAATTTTTTGAAGAGAGATTTAGAGAGGTCCAAGCTCTGAACCAGGACTGAAAAAGAAACAAAGAATAATGCGTCATTGTTATCCACGGATATTCATTTACATGGCAGCATTGAGCATTCAGGAAATGCAAGAAATTTCCTACATGGGCAATAACAGTATTTCTTTCATACCATAAGGACTTCAGGCTCTCAGTATTTTTACTGTATACCAAATGGCTGAAATAGAAACACTTGATTTTAGAGCCACCAAGGAGTTAGACTGAAGTGATTGAAAGCCATTGCTTCAAAAGGGCTCTTAGAAATGCCCAGAAAAAAAAACAGATCCAAATGCAGGATTGAGAGAAGGGCTCTTAGTTTCACATCCAATCACATTTGGTCAGTGAAAACCCAAATACTGGTCATTTATCACCTGAATGATTTACCCAAAACTACTTCTGAACAATCATAAATCATCAAAGTAGCTGTCAGCCGACAGGCAGCCTCAAAACACACATCAAGAGCCAACATAACAGCTTAAAAAATCCTGCAAATGCATAGAATGATTTGACTCATTTAATTGCTTAAATCAAGCCAAAATCCAGTTTAACGATACCCTTATATACAAAGAATATGTCACAAATAACGCATCAACAGAAATACATGTTTAACACAAAGAAGTAAAACTGGTTCTGTGGCAGATGCTCGTTTACATATGTATTGATTTAATTACAGATTTCTCTCCCTCCTTTCAAGATTGTTAAAAAAAATTCAGAACACAATCCCAGAACCGCTCGAACTGAGCCAGAGAGACTAGAGACACTAATTTTTTCCTTTGGTTGTGTCTACAGAGATGTGCAACATTCCTGCTCTTATTGACATAAACAAAGTCGGAGGCACGGGCAGGACTGCCACAGCTTCAGCTCCTGATGCTCTGCCGCATGTGAGGAAGCTCGTGCCTGTCTTCCTAAGCATAAAAGCCAGAACTGGGCCAGGAAATCCTCGGGTTTTCAGTCTGCATTAAAGCAAATTTCTGTGCATGCTGCAGCTGTCTGTATGAGAGACAAGGCGGGTGGATGTGCACAGGGGAATAAACCTGGCTCTGGGTTCCCGCGCTCCCCAGTTTGCAAAGCCACAGAAAGCATTTTTCCCAGGCAAGGAGGGGCAATAGAGAAGGCTCTAATTTCCCTGAAACCCCTCCCTTCCCGAGCGTTTCTGCATGGAGACAGACAGCAGTTCTCATTAGTCACTGTTACACGGTTGTTTTGTGCCCTACAGCCTGTCAGTGTGGGAAATCTGCCTGGAATCAGAGCAGGCTGCCAGCCTGCTGCAGCCTGGGCAGCACCAGAACCCTTTAGGATGATTCCAGAGCTGCTTCCCAAACTGTCATTTCTCAACAGTGTTTTCAGGCTGCTTTCCTGTCAAGCAACAGGAAAAAAACCCAACAAACAAAAGCAACTACTTTTTGGGATACCACTACACAGCCTATGGGCAGATAATGGGTTTTTATGCAGGCAGAGGGGTCATCTTTCGTGCCTGTGCTGGGAAGATTCTGCACAGGAATGCCTCGAGGGATGACAGTGTGTGGTACATCCCTGGACTCACTGTCTGCCCATGTCCGTGGCTTTGCCTCCTGATCTTCCTCATCATTGCACCATCCTACGGGTGTTCCTACAAAACAAGAGGTCCACAACAGTGTGTTTTGAACAACAGACCTAGAAGCCTTCCCATCAGACCCAGCTCATCCCCCAGCCCTGCCCAGACAGGAGTTAGTCACGCACTGTCAGCAGCTCGGCCCTGGCTTGGGGGGCAAAGGAGCCCCACTGACCAGCTCTGTTCAAGACACCCCCTTATAGATGATGCATACGGATTCTATGCCTTAAATTCATCTAACAAATGGAATTCTCTGTAATTTTTTTTTTCTCCCAAGAAAAAAAGACAAATGGTGCAACAATGATCCTGATCCTACATATTTGGACAAACACAAAAAAACAGTCCAAATTGCCCAGGGCAAGTGTTGGGCAATCATTTCATGCTCTGTTGGCAAACGTAGAGGTCAGCAAGAGGGTGCTTAGATCCTGCACAGAGCAGAGTGGAAACACCCCCAGCCCCTTTTGTCCCTGCCCTTTAACTCAGAGTAAATCACTCACCCCCGTGCTATGCAGAGACCTCACGTCCTGTGCACCCAGCACGTGGTGCAGTCCTTGGTGCTGTTTTTCTAGCAAAGCAGGATAATACCTGGCTGCTCTTTGCACACTTACAGGCAGCAGTCATTGGTGCAGCCTTGGGAAGGGGAAAAAAAGAGTATTTGATTCTAATCTTTTCTCAAAACATGGCACAAATCCAGTACCAACAAATAACGTGGGATAGGTGGAACTGTGATAGTATCACACGTCTCAAATGTCTTGGTTATGTGACAGCTTGACTAAAGCCAGGAAACTTTCCTTAGGCTCTACTTAGTCTACCTGAAAAAACACAAACAAACAACTTTATGCATCAAAAAGTCCAGCTGGAGGACTTTCCTAGTTGCCCATAATTTTTAACTAGCCCTTGCGTTTTCCCCTGAAGTGGTTTGAGTACAGAACCCAGGCTGCACACAATGTTCCTCATGCTGCTGAACTGCACGTGGTGACTGCTCTAAATATCATTTATCCGGCACACACTTCAGACTTGACAATAGTTGGGCAGTTTACAAGAAGCAGTGTTGTTCCTCCCTGCCCTGCAGAGAGCCTGGCTCTTCTGCATTAGTCCACACTGCTCTACAACCTGCACAAAACTGGAGGTCTTGGTTTCCAGAGCCACGACCAGATCCAGCCAGACTTGGGGGTTGCTGCAGCAGCTGGATGGGGTCCACAAAACTTCAAGATAAACAGACATTCAAGGCCTCCACAGGAACTAATCTTTAAAGACTAAGAACGGGTTGATCTTCTGCAAGGCTAAATCAAAGGGTTATTGCTTGGCCACATCATTCACTGGTAACTTCAGGACTTGTGTCATCTCTGAGCCTACAAACACAGGGCACCAGATGAAGCCTGTGTGTGCAGGGGTGCTTTCCCCCTGCTGTCCAGGCACAGGTAGACAGTGTTCAACAGGCAGCTGGTACAGGATTATTTCAGGCTGTGCTCAGTTACCAGAGATGCCCTTTGGGTGTTCGGTACTTTCAGCTTCCTTCCATCCGCTCCATTTGTTTCTGTTTGGTAGAGGGATTCACCTAAAGTGACAGCTCTCTCTGGTAAAACACAGTATTGGGAGCTAATCAAGTGCTTTATATTTCTGAGCATGGAAACTTTTTGTTTTAATTGTGCTGTGTGGGAAAGAGCTGTTATTTAACTCTATCTCAAGTGGAAAGGTGGTAAGAAGGAGATGCAATACTGCTGTATTTCAGAATTAAACACTGCCTGATAATATTTTTGTAACCCTGTGCTGTATCCAGAATTAGCCATGTAGAGAAGGAGAAGCAGAAAAAAGACAAACTTCCCCACTCAGACACAAATCTAGAGTCTGCAAAGCCAGACTGGGGCAATGGGGGGAGATGAGGGTTCACAGGTGAGGATGAAGGTCAGGGAAGCAGCCTCCAATTTAACCCCCACCTAGGAACCAGGCTGGGGGGGAGGGAGAACCAGCAGCAGGGGCACTGGGCTCAGTCAGGTTCATGGTGGCTCATAGAGAACCCAGAGTCTCCTGCTGGACCCTGTTTTGGGGAACACCACATCTGAGGAGGCTCACAGCCAGGTTGGCTCAGCCAGCTCTGTTATGGCTCCAGCCATGAAAACATCCTTTGAGCTGTCCCAGAGAGCCCTTGGCCCCGTGTCACAGCCCAGCTGCTGACTGTCCACCCCTCAGCCACCTTTGCATCCCTTAGCAAAGAAATTGTGATCTGTGTGATGCGACCACAGTGGAGTTGTTTGTGCAGCAATCTTGTCAGTGCAGTGACACACAGCCCTCTGACACAGCCTGTGATGCTGAAACAAGGGAGCATCCCTCTCCCAGCAAACAAGGCACCAAAACCACCAGTTTGCACCAGTTTTCTGCTGAAATCCTCTAATAATGATATATGACAACTCAGGGGAGTACCAAGCTCTCAGTGGATCAGCAGCTAAGTGGAATAGAGCCTTGAATCCCAAACATGCAATGTATTGAACCAGACAGTACAGGAAAACAGATCACAGAACAAAGTGGTGCAACAACACTTGTACTCAGGAGCAGGACTGTCTTGCTTGGCAGAGCCTGCCAGAAAAGAGGATTAAAAACCACAAGATGGTAAAAAATTCCAGTGATGAGTGAGTGTTTACCAAAGGCTACATGCCACGTGGGTAGATGAGGTGTCCCTTGCTCACCTGGGGTGGGACAAATTAATTGACACCTGAACAAAAATGAAAGCAACAACAGCTTGTGTTCCCTTCTCCGAAAGGGATCATCCTTCCTGTCTTATTTATTTATTTATATAACCTTTAGGTATTTTTTTCATAGCAAAAAAATATCTCTTGTTTGTCATTGCAGTCTGGGACTATTTTTAACACTAGTAATGAGTGACTAAAGTGGGGTGGAGTAGCTAAGCCAGCTCGCTGCTCCCAGCCACCCACAAGGTTTATCTGACCATCAGAGGAGGAGCTGGAGCAGGGCCAGCCCTCGTGAGGAAGGCAGAGCAAGACGCCTGCAAAGTGTCTGTGCCCTGGCACACACACGGTGAAAAAAATGCACACCACTTCCTGCAGCTGATTAAAAAAGGGCCCAGACTCCTCAGAGGGCAGGCATGTCCAATGCCTGAGTATTTCTCTGCATCAGTCTCTGACTAGAGCCCACAGACCATGTAGCTTGCATCTCATCTGCCCAACAGAAAAAGATAGGAGAAAAGCCATCTGTGCAAACAAGTCATTCCTGGGCTAGAGAATGCCCAAATGAAGGCAAATAGTGGTTTCTCACAGTAAAGTACTAAATCGGTAAATTACTAAAAATCAGTTAAGTCAGTAAATTACTAAAAAATCGTGGAATCATTAAGATTGAAAATACCTCCAAGATCATCAAGTCCAACCATTAACCCAGCACCACCACATTCACCACTAAACTGCATCCCCAAGACCTACATCCAGATGCTTTTTGAAGACTTCCAGGGATGTAACAGCCGGCCCCCGCCTGTCCTTCTGGGCGGTCTCTGCAGAGGTGAGCTGGCACTCGGGGAGTCGGGAGCTGCTGAACTGGGTACATCCCACATCCCTTCTCCCATCACCACCACGGCTGCTGCATTCAGAGGAGGGATCAAAACTAACCGTGGGAAGTACCAGATGGCAGCTGCTGAACACAGCGAGCTGGCTGCCAAGTCCTTCCCAGCAAAAGAGCGCACGGACGGAATGGGAATGAAGGCACGGTCACTGGAGCATGACAGCGGCAGGGCAGCACTGGGAACACAGCACCAGCCTCAGCTGAAAGGCAAGAAACACTCCACTCTGAACAAGCAATCTTCTAGAGGACCATATGTGTGTACCTAGTGTTTTTTAACATGTGTATTTTATAAACACGTAAAAATAAAAGCCAACCTAATGTAGGGAACTGCTGTGAAATGTTCAAACCCCTATTTGTACACTAAATCATGTAAAGCAAGTTGCACTGGTGGGTTAACTGCGTTTATTGCAGAACAGAGAGGTGCCAACAAACCCCAGCACGCTCTGGTGCACCTCTGTGGTGGTGTGAGACAAAACACAGGAGCAGCAGAGCCTCTGTCCCCCAGCTCTCCACCCTGTCATCGTTCTTCTGACAGCCAGGAAAGAGAGCAAGCACGTATGTGCCCAGTGTGGAGCCTGCACTGAGAAGGGCTCCCGGGACCCTTGGGCTTCTTGGGCATTTGTTCCCTTTTCCCAGGTCTGGCAGACAGCTGGGCAGTGAGGACACAGAACCGCCAAACCCTGCAGCAACGGCTCAGAGCGTCACCCTGGCAAGGCAGAAGCACTGATGTCTCGTGTCTGTGCAATAAGCGACGTGCATTTTAAAACAGTGGGGGTTTTTCCCCACGCTGTCCAACCCCACTTAGTTGATTCACCAGAAACACAGGATTTATAAGTCACCTTGAACATTCCCAGCTGTGACATGCATAGGGCCAAACTCTTCAGTGAAGAACTACATTTTGAGAACATTTAAATACACTGATACATGTCTTCTCAGACCTTAAAGAGAAATTATTTAAGCATTTTCATTTAGAAGGGATGGCAGAGGGAGAAAAAAAATATTTTTTTTTTGGCAGCAGAGATACCTGATATAACAGAGTCACAACCACTTATACCAGCTGAGGATTTGTCCTACAAAATCACAAGCTCCAGGATCTCAGAGGTCAAATTTCCTTAAGCAACTGCAAAGAGCCATCTGAAAAAGTTAATCATGCTCCTTTATATTAAATTAATATATAGCTAATGGAGAAGGAGAAAACCAAACCCAAATCTTTTTTATCCTTGGGATTTACAGTAAAGGTTAAGCAATGTCTCTGACTGCAGGGATCACACACACAAACCCAAACGCTGGAGACAGGAGGTTTTACTCACAGGAGCTTCTGCAAATGTGTTTGCCAAGGGTGAGTGGTGAAGCAAGAGGGGGATCTGAATGTGTATTTCAGCCTTGATGCCCAGTTCAATCTGCCACTTCTACTGTGCAGAGGAGCATCAAGACTCTCTGTTCAGCTGCTCTGAGGTCTGGGGGATGCAGCCACCAGTAAGGGTTTGACTCCTGTTTCTTCAGCTAACCCAGTCCTTCATGCTCGATAACTGAAAATTCAACCCCACTGAGTTTATTTAGAAAAAGAACCTCTTACACCTGCAGAGAGGCTGGGAAAATAGACCATTCCCACCTCCAGCTTTTGCTCCATGGTATTTTAATTGCACCCAATGAGGGTCCAGGTTTCCTCTGAGAGCCAGTGTGAATTCACTGCTTTCTCGAGGATGATTATACAACACTGAGAGGGCAAACCAGAGGCTTCAGGCGTAAGCACATTAAATAGTTTCTGAAGAATATCCATGGGAATTGCAGGTATGATTACAAATTGCTGCACTTTCAAAACACAAACACGATTATGTGCTTTGCTGACCCGTGGTTGTCTTGAAGTCTCTTGCCCATGACCTATTTTAAACAATCTGGAAGTCAAGCTAAGAAGCTGGAGGACTGAATTTATGCAAACTACAACCCTGCACCTATCACTTATCAACTGCACTGATAAGAATTGTGCTTCTTATCAGGAGAGGGCAAATGAATAAATATAGAAAGATTAAAAAATGCTAAGAGTCCTTTCAAGAGGGCTACATGAAAAGCCTTAAGTAGACAATATTTCTCCACAACAAACATACTGTCAGGTTTAATACCACAGCTATTAGAAATTATTTACTGTATAGAAAAAGATGATTTTTTCATTCCCCAAATAGTAAATAGCACATGTATTCTTCCAGCGGAGAGAAAAAGCACAGGATAGCTGCAATTCATTTCTTGATTCACAGTTGCAAATAATAAAAGTTCACAGAAAGAACTTTCTCTTTCAGAGTGAAGTAGAAACATCCAGTTGCTAAAAGTACAAATCTTGTCTTCTGTCATGAATCTGAATACCTGAAAGACACAGCAGCATCAGCAGAATCAAACAGCACATTCCATGCAATCTCCTAAGCTGTTGTGCAAACAAAATTGCACCTTTGGGTCTGGTGCAAAAGAGCCCTTACTAGAATAACCAGAATGACCCATCCAAAGTATCCCCAAAACATTGCACATCAAGGAACCAAAATCAGGGTATGACCCAGTCTCAAGAGACTAATAAAAATATGGAAGCCTGAAGGCTCTGGGAGTAATTTCTTAGCACAACTCTCCTAACAGTGTGGTGGTGCAAACTGCAGCAGTGCCAGCACTTGGGTCCAACAGGGACCTCAGCCTGAAGCCAGATTCTTGAAGTACAAATCAAAGGGTATTCTATCTTTCTAGGATCTGAAGCTTGGACAACCAGTGAAAAACAGGCACCATGAAGTGGCAGCCTGATGGTATAAAAACTAAAGTACATGGGGTTAAGAGATCCTGTATATCTCATTTAATTATAATTTTTTCTTCTTCTTTGTTAATGTAGTTATGGGAGGTAATGTGTCTATCTGGGGGGAAAACGAAGCTTTTGAAATACAGCCTGGAAGCAAACAAGGAAATATCTTTAATTCTGCATGTATAAGCAGAATATTTAAGAATGACCTTCATAGGTGAGCACTGATTTGTTCCAAACTTGCTTCTTTTATTACTCACCTGCAGTGGCATGGCTTACACTGGGATTTTCTGAGCCTTGGTAAGAGCTTCCTTTCCTCTCTTAAAAAAAAAATTCATAAAAAATACCAGGGATGAGCAGAGATTCAACACAGAGCTTAAAGTAGACAGTAATTCCTAAAGAAACCTTGTGCTTTTGCAGCCCAGCCTATAGCACAGGTGCTGGGGAGCTCTGTGCTGTCTGGCACAGCAACATACACTTCCATAAATATAAATATCAGCTGTTCTGAAACATGACACAGCACAAGGAGAAGTATATTTAACAGAGAGAGGTAGGAAACAGGGACTCCCACAGCCAGACTAAATGCACACATCTGAGGGATTTGCCAAAGACTCGCTGTGAACACAGACCAGCCATTTCTTATCAATCCTTCTACCTTGATAAGTGCATGTGTGGTGTTACACACATGTTGTTAAGAGGCTCCCTGAATATTCAGAAAGGCCCTGTAAACATCCTGGAAGAAAAGGCAGTGGCTGGGGAATATTGAACTGTTTAATTTCCTTTTCAATTTTTCCCCACTCATCTTCTTTCCTGAAGTTTTTTGGGGAAAAAGTCCACTTCTTTTAACAGTGCTTCCCTGTTTTGACCCCAAGACTAATTTCATGAAGTATCTTATTTTCTGGAGGAGTAATTTCCTGGGGTTCCCAAGCCTTGATAGGCTCACATTGCCCCCTTGGGGGAAGAGGGCACCTGACCTTGTTCTTAAATTAAATCCTAGAAGTCCAGGCAGTGTCTTTAAAGTAATCAGACTGTCATTTACTAGGCAAAAAGACTAGAATGAGTACCTGTGCAACACACACATAAAGTCTCAGCTCAATCTATGTACCATGAGCAGAAAGTTTTCATTCCAGCTGAAGACAGAGCGCTCTCCCTTTTTCATGAACACACACGGAGAGGCATCAGACATTACAGCAGGAACGAGTTAACAAAACACCTACAGCTGGGGTCCTCATAACAGCACAGCTTTGGAGTATCCTCAAGAGAAGAACTGTGGATAAACTCCTGTTTGTGCCTGCAGGCAGTCTGTAGCTCACATTCTGCCAAATTACTGCTGATGCAGTTTCGAAACCGGGTAACCAGTAGGTGTTTCACAGCTGGTTATTTTTCAAAACCTAAGCCTCAGGATTGCTTCTTCACATGCCTGGTCCTTTTTATCTAGAAGCACCAAGTAGGACATGCTGTATTTTTCCAGCAGACTCTCTAAACAATTTCACAACCCTTTTTCTTGGAGACCAGCATCGAGCCGCCTGACTGGGGAACGCCCAGGAACAGCAATGCAGGCACAGGGCACCAGGGCTCTGGCCAGGAAGCTTGATCCCAGACAGCTTCTCAAAGGCAGAAATTACTCACAAGGGAGCAATTTTATCCGGTAGATCTAGAGGCTGTGGGGACCTAAGCTCCCGGGAAATGGATTTCAGTCATCAACCATCTTTGTGCTCTGTGCTGGTGGTACCTAGGATTGGTATTGCTACTAGTTATTGATAATAAATAAGCAGCAATCATCACTTCTGTGTGAATTGCATCAGCTCTGGGATATGTGCAGGGAGCTAACACAGCCTTTGACAGGCAGGGCAGCAGTGCTTCATGGCAGGCAGCAGTTAGCCAGGAGGCAAGGCAAGGCTGGCCCTCCAGCCCCTGTACCCTTGTCATTCCAGCTACAGACAGAGATTGGGAGGCAGAAAAACCCCGACCATGCTGGTAAGGGCTGCAGCTTCCCATCCTGTATTCAGAACATCATTGATACCCTGCACAGTGAGGATGTCCAGGGATCTTTCCTGACCACCCCTTTCTGGTCCCAGTAAGGGAGCATCTGTCACACATCATACCTGCTACCTATGGGGCAGAGATCCTGATAGCACTGTGAATAACATTTATATTCACTTAAAATATCTCCCCAGTGTAAGGTAAAATATTGTGCGAGTAGGCAATGCACATTGTTTGATTAAACCATACTATAAGGCTAATCAATCCCAAGTACCACAGTACACATCATGGTTACCTACTGAAATTTGAGAAGCTGAGGAACAGACTGTATTATTTTGACTCTTTACATAAGATGCCATCAAAGAATGAAGTGATAGTAAGTATTTTCTTACCTCCCCCAGGAGCTGAACTTTGACTCATATTTTGTAACCTAGCAGGTCCAGTTATACAAGCAGAACTCGAGTGTTGCTTCACGGTACATTCTTGCATGGATGTCAGGCACCTTTCCTGTTGCAGAAGACCAAGAAGAGAACCGTATTTCCTGTCAGAGATGGGTTCATCCACCACGTGCAGGTTGGGCAGGGCGGGATGATACACGGAACTGGTGACACCGGGAGACCCAATCGAAGGGAAGGGCCACAGGTCCGCAGGTTGAGTTGGCTGACTCCGCAGAGCTGATGGCTGGTATTGGCCTCCCATACCAGCACCCGAAAAATTCAGGTCAGAATTTGACACGCTTGTTGCGGAAGATGACGGATACGGTTTGTAGCAATGTGATGAGAAATTCCACTGGTGGGGAGACATGCTGTCTACTTAAAAAGAGAAAGAAAGCACCTGAAGTCTCATAAATTCCTACTTTTTTCTAAGGCAAATTCCAATGCACTTCTAAGGGAAGGCCACCAGATTGCATATTCATCTTTACAGAAACATATATTCACGTTAGTGCTGCTTATCTTAAAGGTCAACCATAAATTCATATTAAGAGCAGACTAAACCACCACCACCAATACTTCCAAGTAAGTATTACATGTGTTTTCTTACAGGTCACTGGCATAGGCAGGTTTTTTAACAACTGTAGGCTTAAACACATACATTTTTGCAAAGATAACAACTTAGGTCATAATGCATTTAATGCATCTGACAGTGATGGCCACACTTGGCTGGAAAATTATGAACTAGTCCTACCAATAGGCCCATGGAGAATTTGGGAATCACCCCAGCAAGCACAGGGATTTACCCAGGATGTCCCTGGTACACAATCCAGGGCTTTACAAGTATGATTTTCATTCTTTCTGTTTGCACACAGTTCCAAATTTAAGCTCACTGGATCTTAAATTCCTTAGTGAAAGCCAGTCACCCCCACCCAACACCATGGAGAGTGGCTCACCGTTCTTCAGAACAACACTGTCACCCTTGTGCTTTGTGCTCAGGTCTTGTGGGTTCTTGGCATTGCTGAGAGCTCTAGAAAAATGTTCATCTACCACGCTGTTGATATCCCCTTGGAAATAGGTAAACACAACACTCTGAGATCCCCATTCTGTTTTCACAGCTTCTTTGCTTTTACATGGCTTTGGAGAGAGCTTCCTTGTTTCTTCCATTTTTAAAAACCAACAGCTCCTGCAAAAAAAGCCAACAAACCAAACAAAACAAACTCAAACAGGTCGAAGTGATAATATTCAGCTTAAAATGCCCAGTCAGTGGTGAGCCCATCTTCCTCCTGAAAATAGTAGGGCCAGAAGAACTGTGCTAAAGGATTAGATTCTCCATCTGGGTTTCTGCTTTTTCCTGCACCTTTTCTTTACTGATTTCCTTATTATATACTTCTAACATGGAATACTTAGATAAAATGGGCACATCTATCTACCAGTTGTCATTTCTCACCCTGACCCTTTGCCTTAGGATTTACTGCTGTGCAAAGGTGCCCTCAGGATAGAGCAGTGCTGGAATAACTGAAGCACTTAAAAATAATTCAGAGGTGAATGAAGTTCAGGGTGAAAGTATCAAAATGCTTTGTCCATTTCTGGGTTTTGTGTGGCTCAAAAAACATATTGACAGAGTGAAAAAAACCCAAACCAAACAAGAAGAAGAACAACAAAACAAAACAAAACACCAAAAAAACCCCTCCACCACTCATTAGAGCTGAAAATGATAATTTTAGATAAGGTAAAATTTGAAATACCTTGATCAATGTCAGCCCAGACCTCCACAATGAAAAGACTTCTAAGAGTAACTCGTTGCTTCACCTGTTAGAAAAAGACAGACTGAATTATTAGAAATTCAAATCAGGACAAACTCAAGTAAAAAAACCCAAACCCAAATAAATAATCTTTTTTGTTTGAAACAATTTACCTCAGAACATGACGGGTCTGCCAGTTGGTTAAAACTTTGGTAGCAAGACTGCTGAAATACACACTGTGGGTCAATCCAAAGTAACAGATTTAAGGCAGGAACTACACTAAAATAGTTTGCAGGAAGTCAACAGAAGACTATAAGAGTCCTTTTTGTTCTCCTTAAAAAATATCTGCTGCCAGATATGGTAAGAGTAGGACAAGGAATGTCACTGCTTGCCCTGGAGAAGCATCATTTTCAGGCATTTGTGCAGTTTCTGGCCTCAGGGGAACAAGTTCCCCAACCAGAGCTCACACGTCCTGCCTTAATCAAAATCATATTTAGCAACGCTTGGGCCACAAATGCAATGAGAAATGCCTGCTGCTTCTATTCAATTTTCCAGACTCATTGTCAGCTCATGACACTGCATACCATAATCAATTTACCTTAGTAGCAAAAAGAAGCCTGTTATTTTTCAGAGACGAGGCAAACCCTTGGCCAATAGCCAGTTGTACCACGCAAAACCTAATGAATCATTTAATTTATATTTCCATCCAGCTAACCCTGCAATATCCAGCATTGCTTAACCTATTCCTGTGCATTTATCTGATTTCTTTCCTAGTCATAAAGCCCCCAGTCCCCAGAAGCTTCCCAATAAATATTGCACTCATCTGTGTCTCAAAGGATACTCTGAAGTGCCTGCAAATGCTGCCTTCAAATGGTCTCTCAGAATTTCTCACATATGAAAAGACTGTCCAGGCTGCAAAGCCAAGTATACAGGCATTAAGAAATATAAGGATTAAGGTTATCAAACCATAATCTATCCCCATTTTAATCCCTCAAGTACAAACTTCTTGTCCATGTTTACCACTTGCTTCTATGTCTAGTTTTGCTTGTCGCCTCTATCTCCCTCCCCCGCGTGCTCCGTTCAGTTCTCCCTGCTTCACGGTCCCTTGCTCAGCCAGCCCTAATCCCCTGCCATCAACTGCCAACTCGTGTTCGAACTCGGGAGTTCCTCAATCCTTATCTTGGGATTTCTATTGCTTTGCCCCAGCTCCGGCCTCACATCCACCTAAACACAGCGCTGGGAACAGGACACGTTCAGGTTGGTCACCAGCCAGGAAATGCAAGGGCATACTTTAAGAGTCATCTGATTCAGAAGATAAACTTTCACAATTTTAAAACTGACCCAGCTTTCCCAGACGTGGAAAACTTACACCAAAAAAACTTCTTCCCGATTCCCAGGCACCTTCCCAAGGCCCATGAGGGGAGCAGGAACTAGCACAGCGCAGCGAAACAACTGGAAGAACTTCAACCACAGGAAGAGGGTCTGTTTTTTCCTCAATATTGTTTTAGAAAGCAACCCACTATTTAGGTGAAGGGACTTTCTGGTTGCTCAGCTGGAGGCCAACACTTGCCATTGAAAACTCCAACCGAAGCAGTGAAAGCTTGGCGAAGGCATCAGCGATCACATGGCCTGAAAAAGGACATCAGGCCATCCCAACAGCAAGCAGCAAACCAGCTCTTCCTTACACTGCTCCAACACTACACATCAACATACAATTTACAGAGCATTAGCTCTGGCCCAGAGGTTCATTTTTCCTGTTCCTCACTCAGTGCAAGCCATTATGTCTTTGTACCACTTTCATTAACACGTTTAACTGGCTCCTGACATTAATTCTGAGCTCCTTTAGCACCGTTCATTGCTGTGCAGCAGCTTGTGTGAATTGTGACAATGCTGTAAAAATAATATATTTTAAAGAAGAAAGGTCATCTATCTCTTTTTTGTTTTATCATTTCCTTTGAAAACCTCCTGTTCTTTCCAACAAGCAGCCATAGGAAGGCTGGATATAACCTAGGTTACATCTCAGTCCCCTCAGTGATCATATGCACGTGAAGAATCTAATGTCCCAGCAGAGAGGAGCTAAATTTGTAGCAGTCTTCATTACCTGAACTTCCTATTCTTCCATCTGCCAGCAGGAAGTCTTCAAAAGAAGGCAGAAATCCTTCCTTCCAACTTGTGTCTGCCACAACCTATTGTCAAAGTGGAGGAGAAGTGGAGCCCAGGATGAAGCAGACTCAGCTCACCTCACACTGCTCTCAGAATGGATTAATTATGGCAGAATAGTGCAAGTAATTGTCAGAGTTATTTGTCCTTCAGGTGGACAAGGAGGTGTCGTCAACAGAGGCTTAAGAGAGGTGGTTGTTGATGGCTCATCACAAGTGATAATACTTTACAATGTCTCTCACATTCCCCACCCTTGTTCGCAGTACTGACTGCCCATCACCGAAGCATCAGACAGGGAACTCTCTGTTCTTGGTTTCATGTAGCTCAAACCAGTTTTAAAAACAAATTAAAAAAAAAATTCCACTTCCCAAGTATTAAGCAACAACTTAACAAGCAGGCACTCTCTTTCATCCAGAGATAAGGGAACAAATAAGGGAACATTTGAGAAAGTCAGTGAACGTGGGTTGGAATTATCCCTGAGTTCTCCTACCTTAACTCACTGTCAGGAGCGGTGTCACACCAGGGAGATGTTCCGGGTGCGGGACGGTCATGGTGTGTCCAGCAGTTTGGGATCCTTCCCGCGCCCGGCAGGCTCTGTGTGCTCTGCAGCGACTGCAGCAGGAGACAAGCCACGTTCATGAACTCCCTACACACTTTTTAGCCTCCAGCTGCGCGTGAACAAGGCGTTTCCTTCAGCCTATCTGCTAAGAATGCATGAAATGCACTCCAACAAGTCAACCAGGTTAGGAGGTTTCAGGAATGAGGAAAACAGGATTGTAAGTAGGTTTGGGTTTGTTGTTTGTTGGTTTTTTTTTTTCTTTTTTTTTTTTTTTTTAATGACAATGTGTACACAATAAAGAAGACTGTGGACTTTGGAAGAGTTTAGAGTAGGATGATGAAGTTATGGCAGAGAACCAAACTTGGCCAGGATTATAAAGGTTTTTCCTATGCCAGGCTGGGCAGTAAACTTGAAAAACCCAGAAAAACTTGATAACTGATTTTCTCTCTCTTCTTCACTGGATCTGATTAAATGACTGCAGAAATCTTCAGAAAATAAAAATATTCTTGTTCTCCAAGGGCTATAGAAGGAAAAAGAGTTTGGGGTTTTTTTTGTAGGTTTACCAAAATTACTCAATTGCAGTCATTCCAGAAATGCTGAAACATTCCCAGTCAAGCTTCCCAGTCTCAGCTGGAAAAAACACCTTGGGAACTAGAGTCACCAAACTGGTGACATTATGTGTTTTATAGAGTAGTTTAGGAGTTTGTTTACTCATCCAGAAAGCAGGAGAGCACAATTCAATTCCCTCTGCCTAAATACATATGAATCCGCCCTCTGGCATCTCCCAGACCAACTTAACTACCAGGCTGAGATTCCCGTGGTGGTGCTTAGCCTTTTACTGACACACTCTTTGCACAAACACATTTTCATTGTGAGACAGACTGGATTCCAGTCCATCAGCAGGCCAAGAGCTCTCAACATCTCCATCACTACTTCTTTGATCCCCTTTTCTAAACTAGCTCATACAGCAGAGTTTCTTCTGCTCAAGCTTTTCAAGACCTCATTCGAAAATTCCCTCTCGGGTTGGCAGGTAAAGCACTGGTCAGGTTGTTAAAATGACATTAGTTTAAAGCTCCTAGAAGGAACTACTGGGTAAAATGGGATTATAATCCCTGTTCTTCAGTACAGGAATTGAGCAACTGATTTCCAATGGTTTTTAAGCAAAGTGTCAAAGCTTTGAAGAACAAAACAAAACTGGAAAAAAAACACTTTGAGAATCAAAATTGAAATTCTACTTGTCTTCAACAAATAAAAAACCCACAATCTCATTTATAACTATAGTCTATGCTGTCATCCCTTCTGCTTCTTTATATCTGTGCAGGTCCATTAACACATCACGCCAGGAAGAAGACAAAACCCACAAACAGGGAACAAATACCATATCCCACTTACAGTTCCAGCAACACCTCTGCTGGATCCAGCTGGAAAGCTCTAGCTTGCTAACACATGTGCTCTATAAAAGTCCCTCTGCACCAAAGGCTACTGTACCTTTTACTGAGGGGAAAAAAGATAAATACATTATCTCAAAACTAATCAGCAAAGACTTGTTCTGTTCACGACTTTGTTTATTAAAAAGGTAGTATAAAACACAACCCCTTTAAGAAACAAACTGAAGACAAACCAAGGGACTCTCAGACACTGTCACAAGTCTAGATATTATTCAAATACCATTTGTTTTTAAATGTTGGTTTTCTAAAGGATAAACGAAAATGATCAATTCATCGAAAGAAAAATCACCAGTCAGAAAAAATTCCAAGTCAACTTATTGAAAAGTTTAATCTAACAATATACTTTCTTATTACAGAATGAGCAAAAAACCAATTTGCTGCAAAAGATTTCATAATTCTATAAATGTTTTACAGAACTTTCAGAGTATCCTGACAGTAAGACTTCAAGCCGTGTATAATGAGCACTAAAATACACACAAGTCCAATCAACACAAGTACACAACTCACAGAATTCTTTTCCCATACTGCAGTATGTTTCCTCAAATTCAGAAATGAGAGCTTAAAATCCAATTAACATCTATAGGTTAAGTATTTTTAATTTTTTTTTCCAACTTGTTTTGTTTAGGTTCAAGAATTCGGGGTATGAATATCCATTTTGCTGGAAAATTTAAAGGCAAGTTTGGGTTTCTATGAAGCATCCAATACCTTCAAGTTAAGTGAATTAAGTGAATTATTTGTAATTGTAAATAGGTTAACTGAATGGACATTTAGCTAAAATGCACTGCATTTAACATACTAATGATTTTAAGTGAATTGCAATCCTTATACAAAATGTAAGCTGTACGAGGGACTGAAATTCAATTAAAAAAAGTAATTAAAAAAAAAAGCAGGAGAAACAGATAAACATTTTGATGCAAAATGAAACTAATTCTCTCTTTACAGCTGTATATGAACATTCCAGAACCTGCAAGAAAAAGCGTTCAAGAAACCCTTTTCTTTTGGGGCTTTTTGTTTCCAGGTGTCTACACTGGCCTTGCTCCTCAAGCCACGTCATCTCTGGTGAATAATACCCATAACCCCATAAAACTTCCTTGCCAGCAAAGCACTGAAGAGCAGCTGACTGTAAAGCAAACTACCAGTGTTTCTTGAAGGTAAGCAGTGATTTTGGATAGTAAGGTTAAAAAAGTGATTGTTGCTGAATTATACTGAAGGATCAGTTAATACTCTGTCCCCGCTGAGCAACAAGGATTATCCACAAATTGTTTCAGCCTGCTGCTGGTTATTGTTTTCATCATTTTCAGAGGGAAGGAGGCAGAATCTCTTACAATGAACCTCTCACCAAAAGCCTAAAATACATTAGAAACCGAGCAAAAAGTTTGGTTTTGTCACTTCTAGTGAGCAAGAAAAGTAATTAAACAGCACTTTCAATTAAAGAACAAATACAGTGAAAATTCCATTGGGTTTTTAACTTTTTACCAACTTATGTATGATGCTGCTCAGTCAGAAAAATATGTAAGTTTAAAAAGCAACTCACCTTGTTCAGCTTCAGATTTGTTAAAATTTGGTATTAAACATTACTGCTCTATACAACAAGATTTCCATAGTCATACTTCAAAATAGTACTTTTAACATTTGTGATTTTTCTTTATTTCTGCTCAGATTAATTTATAAAAATTTGCATCATTTCAAAAAGGAAAATGTCAAAAGAATTCAGTCTGAATGAAAATATGCTGAAAAGAAAGTTACAGCTGCATTAACCTCTCCTTGGACTACTAAATGCAGTAACTCAATGAGTAGTTTATAAAAATATATTTTTATATTTTACAGGCGAAAACAGAGGTAGACAAAAGGAAAACACCAGCTTGAGTGCAATGCCGCACTTCAGAACAACGTATTTGCATGGAAAAACAGCTTTTATTTCCTTAAGAACCCCAGTTAATAGGAAAGCCAGTAAAGCATTTGGTCTCAGTCTTTCTTGGTGCTCTATTTCGGTGTGAGGTCTAGAGAAAGGTGAAAGGACTGACATCACACTGGACTTCTGCAGCAAGCCAGTCAAACGTGTACATCAATCGCAGAGAGGAAGGTCACTGCACATAAACTGATTCTTTATTTCTCAAATAATACACTACACTAACCTTATTTTTCATATCTGATACCATGATAAGGCTTCATAGAACTGTACAAGTTTTATACATTTGTCCACAAGTTCCCCTACATCAGTTGCAATTCCACTGTGAAACAGGTGATTTAACTGTGTAGTGTTACATGACCGGGCTCCTTTAAAAAAAAAAACCAAAGCAAACAAAACACAAGAGTAATTGATCTAAAGCCTGGAGTCTAGAAGCTGGAAGGAAAAAAGGAGCACTGAAAGCAATGCCCACCACATTAAATCACACTCCTCCTACACAAACACTCCCAGCTCTCAGAGGTCTGTGGTGCTTATTACCAACAAAAATAACTAAGGCAGAACCAACACAACCCAGAGATGTATCAGAATATGCCACCACGTGCAGCTAATAAGCAGGCAGTGCTTCAGATCCCCTGAATTCTTCAAACACCTGCTTTGCTGAAACATACAATTCACACTTGGAAACAGGAGCAAACAGACTGTTTTTGCTGGCAAGAGCTACAGCTCTTCCTTATGAAGCAACTCAAAAATGGAAATTTGTCATGCCAGCTTATAATGAGCCCCCAGACTTTTAACCTCTGAATTCAAATATAATCTCTGTTGTAAAATCAGGTATTTTTTGTCACAAATAGATGAAACTTATAGCAGGTGTTAACTTAGATGTCCTGGTTAGCATAGCTACCCACACATACTGATTACATATTTAAGAAAAACCCCAACAAAATAAACTTAAGAGAACCATGCAGACTTCTGGAAAAAATGTATATGGTAATCTCAGAGCACAAATTTTCAGAGTATTCTAAATACCTCATAATGGAAATACAGGAATTAGCATCTCTAGTTTCTTGCAATCCAATATGAATTAAAACAATTCAACAGATCCTCCTTACAAATGTGTACTGGTAACCATCCATATGAACAGCGTGCTATGAATTTAGTACCAGTATTTTAATTGTTTAGTGCCTAAATCCATATTCTTCTATCCTTACTTATCAAAATAACAGGACTCTAAATTAAGAATGACTATGCCCAAAACAGCTCCCTCAGTTATTTTTGATAGCCTGCCCTGTATTAAGATACCTGAAGTTAGAAGGCCTTCTAAATCCTTGCTTTTGGAAGTATTTCTAAGAGGGCTAGCATTTGCTTTTTAAGAGCATTATTTGAAGGCATGTTTTCAAGTTTTCTAACTTCTGCACAATAAACTGTAGTTTGAGCTGCCAAAAGCCTTTTAAATCTTATGAACTATGGAAGATCCTCCCCACTCTGAAGAGCATGCAGGGCTAAACTAAAATGCTGAGGAGAACTTACACTCATCATGCCAACAAAGTGGAACAAAAGCCTTTAACATAAAAGCAAAAACTAATAAAGCCACCACAAAAATCAAATGCCTATTTTGATACCTACTGCATACAGACCATGAGAGTTTAAGATCTATTTCATTTTGTCCTAGAATGTGTGTGCTCATGCATTTCTAGTCTCCTTGACATAATTCCAGCCTCTATCTAACATCAACAAAATATCTAAACAGGGGAACGAAAAATTAAAATTTACTGAATGCTGTGATTTAATAATCTATCTTCACTCTGTTTGCCTGAGGGTGGCTATGGCAACGCTGTTTTGTGACTTAGTACTACTCTTTATCATTTGCTACCTAATGAATAGCAACACATCCAATGCATTCACTCCAGATGTATCACAGCATCTGTTCCATAAAATGAACCAAAGTACTCAGGACACAAACCATTTTTAAAGATGAAATGCTGAGTTCCAAGGGGTACAGGAAAATTAACAGTAAAATCCACAAATCTTGTAATAGCTTTGCATTACTTAAGTTACATACAGTTACATAAACTTAAGGGTTAGAACGTATTTCACACTCACATGATGAAACACTGACAAGCATAGTTAGAACAAAAGAAGCCTGATGAGTTTTACTGCATTCTTGCCAACTTGAGTTACTTTACCTGAACAGCCAATTAATACAAACTTTTAGAACCTCATTAAATACTGCTTTTAATGAAAACTTCAAAGCACACAGTTGATGACATTCTAATATGCCTATATTCATATGAATATTGTCTGCAGTCACCCTGAAGAAAGGGATCAACTCAAACATCACTCTAGAAATCATGCTTCTGTAAAGCATTAAAGGTGCTATGTATCAGCTTCACCATCACTGCCTGCAAGGCTGCTGTCTGTGGATGGAGCTCCATCTTCATTAATGCCCTCACCATTATTCTCCCTCTTAGGAGCTTCATCATTTGCACCCTCCTTAGGTGTGTCATTAGCTCCGGGAGGTTGTTTGCCTTCGGGCACTTTAACGCTACTTGATGCAGAATCCGAATCAGATGTAGTTTGCTGCTCCTTGGCATCAGGATCCCCTAAAAATGACTCCCACACCTTCAGCCTTTCTTCCCTTTCTCTTGCAGTCTCCTCCACCTATTAGAGAGATGTTAATACACATCATTTTGAAGTCATCCTTGTCTAAATAAGTATTTACACAGATAAAATTATACAAACATTGATCTGCTGATTGTGAACAAATGATCTGTACACACAGTGGATAATCCTTCAAATTGACATCTCTAACACACAAAACAAGGCCTTTAATTTTTTTGCTAAATTGAATAATTCAGAGTGATTTTTTGGGGGACATTCTAGGAGTTTTTGAGGAGAAGAAAGATAGTGCAGGGCTGGGCAGGGGAAGGGGATGCCAAACACTTCTGGAGTTAAAATAGATTTATGGTTTGGAAGAAATATTTGATGAAATAGGAGCAGGAAAGGCTACCTGATAATCTGTTACACCATCCCACGTTTCAGCACTGAGCTGACGGCCACCAAACCACCTTCCATTTAGAGTGAGCTTGCACAGGTCAGCTTCTGTGGCTTCTTTAAATGACACAGAAGCCACACCATCAGGGTGTCGCTGCAAGGAGACACAACTTTCATTTAATAATATTCTAACCAGTGTACTTATACCAGAATCTTTTACATTGTGCTACAAAATCAGATTATGGCTCCATTCTGATAATACATAGTCGTGTTTGAAAATACCAGTTTCCAAGTTTACATATTTTGTTCTACTGGCATACAGAACACAGTTTTTGAACACAGGAAACAGGAAATGTTTCAGCTAGCTTAGCTACAAATAAATGTATTTATACACTTTCAAACTTGTGACTTGTATTCAAGTTCTTTGGAAGAGTTAGTTTGCCTTCCCTTAGGCTGAAGTTGATGGGTGCTTAGACTTAAGTTCCAAACCAGTTTTAAAATACTGAAAGACTAAGTCAAGTTTCTACGAAATAAACACAGAAAACCAAAGAAACACTCCACTCATATTTAAAGCAGTCTAAATGCTTAGCAGCTTTGCACATTACATCAGTTCTGCCAACACAGCATGTAAAAATACCTACATCAAATATGAGAACCTTCTTTACTTGTCCAAACTTTTCACACTCTGTCCGCAGATCTTCTCTGATCTCATTCAGCACTAAGGGATCCTCCTGCAAAGCAGTCACACAACTTCAATTAAACACAAGAACTCACTTCTCTCAGCTTTATTTTTGCTCAGTCACTAATGGAACCCATCTGTCAACCTATCAGAGGTTCATAAACTAAGTGCTGTTATACTGCATTTTCAAAGCCACCTAAGAGTTGGCAGACAGCTCTTATTTGAATTTAATAAATGCTACTTATTAACAAAGCTATTTTGTGCTGGTTTCTCCATTCTAAGAGTTACTGTTGTTTACTCCTCTTTCCATCCCAGAAAGGAATATTGTCAGGATACAGACAGTGAAAAGGGCTGATTTGAAAAGTATTCTTACCAACATCTTTTTCCTGTTTTTCAGAGAACTGAATGAATTTCAAGCAGATGTTTGGTACAGGAGAATGCCCTGCCCAAATCTGGTTCTCATCTGCTTAGAATTTTGCTAAAATTTGTGTGGCAGAAAGTTCAGACAATGTTAACCGTTAACAGCACAATCTTCAGTAGCAAACTGCATCTTCCTACCTCAAAGTCCTTTGGGTGAAACATATTCCTGATAATAACGATGCGTTCATGTCGCATTCGAGTTGCACCATCTTTCTTCTCCGGCCTCCAATCCAGCTGTCTAATGAAATGAAGCAACAGTAAGAAGATATTGTTGCGGCTCTCTTCAGTTTCTACAAGTATTTGTTGAAAAAAAATTATTAATTTGGCACTTTTTGCAATACATCAACACATATTTTTGACACAAAGCGTTAAGTTATTCTTCTAAAACATACAATAATTACCCAGGTTTACCACTTCTACAAAGCAACTAATCTTTTAAGGTACTTAAAAGCTCAAAGAATAATAAATTATTTACAATAATAAATTATTGTAAAAATCAAAGCATTTTATTTAAACACAAAGGAAATAATTTTGAAGTTTTAATTCCTTCCTAGATTTGGCTCAGATACAGGGATCAGTTGCTGCCAAGTACAATTAAAATGTTGATATTTTGCCATTTTTTCCTAACTTACTTTGTAAAAAAAGGAGATCCGCTATTCCCTTTGGCAAAACTTAACTGCTTTTATTAAAAACAAACATGCAAGAACACCTTGACTCTTACACAGGCATTGCTGTAAGATGTGTTTTGTTCCACAATGCCACAAACTAGTCATGTAACTCAGGGCACCTGTTCTAGGGCTTTGACTTCTCACAGCAAATTTTACTTCTCAAAGAAATGCCTACTTCATATCCTATTACAAAAACCCCCCACATACTCATACTTTTAAATCTCAAAATCATATATTAGGGGGGAAATCTTAAATTCCTTCTTATATCTCCTATTTTAGCTAAAGAAAACATGGATTCCCAACGAGAGTAGTTTTACCAGTAAATTATGCTCTTCAACTCAAAAGGAACACAGTCCTTTTATTCACACAAATTGCTGTCAAATGCAGTTTCATTATTTTCATACATCATCTCCACACTGGAGACTTCTTACAGCAAGAATTGCCAATGCATCCTTGGGGCAGATACATTTCAAGCTACGACTGTTTTCAATCGATAAGATATCAAGTAGCCTTTGCTCCCTTTAACTATGGCAAAGCACTTCTGCATTACTATTTACAATGTTCAGTGGAATGTTGCTTTCATCAAAATATGAAAAGTTCAAACTTCTTTCTTCTTTAATCTGCATCTTCTTGGTTCCAAAAGGCAGAAAAACAGTTTTGAAGCAACAAAAGCAATGAATCAAGGTACAATTCAAAAATCAATGTATTTTATACCAGAGATAGATGTCTGGGGCAATCTACAGAGCTATTTTAGTACTTTCTCCTGTGACAGCCAAGCATCTTTTGCCCTTTGTAACTAATGCATCATGGTACAAAATATATGTGGGCAGTCTTATGACCTTCTAACAGCAAGCCCAGATATCATGACAGGTTATCTTGCACACTCACGCACTGAGAAGTGTCTTATCTCTCCAGAGTTGTAATATTTTCTTCTACAACTGAAAGGACCATTGCTCCCTATGTATTATTTTAAGGTTTAAGTTACAAAGAAGCTCATTATATTAACATTTAATTGTGGAGTACCTCCTCCCCTTTAAATGTGCCATAGTTATTTCACTGTCAGATAAGACTTTAACTTTTCCATAGCTTAGCACTGCATTTGAAAGAAAGCAGCACTTTACTAATAGCACTTAGAATTCAAGAAATATTTTACTGAAATAAAAAATACAAACTTCTGCTGTTGAGACAGCTTCTTCTTGTAGTCTTTACATTTCTTCTTCTTTTTGCTTGCATCATACTCCCCCTTCAGTTGGAACTTTGCAACTTCGACATGCAATTTGTAGCCTCGGATTTCTGCTTCATCCAGAAGCCTCAACGCAAGTTGAACTGATTCTCTCTATTTGAAGATAAAAGACAGCACAAGCTTTAAAGCACATGGGACAGTCAAATGATCCCAGTAACCTGGCATTAAGTATATTGTGCTAAGCATCAGGTCCCTGTCACTGAAAAGGCCACTTCTCTTCCAGGTCTCCTGACACACAGCTGGCAATGCTTTCTTGATCAAAACCCAGTATTTCTTCACTCCTGTTATAATTGATTAATGTTCCCAAAAGCAACTGCACACAGTTCATTCAAATATGTCACAGAAACTAAACTGCAACCATCAGGCAAGCTGATGAACTTAAAAGAAAGAATAAAAATACTTCAGTGGGTTGATTTCCTATAAAGCTTGTATCACTTTTCCATGAACAGCAGATGTTGAGACTCTCACGTAATTTTTAATATTTTCTTGCAAGTCCTTTGGAGTGGAGCCTGTTTTTATATCTGTGCACTGAACAGCCCTAACTACTCCAATTACAAAAACAGCACAGACTACAGGACATTGGATTTAGCACTGCCTGGTGCTTTTCCTGCAGAATTAAAGCAGGTTGCTCTTGGAAGCACCAACCACAAGTGAAACACATGAAGGAAATAGTACTGCAGGCTAAACTTTTACAGCTTAATAAAGAATGTAACAGAGTTCTGAAACCAAGCAGTTCTCACTAAAAGCTGTAAATACAGCACTACAGTCCTTGGTATCCAGTATCCTCAGTTACACAGTGGCATATTTTCAAAGTAAAAGGTAAATAGTCCCCCATTTCACCCCATAACCACTGTAACCCCAGAGAGGAACATGCAGAGAGACACGTTCAGCAGCTATCATGGCCACTTTCAGGGAGAGGGTGGGGTTGGATAAGAGGAAACAAATGAGGTGCACAAGTGGGCAATTCTGGATTAATGAAATGAACTTAAACCTAAATTTTAAGTTACACTTCAGATGTTTCAACAATCTTCTGAATATGATTCTGAAACAGTGGCCACAAAGTACCTTCAGTGGGAAGGAAAATTGCATTTTGGTGCACCACTGACCTTCAGATAGCAACAGAGGCCGTCTCCTTTAAGATTTCCTTCCTTATCTTTGTACAGTTTGATTTTGTGTTCTTCTGTCTGAGGATCTCGCATTATGATACCACATTTTGACATGACTTGTACAAATTCATCTTTTGTAATGTCTGGAGGTAAACCTGCAAAATAAATTCAAACCGAAGGCTTGAGTGTGGTCTACGGACCAAAAAAAACCCCAACCTATAAACTGACAACTATTTTCTCCACCTACAAATTCGACAAAAAGAGCAACTGAAAACATACAGACTTTATGAGGTCTGAACTTTAAACTGAGGACAAGGAAAAAAAAACAAAATGGGTAAGAAAATGATGTGGATGTTCAGTGCTACTTTGGCCTGGATGAAGATTTTTGAGAATTCAAGTGTGTGCATTTCTGTGACTGCTCAGAGCCACTAAACATACTTTTGTATATGCATCTAAGGATAGCTCCCCACGATAAGTGCACAGATCGTTTCATTTAAGCTTCCCCAGTACTTGCTCATTCTATTCCCAGCCTTTTTTTTTACCGTTTCCTCTTTCTTACCTAGTAACTTAATTATGCATTTATTAAATCAAATAAAATGAAAGGTTAAGTGATGTTTACAGTTGATGCACTATCTGGTTATAAACTTGTCATTATCCTATCCCCTAAGAGCCTGCAGAAATTACTTTGCTTAAAAAAACCCAAACTAATTAGTGACTTGGCTGACACAGGTCACAGAATATCACATTTAGCAGACAAAAGCACAGAGCACGTCCCTTCTACTACTCTCCCACATCTGCAATTTAAAGGTCACCAAGACATTATGCAGTCAGGAACATAACATTAAGTAGTTTGCAAGTGGCAGATTGACTAGAGAATATCAGAGACATTTATGAGTCTCTTTTACCATCTTTAGCTTGAAGTAGATAAATAAACACTTACCTGTCACATAAACATTTGTGTTTCTGTCTTCTTCAACGTGAAACCATCCTAAACACAAGAGTTTTAATTAAGTTATGGTCATATGTTAAACATGGCAGCATAGACTAATGTTTATATTCTATCAGATTTCTAACAATTTTTGCTTCCTCAAGGGGAAGCTCTGAACATGCCTTAATTTGCTTTTTACCACCTTGCATACAGATTTAGGAGGATACCTATGAAGTACCACACAATTTTATAACTACCTGGAAATTTTCAGCACAACCCATATCTTTGCTGTACTAGACAACACCAAACAATTGCCAGTTTTCACTCATTACTATACATGTCACAGTTAAACACAGGGAAATACTCTGTCTACTTACCTGGCTCCAGCTTCCTTTTTTCTGATTTTTGTTTTGGATCTGTTTGTTTTGGTCCTTTCTCATTTGCTGATGGCTGTGTTCCTGTTGTCTTAGAACTTACTGGTTGCTTACTTTCACTGGCTGTGCCAGAAGCAGATGAAGTGTCTGTCTCATCTGCATGGAAGCCATAGTTGGCATGATAGGTTGCCAGGAAATCTTCTGTTATCTGAAAAGAAATTAGGAAAACTAATCAAACATTTCAAAGAACTACAAATTCAGGTTTGTGTTTTCATGTAGGTTAGGTGATGGTCATTTTCCAATCTGGTATTTTAAAACTGGTTTTAAATCATCTTTGCAACAGCCACCTCAGGTGTTACCTGAACTAGACCAATGCACTAATTCCACAGAGCACATGAAGTTTTTACACAAACATTTCACAAGTTCTGCCTTTTTTCAAACCAAGCTTTCTGCTTTCCACATAAATTGGACCTGCCTGAAGGACAGAAACCAAATGCTCCTGGCCATGGTGAAGAGATAAAGTGACACTGACAGTAAGTCAACAACTTATCCACAGATGATGAATGACTGACATTTGCAGGCATCTGCCTTTTCATGGAATCACTTCCAGAGAGGACATGTATTTGTGTTGACAGACAGTAAATATTGCACTTAGGCAGAGATGTATCTTAACACACTGCTTCTAAGGCCACACGCTTTACTTCATATCCTACTAATAGATAATTAGCTTCTTCTCTTCTAGAGAGAGACTATATTTGGATAAAATTTAAGACTGGCTAATGCCTATGCCTAACCCCTACAAATTATACCCAGTACCTCCAGCCAGGTAAATTTTAATACTAGGCACTAGCAATCCCATGCAAAGAGATAGATCAGAGCTGCTTCTGCCAACATCCCTGCATTATGAAGGATTTTCCGAAGTTACACACACTGAAAGGATTTATTCCCAAAGCTGAGCCTTAAGCTCTGAAAATTTTATCTCTGACTTGTGCCACACTTGGTTCATCTGTATTCAACAGGGAACAAAACTTGATGTCATTAAACTATTGTGTCAATGATGATAATGCAATCTCCCATCTTCACAGGGACTCAAAGCTTCATGTTTCAACTCTAGACTTCTATTATGACAAATCAAAAATGCAGACCTGACAGTAAGAGGCTTGTCAGGAATAATTCAAGATGCCATGGAGCCCCACATAACTTTAAAGTTTAGCACGAAATAGCTCCCAGGCTAAACAAGATTTGCAACACACCTCGATCAGGAATGTAAGTGGCTGCTCTTACAGACATGACATAACACAATGTCATGTCAAGAGAAAGAAAAAGTACAACCATATTTAGTGAAGAAGACACTGTGCTCTAAACAGGTTCATTATATTTGACGCAAGCAACCTTAGCAATCCTCAGTGTCACAAATGATGAGATCCAGAGAATTAAGAAGCTTGTGTACTTCCTGGTGAACAGGATTATTAATTTTCATCAGAGAACTTACTGATAAATTAGTGATTAAACCTGCAACAGTCACCTTCCTGCAGCAGGATTATCTTTCAGCCTCAGGAGGAACTGTGTTCTTGTGTGAAGCTCAATTTATTCTTAGCAAATTACCTACCATGGACTGTCAAATTTTACCAGTCAATAACAAAGATGTTTTTTGCATAACATCATCCTACCATATAACCACTACATCTGCCTCATTTTAAAATGTGGTTTTTTTGCAAACACAAAGGTATTTATACAAGCATAAAGGCTTTTATTGGAACTTATGTCAGTCATACTATCTCTGCATGACAAACACCGATTCACAGAATTTGTTACTTGGGGCTTCAGTCCAGTTCTGGTGGAAAACATCACAGAGAGATCAGTTCTATCTGCACACCCACACAATTATACAGTTTGGGGTGATCAAGCTTATAGGAAAAGAAATACAACACTACAGGACATGTGAGCACGTAATTAACTGCTGGTCCCACTGAAACGGAAAGGAATAGATTAACCAAATGAAGAACAGATACCCTGTGCCTGCAGATGACAGCCAACATCTGTATTTTCACAGCAAGTGATGCAGGCAGCAGATGAATTCCTCGTGCCATTTTGTGATATGTCCATGAAGGACTATAAAGCTTGGTATTCATCAATACAGTCCCATTGAAAGAAAAGCAATGAAACAATGAGCAAGGTTACAACTGCTTCTATTAAATATTTGACTGTTTCCAAATTTTTCTGGGGAATGTTGGCCGTTAATATCATTCACTTTTTGCACTGCACTGAAATATGCTTTAGTGGAAGCTCAGCAGCCACAACTCCCAGAGCAGAGCAGCAGTGCAGTCCCAGTCTGTAGATGGCAGTTACTTAGACCAGTCATATTTTCATCTTTTGCCAAGAAACAGAGATTAAGAATTTTATTACTGCTCATGAAGAAAGTACTACAACTTCTGGTTCCTGTGGTCTCTCCAATTTATTTTGATAAAACATCGTGTTGAATAATCATCAGGGAGAAGTAACCTGAGACACTGGTATCTAGTTCAGTGAAGAATCTTTGTGAAGCTCTCTGTGGGTCATTTGGATAGGTCACCAACTTCTCCTACACATATTTACTAGTGAACTTCACTGTTCTTATTTAACCTGTCCAACCCTTAATGTTATCTCCTCTCCACGACAGAAGAGATAAGAAAGGCACTTGGGAAAGTCAAATGACACTGAGAGGAGAAAAATTTAAAAAACTAGGTGAGAAAGAGGGGAAGAAATAGGTGAAAAGAAAGGAAGAACCCTTTTACAAGTTACTATGCTTACTGGATATAGCACTCCACAGGGAGCCAGGGATACTCAGTGCTCCACTTTGTGAGTCTGGATTTCTCAATGCTTTTACCCCTCCGTAAGCCATCTGCTCCAGACACCTTCCTAGGTTTACACACATTCAAACTTGGCACTACAGGCTTCATTCTCACTCAGATTCTCTGAATTGCAATGAATTCACAGTCACAAACTAGAACTGGCACATTGCAAGTACCAAGCAGATGCCATAAAATGTCTTAATACTAAATTAATTGCCCTCATGCATTGTTATATTGTAAGAAAACCACTATTTCACTTGCAGATCAGCAGATTTGTCAACTAATTAAATCTATGTCCCTTCTCCCTTTGAAGTAACACGCTGTTATAGCAAGATAATTTTTTAATTCTGAAAATACTTAATAAAAAAAAATAACCAAGATAAAAAACTGTGACATGTTTCCATGTTGTGGAATGCCTCCAAGTAAGACAAATACACTTAATTTTCAAGTGCACTTCTGTGACTGAAGGAGATAGGAAAACACACCTGTACAAGACATTATTTTCAGGTAATAATGAAACAGGGATATACTTTTATCTAGAAAGGATGTATTTTCACCTAGACATCTTAACAGACACTTCACTGTCCACAAAAAATCACCACAGCTACTGTGACAAAGAGACATAAAGGCAGCACGGACCAAGACCCACAAATATAACTGTGACTTCATGCCAGGCTCGAGCAACTCCACAGATCCTCAGCCAAGGCGAGAAGCTGAGACACAGCTGAGACAGCTCTTCCCAACGAAATCGCAGCCGGTCACAGGCGGAGACGGTTCTTCCTGTAAAAAGGGGGGTTTCGGTGCCACCGAACCCTCAGCAGACCCCAACGGGGCCGAACGAGGACACCTCCGTGGCGAGGGGACCCAGCCCCGGCTGCTCCTCCTCCTCACCCTCCCGGGCACCCCCGCACCCACCTTGGGGAACCAGGCCTTCTTCTCCCGGTCCCACTCGTAGGCGGCCCCGTCCGCCGGGTCCACGTACGTGAAGGGGTCGGACTCGTCCTCGCCCTTGCCGGGCTCGGCCTCGTACTGCTGCTGCAGCTGCAGCTGCCGGTAGAACTCCTCGTTCCCGTCCTCGCCGCTCATCCTGCCCCGTTCGCCGGGCCTCGGGCCACCCGAGCCGGGCCTGGGCCACCCGCGCCGGGCCTGGGCCACCCGCGCCGGGCCTGGGCCACCCGCGCCGGGGCTGGGCCACCCGAGCCGGGCCTGGGCCA
>JAYRBT010000155.1:0-10881 GCA_036023395.1 Myiotriccus ornatus | reverse complement strand
CCCTGGCTAAAGCCCTGGGGAAAACCATCCCCGACGCTTCCCGGGGAGAAGAGCCCGCTGGGCCGGGAAAGGTGCCCCAGGCCGCCGGCTCACCTGCTCCCCGCGCTGGCACCGGAGCAGCCTGGGCAGCCCTGGCGTGCAGGGCCACTGCCAGGAGGAGGAGGAGGAAGAGGCGGAGAGCGAGGGCCATGGCCCCTCGCCCTCACACCGTCCCGCAGCTGCTGTCACTGACACTGTCCTGACACCTCTGCTGCAACCACAGTCAGGGTCAGGGCCTGAGTTACTTTGTCCTGCCTGGTGTGGAACCGCAGGGCCCTGCTGTGACCTCATGGCTGCGGGGTGGCTGTGTGGGGATGGAGCTCAGGGTGGGGATCTGCATTCCTGGGGTGGGAGCAGGTCCCAGCAGGCAGCTCAGTCCGAGGGCTGCCCCACAGCCCCATCCAGGGCTGAGCCTGCAGGTTTGGGGATGAAGGGATCAAGGGCAGCCTGGCGAGAAGGACTCAGGGGTGCTGGTGGATGAGAGGCTGCCCGTGTCCTGGCCATGTGCCCTCAGTGCCCAGAAAGCCAACTTAAAGGGGCTTGGGAGAAAGGTGGGGACAGAGCTTTTTAGTGGGGCCTGTTGTGACAGGACCAAGGGGTAATGGTTTTATCTAAAAGAGGGTAGATTCAAAGTAGATATAAAAACCTTTTTTTATGCTGTGGGTGGTGAAACCCTGGCACAGAGTGCCCATCCCTGGAGACATTCAAGCTCAGGCTCTGAGCAGCCTGGTCAAGTTGAAGATCACTGCTCGCTTCAGTGTGTTGGACTAGATGGCCTTTAAATGTCCCTTCCAACCCAAACCATTCTATGTTCCTGTGCACCACCAAAGTAGGGCTGGACTAATTCCTGGGGTAGTGATGCTGGCACCTGTATTTCGGCAGTTGTGCCATTAGTGATGGGCTGGGAGAGGACTGACGGACCGAACAGTGAAGTCTGCAAACCACCGACATTGTGCTCAAGGAGAAAAAGGAGAGGAACACAGTTCAGATGAATGGGAAAATGCCAGCATTTTGCTGCCCATTCTGTGTTAAGAAAGAAAGGAATATCCTGAAGATCCTTTCCTGGGGGTGCATGATTGGCTGTGCCAGCACTTGTGTCCTGCAAAAGAGGGAAGTTGTTACAGCTTCTCAGTATCCTGTTTATAGCTGGGTAAAAACCAAACACTGCACTGCTCCATCTCTGCTTTCTTCCAGATAAAGGCAAATTTTGTCCATTATTGTGTGAAACACATTCAGCTATTCATGTGCAAATCCTCCTTTCCATTCACACAATGTTGATTTGCTCTAATCTCACTCCAATTAAAACTGATACATTGTGAGGCTGAGTGATTAATCCTGGTGTCTGTGACTGTAGAGAGATATTCTGTAATTAAATTACATTTGAAGACAGGTGTAGTATACAATACTTCTGGCATGTATATAACATGGACTAAATATCCAGATATTTCTGTACGTTCTGTAAGAGACCTGGGGGTTGGTACATCGCTTCTTTTGTGAGTACTCACTAGAACAGTAATTGGATCAGTTTATTAAAATAAATAAGCAAAATTAATGATTATTTCTTATGTAAGCAGTCTTTCATACTTCATATGTTACTGACACAGTACCTAGTTAAGTACAGGTAGGGTGGGCATTCAGTGTTAGCAAGATACTATTTGTTCACTACTAGTTTTGTTTTAAATGATAATCACAACAGAACTTCTTTTACTAGGAAACAATATTTTAGTTTCTCTGCATAATCTCTCAAAGTCCCTCAAAATATTTTATTTTATTTTATTTTAGGCGTATTGGAAGTAATCCTTGACACAGAGCAAAAATTAAATCTACCTTTTCAAGTCAAGGCCACAGTTCCAAGCAGAATTTACCATTTGTGGTGGCTGTTTTGTCTGCTCCATATGTCAGAATTCCCACTTTACCATCTGTTTTCTCAGTTTCTTTTGAAGTTGAATTAACTGGAGGACAAGCAACTGCTTTCTGCTTCAGGATTTGGGCCAAATGCAATTGTTTTTGGAATCTGTTTTTTGGAAATATTATAGTTCATAAAACATCTAAAATATCTGAAGTTATTTAAGAAATGTGGAAAATGAAAATATAAAGCCCTGCTACGTTCGTGATTGCACAAAGGCAATTTCTTTTTTCAAAAGAAAATCAAGTCTGAAAGAGCTCAGCTGCCAGAATATAAATGTAAAGGAGGTCAGAATATCAACAGCATGTCAACAGGACACATGGTCCTTCTCTTTTGAGTGAGACACCTGAAGAGGTGCATAAAATAAAAGGTCTTGTACCACAAAACCTTACTCACAGGTTTTTCTGCTTTGCTTTTGAGAATTTGACATATTGCTGCTACTTACAAATGAATATTAATCAGAAACAGTGAAAAAGGCTGATGAACAGAGATGAGTCTCCCTGCATTTTAAATGTCCCGAATAAACTGTTTCCTTGCCCCTGTCTTCAGATGGTGCCTGGAGGGTGGGAGCACAGGCCTTGACATTCTTCTACCTGTGAAGGGCCCCAAAGATTCCTCACAAGGGGGTGACAGAATGGGTGGTAGGGTTTTATCCGCAGATCAAAGAAACACAGTGTGTGCCCCAGAAATCTTTACATCAGTCGTCACCAAACCTGGTCTCTGTTTTTTTCTAGGTGTGATTTAGAATTACAACAGGTTGAAAATCAAGGAGTTTGATGATGTTTTGAGATGGTTTATTCATTTAATAATGGATTATTGTAACTCCAATACATGTCAACAGATGGGTGATGACTATTTTACACAAATATGATGACACTCATGTATTTTTTTAAGGCTTTAAGCTAACATTTTGGTGTTACTCATACTGACTCCAAGAACTCCACATCATCCAGCCATCTCTGAGCATGAGCTTCTCACAAGGGTGACTTTAAGGCTTTGTGTGCTGAATGTTGTCTCCAGATGATCATATTCAACCTACAGCATTTCCTCCCAGATTTATTGATATGTGCAACATCTTCCCTTTATTCTTGGCGTTAAATCTTTCCAACATCCTTTCTTTCTTCTCCTCCTCCTTCTCCTCCTCCTCCTCCCAGGAATTTCAGTCTCCAAGGTCTGAGCTCTTCAGCTGCTTCACAAACATTGTTTTAATTCACACAGGCATTCATGCAGTGAGCAACAAATCAAGGCTGTGGCTGTGAAGCTTGGAGCAATGCACATTTACAGCACTAAAAATAATAGCCCATTACCCAGATGAAGCCAAGCATTTCCCAAATAACTCTACCTGTCCTCAGGGATGTTTCCAAAAGGATCACAGTAAGAGCTGGAGAGAGAGAAGGCTGTTTGTGTGGTTTTGCAGCACTAAAAGTGATGAAAATGAAAAATACAGCTTTCTGAGATCTTTGTATTCCTATAAAACAAAGTCAAAATTTTTCATATATGGGACGTTAACTAAGAAGTGAATGACAGATTGTGAAAATAACTGCTTTGGGAACAGAAAACTAAATGAAAAGTTTACATCCTCTACCTCCCCCCTCCCTTTCTATGCAAACACACACAGGCAAGTGCATCCATACCTATCTGTCTGTCTATTTATCTATTTTACTAATTTGTGCAAAACTTTCCTTGTGTGACATTTTTTTGTTCATTTATAAGTTAAGACACCTCTGTTGAGAGCTGGAAAAAGATACCACCCCTCTTTGATACGACCAGCTTGGCTTTAGAAGCAGAGGTGAACTGTGATTTCTTGCTAGAAATATGATGGCTTGTTTAGAATGACTTCATTTTAATTTTACTCTTGTTTTCTTCTATGATGATTGGCAAAAACCTTTCTTCCTTAACCTATGTGCTGGCAATATTTGAGGCAGAAAATAACATCACGCTGCATATTTTAGATACTTCATAGTTTTCTTGTGAGATTTTATTGTGGTATCCCCTGCCTGAAAACCCCTCAAAACTAACGCAGCAGGTCAGCTACTGTGCACAACTTGCTAGAAAGCTTGTAATTATACAAAAGGAAGGTTTGGGGATGGTTGGGGTCATTTTAAGTGCAGGGGGTTAGTTTTCCATTAGAGAGAAGGGCAGCTGCAGGAAGGACTGCTAAACTTCTTCTTTGCTGCTGACTGCCAGCAGATATGAACTGACCTCAACCTCCTCATAAACAGATGCTTCGAGAAGGTTGTCTGGTTTTCCCATAGTGACATTAACTGCCATGGTTTGATTGCAGTAAAGGTTTTGTAAGCCAATGAAATGTTGGTGTCTATCCGTAGGCTCCACAAGAGGGTGAGGGATGTAATTCCTGGGGATCTGCTTCCCTCAGCAGAGATACCACAGTCTTGAGTCATGGATGTGGAGTTCCCTTAACTGATTTTCTTCTCAGGCACAGAGTTTGACCATCCTTTCAAAAAAAAAGGTTCTTCTTCTTCCAGTTTCCCAAAACATCTCCATGCAGTTTCTGCACTGACTCACCCATCCTTTAACTGCACACTTTTAGGTAAATCAGTGAAAGCAAAGGGCTAACAACAGACAGTGGGAGTTAATTTGTAGCTTAGGATGGATAGTTGTGCCTGAAAAATCTAGCTGGTATTTTGGCAGTGGCTGGCCAGAGGACCACGAGAAGCTGCACTCAATTTTGCAGTTGTGATGGTCAGTGTTCCTGCCATAGTGCTTCTCTCACCTGCTGCCTCAGTTCACCTGGGCTCTTGTCCCCACGAGCTTAGTACTGATGGTTGTATTTTTAGAAACACCAGGGCAGGTCCTGCTATCTGCAGGCACTGTGCTTTGAGATGACCCTGGAGATGATGTGTAGCTCTCCCTGTTCTGGCAGTTCAGAGAGCACTGGGGACAGGTAAATAACTCGCTGGGGTTTGGTGGGTCTGTGCTCTCAGCCTCACCGTGCAGAGGAGGGCGTTGACAGGGGATCAGCTGGACAAGAGGGATGGTCCCAGTTCCCCTGCAAGTTTAGCAGCTGTGTATGAAATACAGGGCACCTTTGTATCAGTGCAGGGAAGGGGGACAGAGAGATGAACCTGAATCCCCTGGAAGGTGTTTCCCAAGTGTACTGTGCATGTTGAATTACAGCTCTGCCTGGGCATCAGCAGCTTGCTCACCAAGAGGCTTTTTGTTTTTCTTCATGTGTATCAAACACAGCAAATTAAAAGGCTGCTTACAGAGAGAGAGTCTTGGGTAGTGTAGTCTGGACTTTGGGAAGATGGTAGTTGTTAGATCAATACCCAGCAATCTGGTTAACTTGTTTTCTTTTTTTTTTTTTTTTCATGAGTGCTCCCTGGTGATTTTGGCCTGGCTTCTTGAAGGGATTCAGTTTTCATTTAGAAATGGAGGCAGTGCTGTCACAGGACAGATGGAGCTGGGAGAAATGGCACATTGATTTTGATCTTAACAAGAAGCCACCTGAGCTCCTCGTGACAACAGCCCCACAGACTGGTAATGGATCTGTGAAAATCAACTCATCACAAAGCTTTTAACTTGAAGCTCTGACATATGGAGCCTGTTCAGTTCTGCCAGGAGGAAGAGGGTTTGAATGCAAAGAGGTTTAGCAAGGAGACCTGTGCACAGAAAACTGTCTGTAGTGCAGCAAAGGAAGTGTCCTAGGATGGAAGACCTCGGCCATACTCCAGTTTTATCCCTCCATTTACCCAACTTCTTTGTCAGTAGTGAAATATGACTGGGAGGGGCAGATCTTTCTTGGCTGCTGCTTCTCTGGTTGGCCTTGTTTGCTGACTGTCCTCTGAGCAGGTTGGTGACAAGCAGCTCCAGTTACCAAGGTGAGACACGGGCTGTCTCACACCAGTGCCGGCTCCTGAGGGTTCTGGATGGAGTCTGCACTGCCCCAGCAGCCTGGAACCTCGTGTTCTCCCACAAACAGAACAGGCAAATTGGGATTCCGTTATGAAGCAGCACTTTGAAAAGTTTGCCGTGTGTTTGATCGTGCCCAGAAGCAACTGAGATTCACCAGAGTATCCCCAGGCCCTAAATAATGGATTTATTGTGGCTGCCAGAATCTTTCATATTTTACAGCTTTGCTGTGCAATACCCTGGCACTTGCAGAACCCTTGCCTGGTGCCGTTCTCCAGTGCTTCTTACAGAGAAGTGCTTTGGGAAGCAGTCAGGGTTCACATTCCTGGGTGGTTTGTGGAGCCCACGGGACAGGGAATTTTCTGTTATTCCAACCCCTGTCCCATTTATTCTAGGGGAATCCTTGTGAGAAAGGTTTTTCTTCACCACAGAGATTTCTAGCCTACTTTTTTTAGCTCAAACAGCCCAAACTTGTCCATCTAACTGGTTTCTGTTGCAGGTTTTTCCTTTGCCATCTGCTGTTGGCCCCGAGAAGATGCCGCTCGGATTCTGCAGGTCATCATTGCTGATACCGAGCTGAAACCTCACTGTGCTCCACAGCAGTTGATTATCCACCGGTGGGCCAAGAGCCAGGGTTCAGCTCCAGAAACTCCAAGCCCTGACAGACAACCCTCTGTCCCTCAGGAAGGCAGGAGCACTCTGAAGGTAAAGGGTAACTGGCTTTGGGTCTGACCCTGCACCTCCCTTTGCATTGCAACAGCTACCCCACGCTGTGTGGAGGGCAGATAACATGTGACACTCTTAATTTAGCACAACACTTTGGGAAGTAAAAATATTTGTTAAAATCGGTGTTGAGAGCACTGGTTGAATAAATCTTAAAAAGCTCTTAAAAAAAACAAAACAGCCTGGGCACAAAATGATTTTTTAATTATCATTTTTAGTTCTTTGATGCTCAGAGGTAATGGAGGAAGGGGGATATTTTCTGTTCAGCCTGGCTGTCAGCGTGCAGTAGGTGAGAAAAGAGCAGATTTTGGCCAGCAGGTTTAGGAGCTCTAAAAGCAGTTGTGATGTCCCTAATGAAGTGTGGGGGTGGGGGCACAGTTACAGACTGGACTGTCCCCTGTGTGTTCCCCTCTTCACCACAGAGCTGTAGAGACTCAGCCTGCTGGTGGCAAAATCCCCACCCCCTCCAGTTTGCAGGACTAAAGGCTTTGTGCTCATTACCGTGGAAAGCTGCATGGGTGGCCTGCACCTCATGTTCTTTTGTTGGCTGGACCCCAGTCAGTGCTGCATCTCAATGACTGACCCCAGCCCTGAGCTGCTTTTAAGACTGGCTTGATCAAAGGGAATGAAGCTCTGTTGACTACAAATTCTCTAGAAAAATAAACATAGGAACTATGAGAATGCTGGTGACAAAAGCAGAGTTAAACCTTTGAGGCCACCTCACTGCCACCTCCCCCTCCTTTCATTTTTAATTTATTTAATATTCTGAGTGCCAGTCCTTGTATGAAATGGGCCCTCAGCAGCAAGCTGGGCCTCCTTGGTGTGGCCCTTTGTGCTCTGTGTTTCTGGTTTGATGTGGCTGTTCACACTATGAGACTTGTCCATCTGCATTCTTTGCCTGTAATTCCAATTTCCTGTAACTCCAGTGCACAGCCCTTTATGCTGGACGGCATGTAAATAATCTGATTACTTTATTGGATAACTTACATCTTGCACTTCATGACATTCCAGTTGTGATAATCAGATTCTGTCACATCCCAAGTTTCTTAAAGACATTTTCAAGCCTCCCAGCTGTAGCCCAGGGGAAGATGTTTCTGTCTTGCCTCCCAAAATTGGCCACTCCTTTGCAAAGACAGCCCTTTGCAAAGGAGTTGTTATGTGCATTGATGTCCAAGAGTCTGCTTTAAAAGACAAAAAAACCTCCACCAAACAAACAGCAAACTAAACAAACAGCATTTTAAAAAACCCTACTGTATTTTCCGTTCTTGCTTTTAATATTTTCCAAGCTGGCCTCCTTTTCCACTGCAGTGACAGGAAAAGAAAGCAAACATCCTTCCAGATGATGTGCCTCGACGAAGGAACACAGACCTTAATCATCAGGGATGTATTATCACAATCATCATGATCATTCATTTCCTGCTTGTTTTATGTAAGATTATTTGCAGAAGGCTGAGCACAGTGTCTCAGCCCCCCTGGCTGGTGCCTTTGCCCCCTGTTATCTGCTCTTTCTCATGCTGTTGTGTCTCTGCCTGTTTGTCTTTCTTGGGTTGCTGCCTCCTTCACCTGGGTTTTATTTTTTTAAACAATCTTTGCTGCAGCAGCTCAGAGCTGGTCTGAGAGTTTTCTTCCATAAGCAGTGCAGTTTTCCTCCCTGTCTTCCTGACTCAGATTCCTGGCTCTCTGATGACAGGTCCCATCATCCGAGCAGGCCTGGCACTGCTGGGACTGTTCCTCAGTGGATCCAAGGCCCTTCCCACGGTCCCATTGTCCATCCCAGTGCCCTGGGTCCAGCTGAGCACCTCCTTCTGCCCAGCTGATAACTGGGACAATGTCTGCCAAGACTGCTGGGCAGCCTTGAGGGCTGTATGACATCCCTGTGGACACTTCCAAGCTGGAGCTTTATCTTTGCTAACTCACCTGGCAGTTGGGGTTTTTGGTTGGGTTGGAGTTTGGTTTTGGGTTTTTTTTTACAGTTGGAGCAGTGTGATTTATATTCTAAAGGTTTTAAAGCACAAACGTTGCACCTGAAGGTTGGTTTTGTTTTTGCTGTGCTCTCAGATCCAGGCCTGCAAGCCCCTGCGTGTCTGAGCAGTGGGGCTTTGGCTGTGTGTGCTTCCAGCCCTGCAGTTGCCTGTGTGGTGAGTGCTCTGGGGCTCCTGTGTGTAACAGCACCTGAGGGTGCCAGAGCCCCCACTGTCCTGCGGTGTTCTGAGGAATCCCTGCATTCAAAAATTAACTCTCCTTGAAGCTCAAGGGCACCTGAAACTTCCCATGTAGACACACATTCCTCATTTCTGATTTTTTTTGAAGCCTGGCTGGCTGAGCACCTGCCCTTTCCTTGTCCTGCCCTGCCCCAGCCCCACAGTGTTGGACAACCAGTCCCAGTTGACATGACACCAGTTCAGGTGCCCTCCTATGAAGGAGGAAGGGCATCACAGGGACTTTGCACCAGGTCCTGATGGTCAGCACAGCTTGAACTGCAGCAAAATTTTCCCCCTGTCACCACAGAGAGCATTAAGGAGCTTGGAAACCCCAAAGCTGTAGATTTCAGGTAAGGCAACCCAATTGCCACTGCAAAAGTGGCCCCACCTCAGTCCAAGAGGTCCAGTGTGCACACGGTATAATCATGGAGCACTAGGTTGGGAAATCAAATTCTTAGGGTGTACCCCAAACAAACAAACTGATTCTATCAGACAAGCTGGCATTCATGGAAAGTCTCCCTTTCAAGTCCAAACTCCAGCATTAAGGAATTAGTTTTGCCACTGGTAAGCATGGACCCCGGGTGTCACTACATAGGTACACGTCTGCAGACTGAGGGCCAGACTCTGACAGTCACTTGCCTGGCTGGAGAATGGAGGCTGCGGTATTCCTAGTCTGAACAAACAGAAATCCAGACTTCTGCCTTTCCAGTTTACCTGCTAGAAATGTGAAGAAGTTTCATGATGTTTGAACTGTCTAAATTAAACCATCTCGGAGAGCAAATCGTTCATGAACAGGAAACTTGTGGTACTTTATTGTGGGATGAGTTCTGGCCTTTATTTTGCTGCTGTGTCATTAAGTTGCCTCAGATACTCCTTTGTGTCATTTAACCACTGGGTTCTTGCAGAAGTACAATCTTTCAGTGTCTCACACTGGAGATAGATCATGCAGGATAAGGTCAGATTTTAGCCTTTGGAGTGTCAGCATGTGCAGCGATGATCCATTAGCTCACATGTGAACCTGGTGTTTTACCAGGCCAGACACTCGACTGTCATCCACAGCTGGTCTCTGTCTGCAAAACAACATGAAGCTGCAACTCTGAGGAACTCAGGGGTTGGGGAGCAGATAGACCAAATCCCTAATTTCTATCAGTTACTTTCCAAGAGTATTTGCTACTGACAGATTTTATATTGCTTCCCAGAGCTGGAATAAAAGAATCCCAGCAATTTGCTATAGCTATGAAAGAAAGAGACTCATCTCAACAGGTTCTAGCTCTGTTCCTCAACTGAATTATAAGCAGAGCAAAACTATTCTGTTGGTCACATCAAACCCACCTACTTTTGATTACAGTCTATGAAAGACATAAGAGTATAAAAAATGCTTCATTTTATAATACTTACAGTTTTCTATTGAGCCATGTCATAACTATGCCATCATGCACTTGATGAGGATCCTGGGAAAAGAGTAAAACTAAGTTAAAAACCAGTCAATGAATTTCCTTAACAAAGCGAGTCATTGGATACGGGAGCCCTGCAGGACAGTCCTGACTATGAGACAGGCCACAAGTGCCCTGAGCAGCCTCTGAAGGGAGCAGAGTGGAGAGAAATCAGCGACTTACTCTCTGTTCCTGTACAACGTGCGCACCACAAAACCACAGCACAGTAAGATCGAGGGCACAACGATCATTGTCACCATCATGCCGATCATGCAGCGCTTGCGATAGTCCGGGGGGCACAGAACCCTCCTGAAACCCGGGGGGGTTTGGTCCTGTGTTCCTGCCTTGCCGACCACATCTGTGGGAGCAATTGGGAGCATCAGCCCATCCTGGGCACCCCTGCTAAGCTGACAGCACGGTGGACACGGCCAGGACGTTCTCTGTTTCCCTCAGTGTGGGTGTCTGGAGGCTCCCAGCCCTGGGGACTGGCTGTTCCACCAAAGCAAACCCAGAAGGCCGGGAGGAGAGCCCAGGGGGAGCGGAGCTGCTTGAGCAGTCGCTCCTTCGAGGGACACGCACACAACCCATCCCTGCAGCAGGCAGTGGCAGCCACGACACTCCCTGCCCTGGGACAGCTCCCACAGCCCAAGGGGACAGAGTCAGGCCCTCTCAGGAGACACGTGAGCCCCTGCCCAGTGTGGGAGCC
>JAYRBT010000150.1:12166-25120 GCA_036023395.1 Myiotriccus ornatus | reverse complement strand
TCACCCCACGGCGGCTCCCGGCGGCCCCGAGGCCCCGCCCCCGTCGCCATGGAGACCAATCCCCGCCCACCCCCAGGCCGCGCCCCCATTGGACGGGGACCGTCCGCTGGCCCCGCCCACACCCCCGGGTCCCTGTGCCCCCTCCCCCTGTGCCCCCTCCCCGCCCCCGGACCCCTCCCCGGCCCCGGAATGTTCCATAAAAACGCGTTTATTGGCAGTTTCGGTTCTTCCCTGCTGTCCCCGGCCCTCGGGAGAGCCACGGCAGGAGACCGCCCCATCCCCGGGCGGGGGCTCCCCTGTGTCGCCCCCACCGGCCTCAGCCGGGGGTTCGGCCACCCCAGAGCCACCGGAGCCACGACGCTCCCGCGCCACGGGCGGGACAACAGGCCGGAGTCCTGTTTGGGTCCCTCCCGATGGGACCCCCAGTGCATGCCGGCACGTTCCGGTGCTCGGGATGTGGCACTGGCAGACAACCAGGTCCCCAGGCACATCCTGGCACATCACAGTGCCCAGGACGTCCTGGCACGTCCTGGCACATCCCGGCACATCCTGGTGCTCAGGATGTGGGGCTGGAAGCCGCCGAAGTCCTTGGCACCTCCTAACACATCCCAGTCGACGGTGCCAAGGATGCAGCCCTGGCCGTCACGAGGGAACCAGGCACATCCCAGTGCTCAGGTTGCACCACTGGCAGCTACCAGGTCCCCTGGCACACCCCAGTGCCAGGACTCAACACTGACAGTCCTCAGAGCCCTGGCATCTCCCAGCACATCCTGGTACTCAGAATGCGCTGCTGGAAGCCACAGAAGCTCCTGGCATATGCCGGAACATCCCAGTGCCCAGGATTCAGCACTGGCATCGGCTGGAGACCCTGGCACCTCCCAGTGCTGAGGACACATCACTGGCAGCTGTAAGGACCCCTGGCACATCCCAGTGCTCAGGATGTGCCACTGGCACCCCCGGCACCTCCCAGTGCTCAGGATGTGATGCTGGCAGCCACCAGACCCCCTGGCACATCCCATCACTCAGGGGCAGAGAGTGGGGGGTTCTGGCCAGCCCAGCTGGGGCCCAGTGATGCCGGTGCCAGTCCCTGTGCCCATCCCAGTGCTGGTGGCGGTGCCAGTCCCTGTGCCAGCAGTGCCCATCCCTGTGCCGGTGCGGCCGTGGGTGCGTTCGTGGCGCTCCAGGTGAGTCTTGCGGGTGAAGCCGCGGCCGCAGCGGGTGCAGCGATGGGGCCGCAGCCCCGTGTGCACGGCCTCGTGCCGGCCCAGGTTGGTCTTGGAGCTGAAGCGGCGCCCGCAGCGGGCACAGGCGTGGGGGCGGGTGCCCGTGTGCACCAGCAGGTGCCGCGCCAGGTGAGCCTTGCGCCCGAAACCGCGCCCGCACTGCGGGCAGGAGAAGGGGCGCTGGCCAGGGGGTGCCTGTGGGGAGGACTGGGGGTCCTGGGTGAATGGGCGCTGGGCAGGGGGCACCTGGGACACGTGCTGGGGGTCCTGGGTGAAGGGGTGCTCAGTGCTGGGCACCTGCGGCAGGTGCTGGGGGTTCTGGGCGAAGGGGCTCTGGCTGGAGGGCACCTCTGGCAGGTGCTGGGGGTCCTGGACACCGGGCACCTGTGGGGGCTGTGAGAGGTGCTGGAGGTCCTGGGCACTGGGCGCCTGCGGCAGGTGCTGGGGGGCCTGGTTGCAGCCACGGCCACACTTGGCACTGGGCACCTGTGGCAGGTGCTGGGGGTCCCGGGCACTGGGCGCCTGCAGTGGGTGCTGGGGGTCCTGAGCGCAGCCGTGGCCGCACTCGGCACAGCCCAGGGGTCGGTTCTCCAGGTGCTGCCATGGGTGTGGTGCCGGGCTCTGCTTCCAGCCGAGGCTTGTCCCGCACTGGGAGCAAGGGAGAGGCTTCTCCTCGGCAGGGACATCCCTGTCCCTGCCCGCATCCCGGTGCCCATCCAGGTGTCCATTCCCATCCCCTGGCACCGGTGCCAGCCCCGTGTGCAGCTGTGGGTGCGACGCCGGGCTCTGCTTCCAGGTGAGGCTCATCTCACAGCCCGGGCAGGGCAGCGGCTTCTCCTCGGGGGGCACGTCCCCGTGCCCGTCCCGGTGCCCCTGGGCGGGCTCCCCGTGCAGGCGCAGGTGGCGCAGGAGGTGCTGGCGGTGGGCGAAGCGGCGGGCGCAGCGCGGGCAGGGGTGCGGCCGCTCCCCGGTGTGGGTGCGCAGGTGCCGGTCCAGGTGCGTTTTCTTGCGGAAGCGGCGGGCGCAGCGCGGGCAGGGGTAGGGCCGCTCCCCGGTGTGCGTCCGCAGGTGGGAGCGCAGGTGGATGCGCTGGCGGAAGCGGCGCCCGCAGTGGGGGCAGGGGAAGGGGCGCTCGCCCGTGTGCACCCGCAGGTGCCGCGTCAGGTGCGCCTTCTTCCCGAAGGCCTTCCCGCACTGGGAGCAGGAGAAGGGCCGCGGGGCGGGCTGGGAGCAGCGCTCATGCCCCACGGGGACAGGGCCCATCCCAAGGCCCATCCCGATCCCAGGGCTGATCCCGATCCCAGTGCCAAAGCCGATCCCGATCCCGGTGCCATCCAGGCGCTGCCCCAGCCCCCAGGCTGGCAGCACCCCGTATCCCAGCTCCTCCGGGCACGGCTCCTCCGCTTTGCAGGCACCAGCGATTCCGGGTGTCCCGGCAGGACCGGGGGGGACAGCGCCAGGAAGTGGCTGTGGAGACAGCGGGGCCTCGGCTCCGGCTGCCCAGGCCTCGTCCTCATCCTCCTCCTCCACCTTCACCTTCCGCACCAGCCAGTGCCCTGCGGGGACAGGGAGGGGCCATGCCAGGGATGGGATGTCCCGGCACAGACATCGGAACCAGGACGCAGTAACTGTCAGCCAAGGACCTGGAGCTGCCACTGGCCCTGGGACACAGTGACCATCAAGGCCAGTGGCACCAGGGACACAGTGACCGCCACCCAAGGACTCAGCACTGCCACCAGCCCCAGGACAGGGTGACAGTGACCGTGTGGCCCCGGTGTTCCCAGGGGACCCCTGGCAGTGCCAGTGTCACAGCCATGTTCCTCACCTGAGCCGTGGAGCTCCGGGTCTTCCAGATTGTCCCCATCACCTTCAGGGGTCACCTCCACCTTGGGGACCACCGGCCACACTGGGGGGACAGAGACACAGCCAGGTCTTCTCCCTGCTCCAAGGTGGCCCCAAGTGCCCCGGGACCACCCTGGTGCCCATCTGACACCCCCCAGGACCCCAGTGCCCACCTGAGCTGGCACATCCTGGTGCCTCCATCTCCTCCAGCTCCACCTTGGCCACGGCAGGACCTGCAGGGGGTGGGGGGTAGCACCAGGTGAGACCCCCAGACCCGAACTGGGGATGGCCCTGCACCCCCGCCAGGAGGTTGGGATCCCCGGGACGCCCAGGACCCCAGCACGTACCCAGGGCACAGTGGGGGTCAACGCTGTCCTGCATGGTGGGTCCAGGGGGTTCAAGGAGGGTTTGCGGGGGTCCCGGGGGGTTCCGTGGGGTGCGGGGGTTCGGCGCTCAGCGGGGCTGTGGGAGGCAAGAGCCGCGGGCTCGCTCGGGGGGCCAGGGGTCCCGCGGAGCGCCCCAGCCAAGTGATGGGGATCGGGGGGCGTGCAGGGGGTCCCCCCCAGCCCTGACTCCACCCAGCGAAGAGGGGGTCTCGGACCCCCCTACCCCAGGAACACGTTCCGGGGGTCCCCCACTGGGGAGTTTTCCCGTCCTAGTTCCCCCCAGCAGCTCACAGCCCCCCCACCCCTTCTCCGCCCCCAGCGGGCCCCCCGTAACCCCACCCAAGCCATCCCTGCCCTTTCGGTCCCCCAGGCAAGTCCCCCACCCTCCTCAGCCCGCCTCTGTCCCCACCAAAGCCGTTTTGTCGCCCCGCTGTCGCCCCCACGCCCTTCCCGTCCGCGCCCCCCAATCCTGCAGCACGCCCCGGTCCCTCCCGCCCTTCCTGCACCAGCGCCCCGCCGGTCCCGGTGGCGGCCCGGATCCCGGTCCCGGTCCCGGTGCCCCCGCACCCTCGGGCCACGCCGGGCCCCACCGGCTCCGCCGCCGCCGGCCCCGCCCCCCGCGGTGGCCGCCGGTCCCCCCGCCCCCCGGGACCGCCCCCCGTGCCGCGCCCCTGCGTGTCCGCGTCCGTGACCCCATTGTCCCCTCCCGGGGGTCTCTGGTGTCCTCCCGTGGGTCCCGGTGTCCCCCGTGCCCCTCCGCGCCCCCCCCGCCCCGTGCCGTACCCGGTGTGTTCGCCACGGAGGGGACACGGACACGGCTGGGGACAGGAGGGGACACGGGCAGGGCCATGGGGACACGGGGCGGACACGGGACAGAGACCTGAGGACACGGGGACAAGGGACAGGGATATGAGGACACGGGGGACATGAGGACGCAGCGGGATAAGGGACAGGGACATGGGGACCTAGGGGGTGACACGGAGGGGACAATGGCAGGGGCAAGGACACGGGACAGACACGGGGGGAATGGGGGAGACGCGGGACGGGGACCTGTGGACTTGGGGGACACTGGGGAGGACGTGGGGGGACACAGGACAGGGATATGAGGGGCACAGGACTGGGAGTGAAAATATGGGGGCACCCCATGCAGGGACATGGAGGGACACAGGGGCACATGGGGGGGACACGGGGACACAGAACAGGGAGATGGAGACACATGGGGGGACATCGGGAGGTACGGATCAGGAACACAAGGACACGGGTACATGGAGAGACACAAGAGTGGGAGAGGGGGACATAGGGGGGACATGGTGCAAGCACATGGAGGGACACAGGGACACGTGGGGGGACATGGAGGGGACATGAAACAGAGATATGAGGTGACACAGGAGGACATGAAGGGAAACAGAGGGACACAGGACAAGGACACTGGAAGACACAGGACAGGGACATGGAGACACACAGGGACACGGGAACACAGGACAGGGACATGGGAATAAAGGGGGCCGAGTGTGACCACGACCCGCAGTCCCGCCACATCCGTGTCCCCCTGCCCTGTGCCGGATCCTGGATGTGCCGGATCCTGGATGTCCCATGCCATGACCTTCTCCCAGGAAACGGGGAGATGTCACCCTGATGTCACCGTGTTCTCCCCCCAGCCGCCAGCTGGGCCCAATCAGTGTCTCCTCAGCTGATGGCACTTTTGGGGACTTTCCATAAATTCCAGAGCCTCTCAGCAGCGCCAGAGCTGGGGCTGGTGAGTGACATCAGGGTGGGTGACACTGGGAGCATTCCTGTGGCTGGGGGGTCCCAGCCACAGGGGTGGCCCTGGAATTGCGACAGTGGAGTCACCTGGATCCCACTTTTCCAGGAAGAAATGGGATCTGGCATGGCTGGAGTAACCTGTGCGGGCATGGCCAGGGCAGTTGTGGCTGTCACGGTGCTGTGGGTGACAGTGGTGGGGGCAGCCACGGGGTGAGGAACTGGGAATGGGTGTGGGAGGTGGGAAAGGGAACTGGGAATGGGAGGTGGGAACTGGGTCTGAGGGATGGGAACTGAGAATGTGGGTTGGGAGCTGGGAATGAGGGGGGGGAACTGGGAATGGGAACTGGGATGGAAGTGGGAACGGGGAATGAGATGGGTGCTGAGAGATGGGATGAATCCCAGGATGGGTGCTGGGAGCCAGGATGGATGTCAGGAGTTGGGATGGGAGCTGGGAGCAGGGATGGGTGCCAAATGGATCCTGGGATGGGTGCTGGCTGGGAGCTGGGATGGGTGCCAGGAGAGGGGACAGGGGTGGTGAGTGCCAGATGGGTGCTGGTATGGATCTGGGAGGGGTACTGGGATGGGTGCTGGGTCCCGGCTGGATCCCACATGGATCCCGCGTGGATCCCGGCTGGATGCCGGTGGGTGCCCGGCAGGCGCTGGTGCGAGCGGATGGTGCAGGTGACGGAGCAGGAGGAGGTGACGCCGCGGCGCGAGGCTGCGGTGCCGTGTCCCACTTTGTACCAGTACAGCCTGGCCGGGTGGCGGCTGGACAGGGACCGCACGCGCTGGGGCCAAGGGGACCCCTCTGGGGACACCAAAACTGACCCCCCTGGGGACAGCGACACGCCCTGGGGCGCCGGGAACCCACCTGGGGACACCGGCACCAACCCCTCCCTCTGCTACATCTACCGGTGAGCCCAGGGAGACATGGCATGGGGTGACCCTGGGTGGCACTGAGGTGGCACCAGGTGACACGGGGGTCTCCCCACAGCCCCCCAGAGACACGGCCGGTGGTGCGGAGTCGCACAGAGCGCGGCTGCTGTCCCGGCTGGAGCGGCCCCCGCTGCACCGAGGGTATGGGGACGTGGGGGTGGCACCGTGGGATGTCCCCAGGCTGCCATCACCACTGCGCCATTCCCACTGGGTGCCAGGAGCTGGGATGGGAGCTGGGATAGATGCCAGGAGCTGGCATGGGAGCTGCGATGGGTGCCGGGAGCTGGGGTGGGAGCCTGGATCGGTGCCATTCCCACTCTGCCATTCCTACCAGGTGGTGGGATGGGTACTAGGAGTAGTGGTAGGTGCCAGGATGGGAGCTCAGATGGGTAATGGAAGCAGGAATGGGATCCATGATGGGATCTAGGATGTGTTCTGGGAGTCAGGACTGATGCTGGGATAGATGCTGGGAATTGGGATGGGTACTGGGATGAGGTCCAGAATAGGTGCTGGAATGGGAGTTGGGATGGGTACCATCCTCCCCGTGTCACCCAGTGCGACCCAATGCCACCCCATCCCGCAGGCCCAGGTTCTCTGGGCCACTGTTTCGGCACATGGCAGTGCCAGGATGGCACCAGTGGCCACAACGGCAGCACCATGAGCCGCTCCGAGTGCTGCCGGCAGCCCTGGGGGCACAGCTGGCGCCGTGGCGACACCGAGGACACTGGGGACACCGGGCCTTGCCTGCCCTGCACCCGCCTGCCCCTGGGTGGGGACGGAGGATCCCCCCGCCACCGCAGCCCCCCGGCCACGTGCCAGGCCTGGGCTGGGACACGGTTCCGCACCTTCGACGGGCGGCACTTCGGCTTCGCCGGGACCTGCCGGTACAGCCTGGCCACAGCCACCGACGGCACCTGGGACATCACCATCGGCCTCGGCCACCCCCGGGTATGGGGGGCATCAGAGGGGTCATGAGGTCGTCCCCAGGGGGTGGGATGGGGCTGGGAGCAGAAATGGGTGCTGGGAGCTGTGATGGGTTTTGGGACAGGTGCTGGGAGGTGGGATGGGTGCTGAGATGGGTCCCGTCCCTGTCCTCAGGGGCTGTGACACACTTGTGTGTCCTGTCCCCATCCCCACTGTCCCCGGCACACCTTTGTGCCCCAGTGACATCCCTGGTGTCCCCAGCATACCTTTGTGTCCCGGTGCCATCCCTGATGACTGTGACACACCTGTGTGTCCCGGTGCCATCCCCAGTGACATGGTGCTGCCCCAGGTGCTGCACATGACCTTTGGGACAGACACGGTGGTGGCCCGGGGACGGAATGTGTCGGTGAACGGGGTGGCAGTGCTGGAGGGACACCCCTACCTGCACAGAGGTGCGTCCCCAAGGCCACCAAACCCTGGGAGGGTGGGGATGAGCCCCCAGTGACACTGGGTGGCACCAGGACTCTGATGGATCAGCAGTGGCAGCAAAGCTGCCACCAGGATCCCTGGCCCCATCCCGGCCCCATCCCACCCTGCAGGGCTCGGTGTCACCTGGCCAGGGGACTGGGTGGCCGTGGCCAGCAGCCTGGGTGTGCGGGTGGCCTGGGACGGGCACCTGGCGGTGACAGTGACGGCGGAGCCCGAGCTGCGTGGGGGCACCTGGGGGCTCTGCGGCACCTACACCGATGACCCCGCGGGTAAGTGCCACTTGCCTGGTGCCACCCCCACTCCACCTGGGGACTGGGGGGACACTCCCTGTCCCCCCACCCTCCCTGTTCCCCTAGATGACTTCATGAGCCCCAGTGGGGACATCGCTCCCTTTGCCGCCTCCTTTGGCAACACCTGGAAGGTGCCAGCGGCTGGCACAGAGGTACCTGGGCAGTGCCACACACCCGGGGGCGGGGTGACCCCCCTGTGCCCATTTGGGGGTCCCCGGGTGTCACCCCGCGCTGAGGGACCCCCCCTGCTCAGCCCCCATGCAGGGACGTGCCGGAGGGTGGCTCCAGGTGTGGCCCAGGTGAGGTGGCACCTGCGGTGGCAACGTGTGGGCAGCTGCTGGCCCAGCCCTTCAGGCAGTGCCACGGCGAGGTCAGCGGCTGCTGGAGTGTGGTCGGGAGGCTGGGGGTCCCAAGGGGTCTGAGGGGTACTGGGAAGATCCTGGAAGGTCCTGGGAGTGTCCTGGGATGTCCTGAGGGATCCTGAGGGTGTCCTGTGCTGTCCTGGGGGTTACTGGAAGGTCTCAGTGGGTTCTGGGGGGTTCTGAGGGGTCCAGGGGGTCTCCAAGGGGTCCAGGAGGGTTCTTGGGGGTCCGGGAGCAGTTCCGAGGGTCCTGGAGAGTCATGGAGGGGTCTAGGGGATTCGGGGGGTCCTGTAAGATTCTAGGGGATCTGGGGGGTCCCAGGGGTTTATAGGGGCTCCTCACCTCCACCCCCCTCCAGGTGGACCCCAGCGGGTTCTATGCAGCGTGTCTGGCACTGCTGTGCGGGAACAGGGACCCTGGACCCTTGTCACCACCCGGTCCCCTGTCATCCCCTGGTCCCCTGTCTTTCCCCGGTCCCCTGTCTCCCCCCGACCTCCTGTCGCCCCCCGTCTCCCCGCCCCCCGCCGCCTGCGACACCTTCGCCGCCTACGCCCGGGAGTGCTCCCGCCGCCAGCTCGATGTCACCTGGCGCCGTCCCGGCTTCTGCGGTAGGAACTGCGGGGGGGGGCCCTCCTCGACCCCTCCCCGCGCTGCCACCGGTGCCACCGCAGTGTCCCCTCTCCAGAGCGCCGCTGCGGCGCCGGACAGCGCTTCTCCGACTGCGTGTCCCTGTGCCCGGTCACCTGTGTCACCGCGGGCAGCGCCGAGGAGGGGACGTGCCAGCGCCACTGCCACGGCGGCTGCGAGTGCGGCCCGGGGCTGGCCCGGGACGGGGACGGCTGTGTCCTGCCCGCCGCCTGCCCCTGCCACCACCGGCGACAGCGCTACGGGCCCGGCCAGAGCATCCGCCAGCGCTGCAACCGCTGGTGGGTGACACCGCGGGGACAGCAACCATCCCGGCGGATGGGCAGCGCCAGGGTCCCCTGTGCCATGTCCCCTCCCTAGCCCGGGATCCCCTGCTGTGTCCCTGCGGTGACCCGACTATCCCAGTGTCCCTGTGGCGTGTGTCTTCCCCAGCCCGGTGTCCCCTGTGATGTATCTCTCCTCACTCCAGTGTCGACTGTGGCACGTGCCCTCCCAGTCTGGTGTCCCCTGTGGTGTCCCCCACTACCCCGGCATCCCTGTGATAAGTCTCCCTTCACCCCAGGGGCCCTGTGACATGTCCCCCACTACCCCAGTGACCCCTGTGGTGTGTGTCCCACCCTGGGGTCCCCTGCAGCATGTCCCCCTCCATCCCAGTGTCCCCTGCCGTGTCCCTCCTCCCCCCAGTGCCCCCCAGTTTCCCCCCCGGTGACCAGTGTCCCCGGTGTCCCCAGCACGTGCGAGGGCGGGCGCTGGCGCTGTGAGCAGCAGCGGTGCCCGGCCGAGTGCGCGGTGCTGGGGGGGCGTCACTTCGTCACCTTCGACCGCCGCCGCTTCTCCCTCCCGGCCCCCTGCGCCCACACCCTGGTGGAGGTGAGGGGCCGGGGCGACACGGGGGTGGCTGTGCGAGTGGCCACATTGGCCGCGGTGGCAGGGCTCTGCCCGGGGGGTGTCACCGTGTCTCTGCCCGCCAGGACTTCGTGGGGAGGCGGCTGCTGATCACGGCTGAGCACGAGCCCTGTGACAGCCACCGGCCCCTCGGCTGTCCCCGCACCCTCACCGTCACCACCAGCCGCACCACGGCCCGTCTGCACGGCACAGGTGACACACCTGGACAGCACCGGAACTGGGACTGGGGTCATCCCTGCACCCTGGTGGCAGCCATCCCAGTGCCTGTCTCCAATGTCCCCAACGTCCCGATGGCAGTGGGTGCCATCCCAGTGCCCGTCCCCGAAGTCCCCATGGTAGTGGGTCCCATCCCAGTGCCTGTCCCCACTGTCCCCATAGTGATGGGTACATCCCGATGCCCACCCCCATGGTGCCACCGCTGTCCTCCTCAGGGGAGGTGACAGTGGCCGGGCAGGAGGTGACACTGCCCTTCTCCGGTGCTGGGCTGAGCATCCGTCGCGCGTCCTCGGCCTTCCTGCACCTGCAAGTGCCCGACGCTCACCTGCTCTGGGGGCTGGGGACCCCCCACACCTACATCACCCTCCAGCCCACCATGGCTGGCACGGTGAGTGGCCCCCCGGGGCCCCCGGGATGCTCCCGGTGGGATGGGGTTCCGGTGGGATCCCGTGGGATGGGGGTGTGGTGGGATGAGGGCCTGGTGGGCTCACCGTGACACATCTGTGCAGGTGCGGGGGCTCTGCGGGACCTTCACCGGGGACCAGCGGGACGAGTTCACGACGCCGGAGGGGGATGTGGAGCCGGGAGTCGCCGCCTTCGCCAACGCCTTTCGTGCGGCCGGAGCCTGCCCGGCGCTGGGCCCCGACATTCCCGACCCCTGCCACGGCTTTCCCGGGAGCCGGGAGCGCGCCGAGGCCGCCTGCGCCGTGCTCATGGGGCCGGCGTTCCAGGTGAGGGGGCGGCACAGCGGGGAGCGGGGATGGGTGACAGGGCTGTGACAGTGTCCCCCCGGCACAGCCGTGTCACCGCGCGGTGGATCCCGAGCCGTTCCTGGAGCTGTGCCGGTGGGACGTGTGTTCCTGCCGGGAGCAGGAGCCGGAGCGGTGCCTGTGCCCGGCGCTGGGAGCCTACGGCCGGGAATGTGCCCGGGAGGGGACAGAGCTGGAGTGGAGGAACCGGAGCCTCTGCGGTGGGATAGGATGGGATTGGGAATGGGGATGGGAGGGGAAGGGAGGGGAGGGGATGAGGTAACACATCTGACCCACCGGTGATCCCTCTGTCCCCCCCAGACGAGCCGTGCCCCGGGGGGCAGCAGTTCCAGGACTGCGGGGGTCCCTGCGGCCGTTCCTGCTCGGAGCCCCTCGGCGCTGGGGACTGTCCCCCACCGGACAGCCTCTGTGTCCCTGGCTGCCGCTGCCCCCCAGGGCTGCTGCTGGCCCAGGGGGGCCAGTGTGTGCCCCCCGCCGCCTGCCCGTGCCCCCGCGGCGCTCGCCTGTACCCCCCCGACGCCCGCCTGCACCGCGGCTGCCAGGCCTGGTGGGTCCCGGGGGAATCTGGGCGCCCGAGGAGGTCTGGGGGGCCGGGGGGTCACCCACAGGACAGAGTCACCCAGGCAGGACATGGCGGTGCTGGTGACACCTGATGAAACCCCCTCCGGCCCGGTGTGAGCCCCTGCGGGACGGGGGGGCTTTTGTCCTGTGTCCCACCACGGGGACAGCGACGGGGACCTGGCACCCTGCGGGGTGGGAGGGGAGGCCCCCGGGGTTAGGGGCTCGGTGTGATGTGGGTGCTGTGGAATGAGGATGGGGATGCAGGAACCCTGTTGTGGGCGACTCAGTGGGATTTGGGGTGCTGGGGTGTGGGCGTGGGGGGACTGGATCATGGAGGACTTGGTGGGATTTGAGGTGCAGGGGACCAGGGTGTGGGGACTGGCGACGTGTTGGGGGTGCTGGAGAGTGGGGATGGGCATGTGGGGACCAGGGTGTGGGGGTCTCAGTGGGATATGGGTGCTGGGGGCTGAAGCTGGGTGGGGAGGGTTACTGATGTGGGGGCGCGGGGGGTTGGGGGTGCTGGAGATGGGGGCACAAGACCCCGGTGGGGGGGAGGCGGTGGGGATGAGGCTCAGTGGGATTTGGAGGATGGGGATGGGGGTGCAGGGACCATGTCTGGAGAGTCCCAGTGGGACAGGGGTCCCTCCCGGCCCCCCGCAGTGTGTGCGCAGGGGGATCGTGGCGCTGCACTCCCGCCCCGTGTCCCCCCGCCCCGCGCTGCCCCCCGGGGCTGCTCCACGCGCCGGGGTCCTGCCTGCGCCGCTGCGACCCCGCCGAGCCCAGCGGCACCTGCGGGGGCCCCGCCGACGGCTGCGTCTGCCCCCCCGGGACCCTCTTCCTGGTGCGTGACGCCCCCCGGGGGGGATGGGGATGGGGGACTCCCCCGAGCCCCACTCACCCCGGTCTGGCCGCAGGACGGGCACTGCGTGTCACCGGACGAGTGTCCCTGTCACCACGGGGGACGGCTGTACCCCCCCAACGCCACCATCGCCAATGACTGCAACACCTGGTGGGACCCCCAGACCAGCCCGTACCCCTGCCAGCCCCCTGGTGACACCCGCAGACCCCTGCCAAACTCCGGGGACACCCCTAGACCCCTCCAACCCTCAGGGACACCCACGGACCTCTTCCAGCCCCCCCGGGGACACCCCCAAAACTCTACCAGCCTCCCCAAACCCCTCCCACCCCCGTGGGGACACCCTCAGACCCTTACTAGCCCCTCAGGGACACCCCCAGCCCCCTGCTAGTCGCTGGTGACACCCCCAGCCCCCTGCCACTGCCCCCGGTGACACTGCGGTGGCACCGAGCCTGTCCCGCAGCGTGTGCCGGAGGCAGCGGTGGCACTGCGGGCGCGAGGAGTGCGCGGGGACGTGCGTGGCCACCGGGGACCCCCACTATGTCACCTTCGATGGCCGCGCCTTCACCTTCACGGGGGACTGCGAGTACCTGCTGGCCCGCGAGGCCACCGGGCTCTTCGCTGTCACCGTCGAGAACGTCCCCTGCGGGGCCACCGGCGTCACCTGCACCAAGTCCGTGGTGGTGGTGATGGGAAACACCGTGGTGCACATGCTGAGGGGTGAGGGGCCAGGGGGGGACCCGGGGACAGGGGGGGACCTGAGGGACAGAGGGGGACATGGGGG